>CM053611.1:25539667-25562499 GCA_028646535.1 Procyon lotor | reverse complement strand
GCCCCTCATGCCATTTTTCTTATTGGTAAGAACTTATGTCATGAGGCTACTTCTATCTGCAAAATCCTGAGAAATATGGTTTGTAAATGAGCGGGTATGTGTCCAGCTAATTTTGTCCATGTATGTGTTGGCGCGTGGTTCTATTACTAGAAGAAAGAATGTAAAGTAGATAGCAAGGATAGTTAGCAGTCTCTAGCTACATGGCTGAAGAATCAGGTACCTCTCTGAGACTTAATGATAATAAGAAAAATAAGAATAGTGAACCATTATTGAGTACACACTGAAGGCCAAAGACTAGGCTAAGTAGTTTACGTATGTTGTCTTATTTAATGTCCAGAATAACCCTGTACCTACTGGGAAAATAATCACTCACTACTGTTCTTCAACTGTTAATTATCCTTACTGTAAAAGCAATCCAAGGTGACATTTGCACACAGTTTATTCATTCATTCATAGAGTATCGAGCCCTTTCTAGGTAGCAAGTTCTAGGCTTATCATTGCTTATCTGATGCTGAGTAAAGCGGACATGGGGTCTGTCTGCAGTGAGTTTATAAGCTAAAGAAGGGGATGGACATTAATTATGTAAGAAGAGCAACAACTAAACATTCCACAACTACAAATTGTGGGAGGTGCTATGAAGAAAACGCCAGGAGAGAAAACAGTGGGAGGAGGTGCTTACTCTAGAATGAGCAACCAAGAAGGCTTGGAAGAAGCAGCATCTCATTTGTGTCATGAAATATGAGCACGAGGCATGACGGGAGTGGAGAGGAGGTCTCCAGGGAGACGGAACAGCCATGCAAAGACCTTCAGGCAGGAGGGAAGCTGGTCTGTTTAAGGCCTGGGCAGGAGATCAGCTTACCTGGAGCTTAGTGAGTGGGGAAGAACCAGTGGGAGATGAGAGTGTTCTAGAAGGCTCAAGGCAGGCCGCGTGGGGCCTCGAAGGCTGTGCTAAGATATTGTATTTTTATCTCACACCAAAGGGATGTTTTCAGGGGTGAAAGCATTGATTTATCTTTTTTTTTTTTTTAAGATTTTATTTATTTATTTGACAGAGATCACAAGTAGGCAGAGAGGCAGCAGAGAGACAGGGGGAAGCAGGCTCCTTGCTGAGCAGAGAGCCCAATGCAGGGCTTGATCCCAGGACCCTGAGATCATGACCTGAGCCAAAGGGAGAGGCTTTAACCCACTAAGCCACCCAGGTGCCCCAGCATTGATTTATCTTGTACCAAGATCTCTCTTGTTTATGTATGGAGGGTGGAGGGGGGAGAAGCAACGGGGGGAAGGGAGAAAGATTCAGAAGCTATTACAACATCTCAACAATGATGGGGGCTTAAGCCAGGGGATGGAGAGCAGAGGTGGGGAGATCACGTGGGCTGGGGGTGTGTTTTGGGTTAAGTGATGGATTGGATTGGATATGGCAGAGGGGTGTGGCCCTGGGGGAAGTTAAGAAAGACGGGCTCCCCTAGGTTTCTGTTTGAGGGACTTGGCAAAGTAGTTGGTAGTTGGCAAAGAGGGAGAGAGGGGTCAATTTGCCAATGTAAGTTGATGAACTGGTGATAAGCAAGGTGGGCCAAGTATAGATTTTGGAACAAGTATAGCGGCCAGGGGACTAAAAATTAGGTTAGGCCTGTTCTGGGCGAAGGAACTACATGTATGTCACTCATGTGTGTTGATAATTCATAAAGGAGGGGCTCTGTGGGGATTGGAGTCAGTTCACCAGATCAGTCTGGGGTGCTGCAGGCAGAGCTTCTTAAACTGCGCCTGCAAGGGTGATTCCTAAATCATGCGGAGAGTGATACTGTACCCCAGGGATCCAATGTTATAGAGAAAACAGGTTTTGAGTTACTTTGTCTTCTGCTTTATCATAAAAGCTAGTGTGAAAAAAATTTCTATTCCATAATATATACGCACATATATACAATACGTGTAAATAATATACACAGATATTATCTTGGAAATATTTGTAAATATATCAACACATACATATCTTGTAAGTGTCTATGTACATATGGTGTGATGATATTGGTATTAGATTATATCTCAGATTACTTATCAGCAAGTGACGTCATTGACCATCCGGGAAGAAGCATCGCATTTATACCGTGGTTTCCTACACCGACTGGCATCAAGTCCGGCATTCTCAAGGGGTATGTGCCCCCCTTTTGAGGAATATGATTGCCCATGAATGAAAATTAGAATAGAAATGAGTAGGTCTGGCTCCAGGATCATCTTCAGTCTCAGGCGAGATGGCTTTCCCCATCCCTGAAATGATGCTAATACTGTCCATCTACCCAGCCTTCCATGGTCCACCCAAGTGCCACCTACACCTGGCATGTCATTTTACTGATCATCGGAGCAGACATTGTCCGTCCTGACAAGAGGTGCGGTGCCTTTCTGCCCCTAAGCTGTCTGGTGTGTGAAGACCAAATTAAGCTGAGCGGTAACAGCAGAACTATGATAATACGCTGTACTTCTGGAACTGACCCAGGGCACACACCACACACAGACACACACAGCCTTCTTGTTGGAGGAGGAAGTACCTCCCCAGTCCTGGGCTCATTTCACAGAAGTGGGAGCGGGAGGCCTGCCTGGGAGGTGACCTTCATTAGCTCTGAACCTGCACTTCCTCCTCTTTCTTTCTCCCCTTAGAGATTTATTTATTCATTTAGTTTGGCGTAGTTAATGGGGACTCAGGTTGGGAATGGCGGGTGGCCAGTAGACTGCCGCGGATGGAGGATGTTATAAATTGCTTCCCGAAAGGTGACATCTGGGGGCGGAAGGGTGACATCTGGGGGCAGGCAGGGCGGGAGGAAGGGAGGGAGTGGGAAGGGAGGACATGGGCGGTGGAGGTCTGCTCTAATTGAATACCTAGTGCACAAGATGGATGATTCCACCCGAGGGAGCAATTAGAAAAGAAGTAGCAGGAAGAAAGCAGAGGGAAAAGGCTGGATGGGAAAAGAGAAAAAGAGTCACAGAGAGACAAGGCCCTGTGGGGTCCAAATCTCAGAATAAGGCAGACAAACCAGGCAGCCAAGATGGGGATGGGGAGGGAGGAAGGAGCCAATGGCTGCTTCATATCCAAGAGCAGGCACACCAGAGCGGGGACGCGGCTGGGTGTGATTTCAGAGAAGTCGTCTTGTCTCTCCTTTGCACCTCACACCTCCATGTTTGATGATGCATGGAATTCATTATTTGGGTTCAAGATTTTGAGTCCCCCGTGGAAGGCAATCTTTTAAGCTGTTGTCATTGTTTTACACCACAGTGTGAATAAGCCCTCTGGTGGTTGGGGGGGCAGTTTTAGGAGCAAGTGAACACCCGGGGTAGGGAGAAAGCAAGTAAGGGATAGGAGAGGAGGCGGAACCAGGAGTGGATGAGACCCAGGATGCAGACATACCATTTTTCCTCCCTATCGCCTGAATCCTGGTGCTCCACGGCTGAATCTGGAGGACTCAGGGCCCTGCCGCAGAAACAATGAGGAAGTGACACAGGAGGGGTGACAGGAGGTCGGCTGGAGTCGGCTGAGGGTAAGGAGGATGGCAGGGAGCATGTGTAAATATCGGGAGGGCATAGACAGCAACCTGGTTCAGGGACAAGTAAGCGCTTCTTCTTTAAGAAGAAGCTGATGGAAAAGAGTTTTCGGAAGGGCCATGGGTGGGGGGCAGGCAAAATGTGAAGGATCTTAAACGTACACGATGGAGCTTGGACTTGATTTTATAGATCACCAGTAAGAGCCCCCGGAGCTCTCTGAGCATGGAGGAGAGAAGAGGAAGATGTGAGGGAAGAAAACCAGCACCCTGACCTTCTCTTTCTAACACCCCGGGAAGGGAGGTCTTACATCTGCTTTCTGTGGATGAGGTGCCGGGGACCCAACAGGCTACAACTTGCCCAGGAACCTTGCCCTGAAAAGCAGCAGAGCTGAGATACAGTCAGATAGACCCAGGTCTATCTGACTCCCAGAGCTGTACTTTCCATGACGACATGTTGGGGTGTCTCAGGAAGACTGAAATTTTCTGCCAATGTGTCATGTTTTCTTAGTGAGTGTATTCGTCCTAGAGCTGCCAAAATGAATGACCGCAGACTCAGAGGCTGATGCAAACAGAAATTTATTCTCTTTCAGTTCTGGAGGCCAGAAGTGTGAAATCAAGTTTCCTTCTGGAGGTTGCGGAGGAGAACCCTTCCTTGCCTCCTTCGGCTTCTGGCAGTTCCAGGCCTTTCTTGGCACCGGCCAACTCCTCTCCGGTCTCTGCCTCTGTCTTCAACGACTACGCCTATGTATCTCGGCTCCTTCTCATCTCTTATGAGGACTCGAGTCATTGGAGTGAGCGTCCCTCTTAATCCAGGATGATCTTATTCTCAGATCTTCCACCTGATTACGTCTGAGAAGACCCTTTTTCCAAATAGGGTCACACTCACAGGTTCTGGGCGGATGTGTCTTCTGGGGGCCACCACTTACCCCACTGTGTGAGAGTGGTGAGGACTTTGGAGACTGGGCCTCTGGGATATGCTTTTTCCCTTTCAGGCTCAGAATCAGCCATGGTGTGGGTATGGCTTCTCTGGTTTTATCATCACCGGTGCAAAGAAAGGAGAAGGAAGGGATGGCGCTTGTCCTCTATGTAGATGGGGAAATGAGGCTCCAACTCTGAAAAGCTGCCCTGTGGGTCCATAGTCAGGCCTAGTCAGGGTTCATAGTCAGGAACTAGCCTCCAGGCTGGTGGTGGGGCTAGGGAGGGGGCCAAACTCTTTACCAACAGAAAGAGCTCCTAGTTCCAGACCATCTGAAATAGTAGTGGCATTCCCTCTCCTGCCTGTCCAGACCAATTTTTTGTCACCACAATCTGGGCCTGTGCCCTGTGCTAAGTAGAGACTCTTAGCTAAAAAGACCCTTAGCAACGGCTGAAAGTGAAGTAAAGCTTTAATGATTCGGGCCAATAAAAAAACAGGTCACTGGCTTTCAGAGAGCTAAGGGGGCACCTTTCCCCCATTTTGGGTGCTCCTTGGCTAGCTGGTGCAATGGTTATGGAAGTCTGGGGTTGCTTCTTGCTGGCCACCTTTGGGGCTCACCGCCAGTCCCCGGAGGTCACGATGGTTACATTTGTGAATGACCTATGTAGGCCCTGAGCTCCAGGCTCTGGCGCTGCCCTCCACATAGCTGCTGGGGAGGAGGATTTCTGGAAGCCCTGGGCAGTGGTCACTGAACGGGCCTGGGGGACCAGACAAGGAGCATGCTTTAACATGAATGCGTTTTATGCATCACGAGAGGGATTCTGGGAGTAGCTCAGAGGCCCCTCAGTATCCAAGTCAGGTGACGAGCCAACCCCGCCCCTCTCAGCTTGGAGGAACTGGTTCCCTGTGCTGAGACCCAGATGTCTGACATGTGTTTGCTGGGAAGGGAGGTGGGGGAGAAAAGGGGAAGAAGGGAAAGGGAGAGAATGGAAGGGAGTTTGGTAGAAGAGTAAGGACTGCAGAAAGACAGAGAAAGATAAATAAAAAGAAGACAAAGGAGAATTTGAAGAGAGAAAACTTATTGGCTGCTGTGTAAAGGGAAACTGAGGTGAGTCTTGACTGATTTGTTCAAAAAAATGGATAGCCTTTGATCGTCACATGCTCCTGCCAGGATGCTCTTTGAAGCCTTGAGCACTTAAAAATGTTGGATGCTTCCAGCCATGTCATTCTAAGAAGGAGAAGAAGCAAGTTCATTGAAGTTGGGATTTTTTTCATGATACCTTTTTAAAAATCACAAATATGATTTCACGGTATTTTAAAATAGCAAATACTATCTTATTCCAAAAAAAAATTTTTTTTTGATGACCTTCCTTTGCTAATGTCCCAAGCATAGGCTTAAGGCTATGCTTATCAGGTAGAGCACCCTAAACAGACAAGCATCTACAAAATGAAGTGACATCATCGCGAGAGTCCCTTATATTTGTTTCGTAGTTCGAGATGTACAAAGCTATCTCACATATACCGTGTGACTGGATCTTATGAGGAAAGAGAGAGAACAGGTTTTTATTTTTAACTAGGAGAACATACAGCTAAAGGAAAGCAAATCCAAGAGTCTCACCGTCCAACCCTTCCAACCCCTTACCTTTTTCTCCAGGGTGCTGGTAATTATGCATATGTGAGTATGTTTGTGTAACAGGAGGAAGAACATTCTACTTCGACGCTGTCCAAGAGTGAAATGCCCCGGATCAGGAAGAAGCGAGTAGCCCTGCAGTAGAGGAAGCTGTGATCCTTACTGTATCCCCACTCACCCAGTTAAACATACGTCCACCTCCTAACCCCTAGGACTTGTGAATGTGCCTTATTCGGAAATAGGGTCTTTAGATGAAGTGAAGTTAAGGATCTTGAGATGAGGTCACCCTGGGTTTAGGGAAGGCCCTAGATCCAATGAATGGTGTCTTCTCAATAAGAGGAAAGAGAGGAAGAATTGAGACCCACACACAGACCAAAGCAGAGACTGGAGTGGTGCTGCCATAAAGCCAAGGAAGACTGGAAGCCACTAGAAGCCCGGAGAGTCAAGGAAGGGTTCTCTCTGGAACCTTTGGAGGGAGGATGAGGATGGACCTACCTGCAGACTCTTCAATTTCAGTGCTGGCTTCTAGAGCCGTAAGACAGTAAACCCCTGTTGGTTTAAGCTCTCCATTTTGTGGTGATTTCTTGTGGCAGCCACAGGAAACTAATACATAGAGGCAAAGGGGATGGATGTTCCCCTCGTAAATGTTTCCCAAGCCATCTGCGGATCAGTAAATCAGGTTGTTGGCCAGATGACTTTCATCTAATCCTCAGATTTTATGATTCAGAGCATCTTTACTCACCTGCATTATGTTCTTATAATTTAATGTTCTGCTTTTATATTCAATATGAGTTTATATGAATTTTGTTTGCGTATAATTTCATGTTTTTATCTGTAATGGCCATATGCCATCAAATGAGTGTGTCGTAATTACCTGACCCTTCTCTGTTGATGCAAATGGTTTTCATGGTTTTTGCTATCATGCATGACCCCGCTGCAGACCTGAGTTCTCACACAGCCACCTTTCTTTTGCTATCCCACGAAGGGGCTTCTCTGCTGGGGTGAAGTCTCCCTAGAGATATCCAGCCTTGTCCAGATGCTTTGGTTGTCACAAGCTGTTGGCGAGAGTTCCTACTGGCATCTAGGGGGCAGGGGCCAGGGATGCTGGTAAGCATCCTACAACGCACAGGATAGAATTCCACAACAAATACTCCCCAGTATAAAATGTCAATAGTGATGTGACTGAGAAAACACGCCTTAGGATAAAGTCTCGGGAGTGCAATCAATTGGTCCTTGCATTTGACTCTTGATATATGTTGGGGGAACACAAGCACCGTGGTTAGAGCAGGTTCAGAGAGGTAAAGGGATTGGGGCCACAGTCCATGGCGACTAGTGACTGAGCCAGGGTCACAACTTAGGTGCAGACTTCAGTCCGGACAGTCCAGTCACAGTCCTGGCCCAGCTGTGTCTCCTCCACAGTCTGATGCCAGGAAAGCATCCAACGAGCTGTCTCAGGACCCAAGAGCTGATGAAAGATAAACACACCTGGGCCTTTGGGGCTGAGGCTCTTGATGATATCGGGGAACAGGTTTACTCCTCCTCTAAATGGAACTTGGATTCCTACTAGGTCAGGAAGACTTCCCTAAACCCCCTGGCCACGCCCCCTGCCACACCCTAAGCGCCTCTCCTTGCCTGCAGGGCTCAGGAAAGCACTTCAACATGTCTGGTCCATGGTAGGCCCTTAATAGATGCTCGAAAATGTCTGAATGATAACCAGTTTAATAGCTTTCTGTGAACCGTCCTGAGTCTGCAATTAGTAGTCTGAAATGTTGACTGTGGGAAAGCACATGCTTTTTGAAACGTGGGGTGGTGGCAGAGCCTCCGCACTCTGCTTCATTTCCCAAGACTCAGGGGCTGGTCCCCGTTAGATGGTAGAGAAGCCCATTCCAGCACCACTCTCAGGGGGAGGGGGGGTCCCCTCCGCGTCATCCACAGAGCTCCTTAAAGAATGCAGAGAGCTACTTTATAGGTTTAAAATCCATCATCTCCCTGAAGCTGGGAGCCGTGTGTCTAGTGCGTGGTTGAAGCGAGGCTCCCCTACCCCCACCACCACCTTGGAAGGAGCTTGAGCGTTCAAGAGAATTGATTTGGGCAAAGCACTACTCCTTTTCAGCGAATGGGATGGAACTGTAATAAAGCACAGGGCAGGGAAGGGGCAAATACTCCTTTAGCATAATAAGGTGAGGATTATTATCTTGCAAGAAATAAAATTAAAGTAGAAGGAATACAGATTTCTCACGAAGACCAGACGAGAGTCTTCAGAATGACATTAATCCTCACGATGGTATAATGTGCCGGTGCCAGATTCTTAATGGGGAGAAACAGGGACGGTCCAGAGTAAAGCCCCTGCTGCTCTAATTTCTTTCCTCCCTGTTCCAAGTGTAGTCCAGAGTGCCCTCCCTACTTCACCCCTTCTTGCCACTTGGAAGCCGGAGCATGCTCCTTTGTGTTATTGGGATTAAGTGGAGGTTTCAGGCATAAGAAAACTGAAGAGATGGGATCCCATTGCTCTACCAGCCTGGACCAGGGAAAGGAAAGAGACGCCAAAAGCCAAGGTCTTAAAGGAGGAGAGCACCACAGGTGTGAGAGAAGAGCGGAAGAGGACACCCTCTTCCTCAGGTGTGAGAGGACTGGTTAGTAAGACCAGGGGCTGCTGCCTGATTCCCATTTCCCACCTCTTTCCCTCAGGCTGAATGTGACCAGATCTCTTCAGTAGGAGCTGCTTCCTCGGCTGTACCCCAACCTGTGATCAGGTGGAAGAAAACAAGGGAAAGAAAGAAGGAAAATTCCCATGCCCATCCCATCCCTCATACTCATCAAACAGGTATAAACTACGCCACCTGATGGATTACCGGGTGGCAGGAAGTATTTTCCCTCAGAGCATGACCCGGCTGGAAGAGGATAAATAAAATTCCCCTTCATTAGCATTCATCTCTGGAGCAGTAAAAATGCATCCTCTATGAAGGTTATATTCAGTTAAGAAAATTGAGAACCCAAGGGGTCCATTAGCATCATGGTAAAATAGTATGTTGCTGGCCCAGTAAGCACAGTGCTCTTCCCCATATCTGACTGTCTCTATGCCCCTGGGAGGACAGAGGGGACCCACCTGTATGGCCTCTGGGGGCCAGTGGTGTCAAGCAGGGGCACAGCTGTCCACACAGCTAAGGGGGAGGGCATGATGTCCCAATCTATACACCACATGAGGTTAATGGATCCCAGTGTGTGATTCGTGACACGTAACTTCTCCCTTCCACTCGGCAGTGGAAGGGGGTGAGAGGGGCTTTGCTCTCACATGAACCTCAGGAGAGTCTCTGAAAAGAATTGATCATTTCAGAGGGCACATGACCTCCTCGAAGGACAGTTTGGCTGCAGGGAGCAGTGAAAGTGTGTAAAGCGTGCTGCAAATAGAAAGTCTCTATTGTCTGATGCGCGGTGGAACAAGTGCGCTGGGTTCCTTCCAGAGAGATCCTTCATATTTTTAAAGGAGCAAAAATATCCTTCATGCCGCAAAAATCACAATCCTCTCCTTATCCATCAAAGCCCAGTGAAAACTTAACCTCTTTCTTTCTGTTTTATTTATTTTTAAAGAAGTGAACATATTGGCATAGCCTTTTTTTTTTCCTCTCTCTTTCCTTCTTTCCCTTGCTTCTTGCCAATTTTGTTTAAAGTAGTGCAGGCTGAAAGGTGGGTGCGGAGGAGGTGGTGACCATGGTAATGGAAGGAGAGACTATGAAGAATAGTCAAACATTTAACACGTATGTAGTTAGGCATGCACTCAACAAATAAACATATTTTTTATTCACCCAACATATGTTTATTGAACACCTATCATGTCCGTACTATGAAGAATAAGCAAAACGAATGAGCGGGTCTAGTTGATAAGACAAAATATGTATGCTGATTAATGCAACATGAAAAGTCAGTGCTTTCAGATATGCACATACATATGAAAATAATATAGGATTTGAGAGAAAACGTTCAGCTCAAAAGATTGTGGAGGCTTAGTGGGGTCCCAAGGTGACATTTTTGTTGAGTTCCAAGAATACACAGAATTGAGGCATGAGTAGGTGGGAAGTGGTAGGAATTATTATTATTATTATTATTTTAAGATTTTATTTATTTATTTGACAGAGAGAAAGATCACAAGTAGGCAGAGAGGCAGGCAGAGAGAGGGGGGAAGCAGGCTCTCTGCTGAGCAGAGAGCCCGATGCGGGGCTCGATCCCAGGACTCTGAGATCAAGATCTGAGCCAAAGTCAGAGGCTTTAACCCACGGAGCCACCCAGGCACCCAGTAGTAGGAATTATTGATGAATGAACCTGCCCAAACAATAAGATGGCAACATAGAATTACGGGCTAAGCCCTGAAGATGGTAAATCATACAGGTTTGGTGAAGTTTAGATAAAGTGCATGACGAAAAGTAGTGGAAACTATGTTTGGAAAGCTATGTTGGTATCAGATGGCGGACTATATTGGGTGGATTGCGCTGGCTGCATCAGAGAGGAATATAATGAGAGTGGTACTTCACCCACACTCGCAGACAGGTGCGTGAAACTGAGGCAGGAAGAACCGTGATGAGGTTACTGCGGTGGCCCAGAAGAAGCGTGATGAAACCCTGAACTGTGACGACGGGTTGGGATGGAGAGGCTGCTGAATCACAGAGGTTGAATTGATGGGATTTATAACTGATCATTTATCAAGCTGAAGAAGGCAAAGTTCGAGATGGCTTGCAGGTTTTGGGACTGTAAAGTCCAAATCAGGGCGATCTAGTGAAAGGATTGGGAAATAAAAGAAAAGAAGCTGATTCATGAGGGAAGATGAGAAATTCAGTTTTGGAAACGCTGATTGTATCTATCACTCCATGGGGATAAATAGGAGGAGCTGTGGATCAGTTCTTTTTCTGCAAATGCAACGTTGCACTTTCAAAGTTGGGAGTTTTCCGAAGAAAGGCTATAATTAGAGCAAAGAGGCTGGCTGACATTGTCACCAACACATCTAGCTGAGGAGAAGAATGGGCCAGAGAAAAGAGTAGATAGAGTAGAGGTGAGGTCAAATGGTTGGATAAGCTGTGGTTCAAAAGGCACAGAAAAGAAAAAAGGTTAAAAAAAAAGACATTGGAGAGAGAAGAAAACAAGAGGAAGAGGAGGAGGAAGAGAAAGCGATCAAGAAGAGTAATCTGAGAAGCTGGTGGTCAAAAAGAGCACTAGAGTGCGTTGGAAGCTGAATCAGACTATATTAGGTTAGCTGTATGAAGTGGAAAAGCAAAATAACAGTGGTTTAAAATTTTAGCTACTTGGGGGGCGGTTTCCACATAAAATAAATCTGAAGTAATTGATAGGCTGCCACGATGTCTTGATGACATCACTATGGCGTCATCATGGTGACATCATCCACGCCATCATCCATGATGTCATCAAGAGCTCTGGCATTCTATGCTTCTGCTCCATGACCTTTTGTACATGTTTTCCTTGCTAATGTTTGCCTCATGGTCCAAATGGTTGCTGGAGCTATAGCCATCACACTCACACTACAAGAAGAAGGGGGGAAAGACAAAAATGCACGTGTCACCTTCTTGCACTACTTTTTAGATCCTAGCCGATAAATCCTATCAGACAACTTCTGCATCCCTATTATTGGCTGCATTTAACAGCAGTGAGGCTGGGCAATGTGCTATTTGCACAGCTGCCCAGAATAAAATGAGAGCCGATTCTTAAATAAGAGGGGAAACGGGTACTGGATAAGCAATCAGTAGGAATGTCTGCTATGGAAGCCAAAGGTGGAGAGTGTTTCACGTGGGAAAGAAAAGCCAATAGCAGTGATTTTAAAAGTGTGGTCATCAAACCAGCTGCTTCAGCATCACTTGTGAACTTGTTAGAAATGCAGGACCTTGGGCCCCACCTTTGACTTACTGAACCAGAAACTTTGGGGGTGGGACCTGCAATCCATCTTTTGACAAGCCCTCCAGGTTTCTGATGCTCCTTAAAATATGAGAGCCACCAATTAATAGGTTTAAATGTTGCCATTTGTCTCAAATGGTTTGCTTCGTTATCACGTGTCAGACAGAGTATTAGGTCCCTCTGTTTAGATTAGATCATTTAATGGACGGTTTAGTTAAGGGACCGTATGAGCGAATAATAATAACTAAAATTACACCCAAATGATTAAATCTTTCTCTGATGAATTTAAAAGGTCTTACTGTAACCCATTCGGAAATTCTTCTGAATATTGCTTTTTATTTTACAGGACTAAGCAAGGTCTGATTATATAGCCCTTCTATTTATCTGAAGATTATATTTTTATTAATTTATTTGATGGAGAGAGAGAGAGAACACGAACGGGGGAGCTGCAGAGGGAGAGGGAGAAGCGGGGATGCTATGCATGCTATGCTGAGTCTAGGGTGCAGACCCACAGTAGTATCTAGGGGTCAACCCTCAACTGCAACCATCGCTTTGGTTAGCTCTGTGTGTGTGTGTGTGTGTGTGAGTGTGGCAGGTGTGTGCACACACCACATCTGGAGAACATAAAGGAAGAAAAAGAAAAAAACCCAACCCCATGACACTATTGTTATAGAACCCAGATACCCTATAAAACTTGTCTTTGACTCCAGAAAGAAAATATCTGTTCCTACACCTGCTGGCTGTTACTAAGTGATTGTGTATGGTCTTTGGTCAGATGCATACCCGCTTATTTTGACATCTTTTTCCCTAAGACATGAATTTCTCCCCGACACTGTTCCTCCACAAAACATGGTGAGACATCCCCACGACACTGAGGGGCTTGGGCAGACCACTCCCAGGAGTGACAATCTCCGCTGCCTCTTCTACTCCCACTGTGCAAATGCCTACCCTGGGAGCCGCACTGCGATCCAGCTCACCATCTTATAAAGGGATGAAAAATAAGGCCTGCGTGGTGACATGATTATGTTGCTCCTGGGACCATAAGAGTAGAGCCTGACTGCAATACAGAGTGAACACAGTGTGGGTAAGACAGTAGAGGGATTTTGTATCGGAGGCTGACGAGTCTGGACTTCATGCGTCCTAACCAGCCGCTGGACCTTCATCAGGTCCCTACTGGGGACCTCTGTTTCTTCTTCTGTAAAATGAGTTGCGTTGGGTTAGAGGCCTCTTGTGACAGGTGATAAAGAGGAGGCACTTAAAGCAGTTCAGTGGTGTGCTGGAAGGGTTGTTGGGGAATATTATGTAGAATGGAGGGCACTGAGGAAGTATTAGATCAGGGAATTTGCACAAGAAGTTATTCTACTGTGCCAGGCTGCTTCCTGCTTGGCATGTAGGCCCCTGAGCCCTGCACCCGAAGCAATAGACACTGTGTCTCTGCAACCACCCCTCTTGTGTTCTTGCACTGCTCAGAAGTCCAAGGCCTTGCTGAGTGTGACTTGCTGGTCAGTCAGTCTGCCAAAGAGTTCAGCACACCCTCTCCTCCTGGAGGGGTGCAGGGCGGGTCTCAGAGGCGGAGGGTCTGCCACCTTCCCTGCTGGTTCTCAAAGAGCCAGCAGCACATTCTGCAGAAGCAGGCTGCCAACACCAGTGTGGAGGATGGACCGTCGTTTGTCACGGGACTCAGTTTCTCAGGTGCACACGAAGCTCTACGAGAGACAAGGAGGGAAAGGAGAGGGCTGTGCTCTCTCTCAGGCCTTCTTCGCTCCTCTACAGCACAAGGGCTAGCATTCCCCTCGGACTTTGCCACCGCCACTTGCCAGATGGACTTCAAATCGCATCCGTTTGAAGGGTTTGCAGGTTGAAGGAGGGTGGAAATCCCACCCTCCAAGGAGGGACGGAGGTTGTTTTATCCACTTTATTTACGAGGAACCTGAGACTCAGTGTTGGGGTGACCTACCCAGTTTATGGAGCTACCACGTCAGGGCTGGGACTCCCCCTCAGGCTTCCAAATCCATTGCTCGATTCTGGTGGATGGTCTCACAGGGATCCCGGAGGTCCACCCAACCCTGGAGAGACTCAGCTACTGGGAAAGGAATACTCCAACCTTTCTCTTTCTGTGCTCTAGTCTCCAGCCAAGGACCCCCGTTAGCAGAGCCCTATGGAAAGAGGGGCAGCAAGGGAGTTTGGGTGATGAGGCAGAGAAGGGCAAAATGTGGCTCGCCTGGCATCTCATGTGGATCTCCATCCCTGAGCTTACACTAGTAGCCATTTCCCCTAAAATGGACATCCTAAAAGCTGCCAGCGTTCAGTGCCTGCTTCTCGGGGGTAGAAGGATGTAACCTTCTCTGACACAAGTCAGAGGACCCATGAACTCGGGTTGGTGAAAATGTCATGTTTGTTCTCACTCAAGTCTGACTGAAATTTAGTGTTTTCTTCAGTTGTGAAATACATAAAGAGTTGCTGTCGAATCAGCGGTAACTGTGACATTGTCATCAATACGATATTTTTTATGTATATTCCAGATTTGACAGGTATCTAGAAATGGGCTTGACATTGTTCACTACTTCAAGATTGAAGTGATTATTAGACACTGTTTAATGTGTTTGTAAAAACACATTGTTTAATGTGTTTGTAAAAAAGCACATCATCGTATCAGAGATTTGTTTCTGTATTATTTTTGACTACTGTATCTCAGTAAAGCTGGTATCTTTTAATCCTATGTGTTTTATTTTATACACTTAACATTTTTTTTTTCTGAGTCCATAGGGTCATCAGACTGCTAAAGGAGTTCATGGCACAATAAGTTTTAGGAACCCCTACTCTCTGGGTTATGGCAGATCTAGAGCAGGGGTTTGATAAAGTCCTGGAGAGACAGTGAGTCCATTGAGAAAAACTCTTTAATACATCTTTGGTTATAAAAAGGATAAAGCTCAGATCCTATTCCGTAATGGAAAGTGGTGACAAGGAGCAACTGAACTGGTTAGCAGGGACTTTCCAGAGAAGCAGAAATTATCATATTGTGAAGACTTCTCACCTCCCCTAGGTGTTTGGGTCCAGGGCCTGGGGCACGGGGGAGGGGAGGGAGGGCGCTGGAGTGGGGGAGGGGCGCCCCACTTGGGGAGTCACAGCCCGGAAGGGGAGTGGCTGCCGCGCTGAAGCCGGTTTTGGTCCTTGCCACCAAACGTGAGTTTTCCTTTCCTGCTCCTCAATTCTCTTGTGCTCTCTTTCACCCTCCACACACTCTGGATTCTGCCTGCCTTCAATTCCTGGGCAGTTAAGGACAACGCAGTGAGAGAGGAAGGGGTAACAGCCTGGGGAAGTAAGCCGGAGCGGCTGATGGATGGCCGGAGACTCCAGGATGGAGGTGACAAGCAGGGCAGATCTGCTGGCCTCGCGATTCCCGAGGTGTCCCCAAAAGAAAGAAGATCTGACAAAGATCAGATTCCAGAAGTCACACACATTGCAAGCTTGGCTGGGTTCCCCTGCGACGGTGGATCCCTAATGCCGATGGACTCGAGACGCATGCGAGCTTTGCGCGCCACTAGGAAAGAACAAACTCTGCCATTTAGAGTGGGGAGGCCCGATCAACGGGAAGTCGCATCCTGATTTCAGACATGCTAAAATGTGAATAAATGTGTTCTCAGAATTGGTGGAATACAGGAGTGCTACAGGTAATTGAAGGAGAACTCCCCCTCCCAGGATTGGCAAGCTCAGGGACATTGGTGTTTCCTGTGGTCATGGTGGGTGGCCTTGCTCTTCTTCCCAGTGTGTGAGCCCGCTGAGACCCAGGGCCATGTCCTTGCGTTTGTGTTTCCTCAGCATCCAGCGCAATGCCTTTCTCCCGGTAGAGGCTCCAAAACTGTTCCTTGTGTTAACACCTGACTGGCCGAATTTACCCCTGAAAGGGAATTGATCGAAGTGTGCCTCAGTGGTTTTTCTGTGTAAGGAGGCAGGAGTGGAGCGAACCATTCAGCCCAGCGGAAGGGTTATTGTATCACTGACATGTTTAGGTGTTTTAGCTCACGGTGATACTAAAAAGCAGATTGACTTTTAATCTAGTTTAATGTTGTTTTCAAATCCTCCGTGCCCGATGTGTGTCCCTGGTGCTCGCCCCCAGGAAGGTCAGCTCCCTTTGGGTATGCCTCCCATGGATGCACCGAGTGGTGAAAATGCCAATTCAGCGCCCAGGGAGCCCAAGCAGAATCCGTGAACATGGGGCGCCTGGGTGGCAGTCGTTAAAGCGTCTGCCTTCAGCTCAGGTTATGATCCCAGGGTCCTGGGATCGAGCCCTGCATCGGGCTCCCTGCTCGGCGGGAAGCCTGCTTCTCCCGCTACCATTCCCTCTGCTTGTGTTCCCTCTCTAGCTGTGTTTCTCTCTGTCAAATAAATAAAATCTTAAAAAAAAAAAAAAAAGAATCTGTGACCACATGTCCCCGCTGCCAATGATGACTTCTGAGAGAGCCTCTGCTTTTGGTACCGTGAATTGGGAAAGGAGAGTGTCCACATGGCGTTACCACCCTTGTCACTCTGCATCCCAGTCTTGCATCCCAGGGACTGACCCAGCTAGCTTGGTGACAGCAGACCAGGCCACATTTCTCCAGAGATGTTGGGAAGAGAGAAAGGAGGAAGGACGTATTCTCCATAGGTTGTTGGGTGACTCATGAGGCCTGGGACAGCCCTGGGCTCGTGAGTCACCACAGCTGAGTACAGTGCTGCCTTCCCTGGCAGAACAGATGGGCAGTCTGAGCAGACATTCCGCCTGGCTCTAGCCCTACATGGCCCTGTCCGATGGGTCAGCCTTGGGGCTGAGCGACAGTGGCCAGGTCTGTGCTGATGCGGACAGACACATGCAACAGGGCTCCTAGGTCCTGGGAACAGCAGGCAGAGACCAGGAACTAGGACATCATTCCTTCTCCCCTTGATCCCTCAACTTTCACTGAGCACCAGTTACACAAACGCAAGCCCCTCCCTCCAAGAGCGCACAATCCAAAAGAAGGATGGACCCCAAGTGCACAGGTGTATCAACAGGAGGCAAGCAGATGGCATGTGGATGGGAAATAACAATGGCAGAAACTTGGACAGTGTTTCTTAGTTAAGAAAGCCTTCTCTCAAATCTATCATGTTATTTGCCTCAAACAGTAGCCATGCGAAGTTGTATTATCATCCCGAAGTTGCAGATCAGCTGGCATCTGGGCTTCCCCCGTCAGTTCTCAATTCAGAATCTATTTCGCATCACTCTGCCCTTATGTGAGCTTTTTGGGGGGTTACGTGTTTGCTCAACTAAGAGACATTGTGGTTTAAGTGTCTTGGCTCCTAACGGTGTTGGTAACCTAATGATCTCAGCATCTCCTGCTTCATCCATCATTCCCTCAAACTCTGTTGCCCATTTAACATTTCTTGGGTCTCCCAAGAAATGGTTGCATATTTTTCTCTCCTGGGCATGATTTTTTTTTTTCAAGAAATGTAATTTTGTTGCTTTGATGTTCACAGAATGTCTCTACTGACAGAAAAGAGAAAGTAAGAATATATTTGATTATTCTTAATAAACACAGGTGTAGAAAAGGTAGATTGATAGATATAGGTATACAATAATATTCTTTATTATTAATACCCAGTAAGAAGATAGAAATCACTAGTGATTATCATATTTAACAACGTAGAGTTTAATAGCAATATTTGTATGTGATGATTTTCTAAGGGTTCTCCATGCTTATTTTTATTTTATTTTATTATATTTTATTTTAATTTTGCTCCATTTCATTTTTTGTTTTGTTTTGTTTTGTTTTAAAGTGGGAGGGAGGGAGGGGCAAAGGGTGAGGGAGAGAGAGAATCCCAAGCAGGCTCCACACCCAGTGCAGAGCCTGATGCAGGGCTCGATCTCTCGACCCAGAGATCGAAACTCAACCTGAAATCAAGAGTTGGATGCCTGACCCACTGAGCCACCCAAGTGCTCCTGTTTTATTTATAATTGAGGTATAACTGATGCATAGCATTATATTAGTTTCAGGTATCTAACAATGATTTGATATTTGTATATATCATGATCTGCTCACCACAGTAAGTGTAGTTAACATCCATAACCACACATAGTTAACAATTCTCTTTTCTTGTGATGAGGACTTTGAAGATTTACTCTCTTAGCAACTTTCAAATATACAATACAGTTTTGTTAACTAGAGTCTCCATGCTGTACATGACATCCCTGCACTTATTTATTTTGTAACTAGAAGTCTATGCCTTTTGACTCCCTGCACCCATTTCCTGCTTTATCCTCTTTATATCTTTCCCTGCTTCTTTGGGAATTCTATTTTTCTCCATCCCTGAAGGCCAGTGTCCTGGATGGGGGATGGGCAAGTCAGTGGGAAAGGGTTGGTGTGATTTTTATGGAGGAGATAGGAAAGTACTATGAAGACTCAGCGAACCCCTTTGTACCTCCCCTGTGTCCCTCAGGACAATGGTTAGAGTTAAGTGCAGTGGCATCCCTTTCACCCTACATCCTAGAAATTCAGACCTACACGCACTGTCTTTAGGGAAACCCACACTTCCTCCAGGTGGGGAAAGCCCAGCATGAGTCACCCAGGCTGGAATTCAGACAGCAGGCTGTTTCAAGTTTTTTCGGTGCTTTTTTAGGCAACAGCTAGGGTCTGTTATCATCCTCTGATGGCCACTTTCTGGGTGCTCTGGCCTGAACTCAAACATGCTCCCTGTTTTCCCTTTAGAGATGGCTCTTGCTTATTTCCAAACTCCACTTTTTAACACAAAATGTGAAAGTATCTGTAAGGACAAGCTCTGGCCACGCTTCTGATCAGGAGCAATGAATCCTGTTGGATGTTACTTCCTAATGAGATGATCTGAATATCTTTGGGATGTCGGGAGAGAGTAGGCTGGAGGGGAGAGAGATTGCGTGGGGGCTGGTGTTGGGGTGGGGGGTGGGAATGCCGATGTTGGTTTATTGATAGTCGGCAGGATGACATTCTTGTTTCATCACATGATGAGTGTTTTCAAGGCCCTGAGCCAAGACCAGCCATAAACCTGTCTGGGGAAACATCTCCGTGAAATATTCCCGAGCTCACAAAGCAGATGTCTACAGAGGTAGCACGGCTCACCTGCTTCACTCCTTGAGGCAGCCATAAAACATGTGATCTGGAGAAGGTGGAGGTGGGTGGGCTTCCTGCAGCCAGTTGGTGACAGAGCCAGGATTGGAACCTAGGTCTCTTGAACTCTAAATTCATATTCTTTTCACAGCTCCAGTGTGTAGACACTCAAGGGATAGTCATTTTCATTCTAAGTCTGCCCCTGTCAGTTTCATGACATTGGTTATGAGTCAGTTTCATGACCTATGGTTCCTTCTCTGCTCTGGGCTTCAGTTTCCTCTTCTGTAAGATAGGGTTTTGGAAAAGTTGACCTCTAGCTCCCTAGGACAGGGACTGTACCCCCAAGACATGGAGGGTGGCCTGGCCTCCATGCATACCAATGGAATGAATGCATCAATGTTTCATGATTCTATGAATGTCCATTCTCACATTGTCTTTAAATCTGCTCTCCATCAGTTTATCTGTGATCTTCCACATTCTGCCTATTTTGTAGGGTGAGCTTTAAATAGCAACAACAACAACAACAACAACAACAACAACAAAATGAATCATTTCTAGTTCCTTCTGTTAGTATTATGCCCATTTGGTCTTGTGACAAAAGAAGCTTGGCTTGTTCTATAAACAGTGATGACAGTGGTGACAAGACACATGTGGAAATTTCAGGTGTTTTAGTCCTTTCATTTGAGTGATGGTCCTTTTCTACCTTGTCCCTTATGCTTTGGGTCATTGGTAGGTATCATATTAACACGTACTTCTTTACCTGCTGTGTTTCAAGTGCATGAGAAGGTACGTGTCCATGAGTTTGTATATGTGTGTTCTATTCTTCATTGTAGTCAAGCTATGTTATTTTTATTTTACCAACATCTTTTTTTCTCTTCTTTTAACACCACAGTTTTCTTTGGGTAGCACCCTTTCCCCACCCTGATCCTATATACCAAAAGCAAAGCAGACCCTACCTGCATCAGGTAGAGATAATTAGGGTATTATACCTTCCTGGCCACAGGGCTTTGTTCAGCAATGGACACGTGATCTGATCAGATCTAAAGAGATTTAGTTCTTGATGAAAGCACTGGAAATAAGTCTTTATCTTTCTGCTGGATTTGTTAACTGTAGATGTAATCCTATAGGACCAGCAGACAACCTCCTTACCTCGCCACGAGGGGAAATTTTGCCTAACAACGGAGACTACACAGAAGAAAGCAGAACTGAAGGAAAGAGAAAGACATGGTCTGAGATCCTGGAGCCAACTGCACCTGAAGGCATCCTCCCCCAGGGCTTTAGTTGTGTGAGCCAAGACATTTATACTGTCAGTGCAGTCAGTCTGGTCTGGGTTTATTGCCACTTGCAGCTGAGGGATAAAATTCCATTGCACTGTGTAGCTGTGGATCGTCCTGACCCTCTGCATCTCCTCTCATTGTCAGGTCTCGGTTGTAGGGATGCTGAGCCCTGGTTTTGTCCCCTTCTCTGGCCTGCCTGCTCAAGCACACAACTTTGCACAGGGCCTCAGGGGAGCATGGCTTGGGGGTTTTCGGATGCTGAGTGGAGCCTGGCCTGCGATTATCCACTACCACAACTGATTCTTAGACTCTTTATCTAGTTTCATGGCTGTTTCCATATGTAAGCCACTGTGCCAGGTTCCATGGGAAGTCCAAATAAATCAGATACTCAATTTTTTTCATTTTAGGGAAATTCTCCATTATTTTATATGTCATTTTTTTCTGGCTTTTTTGTTCAGTTTTCAGCTTTAGGGAAATCAGTTACATAAGTTATTCTTATGTTGGGTTGTCTTTCCTCTCCTCTGTGTCTATTATATTCCAATTGGTTTTCTTACGTTACAACTTTTTTTACACTTGCTAGGATTATCTCGAGCCCTTTCTTTATGTTAATCCTTTAATTTTCAACTGAAACTGTCCTCTTCCTCACTGTTTCTTATTTATTAATTTATTTTTTTGCTCTCGAATAGTATTGTGTTTACCTCAGAGTTGTCTCTCAGATCCGCCAACATCTTATTTTATTATTTGGTCCTTAAGCTATTTTCAAAATTTTAGTTCAAGTTCTTATTTCATTTCTCTAGAGTACGAAGCATAAGCACTTTGATTCTGTTCTTGAATTATCTTTCTACCATGTTGAGATATCTTCAACTGAATTTTGCTTCCTTGTTGTAGTTTGCACACAATGGTTGACATGAGTGGTTTGCTTTGATACCTATTTTGATTCTAATTGCTCTGATATCTGTAGGTGATCTTGGTTCAGCTCCTTTCCCTTCTGTATATGAGCGCTGTTTGTCTTTGCTGTTTAATCTAAGGCTGAGAGGTTAAGAATTGCATTCCATCCACTTCTCTGTCTAAGAGTCTGAGAGCTTAAAGGCAAAGTCACCTGGGGCTATGCTCATTGTGTTTAATATCCTCTATCACAATGCATTGCCCAGGTGGGCATGTCTTCTGTCTTGGGGACTGTCCCCCAAATTCAGAGCAGGCCCCAAGAGCTAAGTTTCCAACAGAAAGGGCCGACATATGTATATTACTATTTCATCGCCGTCTCTCTCATGCCTCCTTTACTCCCAACCAGCAGGAGGTGGAGAAAGATAAAGAGACCTACTTCATCCACCTCTCTTTCAT
Organism: Procyon lotor; assembly: GCA_028646535.1. Lineage (NCBI taxonomy): Eukaryota > Metazoa > Chordata > Mammalia > Carnivora > Procyonidae > Procyon > Procyon lotor. Next base: position 25,540,819 of record CM053611.1, on the reverse strand, counting down.
TCAAGAGTTCTAATAAGATTTTCAGCATTTTGTGGGGCACCTGGGTGGTACAGTCTGTTAAGTGTCTGACTCTTGGTTTCTGCTCAGGTCATGATCTCAGGGTCGTGAGATCGAGCCCAGGATCGGCCTCCACGTGTGCTCAATGCAGAGTCTGCTTGAGATTTTCTCTCCCTCTGGCCTTCCTGGGCATGCTCTCTCTCTCTCTCCCTCTCTGTCTCTCAAATAAATAAATAAATCTTAAAAAAAAATGATTTTCAGTATTTTGTCAACTCAGTAGTTCTGTTTCTGGGGTGATGCCAAGAATTCCCTGTTTTTAATCCTTTGGATTCCACCTTTTGAAGTTGTTGTGTCCTTTTACTGGTTTGGCAAGTAAATAGCAAATTTTTGCTGAATTTTAGTATATTCGTTCCCTAGGTCTAAGTGCAGGAGACACCAGAGGCAGCATGACATCACCAAAAGAACAAAGGCTCTGCAGCCCGTCAGACAAACTGTGGGGCCCTGAGTCTATTGGACCCTGAGTCTGAGTTTCAGTCTATTCTCTGGTAATGGGAACAGTCACACTTAACCTGCAGAACTAGTGGAGGGGAAACCTGAAGTCCTTTGTTGTTAAGATTAACCTTTGTAGAACACCTGATAGATTGCCTGGCAAAAAGGAAGGACTCAATACATGAAATCCTTTCGTGTTATTTTCTTGTAGTTGTGTTTATTTACTAGTTAATAGAGCTTGTGTGATGTACGTGTACACACAACTAAGGAGTTATGTGATCTTCCTCTGTAAGTTGTATGCTTACACAGGGGAAACTAAGAGTTGTTTCTCTTCTTCAACTTGTCTCTAGTTCCTGGGCACTGGAGGGACTTAATCTACTTTGCTGAATTACTTACCACAGGGTGCCTGGAGATACGTGGAAAACAGTGCTGGCAGAGAGTTGGTATTTAGTAAATATTTGTTGAATGAATGCAAATGGATGAAAAAAGTCTCCTTTTAAAAATAGCTGCAAAGAAAATGAGCTTGATCCACAGTAAGCAAAATATAGATGAGCCACAAGGGACTACTTCTCAACACCAAGCAGTGACAGACTGTAGGAGAGAATTGAGAGAGCAAACTGAAGGTTACCAGAAGGGAAGTAAGTAGTCCGGGGATGGGTGAAATAG
>CM053611.1:25484761-25529407 GCA_028646535.1 Procyon lotor | reverse complement strand
CCCCCCAAATATGTTTATTTTATTTTTTCAATATTACAAGATTTATTTTCATGCACCACTTGGTTTGATTTTAGTTCCTTTATTTCTCCTGAAAAGGATTTTATTTCTCCAGAAAGGGATTTACTAGTATCTTCCATGCTTTTTTCGAGCCCAGCTAGCACCTTAATAATTGTCATTCTGAACTCTAGTTCTGACATCTTACTAATATCCATATTGATTAGGTCCCTAGCCATCGGTAATGCCTCTTGTTGTTTTTTTTTTTTGAAGTGAGTTTTTCCTCCTTGTCATTTTATCCAGATAAGAATAGATAAATGAGGGAACAAAATACTAAAAGCATAGCAACGACCCCAGAAAAATATACACCAACTAAATTGGAAGAGACCCAAAACTGGGGAGAGAAGAAAGGAGAGAGAGGAGGAAAAATATATATATATATTTTTATAAAATATATAAGCTTTTATAAAATATAAAAGCTCATATATATATATATATCACTAATTCTCTCTTCTGCCTCATTTATCCTAGCAGTAATAGCATCCATTTTTTTTTTGCATCCATTTTTTTTAAGAGTTTCCATTTTTATTTATACATAAATAAAATATATTTATTTATTTATTTTTCAGATTTTTTGTTTTGTTGGTGTTGAGTTTAGAAGTTACTTACATATTTTGGATATTAATTCCTTATCAGGTATATACTGTGTGTGTGTGTGTGTGTGTGTGTGTGTGTGTGTGTGAATAGAACAGAGCCACAAACTTACTTGATTTGGGGTGTCTTTTGGTCTGTTAGAAGATACTGTCTCACAAAATTTTAAAGAAAGAAAAACATATATACAAAAATAAATGTAAACACGATGAAGTGATAGAATAAGACTGTAAAGGTGAAAATTAAAAAGGATTCTAAAAAAGGAATTGATAAGATAAGAAGTTGGTTGAAGAAAGAAAAAAAGGAGTAAAGAATGTGATGAGCTGGAGACTAGAACAAAGTCATGTGTTAAATTTAGGGCATATTTTGATCTGTTAGAAGAAAATGTATCCCAAAATTTTAAAGAAAGAAAAACCTATATGCATAGAAAAAATAAGGTTAAATACAATGAAGGGATAGAATGACTATAACAATGAAAATTAAAAAAGATTTTTAAAAAGGTATTGATAAGATAAAGTAGTTTAAAGACATTAAAATAGGAAAGAGGGGGCGCCTGGGTGGCGCAGTCATTAAGCATCTGCCTTCAGCTCAGGTCATGATCCTAGGGTCCTGGGATCGAGTGCCACATCGGGCTCTCTGCTCTGCAGGAAGCCTGCTTCTCCCGCTACCATTCCCTCTGCTTGTGTTCCCTCTCTCGCTGTGTTTCTCCCTGTCAAATAAATAAAAATCTTTAAAAAAAAATAAAATAGAAAAGAGAAAAATTAAAAAAATAGAATAAGAAAAATATAAAATTAGAAAAATTTAACTTTGAAAGACTAAAGAATCATGGGAAAAAAAGCTATGAATTCTATGTTGTGCTTTCTTCTAGTTGTAGAGTTCCACAGTTCTCATTGATTGGTGAACTTGGTCTCAGCTGGATGTTCTTGTTGATCTTCTGGGGGAGGGGCCTATTTGGTGAACTTAGTCTCAGCTGGATGCTCTTGCTGATCTTCTGGGAGAGGGGCCTGTTGCTGTGATTCTCGAATGTCTTTGCCTGAGGCAGAATTGCTCTGCTGTTGCCAGGGGCGGGTCTACGTAATGTGCTCAGGTTCGCTGGGAGCTTTTGTTCCCTGAATACTTTCCGTACTGATTTGGAGGCCGGGAATAAAATGGCGGCCTCCTAATCTCCAGCTCAAGGAGTCGAGTGCTCGGGGCCCCACTCCTCAGTGCACCCTTGGAGAAAAGCAGTCAGTTCTTCCTGTCTCCCTGGTATCTGGCTGTGCTCTGCGCTCAGCTGGCTTATAATAGAGTGTTTCTATCTCTGGCACGCGGCCCCATCTGGAGTCTCCAAACCCAGCAGATTCTGGCAGCACACTCCTGCGCTGCTCCTCCCAGAGGAGGAGGGTGAGTCTCCCCAGATCTGCCCCCTATGGGTCCCTGATTGAAGAGCAGTGGCCCAACTGTGCCGTGGATTATGGTTTAAGGTAAGCCCGAGCTGAGAGCCCAGTGCTCGGCTCCAACCCTCATCCAGTTTCCCCGGTCAGATACCTAGGGGCTCTGCCACACTCAGACACCATGGATCCTTCTGTGACCCCACAGGTCCTGAGACCACACTGTTCCCGTGGGGGCTCCACCCCCGCTTAGCCTCTGGAGCGATGTCCCTCAGTGGAGCAGACTTTTTTAGAAAAGTTCCAATTTTGTGCTCCGTGGCTCTACCACTTGCCTGGGAGCTGGCCCCTCCCTGCACAGTCTATCTTCCCAAATGTTGCCTCGGATTCACTTCTTGGATTCACATCCTGCCTTCTGGGAAGTGGTTGCTTTTCTATTCCTAGAATTGCTGCTCTTCTCTTCGGTCTGCTGTTGACTTTGTAGGTGTTCAGAATGGTTTGATAACTATCTAGCTGAATACCTGGGGCCAAATGATATTCAGATCTCCTACTCAGTTGCCATCTTGCTCCTCCCCAGTAATTTCATTTTAAATATTTTTAGGAATGTCCATACTATTTTCCACAGTGGCTTTACCAATTTTCATTCCCAGCCAAGAGTGGATAAGAGTTCCTTTTTTTCCACATCCTCGCCAACACTGTTATTTCTTGTGTTTTCAATTTGAGCCATTCTGAAAGGTGTAGTGATAGCTCATTGTGGTTTTGATTAACATTTCTCTGATGATTAGTGGTGTTGAACATCATTTTATGTGTCTGTTGGTCATCTGTATGTCTTTGGAAAAATGTCTATTGAGGTCCTTTGCTCATTTTTAAATCAGATTTTTTGTTTTGTTGGTGTTGAGTTTAGAAGTTACTTACATATTTTGGATATTAATTCCTTATCAGGTATATCATTGGGAAATATCTTCTCCCATTCAGTAGGTTTCCTTTTGTTTTCTTTGCTGTGTGAAAACTTTTTATTTTGGTTTAGTCCAATAGTTTAATTTTGCCTTTGTTTGCCTTGCCTGAGGAAACATCTAGAAAAATGTTTCTATGGCTGATGTCAAAGACGAATATACTGCCTATATTTTCTTTTAGGAATTTTAGAGTTTTGAGTCTCACATTTGGTTCTTTAATTCATTTCTAGTTTATTTTTGTGTATGGTGTAAGAAAGTGGTCTAGTTTCACTATGTTTCATGTTGCTGTCCAGTTTTCCCAGCACTATTTTTTGAAGAGATGGTCTTTTCCCCATTGTATATTCTCTCTCTTTTTTTTTTTTTTAAGATTTTATTTGACAGAGAGAAACACAGTGAGAGAGGGAACACAAGCAGAGGGAACGGTAGCGGGAGAAACAGGCTACCTGCAGAGCAGGGAGCCCATGCAGGGCTCAATCCCAGGACCCTGGGATCATGACCTGAGCCGAAGGCAGATGCTTAACGACTGAGCCACCCAGGCCCCCCCCCCCATTGTATATTCTTGACACCTTTATTGTAGATTAATTGACCATATAAGCATGGAATTTTTTCTGGGATTTCTATTGTGTTCCATTGATCTATGTGTGGTTAACCTTTGTATTGTAAAAAGTGAATATAAACATTGAATGTAAATTGTAACTCAAACAGGATTTAGAATCAAAGGATATAGAACTAAAATTGAGAAAATCTGTGTGTTTTGGATTACTTATGGTATCAAGATTATAAGCTGCCTCCAGATTGATTGCCTATTGTGGCAAAGTTTTCTTAATTGTTGATAGTAGATATTTGTTATTGTTTAGCTTCTCAGTACCTGCTTCATTTTCCCCCTCCATTTGGTAATAGTATTGGGTATTTCCTCTCTCATACAACTTTTGGAGAGGCTACCTCCCCATTTGAAGAGTGAAACACATGACACAGATTTGGCCAATATATATTCTTTGGCCGAACTGATTGGCTCAGAGTTGGACATATGACCTAACTACAGTCAATGAGAATTTTGTTAGGATTTTTGCGAGAGGCAGGAAATTTTCCCTGGATACTTGAACCTGAAATGCTCTGAGACTGTTGTCAAGGCTTAAGAATGAGACCAATACAATGGGAGCAGAACAAGACCTGCCAAAATTACTCAAGCCCTTGGGATAAGTTGCTCTTACAGTACTATCCCTTTGTTATATGAGCCCACACATCCCCTTTTATTGCTTAGGCAAGTTGATGGATTTTCTGTTATTTGCAACTAAGAGTCCTACTTGATTGATATACCATTCTTTAAAAATAGAATGAAGGTATACTCAACACTTCAGATATTTTAAGAGGACATGTGTGCAATTAAGTGGTTTTTAGTATATTCAGAGAGTTTTCCAATAATCACCACTGTCTAATTCCAGTACATTTTCACCATCCCAAAACAAAGCTCTGTATTCATTAGAAGTTACTCCCTGCACTCCACTTGCCACCCCCTACCCACCCACTTCCAGACTCTGGCAACCAATAACACGCTTTTGGTCGCTGTGGATTTGTCTATTCTACACACTTCATATAAACAGATTCATACAATGTGCTGCCTTTTGTGTTTGGATCTTTCACTTAGCATGATGCTTTCATCATTTCTTTATGTATCGTGTATCAGTACTGCATTCCTGTTTATTGTTGACAATATTCCACTGTACGGGTATATCACCTCATGTTTATTCATTCCTCAGTTAATGGACATTTGGTTGTTTCCATTTCCACGTTTTGACTATTATGAATAATGCTTCTATGAACATTTGTATATGGGTTTTTGTGTGGAAAATGTTTTCATTTCTTTTGGGTATGTTTAGGAGTGGAATTTCCAGATCATATGGTACGTCTATATTTATCTTTTTGAAGAACTGTCAAACATTTTTCAAAACTGGCTGCACCAGTCACAATTCTTCCAGAAATGTATGAGATTTCCAGTTTCTCTATATCCTCACTAACGTTGTTATTATATGTCTTTTTTATTATAGCAACCTAGAGGGTATGAAATGCTCTTGCATTGTGGTTGTGATTTGCATTTCCATAATGGTTAAAGTTGCTGACCATCTTTGCATGTTCTTTTTTGGCCATTTGTTTTTTTTTTTTTTTTTTTGGAGAAATGTCTATCAAACTCTTTGCCCATTTACAAAGTTGTGGGTTTTTAAATCTTTTCATTGTTGATTTGACAATTGTTGAATTGATAATTCTTTACTATATAAAGAATTCTGGGTACAGATCCCTTATCAGATATGTGGTTGGCATATATTTTTGTAATTTAGTGTCCTTTGAAAGACAAATTTTTAATTTTGATGAGGATTAGTTTTTCTCTTTCTTTTGTTTCTTGTGCTTTTGGTGTTATATCTAAGAAACCATTCAAAGACTAATGCAAGGTCATGAAGATATATTCTCTTGTTTTCTTCCAAGAGTTTTTAATGTTTAGCTCTTACATTTATATCTATGATCCACTTTGAGTTAATTTCTGTATATGGTGCAGGGAAGGAGTTCAAGTACATTATTTTGCATGTGGATATCTAGATATCCTATCATCATTTGTTGAAAAGACTATTACTTCCCCATGAATTCATCTTGGCACTTTTGTTGAAAATCAGCTGACTATACATATATGAGTTTAGTTCTGGACTTTGAACTATATTGTACTATCTATATGTCTGTTCTTGTGCTAGAATTATCCTGTCTTGATCAATGTTGCTTTTGAGGTAAGTATTGCAATTGAGTAGTACAAGTCTTCCAACTTTGTTCTAAATTGTTTTGGTGACTCAAACTGTTTTGAATTTTCATAGGAATTTTAGGGTTTACTTGACAAACTATGCAAAACAGACAGCTGGAATTTTGATTGAGATAGTGTTGAATCTTTAGATAATCTTGGGAATATTTTAATATGAACAATATTAAGTTTTCTCATCCATGAACATAGGATTTCTTCATATTTACTTGGGTTTTCTTTAATTTCTTTCAACAATGTCTTTTATTTTTCAGTTAATTTCGTCTTCCATGTTTTGTTAAATTTATTCCCAGATATTTAATTCTTTTTGATGTTGTTACAAATGGAATTGTTTTCTTTCTGTTTTCTAATTTTTCATTGTTAATGTATAGAAACCCCATTGATTTGTGTTTATTGATCTTTCATACTAAAATCTTACTGAACTCATTTAGTAGGTCTTAGTTTCTTGTGGATTCCTTAGGATTTTTCTGTATACAAGATCATGTGATGTGCAAATAGAAAAATAGAAGTTTTTCTTCTTCCAATTTGAATGCCTTTTATTTAGTTTACTTGCCTAATATCTCTGACTAGCACTTTTCAGTACAATGTTGAATAGAATTTGTGAGAATAAGAACTTGTATCTTGTTCCCAATCTTAGGGAAAATATTTTATCTCTTACTATTTTTTTTAAAGATTTCATTTATTTATTTGACACAGAGAGAGAGAGAGAGAGAGAGAGAGCGCACAAGTGGGGGGAGCAGCAGGCAGGGGGAGAGGGAGAAGCAGGCTCCTCCCTAAGCAGGGACCCCAATGCGGGGTTTGATCCCAGGACTCTGGGATCATAACCTGAGCTGAAGGCAGATGCTTGACCAACTGAGCCACCTAGGTGCCCCTTTATCTCTTAATATTAAGCATGATATTAGCTATGGGATTTTTATATATGCTTTTGATCAGGTTGAGGAAGTTCCTGTCTATCTCTAATTTGTTGAGTGTTTTATCATGAAAGAGTTTGGATTTTGTCAAATGTTTTTTATGCATCTTTTAAGATAGACATATGGTTTTTGTCCTTTAATCTATCAATATGATATAGTACATTGATTTTTGTATATTAAACCAACCTTGCATTCCTAAGGTAAATACTCTTTGGTCATGATATATAACCCTTTTCATATATTTCTGGATTTGTTTAGCTAGTGTTTTTTTTTAAAGATTTTATTTATTTGACAGAGAGAAACACAGCGAGAGAGGGAACACAAGCAGAGGGAATGGTAGCGGGAGTAGCAGGCTTCCCGCTGAACAGGGAGCCCGATGCGGGGCTCAATCCCAGGACCCTGGGATCATGACCTGAGCCGAAGGCAGACGCTTAACAACTGAGCCACCCAGGTGCCCCTAGCTAGTGTTTTGTTGAAGATTTCTTTCATCTATATTCATAAGGGATATTGGCCTCTTCTTGTGAGATCTTTGTCTGGCTTTGGTATCAGGACAATAATATTGCCCTCATAACATGAATTCGAAGTTGTCCCTTCTCTCTTTTTTTCTTTTTCTTTTTTTTTTTGGAAGAGTTTGTGAAGGATTGGTGTTAATTTGTCTTAGATGATTGATAGATTTCACCAGTAAATCCATCTGAGCCTGGGCTTTTTTGATGGGGAGTTTTTTGACTACTAATTCAATCTTTTTTTGGGGGGTGTTTATTCAGATTTTCTATTTCTTCTTGAGTTGATGTTCCTTTCTAGGAATTTGCTCACTTCATCTACATCATCTTTTTGGCATACTATTGATTATATAGTATTTTCTTTCCCTGTAAGGTTAGTAGTGATATCCATTCTTTCATCTCTCATTACTGATTTTTGTAATTTGAGTATCTCTCTCTCCCTTCTTCCTCAGTCTCTACCCTGTTCCTTTCCTTTTTCTTCTCTTCTCTTCTCTTCTCTTCTCTTCTCTTCTCTTCTCTTCTCTCTCTCTCTCTCTCTCTCTCTCTCTCTCTCTCTCTCTCTCTTTTTGTTAGTCTGGCTAAAGGATTATCAACTAAAAGAAATCTTTAAAAATTTTTTGGTTTTGTTTATTTTCTCTATTATTTTTCTATTTTCATTTCAGGTATCTCTAGTCTAATTTTTATAATTTTCCTTTTTCAGGTTATTTTGTATTTGGTTTGCTCTTCTTTTTTATAGTTTCTCAGAGTAGAAGATTGTGATATTGATTTGAGATATTTCTTCTTTTTTAATATAGGAATTTGCAGCTATAAATTTCCCTGTAAATACTATCTTAGCTACATTTTATAATTTTGGTATGTTGTGTTTTTTTGTTTCCATTAATCTCAAAGTGTTTTTGGACTTCCTTTGTATTTCTTCTTTGACTCTATATCAGGCTGCTAAGGCTGCCACAACAAAGTACCACGGACCAGATGGCTTAAGCAACAGGCATTTATTTTTTCAAGTTCCAAAGGCCAGAAGCCCAAGATCAAGTTACCATCAGAGCTTTGGAGAAAGGTAGAGTTAAATGAAGTCATAAGGATGGGGATATAATCTGATAAGACTGGTGAAATCCTAAGGATGGGGATATAATCTCATAAGACTGGTGTCTTTATAAGAAGAAGAAAAGATACCAGAGACACCTTTATTTCCACACAAATATAGAGGAAAATCCATGTCTGTGATCCAGGAAGAGATCTCACCAGAAACTAGCTCTGTTGGTACCTTGATACCTGGATGCCTGGGTGGCTCAGTTAGTTAGTGTCTGACTCTTGGTTTTGGCTCAGGTCATGATCTTAGGGTCCTGAGATGGAGCCTTGCATTGGGCTTGTGCTCAGTTTAGGATTCTCTCTCTTCCTCTCCACCTGCCCCTCCCCCCAAGTCACACTCCCTCCCTTTCTCTCTAAAATAAGCACATAAGTAAATAAATAAATATATCAAAATTACAGACAAAAATCCTACCTTAGCAGTAAGTACATTGAATGTATATGCACCAAATATTATAATCAAAAGAAAGGTGACAAATGAATTTTTTTTATTATAAATGATTTTATTGTAACAACAGTCTTGTGAGTTGGTTATTACATACTCTATTTTACAGATGAAGAAGCTGAGATTCAGACATTGGAACACTTGCCCAATTTTAAGGTCATACATTGGCAGAGACTGGATTTTAATCCCAACTTTTGTGTCTCTTTTGTGCCTTTTCTCTTTCTGTTTGCATTGTTTTTGTTTTGTTTTGTTTTTTTGTTAAGCCCAATTAGCCAACATATAACACATCATTAATTTTTGATATAGTGTCCAATGATTCATTGGTTGCGTATAACTTCTATCTCTCCTTACACTATCGATGTCTCTGTGACATCTTTACGCATTATGTGTCCATCAATGCGGATTAATAATTATTGTTTTATGCAATTGTCTTTTAAATCAGATAGGAGAAAAAGTAGTTTGCAGATAAAAATACATATATACATTGTTTTACACTTACTTATAAAGTCACCTTTACCAGTGTTCCTTATTTCTTTGTCTGGACTTAAGTAACTGTCTTATGTCCTTTCATTTCAAACTGAAAGTGTCCTTTAGTGTTTCTTGTAAGACATGTGCATTAGCAATGAACTCACTCATTTTTTTGTTTATCTGGAGTTGTCTTAATTGCTCCTTTGTTTTTGAATGGTTGTCTGGATATAAATATCTTGGTTCACAGTCATTACTTTCAACTTGTTTTTATTTGAGTATGATTGAAACACAATGTTACTTGAGTTTTGGGTGTACAATGATTCAACAACTTTACATGTTAAGTCATTCTCACCACAATTGTAGCTACCATCCATCACCATACAACACTATTACAATGCCACTGACTATACGCTTTATGCTTACCTTATATTCCCATGACTTATTCATTCCATAACTGGAAGCTTGTATCCCCCACTCCCCTTCACCCATATTGCCTATTCCCTTTACCTTCCTCATCTCACTACATTTTGGCCTCCCTGACTTCTGACGAGGATTCATCTGTTAATCTTATTGAGGATCTCTTGCACATCAGTCACTTTTCTCAAGATTCTTATTGTCATTCAGTAGTTTGACGCTGATCAATCTAGACATGGAACTCTGAGTTTATCTGATTTGAAGTTTGTTGAGATTTTTAAATATGTAGATTAATTTTTCAACAAATTTGGGAAAATTTGGCCATTGTTCCTATGAATTCTTATGTTTCTCTCATCTTCTTTTGGAACTTCTATATGTGTATGTTGATGGTGTCCCACAGGTCTCTGGGACTTTGTTAATTTTTCTTCATTCTTTTTCATTCTGTTCCTTAGACTGAATAATCTCAATTGACCTATCTTCACTGATTCCTTCTTTTGCCAACTCAAATGTGCTATTGGACCATCTTTGTAAAATTTTCATTTCAGTTAATGTATTTTTCAACTCCAGAATCTCTGTTTAGGTGTGTGTGTGTGTGTGTGTGTCTGTGTCTCCGTCTCTGTGTGTGTGCTTTAATATTTCTTTCTCTTGGTTGGTATTTTATATTTGGTGAGGCACTGTTCTAATATCTTCCTTTAGTTTTCTAGACATGATATCCTTTAGTTTTTTTTAACATATTTATAATAGCTGATCTACATGTTTATCTAATAGTCCAATCTGGGGTTCCTCAGGGACAATTTCTATTGACTGCTTTTTTCCCTATATATGAGTCATAATTTCCTGTTTATTTGTGTGTCTCATAATTTTTGTTGAAAACTAGATATTTAAAAATAATATAATGTAGTAACTGTGGAAATCAGATTTCTTTTCTATCTGAAGTTTGTTGTTCTTATTGTTTGTTTTGTTTGTTTAGTGTCTCTTGAACTATTTCTATAAAGTTTGTATCTTTTTTCCTTTTTTCTTTAAATTCAATTAGCCAATATATAGTACATCATTAGTTTTTGATACAATGTTCAATGACTCATTAATTGTGTATAACACCTAGTGCTCATCACATCATGCACCTTCCTTATTGTCCATCACTGAGCTACCTCATCAGCCCACCTACCTCCCTTTCTGCAACCCTCAGTTTGTCAAGAGTCTCGTGTGGTTTGTCTTCCTCTCTTATTTCTTCCCCTTCAGTTTTCTTTCCCTTCCCCTGTTGTCCTCCATGCTGTTCCTTATGTTCCACATATGAGTGAAACCATGTGATAAATATCTTTTTCTGATTGAGTTATTTCACTTAGTGTAATATCCTCCAGTTCCATCCATGTTGATGTAAATGGCAGATATTCCTATTTTCTGATGGCTGAGTAATATTCCATTGTATGTATGAACCACATTGTCTCTATCCATTCATCTGTTGAAGGACATTGAAGCTCCTTCCACAGTTTAGCTATTATGGACATTGCTGCTATGAACATTGGGATGCATTTGTCTTTGTTGTGTGTGGTCACTGAAGTCTCTACCATTTAGCTTGGTGGTCAGCTAGTAATTAGACAAAGATAACTTTTTAAAATTTGAAAAAAATTTTAACTTTTAAGTAATCTCTACATCCAATGTGAGACTCAAACTTATAACCCTTAGATCAAGAGTCACATGCTTTATTGAATGAACTAGCTGGACTCCCCATAAAGTTTTTGAGATTTATCCATATTGATTGTATCAGCAATTCATTCAACTTATTTTATGTTTTTACTTTATAATTTTTTATTATGTTAGTCACCATACAGTACATCATTTGTTTTTGAGGTAGTGTTCCATAATTCATTGTTTACATATAACACCCAGTGCTCCATGCAATACATGCCCTCCTCAATACCCATCACTGGGTGAACCCATCCCTCCACTCCCCTCCCTTCTAAAATCCTCAGTTTGCTTCTTGGAGTCCATGGTCTCTCATGGTTTATCTCCCCCACCGATTTCCCCTCTTCATTTTTTCCCTTCCTTCTCCTAATGTCCTCCATGCTATTCCTTATGTTCCACAAATAAGTGAAACCATACGATAATTGTCTTTCTCTGTCTGATTTATTTATTTTTATTTATTTTTTAAATATTTATGTATTTGTTTGTTTGTTTATTTATTTTTAGAGTGGGCAGAGGGAGAGAGAGGGAGAGGATCTTAAGCAGGGTCCACGCCCAGCATAGAACCTGACCTGGGGCTCAATCTCACAACCCTGAGATTACAACCCCAGCCAAAATCAAGAGTTGGATGCTTAATCAACAGGACACCCGAGGCACCCCTTTTTTTTTTTAATTAAATATGGAGCACTGGATGTTATGTGTTAACAATGAATCTTGGAACACTACATCAAAACCTAATTATGTATTGTACGGTGACTAACATAATAAATTTTTTTAAAAAAAATGACAACAACAAAAAAAGTAAGCTCTAGGCCCAATGTGGGCTTGAACTCATGACCCTGAGATAGTCACATGCTCTACTAACTCAGTCATCCGGGTGCTTGGGACAAAGATATCTTTAAATGACTTAATCAATAAGTCTCCCAGCTTTCATTTTGTGCTAGGTATGGATTCTGGGCTCTGATTGTTTATAATTCTGCTTTAGCTTTCAGTTCTTGCATTTGCAGAGGCTCGATGACAGCCAGAAGTGAGAAATTAGGGCCTTCTCAGGCCTGTGCACAGCCCTGCACATGTGCACAGGCTTCTAAATTCCTAGAAATATGTCAGGGCTTTTCAGTGTCCCTTATGGACATTGTATTCCCCAGATTTTCCCTTTAAGCTTTTTTCCTAACCCTCTTGTTTGTCTTACCTGGTATTGCCACCTCAAGCAGCAGTCATGTTAAATAACTGACTGATTTTTATTTTTATTTTTGACAAATACTCTCTGGTAGGTTTGTCAGAGGGCTGCAGACTTTAGGGGTTCTTAATTTACCATTCCAGGTGTGTTACCTAAGCTCCTTAATTGCAAAAGATTAAGATGAATTTTGTTATTTTCCCACTTAGATCTGGCAACTGAGTGTCCCATCAAATTTAACCCTTTTCAAACCAGTGTCCTAATTTTTTCCATTGGACTATCTGATAAACTGTCTTCTTTGTTTTCCTTTTCCCTAGTAGGAAATTCTATTTTCCACTTAAACTTTTCTGAAAACTGAAGGTCCAACTTAAACATGTCTTCTTAAACCAATAGCCCATGGGATGGAGACATGCAATTCTTGTTTAGCATTTTGCACAATTCTTGCTATTATTCTAAGAGAGAGGTTATAAAAGAAAAGCATTGTCTTCATTTTAAACCTTAACACAGCAATATGGGTAATGAAAGTAAAAACAAAAACTAAATTCCCAAGTTGTAAGAAAGAGCAAAAGACAAATTATGTGTGAAAGAGATTTGTAAATTAAGTACTATAAAAGTTTTATAGTTCAACATGGAAATGATCATCAGCTGGAGGTATTGGAATTAAGGGATTTGATTTGTCTACAATGTAGAAGGGATGAGTGATACTTGGAATATTAGAAGGCTACTTACAGGGTCTACTGTGGGAGTATGTTCCTCCTTAAATTTTGCTCCCTAGGCACCTCCCTTAACTCACCCTAGTCTCAGTTCTGCTACTCATTTCATCTTTTCCCATCCCCTCCTCAAAGGCCAACATTTCTGTTTTCTTTGTTTTTCACAAAGGTGGGTATGGAGGCAAATGCAAACATTTAAGCAGTTCAGTGGCTCTAGACCGCTGTATGCCTACAGTAGACTGAGAGCAGACATGGCCAGCCCTCTTATCAGTCCCTTGGTCATTGCCCACTTGGTCAGTGGCTACTGCAGACAAAGGTGGATGTGGAGGGGTGTTGGGGAGGAGACTGTGTTGGGGAGGGGGTCTTCTATGAGAGCAGGGTCCCTGTGTTAAAGGAGCTCCTTCTGGGAATTCAGCCCAATAGAACCACAGGTATGCACAAACAGGGAACAGGGAAATCAATGAATGCCTGGTCTGTGTTTGGGCTTGTGGAAAAGGATTGCATTTCCTTTCTTTTTGTCTATTCATAGATTCTCAGACCACTAATTCCTTTAATCAATAGTGAAGATTTGTACCAGGTGTCTCAGAGATGCCAGCATTTGCTTGTCGGGTTAATGCCACTTAATCCCCTCTCTTGCAGAGCCTGCTCAGGGACTGCATGTAGAACTCACGTGGCAGCTGGCTTCTCCAGAGTGGTTAAGATGCATGAGGCCATACACTGAGGAGGCCAGCGGCAACCTCTGTTTTACTAGTCATTGCTTATTCATATAGCACTTTTTTTGTACAGTTTTCAAAGCAGTTTCACAATTCACATTCCAACAGGCAGATGGGACAGAGGTTACCATAACATACGGAATTCAAGAAAGAAAAATGCAGCAAATTAATAAATGGCACACCATTGATTACAAGACATATCCCAAATTCAGAGACATTAAAGTGTGACTAAATAAATGTGCGTGTGTGTGTGTGTGTGTGCACACACACATGCACGCACACCCTTGTGTATCCTGGAATCTCATATCTTGTATTTTGGAATCAATTACATTTAATTCCATGTCTAACAAGCAAGAAAAACTAAAGTCCAGAGAAGTTAAATGACAAAGCTAAGTTCCTAGTTCACTAGTTCCCATATCTCCTAGTTCCTAGGTCCATGCAATTTTTAATAAAAATACAGTACGTAAGACAGTTGGACAGACCCATACCTACTCTGGATCATCTGTGAAATCAGGATAAGAATATTCAATCTCCCTGCCCCAGAGGGTTATTATGAGGCTCAAATTAGATGATGCCATTGATTCTTCTATTTTTTCATTAATTGATGAAGAATTTACTGACTTTCTCCCATGTGGTAAGCACCATGTCAGGTTCAAGGAGTTGAATGGAGACAGATGTGGCCCTTGCCTTTGTGAAATTCCAAATATAACGCTTCATAATTTGCAAAGGACAATACAATTATGATGTATTGAAGTTGCTATTATTATCATAGGAGAGGCGGACAGAGAAACCCTTGAATGAGGTCTCATAGGGTTAGCAGTGAGGGAGTAGAAGGTGTATCCCCACCTTTTCCTGAGATAAAACTCTAGATACTCTAGATATGGTGCATAGAATTTTCCCAGACCTAATGGAAACATTTAAATGTCTTTTCAATCTGAATTCATGCCCCAATGCATTTCCCCAATCCTTTCTCACTGTGCGATCCCCTATTTCCAATCTAGTTCCTTGAACTTGTCATGGGTTTTCCCTTCTGTGTGTGTTGTTTCCATCTTTTCATCTTCTCGACTCTATTTGGAAAAATCCTGCCCATCCTCAAGCCCCAGGTTTTCTGAATATTTTTCTAATCACTTCATGCCACAGTGATTTCCTTCCTCTCAATCTCTTCAGCATGTTTTGTGACCCCAGTCATTCAGCCTTTTCCATGTTCTAATTTTGCTGCAGCTACTCCGTACATGCCTTCTTTTCCCACCTGGGGAAAGGGCCCTATTCTACTCATCATTGCCTCTCCCTCAGCATCTAGCATCCATGATGGAGATTTTCCCCATTTGAAACTGCCTCACCATCCTTATCCTTGGATTCTGTGAAATGGAGAGTGAATGCAACCTTTTATAAAATGGAAACACAAATTCTCTGTTGTAAAACTAAGTATAGAAACTGGTGTAACACCTTATCCAGAGATGTTCTCTAAGTTGAAAGGCTCAGGCTATTTGACAAACGAACTTCTTAAAGTAGGTACGTTGGGCCCCACTCCAGTTTTTTTTTTTTTCTAGCATCCTCTCCATTCTCCAATCTTAAGAAAAGAATGAAATTGTTATGGGACACTAGGAGAGAGAGTGAAATTATCAGGGATAGATCCACGGTGCCTGGCACTATAATTACTGCTTACTAAATCTTTGGTTACCTTCTCATATGGCAGAAGTGGTAGAGGCCAAAAGGTCTAATTCATTTTCTTGCTAACTGGCTGATGGCATCATTGTCATCTGGGAGGCATTTATAAGATTACAGTATTCTGCTCAAACAGACAAAGCCCGTTCCCACTTTAGGACCTTAATACAGTATTTTCACTTCCCAGGTGCTCATTCTTCAGATTATGTGTACGGTATATATATGTATATATATATATGTATATATATACATATAATAATGTATTGTATACATATAATAATGTATATGTATACATATAATTATGTAATAACATATACATATTAATAATGTATTAATGTATATAATATATATATACATATATATATATATTTTTTACTTCATTTAAGACTCTGTTCAAATAAAACTTCAGCAGAAAATCCTTTAAAAACTACAACTTAAGCAGCACCTTCCATAACTGTCTATCCCCCAACACACTTTTTTCTCTTCATAGCACTCATCAGAACGATTATAGTCTACTGTGTGGTAACTAACATAACATAATTTAAAAAACAGCCAAGGGGCACCTGGGTGGCTCAGTGGGTTGGGGCCTCTGCCTTCAGCTCAGGTCATGATCTCAGGGTTCTGGGATCAAGCCCCACATCAGACTCTCTGTTCGGTGGAGAGCCTGCTTCCCCCCTCTCTCTATCTGTCTCTCTGCCTACTTGTGATCTCTCTCTGTCAAATAAATAAATAAAATCTTAAAAAAATAATAAAAATTAAAAAAAATAGCCAAGACAGAAAAAAAAAAAACAAACTATTATAGTCTTGATGAAGGCTCTGCCTAGGAATGTGCTGTACTTAGTCCATGTGGCCATATGCAATGGTGTGTGTTGAGAGGATATACGTATATATTTATTTATTCATTGTTGGTCTCATCACTAAAATGTAAGCTGCATGATAAAGACTTTGTTGTCCACTGAATCCTTAGTGCTTAGAAAAGAGCTTGGCACACAGTAGGTATTCAATAAACATTTGTTGGAGGGATGGATGGATAGATGGATGAGATTTGAGACTAACTTTATCTTTACTCCTATGGTATAATACAGATCCCTTCCCTACGTCCCTTCTTAAAGAATGGAGAGCAGAGTTCAAATAATTTCTTTCATAGATCTGTATCATGTCAAAACTTATAGGACATTAACCATCTCATGCAAACCTGCTATTTACATGTGCAGAAACTGAGACTCTGAGAGGTACTGTGGTTTTGCCTAAATCACCTTAACAAGTCTATGAAATAGTGGCAGAGCTAACCAGAATCCAGACCCTTTTGTTGCTCAGATTAGTGCTCTTTCATTCTACGTTGTTGACATTCCTGTTTGAGTGACAGAGGATTTAATCCTTTTATAATATAAAATAGACCCTTGCTGTGGACCAGAGTTTTCTTTTTGATACAGGAAGCTGTAGCTAATTTATAGCCCAGAATGGCTTTCAATAAGCTCTGACCATCTGAACCCAAGCCATACCCAAGTTGTTTTCCTAGCATTGATCTACTTGTAACAAACATATGACCCCACTTATTAAAAAAAATTCCATCATGCCAGGATCCTCCTACCAAACAATCAAAAGACTGGTGAATGATCCCTTCCTAGTGGAGTCATCCAAAAGTATCACCAACAATCCAGACATTACATGGGAAGATACATACGGAGCTCCAATCTTCCAGGAAACTTCTATGACCCGTTCCAGGCTCATCACAGAAAAGTCAAAGCCCAAATGTACTTAAATATATCAAGTCTTTATTAAGAGCTACCTACTGCCTAACACTAGGTTTCAATACAGTTGTAGAGATGAAGGAAAAGTCTGTATCAGGTGCACATATCTTTGGAGATTAAATGTGATAAGCTATGTGTGGAAAAGAGGGTCAAAGTGTTCAGGAAGAGATGGATGGGTCAGAGAAGATTATAGGAAGGAGGAAGTATTTCCACTGAACCTTGAGGGATAAATGGAATTGGTAGAGTTTAAATACATTCAGAAAGTGTATAAAAATGAGCAAAGCCATGGCAGCAGTAATGGTCTAGGACCTAGATTCCTAGGAATATTTATAGGATAGACTATATTCTAGTCAAAGGTATTTGCAAGAATAGAGCATGAGTAGTAAAGGCCCATTATGGAGAGCTGGAAGTCAGAAAGAGGAATTAGACATTACATTGTAAGGGTTAGCAAGTATAGTAGGAAAAAGCAAACAAACAAACAAATGGTGCCACAGTGGAAGGAAGACATCAAGAGATTGATACGGGTTGGTTGGAAGGAAAGGAAAGAGACAACTGAAAGCAGAAAAAGCCATGTGGAGACTGAACCAGGGAGGAAAGTGTTTGAAATGATGAAATCCATCTCCGCACATGGCACTCTCAGCCTCCAGCCTCCTCAAATGTATTCCACCTTGGGCGGGTAGATTCTATTCTTCAAAATATAAGGGAAATAGATTGTACAGCTCTTCTCAGAGCCCTGTCTCTGTCATTCACGACCCCAATATTTGGAAAGTTCTTTCTTTGGTTTAACTTGAATGCTTCTCATGGCCGTTTATATTTTCCTTTCTCCTCTGAACCCAACAGTGAGGGGGAAAAGGAAGTAATCCTGTAGAACAGATTTCATATACTTATCCTAGAATGACACTCCCGGAAGAGATCTTTGAAACCATTCGATTCTACCTTCTTTTAAAGATCAGAAAACAGAAGTCACAGAGCTAGTCTGTGGCTGGACTGGGAGCTTCTACCACCACCCACTTCATCATTCCAATCTTCTGGTCATTAAGAAACCTCCCCCAATCCCTCCCCTCACCCCAAGGGGGTGTGTCCCCCCACCCTCCTTCCCACAAGCTCAAAGGAGAAATTTTACCAGTCCTCTCTGGGAGCAGTCAAAATGCAAAATTTTATAAATGGTTTATTTTGGGACCAAAGAATCTTTATCTTTAAAAGGAGGTATTGATATGACTAATCATCACTGAAATCCCATTGGCAATTTACAACCTTCTATGTTTGTTACCAAATATTACCACCAAACCCATTATTCACTGGGTGCATATGTATCTGAGGATCTGACCTCAACCTTATTATGTCTTTGACATAATGCAGAAGCTAAACACATTCCTTTCCAGCTTCCAGCCTGAAGAGCAGTGGGCACAACCTTTTATGATATCAATGTACATCTTGATTTGGGGCTCCAGGAAATCTTTCTTCTTCCTTTTCAGCTCTAGAGCTATCTTTCAGCCCAGCTGCCTTGGACACACATGCCTGAGACTTGGATTCTCTCCCTTTCTCTCATGTTTTAATTGCAAGCAAAACCACAAAGAAAAATTTCCCATAGTGATTTCACTTCAAACATGAATAGCCAGTGACTGTTCACTAGGATAGAATTTGGAGTTGGGAGGAGTATGTAGACCTGACCAGAACTCATTTTCATGCCATGGATTTCTTTCTCTACTTGTACCTACAAAACTGACTAAGGAGATGACTGTCTTTGTCTCAGGGCAGTTTTACTGCTGCCAAATTATTTTTCTGGTTTACCCAACCTTTTCCCTTTTTCCTTTCTGGCATCTATTGCTCCATGTTGGTCAGTGTATAATAGGAAACAGAATGTACTTACACGTTAAAAACTTTGAAATATGCAATTCATTTGGGGTGGAAACTTGCCTGGGGATAGATATCAGGCTTTCTTGGTGACCAGTATTGGACATGCACATGCAAAACATCCTGAATATAGAACTTGACCTGAGGTTATCTTTTGGAGTAGCTAAGGATTAGCCATGTCAGGAAGAGATATTCCCTGACTTTCTTCAAGAGTTCTAGAGAAAAAAAATTTGATGCTGCTATGGTGTCCTGCTTTAAGAACCTGGAGAGATAAAATAGTCTTGCTTCTACTTATAGAATTGTGGCACTAAAGGTAATCCTTTTGATAAAAATGCTGAGAGTTATAAAGAACAAGTGATGTGGCTCATTCACTAATGCCTTGTAGAGAAGAACCTAGAATGGAAGACTGACTCCTCAAGTCTATATCCTATAGGCAGGACTTTGGAGCACAAGGTACTGGTCTAAAACACTGGGGTCCATGTCAGAGGCCCTAGTCAGGGTCCTGAATTACATCACTCAAGGACCCAATGTTCTTGATTTTCTTTTCTTCTTGGACTTATTCTGTCGCTTCCCCATAAGCACCTACTTATCCCTTAAGGCAAATAAATCTTGTCTCATTGTTTCCTTGGACTGTAAAAGCAATTAAGAAGTTACATACAGTCTATTCCCCTATCTCCAAGTCAGGCTACAGTTTACCCAACAATCATCCTCTTTATGATCCAGATATGTTTGAATCTGAGACTGGTGTTGTCACAGTAGGCCCATTCCTATTTTTCAACTGAGTTTGATTTCAAAAGCACTGCAGGGAATAAAAGATAAATAACCCAGTTTAAAAAAAAAACACAGAAAACAGACACAGTAACTTCTTTCAAGACATGTCTCCAAAGGCAAGTGAAATGAAAGCAAAAATGAACTTTTGGGACTTCAAGATAAAAAGCTTCTGCACCACAAAGGACACAGTGAACAAAACTAACAGGCAGCCCATGGAGTGGAAGAAGATATTTGCAAATGACATTACAGATAAAGGGCTGATATCCAAGATCTATAAAGAACTTCTCAAATTCTACACTCAAAAAACTAATAACCCAGTCAAAAAATAGGCAGAAGATATAAACAGACATTTCTCCAAAAAGGACATACAAATGGCTAACAGACACATGAAAAAATGCTCAACATTACTATACTAGCCATCAGGGAAATACAAATCAAAACCACAATGAGATAGCACCTTATACCAGTTAGAATGGCAAAAATTAACAAAACAAGAAACAACAAATGTTGGCAAGGATGTGGAGAAAAGAGAATACTCTTACACTGTTGGTGGGAATGTAAGTTGGTATAGCTACTCTGGAAACAGTATGGAGGTTCCTCAAGATGTTAAGAATAGAGCTACCCTACGACCCAGCAATTGCACTACTAGGTATTTACTCCAGAGATACAGCTGTAGTGAAAAGAAGGGGCATAGGCATCTCAATGTTCATAGCAGCAATGTCCACAATAGCCAAACAGTGGAAGGAGCTTAGATGCCCTTCAACAGATGGATGGATAAAGAAGATGTGGTACACATACACAATGGAATACTATTCAGCCATCAGAAAAGATGAATACCCACTATTTGCATAGACATGGGTGGAACTGGAGGGGATTATGTTAAGTGAAGTAAATCAAGCAGGGCAAGACAATTATCGTATGGTTTCACTCATATGTGGAATATAAGTAATAGCATGGAGGACCATAGGGGAAGGGAGGGAAATCCAAAAGGGGAGAAATCAGAGAGGGAGATGAACCATGAGAGACTATGGACCCCAAGAAAAAATCTGGGGCTTTCGGCAGGGGGTAACAGGGTGATGGGTATTGAGGAGAGCACATGCTGTGATGAGCAATGGGTGTTACACTTAACTAATGAATCATTGAATACTACATCAAAAACTAATTATGTACTATACAATGGCTAACTGAACATAATGAAAAAAGTCTAGAAACATAAAAAAATAAAAAAAGACAAAGAACTTGATTGGAGAGACACCTCTCCAAAGAAAATATACAAATGACCAATAGCATATGAGAGCATGTGCTATTTCTTCAACCAGTAGGGAAATGTAAATTAAAACCACAGAGAGACACCACTTCATGCCCACTAGGATGGCTATCATAAAAGAAGAAAACTACAAACATTGACGAGGATGTGGAGAAATTGGAACCCTCCTACACTGCTGAAAGTTTAATAAATGCTGCACGCCATTTGGCATTCATAAAAACCCAAAATGGAAACAACTAAAATGTCCATAAATAGATGAATGGATAAACAAAATGTCATATGTCTATACAATGAAATATCATTTGGTTATAAAATGTAATGAAGTAGTAACTAACACATGATACAGACGAATCTTAAAAACATGAATCTAAATGAAAGTCCGTCACAAATGGCTGTATTTTGTATAATTCCATTTATAGGAAATGTCCAGATTAGGCAAATCCAGAGACAGAAAGTAGGTTACTGATGGCCTAGGGCTGAGTAGAATGGGGGAAAGGGAAGTGACTGCTAATGGGTAAGGGTTTCTTTTTGAGATATTAAAAAATGTTCTGGAGAGTGGTGATGACTGCACGATTCGGGGAATATACTAAAAACCACTAAATGGTACACTGTAAGCTGACTTTTATGGTATATGAATTGTATCTAAATAAAGCCGTTATTTAAAAAGAATCTTCACAGACAGAAAGAAAACACAAGAGGAGGAAAGCAGGCAATTTAAAGGAACTAGACAATGAATTTATCATAAAACAAAAACTTTAATTTTTTTTACTGTGAATTCATATATTCCCAACAAAATTTATGTATTTTTTTTTAATGCTGTGTTTTAAAAATATGTGGTTTTCTCAACCTGAGGCCATGGCTAATAGGAGCTTCTACTGCCTTTTGGACAGGGGCAGCCTAGCCAGCCCCATTTTAAGGTTTTTGTTGTGTCTTCCTCTTTTTACCTCCACCTGCCTGTGGGCAAACCTGACAAGAAACTTATATGAGTCCCTCTTGCACAATCTGGTGGAGTGAGCTGGTGACATAAGTTCAGGTTGGATATTCTCCAGCGTCAGGTTGGGGTGAGGTTGGTTTTCTTTGATTATCTCCTCCAGGGATGGGATGATGTGGGGAAGGGGAAGCTATAGAGTGGGAATCTAGATCTCTTATTCCCCAATGGAAGTCACGCTGATTCTATTCTGCTAAGTGCTTCAGGGATTAAGAGACTATTCTGGAATCTAATGAGGAGCAGCATTTGTTATGTCAGGAGCAGCTAGGAAATGTGATGTACAGAGCACACCACTTAGCATCAAGAGGCTACTCTTCAGGTCATCATCTTGACTAACTTCATGAATTTGGGCCAGCCACTTAGTTTCCTCAACTATAAAAATGGGAATAATAATAATAATAACAATGGGAGTAATGTCTATTTCAAATTCCAACCATCCCCTAGCCCTTGCCCCAGATCCTTCCTCTATTTTTTTCTACTCTTCCCCTTGATGTTTTTGAAAATGACTGGCCAATCTCTATATAAGTTGGCTATTCCAAAAAGTCTGCAATATATTAATCTGGAGTTTGCTATCTTGCAAGTCTTAATCGAGACCTTTACATGCTCCCACTGTACCTTGCACATGACAGAAGTTTGAAGACCAAAACCTAACACCACCTATAGCTTTGCTTCTCCAGGCTGGATCCCTCCACTTCATCTAGAGCTCTTCACATAGCTTGGCTTCAGGTGCTCTACTTTCCTGGTTATTCTCTGAACATTCCAGACTTCTGGCTTCTTTAAGTCAAACCTGTCCTGAAAAGTCAGCAGAATAGCATGGGTTTCGCCTTCTTTCTGGACAGTACGTTAGTATCGTATTAGTATAAAATTAATACCATCTGTACAAATTCGCATCTGCTTTATGACAACCATATTCACAAGTAACTAAATATTACAGTCCATGAAACCTATAAACTCCTTTTCACATTAGATCCTTTAGCACAATCTTCTTCAATTCTTTTACATGTGCCCTCTATTGTTTAGACTCAAGGGTCGGATTTTTTTCCCACCAGGTCCCATGATTTCAGCCCATTTCCTGCTTTGCAGACACACATCAGGGTTGACATGTTTTAATGTGCTGATGACAATGAGGGTAACAAATAAGAATAGAGATACCAGCTCTACCTTTAAGGTTCTCTGTTGAGAAATCAGATTCACCTTGCAGCCACTGGAGGTATGTACACAGAAAGATGCTCTACGCATCCAAGCCAGGCTTCTGCCCCCTCCCGAACAAGTGTTTCCTGTTTGTGTCTTCCTCAGATCCTGAGTTTGGAGTCATACAATGATTGTTTGAGCCAAAATAGAAGGCGTCAGTGAGGGAAGTGAGTGGGGAGTAGGTAGAAAAAAGAAAGGAGGTGAAAAAAGGAAAAGGAGTAGAAGACAGAGAGAGAAATATAGCGGATGATTTTTGGAATTTCTACTTAGTTCTGGCCACACTGTTTTTCTTGAGCTCTTTGGGACCTCCCCCTATTCATATAATTAATTCTATTTTGTTAATTTGTTTCATTTATTTTTTTGCTTAGGCTAGAATAATGTGTTTCTTTTGCTTGAAACAGTCCTGCAAATCATAAATAATCTAAGAATGGAGCCATAATTATGTTAATGATCTTAACAAATGTGGAAACTGAGGCTAACATAGGTTTTAACCAATTGTTTGAAACTAAATAATGGTTTATAAAAAAAAAATGCTGAAGTTTTAGGCTGTCCCAGGGCCATAAAGAATGGGCAAGAGAATCCAAAGATTTTAAGCAGAGACATGAGAGGTCTAGTACTATTTTCAAGGACATAAAAAATTCTATGAAATATCTACTAGACAGTTATTCTAATGAAAACAGAAGGAATTCTAGGAGGGCACAAAAACCATTCCTCATATCATCAAATATTTGAATGGTCTGTAACTATCTCTGCAGATTCTGCCTCTGTGGGACTTCAAATGAGACTAGATGAACAATGACCCTAGATGGTGAGACATTCAAGCAACATTCCTGAGCATCTGTTATGCATCTAGCCATGTGCAGAATACACAAGCAATGCCATAGACAGACCTGCCCATAAGAAGCTTAAAAGGTCATTAGGGACACAGAACAAAACCATTAGCCAACAATACAAGGCACCATATAATTAATTTTCCCAAGGTGTGGTACGGATCTACACATTACAGGAAATTAATAAGTGGAAAATTCAGCATAGTCTGGAATTGTTGGGAAAGACTTCAAGGACAAGTTTGGACTTGAGATGAAGTATGGATGTAGGGAAAAGGGTTCAGTCACTCACATGATAGGAAGAGAAGAGAAAGAAGAGAGGGAAGGCAGGAAGTAGGACGGTGAGTATTGGGATCAGTTACGGTGTAAGCCAAATGAAAATGGAATTAGCATGGTTGGCATGAGGAAATGAACTTGGCTGGATACTGCCTTTGCCAACCCCTCATCTTTGGTGGTGCTCCGGCTCTGCTCTTCCATAAAACCCCTCCTAACACTACATCCTTCTGAGCTCCTGGCACAGTCGTCACTTCTGAATGTGCCTTGTGTTGCTTTAGTTATCAGTATTTCCAATGTCTGCATCATTTCCTTTGAAAATTTTTTCTCTTCCCAACAGGATGGTAGGCCCCTTAAGTATAAGGACTTAAGGATATATGCCAGTATGTTTTGACGTTCACCCAGAGCTGAATTCAATAAATTGAATTAGTGGACCAGGTAGAATCTGGATATCACTTCTGGCTCTAACCTTCCGGGACCCCTTGCCTCTATAATTTTTAGTTCTTCAGCCCAAGGCTTGGTTGAGTATTGAAATCGGGTTGCAGGCATGTGGAAGAGGAGGCGGAGATAGGCCCCTCCGGTCTCTGTTTCTCCTGTTAGGGCTGCAGTACTCATCTCAGCTCTGCTCTTGCTGGGGAGCGAATCACAGTCCTGGCATACAGACCTTGCCTAGAAATAGGTGCACTCAATAAGAAGTCAGGAAACAAATAGAGATTTGCATTAAAATAGGAAGGAAGGGCCCCTATTTCTCCCACAGTTGGTTGAGACCCTTTCACTATGGAAGTGGAAAGGGCCGCTGGTGTACAGCATATTAGCACCCAAGACTTCAAACCCCATTGGAGCCCTTTAGGAAGTATTTAAATTATCCTATCACACCTTTTTTGATGGTCTTCTTTCATCCTTTGCAAATCAAATTTTTAGGTGAGAAGGCAGCCACATATTTCAAATGCACTTGCTTCTAGATATGAAAACATTTGGAACATTATGGTAAAGCCTAGGAACTTTATCTGATGGTCTTCATTTCTCTTCTGGATTCGAGACCTATCTGACTCCGCTGTATATTTGGTTGCAGATCACTATGGACATGTAGACCTGGGAGCACTGGTGTGGACCAGCTCAGCCGAGATGGAGAGATAGAACTGGCTCCCGGGGCATAGAGTTTAGGGGAAAACCAAGCCTCTTTTGGATTCATACTACATTGGATTCTACCCTGACTGTGCCATTTATTAGCTGTATGCCCTTGAGCAAATTATTTCATCTGAGTCTCAGTTTCTTTGTTTTTAAAGATTTTAAATCTATTTATTTTAGAGAAAGAGAGAGAGAACAAGTAAGGGGAAAGGCAGAGGGAGAAGCAGAGAGAAAATTCTCAAAAAGACTCCCTGCTGCGTGCAGAGCCCAATGTGGGGCTGGATCCCAGGACCCTGAGATAATGACTTGAGCTAAAATCAAGAGTCGGATACTCATATATACAAAGGAATATTACTCAGCCATCAGAAAGGATGAATACCCAACTTTTGCATCAACATTCAAGCCCCATTCAAGTGAAGTAAGTCAAGCAGATGAAAGTCAATTATCATATTGTTTCACTTACTTGTGGAACATAAGGAATAGCATGGAGGACATTAGGAAAAGGAAGGGAAAAATGAAGGGAGGTGGGAACCATGAGAGACTATGGACTCCAGGAAACAAACTGAAGGTTTCAAAGGGGAAGGGGGTGAGGGATGGGACAGCCCGTGATGGGTATTAAGGAGGTCATGGATTGCAATGAGCACTGGGTGTTAGATGCAAATAATGAACCATGAAACACTACATCAAAAACTATTGAAGTACTTTATGGTGACTAACATAACATGATAAAAAAAAATAAAGCATAAAAAAAAAGAGTCAGATACTTAACTGACTGAGCCACCCAGGTGCCCATCGGTTTCTTCATTTTTAAAATGAAAATAGTAATAATGCAAAACTGAAGAGATGGTCGCAAAGAGTAAATGAGATCACATATACGTGATGCCTTTGGCATAACAGCTGGGCGGAATAAGCACTTGATAAGCAATAGTGCTTATAATTATTATCACTAAGTGCATTCTGGAGCATCATCCCTTGCCCAGCCTTTTTCAGGTGGTTCTGTCTTGAATGGGGCTTGGGTAAAGCGAAGGGGAGGTGATGGGTCTGAGTATGTGGCTGCTGTGTGTGTTGGTCAAGGGGGATAGGTGTGTCCTGAGAACATTGTAGTCTTGTAGGTGTGTCTCAGCCCCAAACCAAGTAAGAGAATCTCTGACAAAGCCAAGTCATAAGTCTGAGCAGCATGTCATGCTCATGTCCCAGGCAAACCCTGCTTCCCATTCTGCCCAGTGGGCTGTTCCCACAGAAAAGGATTTACCAGTCACGTATACTCTTTTTTTTTTTTTTTTAAGATTTTATTTATTTGACAGAGAGAGAGAGAGATTCACAAGCAGGCAGAGAGGCAGGCAGAGAGAGATGGAGAAGCAGGCTCCCTGCTGAGCAGAGAGCCTGATGCGGGGCTCGATCCCAGGACCCTGAGATCATGACCTGAGCCAAAGGCAGAGGCTTAACCCACTGAGCCATCCAGGTGCCCCCAGTCACGTATACTCTTAAATGCTGCATATCTCCTGTACCTCTCTCTCTTTCTCCCCCTCTCTGCCCCCCACCTCTCTTCATCCCTCTTCCTCTCTCTTCTTGGTCTTTGGACTCAATGAAGGAGTTGGGGCCATTTTAGGTACCTTGATTCATTCCCATTAAAATGCCCATGCATAGCCTATGTTTGATGCACCTCTTTGGATCTACTGGTAAGTGACTGGATGGCATTCCTTATTAGGCAGATCATGTCTGGACTGACATGGGGGGATTATGTGTTCACTCATATCATTTGTGGGAGCACCATAAACCTTGCCCAAAACATCTTGTCATTTATCTACTGTAGGACAGAAGTTCTATCACACCAGAATCTTTCTTCAGTGTTAAAGCTTTGTAAAACTGCAACTATCTCTGGGCAGGAATGATTCATTCCTTAAGTCAAAACAAGTCACTGACCTCTTAATGTGAAATAGTGCACAGGGATTCTATTCATCAAAGAAATCAGGAAATAAATAAGTATGAGGCTACAAGAAATAAAGTGTTGGGTGGGAAGGCAAAAGACCACAGCCAGTAACTTCAGCCCAGAGTGTGCAGCCCTGGGAAGTTGGGCAACAGGAGGATGCTAATAGCAGGTTTCCCAGAGAAATCTATTGAAAGTGAGGTAAGAGAGCAAGGACAACACTTTCACCCACTTCAAAATTCCGCCTTGATTCTGAGGAATCACTCTTTTCACCACGTCTGGAACTGAAAAGTCAAGCTTGGAGACATAAGGCAGGCTCGTATCAAAGAGAGAACACATGGAGCAGGATTAGGCCCCGTGGACATGAATAACTCAACCAGGCTGGCCTTGATGTCTTCCCAATCTGCTCTGAAGGGAGTGATCCCACAGGCTGAGACATAACCTCACCGCCAAAGCCAAAGTATGTCATGGAGCTTTTAATAACCCTGCCTGTCCCTGCCTCCCCCACAAAGGGGAACAGCTGGCCTCACCCTCCCTTCTTCTCATTGTCACTTTCTCTCTGTGATTCCAGGGCATTGTCTGTGAATGGGTGTCCCCATGCTAAGAAGCATGTTTTCAGGATATAAGCAGCAATCATTTTATAATTTCTTTAATGCTATTGTTGCTGGGATTGCCTCTCTACGTGATGGTTACAAAAGGCTGATGGGGAGATTCAGCATAATTAGGGGCCCACCAAACTTTTCACCTGCCTGTAGTTTCAGTCCCACCCATGTTTACCTGGACCACCCAGGCCCCACTACAACTCCTGCCCTCAACACAGGAGGATCTCAACACCATCTATGAGAACTTCAGGCCAGCATTATGATCATTTGGGGACTTCTTATCTCCCTTTTAATGCCTCTTGGCGCACTTGTGGAGACCCTCAGCTGTGTGCTGGAGCCCATGCTTACTGAGCAGCAAGCGGGAGCCAATCGTTTATTTCCAGGAATTTTGTGAGCCAGTTGACATCACATTGGCATGGGGGGAGTATTACATTCATGGAAATCAGTAGATGCTTCAAAACACCACACCACTGTCCTCTCCTTCACCCAGGAAATCTCCTCTTCCATGCAGCCCACCGAGGCTTTTCCTTTCCTTTCTCTCCCAAATTACCGTTTCCCAGGTATGTGTTCTTTCTCTTCGGCTCACCACTAGCTGTGATTGAACAGGATCTAATAAAGTACTTCCTCCTACTATATTAATAGTAGTAATTGCCACCCCTCTCATGACACTTGCACTTGAACATTGGGTAAAACTCTAAGCCAAGGGAATTATCCTGTGGTTCCCCTCATGATATTCCAAGTAGCTAGTCTGGGAGGAAAGACATTCCCAGAACCACTGTTTGCTTGAAAGTGGTTCCAGTGTGTTAGGCGGCAGGGGGTATCACATCATCTCCCTGCCTGGAGTGATGGAATTGTTGCCTGGCCCAGAGCCGGCAGGCAGTGAGTGAGAGCCCGTCACTGCCCTTGCCACCTGACAGTTCAACCTTATGTCATGTTTTCAATAAATGGAAGCTTCTATATTCAAAACAAAGATTGTTCTAAAATCTTAATTCTTCAAGATTTAGTATTTCTTCCCCATTGAACTAAGTCTCCCTAGAAGCAGAACTATATTTTAGAAGCAGGTGTGTTTTTTTGCTGCTGTTTTGGTTCCCCAAATGCCTGTCATCAGAGACCAGGACACTCCAGTCATATGTACAGTATGTCCAGTTGGAGAGGAGCAACCACTATCCTCCGATAAAAGGCACATACTTTGAGAGAACAAGTCAACTGACTCTCAACTTCTTGAACTATCTTAAGTTTTGTTACCCTCTTTTCCAATTCTTTCAACCTCCCCCAGGTCCTTCCTGACCTCACTTCAAATTCTTGAGTGGTTGTGAAGCCTGGACTCTGGTAAAGATCTGTCTAGGGCAGGGGGTGAAGGAAGAATTGCCCTAAAGCTTCTACATGCCATCTTTTAAAAGGAACATGAGCCCCACCACACTCAATCAGGCTATGTTTGCCTTTACATAGGATTCTGCAGTGGGGCGAGGCCTCATGTGATGGATTATGGATGATAATCGTCCAAGTCTTGATTTTTATTTCTGTATCCCAGAATTAGGTTGACTTTGAAAACTGGAGTATCATACTTTGCTATGATTTCTTGTTCTCTACCATAGCAGTTTTAACAGCTATCATTAATAATTTGTGGGTTTACTTGTTTATATCTCCTTCCCTAAACTGTAATGCTCAGGGCATTAGTGATCATGTCTGTCTTATTTGTCAGTATATCTCCAGCCCTTGGCAAAATACGGTGGCTCACTACATACTTCTTAAATGGCCTTAAGATCTTTGCCAACCAGAACGTCTTCCTCCATTTTGTGTTTGGATTTGTTTTTCCTCCTGTGACACAATAATTTTAACTTAATAGTATTAAACTGCTATTTAACCAGGAAATGGAACGGTCCAAAAGCACAAGGTCCCTAAAGGTTTCTGCTTTTTGGCTATATGGTAATTCTGATGGGGAATCCAGTTGCTAATCCCAGCTCCAGAACTTTGGAGCTTCTTAACACTTTTTGTGACCCAGTTAGCTCAGCTGCCTAAACGATTATTAATGAAGTCAAGGTCAGAACGAAGCTGTCTGGGGAAATAGAACTATGTCTTGAACCTCATCGATTTCCTGGTTATATGATGCTTCCATGAGAGACTGCATGGCTCCACACATACCCATTTGTCTTTCTAGCAACACAACTCCTAGGTCTCACTTTTGATGGGTCACCAAAGGCAAAGATACTCCACCCCACTTTCAAGTGGGAAAGTTGTTCTTGTCCTTTGTCTCCCAGGGCAAGGAGTTGAGATAACGGTTGCAGAGGTTCTTTAGCATGAAAAGACACTCTAATGAACTGTCCTTTATGTAGAAAGAAGATGATACTGATCTGCTTTCAATAGGGCATGTGCTGGAAGGTGTTTCTCAGCATCTGGGCTTGGCTTCTATTGCCTTATGCTATCTGTCTGACTAGGGTTGCCTGAAAATAAAGGCTCTACAAGGCAGGAACTGAGCTATAGACACTATCAACTCTTCTTAGTGTTGCATCTACGGCATTTTCATAAATTCCAATGACATCTTTTAAGGTACAATTTCAGGCTCCTGACTGCTCCTCTTTCCAATCCCCCACTCCCACATCACTGAACACATTTGAATCTGTGTTCAGATCCTGAAGTTGTCCCTTGCTGACCAGGTCCTTAAGTCAGACCTGTAGAGAACTACTTCTGAAGTATGACCATTAACCTTCCAGGACTTCATCTGGGTGTTTTTATGGTATAGATAGAAGTTCTCAAAGTGTGGTCTCTCAACCAGCAGCATCAGCATCACCCAAGAACTTGTTAAAAATACAAATTCTTAGACCCCATCATAGGCCAGTGAATCAGAAGCTCTGGTGATAGGGTCCAAAAATCTGTGTTTGAACAAACTCTCCAACTGATTCATATTCAAGTTTGAGAGCCACTGGCCCAGACCATATTTAGTCTCAGAATTTTCCAAGTTAGAACTTGGAATGGAATTGCAAAGCAGAAAGTTCTTTTAAATATCATATTTTTCACCCTTTTATTTCTCAGGTGATTAAACTGAGGCCATATGATTTGCCCAAAGATAAGATAATCCTAGCAGAGTCTGGGTCTCATGCATTCATATTCAGAGCTCTAAGAATATATAGATCATAGTGTTCCCATGAGCTTTGGCCTTGGAAATGTGTTCATCTCTTGTGTCAAGGCAAAAACCAGCCTCTCTTGGGCTTTGACCTTTCTCAGCTGAGATACAAATCCCTCCCTCCCCCTTCTAATCTTTCCTCCTAATCTCTAACCATACCCCAAAGCAGAATTGTCTTGGAGAAAAAGAAATCTCCAAAGGCTTGGTGCAGAAGTATGGTCTCTCTTCCGGAGCTCTAACAGGTGACTCCCAAATGTAATTGTTACCCAGATTCCCTGCATGCCTGAGAACAGATGGGCAGTCTGTAGAGGACTCCCTCCTGGAATTTTGGGAAAACCTATTCACAGAAGTGGGGGAAGGGATGCAAAATCTCTCTGAACAGGTCAGCTGCAAATGCACAGGCCTGGCAACCTTCACTGCCCTTAAAAAGGAAAGAACTTGCTGTGTTTGGGCATAATCTATTATCACTTGGGAAAAAACAAAACAAAACCTTAAACCTCCTTCCAGCCTCTGCTGCCTACGTCCTTCCAACTCAGGACTATTGCCAGCTTTAAATTTCATCTATCATTTGAGACCATATGTGGAAATTCTGATCACTGACATTTTTATTTTTATCTCTCAGACTGAAAAGTCTTGTCTCTCTTCCAAACCATCTTATTAAAAAGGCTAGAGTTGACTCCAAGTGCTTCAGGCAGAATGGTGACAAGTGAGAGAGGGAGAGAGGGGGAGAGTTCGGTGTTTGGAGGGATGGAGTTGGTGCAAGTCCTAGCTTGTCCTGGGGGGTGTCTGCATCATTCACAAAGACTCCACTAACTCTCTCCTCCCAAGACCTTCAAAAGCCTTTGACTTAACACAATCTGCCCATCCCCTCTCCCCTAAACACAATTCTGTGTGTCACTCTCTATCAACAGAGGTTTAAACAGTAAGTTGCTAGAAAAACATTGGTTCCTTCTGCTTCCAAAAAAATCCTTTTTTTCCCCTCTGACTTTGGCATCATGTTTTTGGTATTAGGTGCCGTAGCTAGTTGCCTTCAGGCAATCCATAAGTTAATATTTTCAAAGAGATGATCACTAAAAGCCCATATGGGTTCACTGAGAATTGGCCATGTGGAACTAACTCCATTTCCTCTTTTAAAAATGCTCATGAGGCAGTAAATCAGAGGAATGCCATAGTTATACAGAGTATCTTTATTTCAGAAAAGCATCTAATAGTGTTTTATGATCACCATATTGAAGAAAACAAAACAAAACAAAAAAATAAATGAGGGTTATATTTGAGTACAGCATATGGACTCAGTTGTACTCAGTCAACTTGGACAAAGTCATTTGTGCTGTGACCTGTGCCCGTGCCCCTCATCCCTTCCTGTCCCTTCCTCAGTGATTTCTACAAAAGCGTAGAAGAGCTATTTATCAAAATCGTGTGAGGTATATTAGAAAGACGAACACTTTAGATAACAAGATGACAATTCAGACAGTCTCAAAAGATAGAAAGGGTTAACTAAAATCTAAAAGAATTTTTAACACACATCCCTGCGATCAATTACATAAACAGAAGATGAAGGAAAACTAGCTCAATAGTCATCAATTAAAATAAAACAAAACAAAACTTAGTATTCCCATTGACCGCAAGCTCAGGAATGCAGCTACCAAGAAAGCCAAACACTATTTGGCTCTATTAATAGAGATATAGAGAACAGATCAAAGAAGACAATGGCCCCACTGCACCCTGCACTGGTCAGACCACAGCTGGACTATTGCTTCGTCCTCTTTTGCAAGCAACATTCTTAGAGGCACATTGACAAATAGGAGAGTATGCGGTCAGTGGGAACTGGAGTGGAGAGCAGCCTGGAATCCAGTTCATCTCTGCTTCAAGAAATGAGAAGGTTCAACAAGTTCAAGAAATGATAAGAAGGCAGATTTCAGCACAATGAAAAGAAAATTTTCTAATAAATTTGTCTAATAATGATATATTTTTCTCACAATTTAATGAATTGCCTTCAAAGAAAATACTCAAAGAGAACCTTTAAGAAATGTTAGGTATTCTACTGAGATGTCTATAATGCATGGAAGACTATATTAAGGACTATGATTTCTGTCTTTCTTAAGACTGCTTCCAGCCCAAAGACTGTATTTTGGCTAGTTTTTCCTCTAGATCAATCCCTTGACCTGGGAATCAGAAATCTGGATTTCAAATACGATTTTGTTAAGAACCAGCTGGACAAGTGACTTCTCTCTGAGTTTCATTTTTTTTTCCACCTGGAAAATAGGGGAGATGAGTTACATGATAGCTAAGATCACTGTTAGGAGAAATCTCTGACTTATAACATGTTTTTGAAATCATAAAAATAACCAAATTAGAGAATTTACCACCAATAAGGTAGAATTAGACACTTTGGGATCTTATCTTGCCAAACATAAATTCCAAGATCTGCTTGAAGAAGATATTTTTTTCTATTCCTCTGTCTTAGTCCTTGACAGAGAATATTAAAGAAAGTAACCCACTAATTTCTACAAATGGACATTTTTCAACAATGGTGGCTACAGGGTTCTTTTTCAAGAATGAAATTCTTGTATGTCCATAGGAAGTAGTCAATGCTTTATACATTCTTGAAACACTTAAAAGCTGTGAAAATGTTGACACCAAGCCGTAATACCTTCATAAGCACTATATAAATACCTTTAGTCCTAGCTGGTGGAGAAGTAGTTAAATATAGCCACATTGAAGAATGATTTAACTATATCTATTAAAATTTCAAATGTTCTTAGCCTTTGACCAGCTCTTCCATTTCCAGTATCTTCCCTATGGAAATGTACACACATGTATGAAAAAGTCTGGACAAGGATGGCCATTGTAGATCTGTTTGTAATAACCCAAACCTGAAAACATCTATATGTTCCTCAGATATTGGAAGGGCTAACAAGCCATTGGATGCCTATCCAGGCAACACTATGCAGCAAGCTAAAGAGAGGGTACTGATGTGTAAAATCCTACACCTCATGTTAGTCAGTAGAAAAACCAAAAATCCAAAAACAAGTTGCAAAGAATATATTCAACACAACCACAGATGCATGTTTTTGGACCTGTACAAGATGAGCCCTGAACTTTGCCTTTGATTTTTCTGAATTGGGGAATAACTTAGTATTCCCATTGACCACAATTTCAAATTGAGAAATTTTAAATTAAAATATAGATTTATTCTTTAAAAATTGATTTTTAAATCAAAACAGATAGTTTACTTTGTGTATAACATATATAGAAATAAAATGTATGACAATGGCAGAAGATAATGGGAGGAGGTTGGAAATATACCGTTAGAATACTCTTAGACTGTATGTTAAATGGTATAATGTTAATTGAAGGTAGGCTCTAATAATTTAAAGACAATTGTTGTGAACTCCAGAGCAACCGTTTAAAAATTAAAACGGAGGCACATTGACATACACCAATTGACATATGCCAGTATGCCATTGACATATGTTGGCATATGCCAACAATGTAGATGAAATAATAAAAATGTTTGATAAACCCCAAAGAAATCCATCCCCCAAAAAAGAAGAAAAAGGAAACAGACTGCATGGCACAAATAGAAAAGAAATAGCAAGATAATGTCTAAACCCAAACATTAAATACATTAAATATAAAAGTTTAGATACTCCAATTAAAGAGCAGAGATTACCTGATGAAAAAAATATTCTTTAAGTAACCCAATTTAAATATAGAGACATAGCTAAGTTAAAATAAAAGGATATATAGGGTGGCTGGGTTATGGACATTGGGGAGGGTGTGTGCTATGGTAAGTGCTGTGAAATATGTAAGCCTGACGATTCACAGACATGTACCCCAGGGCAAATAATACATTATATGTTAATAAAAAATGAATAAAATAAAATAAAATAAAAGGATATAAAATGTATGCCATGCAAACATCAACCATGAGAAAGCTATAGTAACAATATATATAATATCAACAAATAGACTTCATTTAGAGGGTCACAACCAAGGACAAAGAAAGATATTTGATAATGATAAATGAATCAATTTCTTAAAAAGTCATAACAATCCTGAGGGATGCCTGAGTGACTCAGTGGGTTAAGAGCCTGCCTTTGGCTCATGTCCTGATCTCAGGGTTCTGGAAAAAGGTCTGCATTGGGCTCCCTGCTCAGTGGGGAGCCTGCTTCTCCCTCTGCCTGCTGCTGCCCCTGCTTGTGTCCTCTCTCTCTCTCTCTCTCTCATCTCTATCTCTAACAAATAAATAAAAATCTTTTTTAAAGAAGTCATAACAATCCTGAATATATATTCATCCAATGATAGAATTTTAAAATACAAGAAGGAAAAACTAAGAACTGAAAGAAGTGATAGAAAAATCCACAATTAAAACTACATACCTCAACAGCCTTCTCTTAGTAATTGACAGAATAAGTAGATAAAAAATACTGAATATATAACAATATCAACCAACCTGACCTAATTAGCATTTACAGAACACTCTGCCCAACAACTGCAGAATACACATTCCGTGCACATCAAGCATTCATCAGAATAAATCATACTCTAGGCCACAAAACATTAAGAGAGTTGAAATCACACAAGACATGATTTTAATCACAATAGAATTAAATTTTAAGGTATATTTTAAGAATTTTTAGAAGATAATTATAAATGTATTGGGGGAGGGAACCCATCCCCCTAATTCATTAAAAAGAAATAAAGAAATATATTTCTTTAAAGTTATCAAAAGTGTAGAATTGAGCTGCTTGATTTTTTTTTAAAGTGGCGCAAAGCATAACTGATTCTTTTACTCTTTTCAATTCCTTCAAGGACCCAGACCCTTTCAAGACTTCTGTCATCATCCCACTACTTAGAGATCCTTTTTCACAGAAGCAGTAGGTGGCAGTTGTTTCCACGGTATGTTGGGAAACATACCATGAAATCCCCCTGCCCTTTGCTCCCAAATGTCTCCCCCGCTGCCTGTCATGGTGACCACCATTAAAGCTGAGTTGGGTATTTGTTCAAATATAAAATACTTGAGCCCCCAAAGATGTGAGTATCAGTCACAAACAAGTAGATCACTTTATTATAGATAAACAAATCCAGCCATTATGGTACCAAGGTAACAATGGTAGCAAGTTACCATTTATGGAGGGAAATAAGAAAATATCAGTGTCCAGATTATGGTCTTGCATTGAACAAGCCCAGAACGGAGGCTTCTGCATAAGCACTGAAGAAGCTCATGGTGACAAGCATTATCAGGAGGGGGAAAAAAAAGAATGGGCAGAGATCAGGATACATTGCAGGAAGAAGATGTAGATCCAGGACCTATTTGTGATTTTCTTAGGACCACCTGTGTACTAGAGGTACAAGGCCACTAGTGCCAGAAAACTTGTTCCTATCTCCACTGAAGTATGTCATAGATCTGATTAGAATGAGGACTTACTTCCTCACTTTTCTTTGCCTCTCTGGGGACGTGAATGGCTGAAACATATCCTGGCAAGCACCCCATGGGAGACAAGGGCTTTACCATGGAATGTTCCATGACGTGGACCCAATGGCCCCAAAGGGAATATTTTCCTAAGGGGTACTGGCTAGAAGATTTATTCTGTTGGATGGTATTGTTTCCCAGAATCTAACTAGATGTCCTTGCTCTACCCCTGCCCCTACTGATAAGATTGTCTTTTGAGTTTGTTTTGGCCACTTTCTGCACCATGGAAAACCCAGAGAACCTAACAGGTAGGACGATTGTCACCTCCTGGTGCAGTTTGAATAGCCAGCCCTTCCTTCAATGCCACTTCCTTCCCCCAAATCTCCCTTCTTAAAGTTATAGCCCCCTTTTCTTTTGGCTAAGGCCTATCAGTTTCTAAAGGGCAAAATTTAAGCCTCATCCATCTTGGAATCCCTTTAAAAAAGAGGGACAATTCTTTACTCAGGATTCCTCACACACAAGTGGGTTCCATAAATATTTGTTGGATTGTGTTGCATCATGCCCTATTAAAATGCAAAGCATCTTGGAGGAATGCACCCTTACACCTTATCAATCAAATATCTTACAATAAGTATAAAAATTAAAAAAAAAATAAGTATAAAAATTCTCTCCCAAGGGCAGGTTGGTGGGAGGGAAATGATACAAAGGTGGCAGGTAAAGTTCTGAAGAAGTTAGATAGACACGAAAGCAATGAAAGGTATTTCATTAAGAGGATATGAAGGATGCAAAATAAACCTTAAGTCTCTCCCGATATGACTGAGGATTGATCACATACCTCTTTGGTCATGGTGACTAACCCTGTCCACAGAAGTGGCTCATCAGAAGCTGCGTTTCTGCTCTGTGACCCTAACCCCACAGACATCACTGGTTGGACCGGGAGTGCATATCTGATTAAGGCTGAATCAGAGCTATTACCTCACCCAAGGATTAACCCAAGAAACAGCATTTGAGAGTTGGGCATGAGTCAGTCTGCTCAATAGCACAGCATTGGGCACTATGGCCACCCACTTTAGCTGCCTCTTTCCCCTTGTGCAGTGAGGTTGTTCAACTTGTCTTTGAGCTCCAATAATGCTAATTTTTGCCTAAGCTTATTTGACTTGATTTCTATTACTTTTTTTTTTTTTTTACAAAAGAAATGTAACAGATACAGAAATACATTTTGCTTCCCATTTTTGAGATGAGGAGCCCAGGCTGATGATCGGGAGGCAATATGACCTGAAAAAAATTAATCAGATTTTGAAGAAAGACAAAAATGAGGTTGAATCCCAACTCCATTATTTGCTGTGAGTGAAGTGACCTTGAGGATCTCAGCTAAGTTCTCTAAGCCTCAGTTTCTTCATCTGCAAAATAGAGTTAGTGATCCATACGTCATAGGATTGTGATAGGATTGGGACAGGGCTTAAAAGAGCTAAAGGGTTTGGCCTCTACTAGCTGCTTTTTTGGCCTGTGTTGCTTCATTTTTTTTTTCAGTCATTCATCAGGCATTATTTCCACAAGCACTTAGACCCTCTAGAGTCTCTGAGAAAGGTTCTCTTTAATTCTCTTCAGTTATCTAGTTTTCATTCTTTTCATATGTATCAGCATAATAAAGACAAAGTGACGCTGAGTGATGAGCACAGAATGGGGGGAAAGTGCTGACTATGCCCTCAGACATAGTTGTGTGACCTAACATACGTCATTTCTGCTCTCTGGGCCTGTTTCTACATTTGCACAATGAAGATGTTAGCCTAGGTTAGTGTTCTTTTTTTTTTTTTTAATTGAATATGTTTGAATGCATTTATTCTCCCTTCATCTTAAAAAAACAAACAACAACAACAACAACAAACCCAAACAAAGCCATCCTATTGTTTTTCCCTGTTTTCAATGACTTTAGTCAGGATAGTCTTTTTTTTTTTTTTTTTTAGTTTTTCCCCCCAAATACGTTTATTTTTTCAGCGTTATAAGATTTAATTGTTCATGCACCACACCCAGTGCTCCATGCAATATGTGCCCTCCTCAATACCCACCACCAGACTCGCCCAACCCCCTACCCTCTCCCCTCCAAAGCCCTCAGTTTGTTCTAGGTTAGTGTTCTTAAAATGCGAATAAGATGTTGGACCCAATCGGGCACTACTGGCTTTTTGAGTGGGATAATTCTTCATGAAATTGGAAGGACTGGCTCTCATAATCCATGTTGTTTAGCATCCCTGGCTCTCGCCTTCTAAATACCAATACCACTTCCAGACATTGTGACCAAAATGTCCCCCATTTGCAGAATTAGACAGGTAGTACTGGACAGGTTGAGTACCACTGTGTTGGGCTAAATAAAATAGTTTCAGTAATAAAACAAATTTAGGAAACTTCGAGGTAAGTGAAGTTGCATAGGTTTCTTTAGAGTAGGATTTCTCAAAACCTCTATTTTGTGAATTTGCAGATGAATGGACCCATGTCTTCATTAACCCAGCTCTTACTTGGGATTGAGCTTGGGAACACTGATAAAGAGCAGATATGTGTCCCAGAGAAATTGCATTTTGGATATTCACAGTGAACCACAAGCTTATGCTATTTCTGTGACCAAAATTTCATGCAAGCACAGAGCAGCACATTGTCTAAGAGAGAGAATAAAATAATGAAATATTAATTTTTTGTTGTTATCAGCAAGAACAATGAAAGAAAACTCTGGCTGTCATATACTTGTACTATCTGTCTGCAAGAAATTCCCCTACTGGAAAGCACAGTGAGAGTAAGAATGTCCAGGAGGTAAAGACAAACAGAATGGATATTACAGCTAGAGTATGAAATGGAAGAAATGGAGTATGCCTCCATACCCGGTCTGAACTTTCTAGGCCAAGTTCACTGAGGGAGCCACAATAGAAAAGTCAAAGACCCTTCACTGTGTCCCCACTAATTTATCATTCCATTACGGGTACAGAATGAATTTTACATTTTTAGGACTCACCTCTTCATCCAAACATTGGCCCTGTTTCAAAGATATACTGTTCAGTCAAGGAGATTACATCTTCCTTTGCAAAGACTGTCTTGAAGGTCTGGAATAGATTCTCTTGATAGCCATTAACATGTTGGTTTTATTTTAGTTCCATTTCTTCTGTGACTGGTGTGGGGCTGGTTTGATTAACAAAAGTGACTAGAGCTGGGGTCAATAAGAAAGGTATTCCTGAAAAAAGATTCTGATCAGCTTTAAGGAAACCTCAAGGAGCCCCAAGCAGGACTGTTCAGAAAGCTAGCCCTGTGGCCCAAGTTAGATCTGGGGTCATGAGTCTATTAGCTCAGTTTTTTCTTTTTCTTGCTCCCAAAAATATTTTTAGTTTATTGTTTGACTTATTTTATTTTATTTTTTAATTAATTTATTTTATTTTTTCAGTGTTCCGTGATTCATTGTTCATGTACCACACCCAGTGCTCCATGCAATACGTGCCCTGACTTATTTCAATTAACTAATTAATTGATTAATCACTCACTTATTGAACAAATACTTGTTGTGAACCTACTGTGAGTGATACTGCTTTTGGTACTGAGAAAACAACAATAAACAGGATAGGCAAGGTTCTTGTGCTTACTGAACTTGTATTTGAGTAGACAGATAATAGACAATGAAGCAAATAAACAAATAATGAGATGTCAGAAGGGGACAAATGCTATGAAAAAGCAGAGTAAAGGGCTAGTGGGTGTGATATGGGGTTCAAAGTTTACTGTTTTACACAAAATAGTCAAAGATAACATCTCCAAAAGGCTTTAATGAAGGGATGAGCCATATGAAAATTTGAAGAAGGAGCATTCTTGGCAGGGGGAGCAATGAGTGTGAAGGTCATAAGCAGGAATGAAGTTAGTGGGCTCAAGAGGAGCATGGAGTCAGTGTGGCTAATGCAAAGTGAATCAGGTGAGAAGTCATAGAAAAGGAGGTCAGAGAAGTATGTACGGATCAAATTGGGTACAGTCCTGGAGATCATTATAAGGAATTTGATTTTTGAGAGTTTGGAGCAAAGCAGTGACACTGTTTTGTATTTAACAAAACCGTTTAAGCTGTTAGAGGACAGAAAGTAGGAGATAGCAAGAAAGGAAGAATAAATAATCATACTGAGTCATAATCAGAAGGCGGAAGATTCATTAGAAAACTACTGCAGTATTTTAGACAAAGATGATAGTAGCTCAGACTAGGGTGATAGCAGGAGAAGCAGTAAGAAAAGTTTTAGATTGAGATAGTGTTGCAAATATTTCATCTATTTCCCTTTACTTCTCACCCCCCCCTTTTTTTTTTTAAAGATTTTATTTATTTGACAGAGAGAAACACAGCAAGAGAGGGAACACAAGCAGAGGGAATGGTAGCGGGAGAAGCAGGCTCCCTGCCGCGCAGAGAGCCCGATGCGGGGCTCGATCCCAGGACCTTGAGATCTGACCTGGGCCGAAGGCAGATGCTTAACGACTGAGCCACCCAGGCGCCCCTACTTCTCACCCTTTCTATGGTTATGTTAGGGCCAGGTGACTAGTCATGACCAATGAGCAGAACTTACATGCGTCACATCCAGGTATGGCAGTTAAAAGCTGGTCTGTCTCTTCTGTCTCTGTCTTCCCTGACCACGACAGTCTGGGCATTATGTGTGCCAAAGGATGGACAGAGGTCTCCCAACTCATACTGAACCCATTTTTCTCGTGTTAAACTCTGAAATTCAAGGTATTCTGTCAAGAAAAAAATGAAAATACTAATTCAAAAATATATGCAGCCTTATGTTTATTGAAGGATTATTTACAATAGACAAGATATAGAAGCAACCCAAGTGTCCATTCATTGATGAATGGATAAAGAAGATATGGTACGTATACACACACACATACCATGTTTTTTACATTTTTTATATATATAGATATATACACACACATTATATACATTATACACATTATAATATATACATATTATATGTGTGTGTATATACACAAACATATATACACACATATAATACGTATATATATACAAACATACCAATACATATACTATGTCTATATATGTATATATCATGTGTGTATACTATGCACCACATATATGTATATATGAATACATACCAATTTATATATATAGGAATACTACTCAGCCATAAAAAGGAATGAAATCTTGCTATTTGCAACAATGTGGGTGGATCTAGAGGATATAATGCTAAGTGAAATAAGTCAGTCAGAAAAAGACAAATACCATATGATTTCACTCATGTATGGAATTTAAGAAACAAAACAAACAAAGAGAGAGAGAGAGAAGAAGAAACCCAGATTCTTAAATATAGAGAACAAACTGGAGGTTACTAGAGGGGGGTTGGGTAGGGGGATGACTGAAATAAGTGAAAGGGATTAAAAGTATACTTATTGTGATGAGCACTGAGTAATGTATAGAATTGTTGAATCATTATATTGTACACTTGAAACTAATATAGCACTATATGTAAATTATACTTGAATAATAAATAAAGTGTTTATTCTGGCATCTAACAGTGTTTATCTGAAAAGTATGTTATATAAGATGAATCCAATAGGATACATTTAGGGCACAAAAGAGAGAGAAGATTCCAAAAGAATGTAACACTTTTTTTGCTGTTATTAGAAGGTGAATTATAGTGCCATTTATGCAGATGACAAACACTAAGGAGAAGCAGCATATTTGAGGGCAAAAATCAGGAGTATGAGTTTGGACCATAATAAGTTTTCATTGCCCATTAAACATCCAAGTGAATTGGAGACACAGTTGAGTTCAGGGAAGAATCATAGCCAATGAAACAGATTTGATAGTCATCATTCTTCAGATTGAGATTCAAGGCCATAGACTGGAGGTAATTAACACAGGCAGAGAAGTGTGTTATTTAATTTAATGAGGAAATAGCACTCAAATCAGTGTGGTCTCTGGATTATTAGAGGGGCAACAGAAAAATACAGGAAATAAAATAGATAAGATTACCCTCACTCTTTACTCCCTTGTTCCCACATGGAATCTAATTTTGATCTGGTTCCTAGATGGTAGTGTTCAAGGAAT
This sequence comes from Procyon lotor, assembly GCA_028646535.1. NCBI lineage: Eukaryota > Metazoa > Chordata > Mammalia > Carnivora > Procyonidae > Procyon > Procyon lotor. Next base: position 25,486,693 of record CM053611.1, on the reverse strand, counting down.
GCAAGTGGTACATAAAGAGAAATAGGACGATGGCGGTGCTTTGCTCAGGACCAACCAAACTTGGATATTCCTCAGGATATTTCTTTCACCCTCAACCTAAATCATCTCGGTTTGTGTTCTTCAAATCCTATAGTCTCTTTACTGTAGCCAGTTCCTTATTCCCATAATGGGCCTCCAGTACATTTAGGATCTGGGAGATTGATTTGAATTGGAATGAGAAGACCTTCAAAACTGAAGACGATGAAGCTTGGCTGTCCTGGACATTTACTAGGCTGGGCCTCATTTGCTTGATATTAAAAAGGGAATGGGGGATGATGTCAGCAAAAATAAAAGAGCAAGAACCTCCAAGAATTCATCACTGAGTAAAAAAAGCAACAATTAGCAAAAGTTGTCAAAACCAACATTTTTAGAACTCTGGAAGTCAAGTTATGGTTTATAGTAAACTCAGAAATGTTTATTCAAGAAAAACAGCTGAATCTCAGTAAGAACAGCAAGATTTGTGGTTTTTAACTAGCTCTACTTCCATTCTCTGTTCTCCAGTTCAACTATAGTTTTGAAAAATAATAGCTCACAAGTCCAATGCAGGATAGCATCCATCTGTCGAAGAATAGCCCTGGAGCTTTTTGAAAAAAAATTCATTCCTAAAGAATTGTCATAAATTCACCTGTCTTGTGCTTCCTTAAATGATCCAACTTATAAGCTCTTTCAGTGTGACTCTCAAGCTCATTCAGTGTGAAGAGCCTTCTTCCTTGGGAAGGGTGAAGGAGCATTGGTTGAAACAATTATAGGCAAATGTTTTAACTTTGTGGCCACATGAGCTGATGGATACTGGTTGGTGCAGAGACTAACCCACAGCTTAAAAGGAAAAGTTGGGAAATGAGATGTCAATAAGGCTTTGAAAAGCTTCAACATATTCTTGACTATCTAGAAAGCTGTACAGATGCACAGGGCAATGCACATGTACGGGAAAGATGTGAAGTGGCCTTAAGCTTTCATCTCTCACTGATCTTGAAGCTGTGCAAGCAGAAAGTTAAGGCTGTAAACTGTGAAGCCTGTGAAAAGTGAAGGGATTGTCTTAAGACACACATAAAGAGGCCCTTGGCAAAACTGGGAGATATCCTGGTAGATTTATTAGGTAGAATTAGGTTTTGCTGTAGCCGAAAAAAATAAACAAACGGGGGTGCCTAGGTGGTTCAGTGGGTTAAAGCCTCTGCCTTCGGCTCAGGTCATGATCTCAGGGTCCTGGAATTTAGCCCCCCATCGGGCTCTCTGCTCAGCAGGGAGCCTGCTTCCCCCCCCTTCCTCTGCCTGCCTCTCTGCCTACTTGTGATCTCTCTTTCTCTGTCAAATAAATAAAATCTTTAAACAAACAAAATAAAACAAACAATAGAAAAAAACCACAATGACTTAGGTAAAATAGGTTTATTTTTCTACTAGGTGAGGAAGGTCAGAGCTAAACATTTTGGGACTGGTATTACAGCTCTGGACATCAGGTTCAGGTTAATTCTAGCCTTCCATGTAGCATAACCAGGGTAGCCCATGTTCTCTGCGTTCAAGATGACTGCTAAATTTCAGCTATCACCTTTGTATTCCAGGGACAGAATGGAGTAAGAGTTAAATGAAAAAGGTACAAAGGGCACACACAAGAAATCATTTAAGGAAGTTTTTCAGAAGTGACACATACCTGCCATTGAACAGAGTTGACTACTGCAAGGACAGCAAGAAATCCAGATTTTATTAGGGGAAGCCTTGTGTTCAGATTTAAACTGGGGACAATGGAAGAAAGGAAATAATGAATATTTGGATAGGTAACTGGTAGTCTCTCATTGTGTGATTAGAGATCTGGAGGTGGGAAAGTGAAGAGATATGAGGTCTGCATCAAAGTTGGCATAAGACAAAAAAAGAAAGATTGTACACAAGGATGGACATAAA
>CM053611.1:25386803-25484261 GCA_028646535.1 Procyon lotor | reverse complement strand
CTCGCCTCAGTCTGTACTGATTAGGGTTGACCAACTCTCTTCCACCAGCCAACATAACACATGACACAAAACACAAACAAAATTCCCTACAAAACTCTCTCCAAGTATCCCACCAAAATAAAATGGTTGAAAATTCAGAGAGAGGGAGCCACGTGTTGGGAGGAAATAACTATTCCCGCCTCTTGAACTTCCTTCCACTTGGAGAGATATCCAATAGCAGAACATTCCTGGCCTCCCTCTAATTACTTATTCATTTCTCCCAAGACAGGAGAGGTGATTTTCTAGTTGATGAGTTTGGGATGAGCAATTAAAACTATGGCTCCTTTCTTCCTTCATTGAGATGTGCTTGCAGAGAGTTCATCTCCTGAAATATTCTGAAATGCATCAAAGTCCACCATTGTGGAGTAGACCTATGTTGTCCAATGTTGCTTATGCCAGTGGGGAGGTGACTGGGTAACTGAGGGTTCAGTATTAGGAAGCCCACTGTCCCTACATTTCTAAGCCATGTTCCTTAGTAACCATATCAATAACAAGGGAAAGATCTTATTCTCTAAATGTCTAGTCTTCTATTTTAGTTTGTTCAGAATTCAAACTTGAAAAAGAAGACTATTATATATTGACCCCCTCAGGCCCCCAAGTAAATTATTGGTATTTAAATAGTCTCTTATGGAGACAGGCTCTCTGACAGGATCACAAAACCTACCTGGTAGGGTTCTTACAGAATTTAATCAATCAATGTTTAAAAAGGCACTTGTGAATTGTGATACGGTATACTAACGGAAAGGATTAATAGTGATGATGATGTCAATCATAATGACAACACTAAGTTGAATTATGAACCTCTCCATCTTCATCCTCACCACAAATTCCTTGCTTCTTCTTAATCTCTTCCACACTGCCACACCAGCCAACATGTATCAACTAGACAGTGAATGACCTTCAACTTTAAAACTTGAGGATCTCTATAGAGCTCCAGTGCTCTTTACTTTTCAATTCTAGGAAGTGTGGAGGGTAGTTACAAAGAAAAAAATTTGGTAGCATTTACTAACAATACTTGGGGCTTTAAAGATGGTGAAATTGTTTCTAACAAACTGGATTTTTAGGCAAATAATGAATGGGAAGTTGCTGGAATATTTATTTGCATTCCTAAGACTCCCCAAACATTCTTGCTCTGTCAGAATCAAAACAAATGCTTCCATTTCTTAAACATTTCCTGGTATGATTACCATTTCCCTTTATTTAGAAGAAGAAAGAGTTTGAGTCGTGAAGCTGCACTTCAGTTAAATAGTGTCGAAAGAACCACCATTTATTTAGGAATGCCTTTAAAAAGCAATGGGATAGACCTTTAATTCCTTAATTTCTCATCCTTCAAAATGGTGGGGAGAAAGATGTAGAAATAATATTTCCTTTCTCATGAGGTTTTTTGGAAATTAGTAAATTAGTGCTTATTAAGTGCTTGGCTAAAAGAAGTGGTGAAAAATACCAAACATCATCTCTAATTATTCTATTCCAAATGTTCATCTGTCACTGATAAAGGCCTGAGCCCCAGGCACAGTCTTTTGTACTCTTGTCTTTGCAAGGAATCGCCTACAAGTACCTTTTATTCTAGTGATAAATCGTAATTAATAATTCATCCATTATGCTATCAGAGACACAAGGCCAAGGATGCACCGCCTCGAGCACTGGCAGGCTCAGCACTCTCTCTTGCTCTGCTGCCTGTTATTGTTTCCAGCACAGAGATGTGTCCATGGCAAAGACCCATGAGGCCTGAAGGGAAAGGCACCCTCTTGGTTGATTCAGATCCATGCCTTTGGAAGATGCATTTGGCATCCTGTAGGAGAGGCCACTGCTAGTGCAGTTCTGACCATTGAAGACCAGAAGACTGACAAAAGACGCAGAAGAGAAAATGGCTAAGGGATGGGTCAGAACTTAACCATGCCTAGAAGCTTAAGGGAACACTTTTTCTAACTCATTCCCTCTGACTTACGGTGGACTTATTTGGTGTACCTGAGATGTCAGTGAGCACCTATTGGACTCAGCTCACTGCATGCACCCATCACTCAACAGAAACTCATTTAACAGATTTCAACTGAAGGCATTGATCAATGGTCAGAACTTCACTTTAAGAAACGACATTCTTGGGGCACCTGGGTGGCTCAGTGGATTAAAGCCTCTGCCTTCGGCTCAGGTCATGATCTCAGGGTCCTGGGATCGAGCCCCGCATTGGGCTCTCTGCTCAGCGGGGAGCCTGCTTCCCCAACGCCCCCCAACCTGCCTTTCTGCCTACTTGTGATCTCTCTCTCTGTCAAATAAATAAATAAATAAAATCTTTAAAAAATAAAAAAGAAACAACATTCTTCCTTCCCAGAATTTATAATATATGGGAAATCCTAGAGAATCATCATATCTTCCTACTGTCACCATGACCCTCCATGTTTTGTCTGCACTCTGACCGTAAGCAAACTCATGCTATTAGACCAGGATTAACAACTGGATGTGCTAAGACAACCTAAAAAGGGAAGTGGTCATGAACTAAAGAAACCACGCATTAATCCAGGAACCGAACAGGCAACACAGGAACAATCTACTTAATCTGCCTGCTGATGGCTGGCAGACTTTGGTCAGTGGCCAAACCTCTTTAAACAGACCACAAAGCAAGCTTTCATCCCAAGGTTTTTTGTTCTTTTAAATTTTTATTTTTATTTTTTTATAGTCCATGTCATGAGTTGGTAACCAGAATAATGGGTTGGATGGGTCATAGGCTGATTTTAGAATGGTGCCATTTCAACATAGTCAGAGTATTTTAAGTTGTATGGGATCTGGGAGGCCATTCAACATGACCTTTTTGGTTTATGGATGGAAAAACGAAAGGCTCAGAGAATGGTTCCATCCAGAATTGTATGTTTGTAGGTGCCAGAGTCAAAACTCCCAGAATAGGGGTCCTCCATTACCCCATGTCATCCTTCTTGTTTATGTCCTCCTCTGTTGTTCTCCTATAATAGGAAACTACAGTTTTTGTCTTCCTGGGTCTAACTACCTCTGTGCAAAGAACAAATGAATTCTCACCTTGTAGATTTCCCCTAAAACGTTATCCCAACACCTCTTACATAACTCTTCTCACTCTGCAGATTTGTTGTTTATGTGTCTGCCTGCCTTTGCTAGGCTTTAAGCCCATGTCCCCCCACACAGTAGGCACTTAATACAATTTTATTTACATGAAATGGCATCAGCAAAAATATATGGAATGAAAACTCAAGTGGTGGGAAATACACACACTGTGGAAGACTTGCTGAATTGGAAAATCAGAAATATCCAGAAAAATCTGGTCAAACTGCTAAATCTCAAGGGATGGGTATATAAAGCGACATTTTGGTAGTTGTATTATGGTTAAATGATAAGCTATAGTTCTGCACTATGTTTCCACTTTCAGTAATTTTATGGTATGTATTTTGAGCTCAACCCATTTTATTGCTATGTTTGGTCAATTTGAGAGGAATTCTTAGATCAAAATCAGCAATATTTGGAGTGTGAGATAATCCTGTTCCTTACTCACTGTGAAACATGCTAAAACCACACATAGAACTAAGAGCCTAGCACTCTCTTGCTTAGACATAAACCATCAGCCATGAGGAATGTGGGCAAAGGCCAAGGCCCATATCAAGGCCCCTGTGGATGTGTGTGGATGCTCTGTGTTGGAGGATATGTTCTGATATGCTGGCTAAGAGAGAATGAGTCTCACTTTTTGCCAATTCTGGACCTATGACCTTGGAATACTGCTGAACACCTTGAAAGCTCAATTTCACACCTCCTGGGCTTATGCTGAAGGCAAATTAAGATCCTAGTGTACATCTAGCATACAGACGGCACACACTCAATAAATAGATCCTGTGGTAGTAGTGGTAGTTGTTTTGAATTGTGAAAGAGAGGTCAAGCTTTGTGTTCTTTCTCCTTGGTCTACCTGTACCCCGTCCTGTCATGCTCTTATTCATCTGCCCATCCCATCTGGGCAAAAAATCACTCGTAGACCCAGCACTGATGTACTGTAGTGGTGATGAGTTCCAATGCTGCGGCAGACCACCAGAGTTTAAGTCTTGGCTTTGCCTTTGATTAGCTGTGAGAACTTGGGCTGCTTATTTAATCTTTCTATGCCTCAGTTTCATTATCTAAAATGGGGGCTAATAAACCTACTTCACAGTGTTGTGTAACGATCACCTTGATCAGTGCACACAAAGTTTTTTGGAACATGCTGGACACAGGGTAGGCTAATTCTCCTCTCTTAACTCTTTCTGAGCTACCAGAGAGTCCTCTCCCCAAATATGCTTCTCTTTCTCTGAGGCTCCTGCCATTGATCTTTGTGTACTGAGGAGACTATCTCTGAGCCCAGGCAAAAGTTAGAAAAGAAAGGAGAGAATATGGAAGGTACAGTCCAGACCCACAGACTACACAGAAGCGGGGAATCAAGACAGAGTCAGGAATCAAATCTGGGCCAGCACTCAGGATGCAAGGTCAGGCAACATCCAGAGGCCAAGAGGTTTCCAGGTAAGCATCAAGGGACCAGAAACAGACCACAAAATGCAGAACATCTAAAGACCTTGAACTTGAGGCAAGGTCACTTTCAGACAAGTTCTATTTTAAAGATTTCCGTGGAGTGGCCCCCAAAAGCAGCTCTACAACCAGGAGTAAGATGTGCAATTTATTCATTTAATTTGTCAATAAATATGTACTGAGTGCTTACTATGTGCCTGCCAGGCACGGTTCTAGGCGCTAAGGATTTAGCAATGAGTCGATTAGACAGAACTTCCTACTGTCATGTTATTTATATTTATATTACTTTCTATATAAGATACGTTTACATGTACGGTAAATTCCTAAGAGGAGGTCCTGATTAAGAGCTCAGTGACAGAGAAAAAAGGCCATGGATATGTGCAAGGTATGTGATACCTTCCCCATATCCAGTGTATTCTGTCCTTTTTCATCTCATCCAGGACTAAATAATGAAATGGGACACAATTGTAGAGGTAATAATGGATCTTTGCCAATTTATACCAAAAAAACCCCACACCAATTTTCTTACAAATTTTGCTACTTTATCATTAGTAACAAAATTTTATCTTCACTACTACTCACACCTGGCCCCTGATCTGCTCCCACCGAGGATGTGCTTAGACATAAACAAGGTCCTTTGGTATAGCCTCTCTCCACTCTTGGCAGATTCAGAAAAATTACAAAACAAAAAATTACAAAAATTACAAAATGTACAAAAATTACAAAAATTACAAAAATTACAAAACCAGTCAAGATAGGCCAGGTTGGTGAGAGTGTGCATGAAGCTGGGGGACAGTTAAGGACCCTGCAGCATTGTGGAGGCTTGAGGAGCCTCCTGTCCCCGACCTGATCAGGAGCCAAGGATTCATTCCAAAGAGCTTTCTTCAATGGCTGACACCAGTACTGAGAAGCCTGAGGCCAGTGCATCAGACCCAGTGCTGACCAAGCACTTTCCTGCCTGAGTTTGTGGACACCTCCTCAGCGTGTTGACGTCACTGTCCCAGTCTGACCCCTGGCCCCCCAGAATATCAAAGCGACAGTGCAAAGCTGTTCTTTTGTAGAACTGGTGGGGATTTCTGTTGGTTCCCAGTTGCTATGAAAACTCCTTCCACAAATAAATATTTGGATATGGTTGAGGAATAAACCCTCTTCAAGAGTGTGTGTATTTTATTTGATACTGAAAATATTTAAGCATCGTTCAGTGCACAACTTAACTGGCAGTAGCCAGCTCTTTTCAGAAGGAATGTTGCTTCTCTTTGACCATGCACTATCCATTCCTAACTTCTCCTTCTCTCTCTCTTCTCCTTCCTGTTTATTTTCTCTTGGTTCTTTTTCTCTTTACATTTTCTTTCTCCCTTTTGTCTTCTCAGATCTTTTCTACATTCCCTCTTGTGTGTCTCCTTTTCTTCCCTTTTCTCCGACTTTGCCTTCTCTCATAGTAAAGCAGAGCGTATTCTGGACATAAATCTGTAGGTAGCTGGTTTTGATCAGCTCTGGTCCTTGAGACCATGAGTGACAGAAGTCCCTATCCTTTGGCCGCCTGTCACAGTATAGGCCCGTGGCCAAGACCCACTTCCGGTGTTTGCTGGAGTGATGCTGAGTGGTCCTCCTGGCAAGTGCACAGATGGTGGGTGATGGAGTCCGGATGCCGAGACTTAGGACAGGTCAAAACAATGATTGCTCAAGTGTAAAGTGTGCTAATTGCTGGGGACAAAGGGAGAGCCAGGTCCCACTGGAGTACACGTCAGGGTGGAGTACCGTAAACAAGAGGGAGCTTAAATTGTTCGCAGATTAATATTAAGGCTCCTGGCCTGAGCTCCTAGACTGCTTTGGCTTTAATTCTCACTTTATTGATGTGGAGGCTGAGCTCTGCCATTTCACTCCAGCACATAAAAATTGGTTTTGATCATTTGCAGATCCTTCCCTAATGATGGAGATATTTTTCTTGAATGACATCTCATTTAAAACATTACAGATAGATAGAATGACAGACATAAAGATACGCGCACACAAACTTCATTCCAGATACAGCACCATTCTCCCTCTATAAATAAGTACTTGACCATAACTAGTTTTACAGTAATCATGTCCTCGTATTACTTATGTAATTACTTTATGTATTACTTTATGGTTTTATCACTCAAGTGCATCCCTAAATGCTATAGTTAAACCTTGCACATTTTAAAATTTTGGTCTCTCTACACTCCCTTTAATTTACAGTTCCTTCCTCCCTTCCTGTTATCCTTACAATTTGTATTGATGAATCCGGGCATTTGACCTACAGTCTAGATTGTGCTAAATGCATACTCCTGGTGCAGTCCGACATGGTCCTCTGTCGTCTGCATTTCCTACAAATTAGCAGCTAGAATCTGAGGCTTGATCAGACTCAGATGTGATCCCTTTTGGTAAGACTATGGGTTGTGTTCATTCTACGTGTTCATTCATCACCGCAGTAATGTCTGGGTTTCACTCCTTTTTTGATGTGAGTAGCCATTGTTGCTCAATACCTAAACTCATTCACTGGGGGGTTGGTGGCACCTTAATCTACAATTTCATTTGTCATCAAATAGCTTGACCACTTGTGTAAGGAAACACTTTTTCTCATCCAATATTTTGTTACTCAGTGGTATAGTTTATATAAACAGGCAGAATAAATGCTCGAATCACACTTTATTTACCCAGTTTTCAAGAAAAAAAACGGGTTGGTTTCCTGTCACCTTCTGGAGGTAACAAATTGCAAATATTGTTTTAGATCTGTAGATTTATTTATTTTTATTTTTAAAGATTTTGTTTGTTTATTTGAGAGAGAGCGCGCGAGAGCACGAGCCGGAGGCAGAGGGAGAGGGAGAAGCAGGCTCCCCGCTGGATGCGGGGCTCCATCCCAGGACCCTGAGATCATGACCTGAACCGAAGGCAGACACTTAACGGACTGAGTCACCCAGGGGCCCCATAAATCTGTGGATTTAGAAGGATTTGATGGGTTTCAATTCATTACAATTCTTTTCCTTACTGAAGCTCAAAGCGTTCCCTCTTTGGCTACTGAGAGCATTTTCACACTGGTTCTTGGGTCCTTTTGACTCTGGTATGGTAAGATAGTCCAGAGTCATCTTGCAAATTTCTCTGAGAAGCCCTGTTTGTTTGTTTGTTTGTTTGTTTGTTTAAATTGGGAAAGAGTATTTCAAGATGATAGTGTGGTCATTAGAGATGCTTATTGCTACTGGGTTGTATATAGATATTATATATACAATATGTATCTCTACATAATTATATAAGAAAAATATAACAATACACATAATTTTCTATACACACCCATATAGTAAGTTCATATGTTCATACTGATATTTCCATTTCAAACCCACAACTACATGGTATTTCCTCAATCTCTTCTAAATTACTTTGTATGTCTTCTTCCACCCATCCTTGCAATCCTGGCAAGGAATGGTAAAATAAATATGTCCCATAATTATTTATTTGTTCTATTCTTCATTACACAAACAACAGTTTCAGAATAATGATATTAATATAACTTCCATCAATTATGATTACTTAAGGCAGTCAAAAAGTCTATGTCATTCCCATTATTCATCTTATTTTTTATCTTACTTTATTTAAATTCAATTAATTAACATACAGTGCATCATTAGTTTCAGATGCAGAATTCACTTTTTTTTTTTATCATTATACTATATCCACATCATCAGAGGATGTATCCATCCACTCCATACCCTACTCTCTCCTGCTTAAGACTTATTTAATCTCAGTTCTACAAGGATATGTATATTTGAGTGCATATACATGTAATGATCACTACCAGTCCTCGTGTCTATTTCTCTTTAGTCTTTTTGGTGGTCTAAAGCTCATTCAATATCTCCCATCTACAACCAAAGTCAGCATTTCTCCTGTGTGCACTTGCTTCTTTGAAAATCTAATTCATATAAAAAAATGTGCATGGGGCTTAAGAGTTCAGTCTGATGAGTTCTGAGGATTGTACACACTCCTCTAATCACTGCCCAGATTTTCCTCCCATCCCTCCATAGCCAGTTTTGCTGCCTAGTCCAAACTCCCACCAGAGGTGGCTGCTCTCTGATTTTCATGACCATAGATGCGTTTTCACCTGCTCTTTGGCTTCATATACATGGAGCGCTCAAGTTTGTTTCTATTTCTAGGTTGTCACTGAGGACTTTTTTTAAAGTCTTAAATCAGTGTTGAATTTTACCAGATGTGTTTCCTGCACGTATGAAATTGTTATATGATTTTTCTCCTCTAATGTGTTAATGCACTAAATTACATTGATTTCTTTTAAAAAATCAATCCTGATAATGTTTTGTTAATGGATTTACTTATGTTTATAGAAATGTATTTCTCAGGTTTTGGCTGTGGGGTTATTCTGGCCTCATAAAATTGAATTGGTAAGGAATATTTTCTTGTCTGTTTTCTGAAAAACTTTGTATAAGATTGGTATCATATGTATTCTACCAGGGTTTCATTAATTTCACCATTTTGGCTGGAGTCTATTTTGTGGAAAGATTTTAGATTATGGATACACTTTTTAAAAAATAGATATAAGGCTTTTTAGGGTCTTAAATTTCCTCTCAAGTTAGTTTTGATAGGTTTTCCTTTGAAAAAATTTTGTTCATTTCACTTTAGTTGTCTTATTTATTGCCATAAATTATTCATAAATATGAGCTATTGTCCTTTAAATGTTTTTAGGATATTCAGTGTTGATCATATTTCATTTATTATATTGGTAATTTGGTATTATTTTTTCTTAAAAGTTCAGTATAATTTAGCAGTGAAGATATTTGGGCATAGAGCATCCTTTATGAGAGGGTTTGAACTATGAATTCAATTTCCTTAATAGATATAAACCTATTTTGTGTGTGTGTGTTCCTTTTAGAATTAGCTTTGATGGTTCTTGTCTTTGAAAAATTTGCTCTGTTCAGGGCGCCTGGGTAGCTCAGTGGGTTAAAGCCTCTGCCTTTGGCTCAGGTCATGATCTCAGGGTCCTGGGATCAAGCCCAGCATCGGGCTCTCTGCTCAGCAGGGAGCCTTCTTCCCTCTCTCTCTCTGCCTGCCTCTCTGCCTACTTGTGGTCTCTCTCTCTCTGTCAAATAAATAAATAAAATCTTTAAAAAATATCGCTCAGTTCATCTAAGCTATTAAATAAATCATCATCGTGATGTTTTTTATAATAGTCCTTTATTATCCTTTTAATGCCGGTATAATCTGTTGTGATGTCTCCTCTTTTGTGACTGATATTGGTAATTTGTGTTTTCTCTCTTTCTTATATTTTTCCTGATTTGTCTGGCTAGAGATTTATCAATTTTATTGATACTTTAAAATAATTAGGTTCAAATTAATTTTTCTCTGATGTTTTGCTGCTTTCTAGTTTATTGATTCTGTTCTTCACTACTTTTCCCCATCTTTGCTTATGGTTTAGTTTTATCTTCTTTTCAATTCTCTATAAATGGAAGCTTATCTCATTGACTTGAAAACCATTTTCTTTTTAAAAATAAGAAATTGGTACGGTTAGGGCAATAAACATTTCTCCAAATATTGCCCTGTTTGCATCTTACATATTTTGGCATGTTGTGTTTTTGTTTTCAGTTAGTTCAAATTTTTTTGGCCCATGTGTTCTTTATAAGTGTGTTGTTTGATGAAATATTTGGAGATTTTCCATATTTCTGTATTATTACTGATTTCTGGCTTAATTCTGTTGTGGTCAGAGAATATACTTTGTATTATTTCAATTGACTTCAATTTGTGGTGACACATTTATTGTGACATAATTGGTCTATCTTGGTAACTGTTCCTTGTGCACTTGAAAAGAACATGTAACTTGCTAATGGTGGATAATATATACTGCAAATATAGATTAGTTCAAGTTGGTCAATATTGTTATTCAAGTTGTCTATGTCCTCACTGATTTTCTGTCTATTCTTTCTGTCAATACTGAGGGAGGGCTGTCAAACTCTCCAACTATAACTGTAGATTATGTTATTGTCTATCTCTCCTTTTAGTTCTACCAGGTTTTAACTTCATGTGTTCGGAAGGTCTTGCTATTAGTTATACACACATTTAGAATTGATATGTCTTCTTGATAAATTAACCCTTTATCATCATGAAATATCTTTCTTTATCCCTGATAATATTATTTGGTCTGAATTCTACTTTATATCATATTGACACAGCCACCCCAGCTCCTTTGGTTAGTGTTTTTTTCATGGTATATCTTTTCTCATATTTTTCTTTTTAATCTATGTCCTCATATTTAGATTGGTTTCTTATAAACAATGTTTAGTTGTGTATTGTTCTTAATCCATTCTGACAATCTCTGCCTTTTAATTGGAGCACATAGTCTATTTACATTTAAAAAATTTTTAAAATTAACATATAATGTATTATTTGCCCCAGGGTACATGTCTGTGAGTCATCAGGCTTACACATTTCACAACACTCACCATAGCACATACCCTCCCCAGTGTCCATAACCCAGCCACCCTATCCCGACCCCCCCACCTCCCAGCCACCTTTATTTTGTTTCATGAGACTGAGAGTCTCTTATGGTTTGTCTCCCTCCCTATCCCATCTTGTTTTATTTTACCCCCTACCCTCATGACCCCCCGCCCTGCCTCTCAAATTCCTCATATCAGAGAGATGATATGATAATTGTCTTTCTCTGACTGACTTATTTCACTTAGCATAATACCCTCTAGTCTATTTACATTTAATGTGCATGGGTTTAAGTCTACAATTTTGGTATTTGTTTTGTATTTATCCTATTTGAATTTTTTGTCTTTCCTGTTCCTTTGATTTCTTTGGTATAAACTTATTATTTTTAATATCTTATTTTATTTCATTAACTTCTTACCATATCTCTGTGTATCATTTTTACTCGCTGCTCCACACATTACAATATATATCTTTAATTTATCACAGTGTACCTTCAAGCAATATTATATTATTTTACAACCAGTATTCTACTACTTCACTACAAACTATAACCATGAAATTCAGTTTACCTCTTTCCTGCTTTTTGTTATTTTGTTATATGACATTTATTTAACTTCTATAAATACTATAAACTCCCAATCCATTGTTATTTACTTTGTTTAATAAGTATATACTGCACTATTCTATGTATGTATCTATCTACGTATCTATAATCTACCATCTATCTTTTTTATCTATCTTTTGATCTGTTTCATCATTCTTTTTATATTTAACCTTTCTTTTGTTCTTCATTCCTTCCTGCTGATGTGGTCTCAGTTTTTATCATCAGTTCTCATAAATCTGTATCACTTCTTTAAGCCTTTCTTGAACCTCAGGTACTCTAGTAATGAACAATGCCAGCTTTTAACTATGTAAAATTAATTCATTTTTATTATTATATTTAAAGTACATTTTTATATACAATTCTAGGACTATTTTTTCTTCTTTCATCACTTTAAAGGTGGACTTTAGTTGTCTTTTGGCCTTAATCATGTTCTATGATTATAAGAAATTAGCTGTCCTTTTCATTGTACTTTGGTATGCAATAAGTTTTCTCACTCTGACTGTTCTTAGATCTCTTTTTACCATTATTTTTTACCAATTTTTTTTCTATGATGTGCCTGGGGATGTTTGAGAGTGTGTGTGTGTGTGTGTGTGTGTGTGTGTGTGTATGTGTGTAAAATGCTGTGTTTATCCTGCTTGGGGTTTGCTAAGCTTCTTGGATCTATGGGTTAATATCTTTCCTAAATTTAGAAAATTTTCATTAGGTCTTCAAACATTTCTTCTGCCCATTTTGTCTCTCCTCTCCATTTGGTAGCATCACACAGATTTTGGATTCTCCTTCCTCCTCACCTTTTTTTCCTCTTCACTATTCTTTGTGTTTCAGTTTTGATAATTTCTATTGGATAAATTTTATGTTGAGTGATCTTTTTGTCTTTACTCTTAATTTTCTCTTAATTGGATCAAATAGATTCTTCATATTTGACACACTTTTTATTTCTTTAAGTTTCATAATTACTCAAACTTTTAATTATTTAAACTATTTAAAAATCCCTGATGATTGCATTATCCGAATCATTACTTAATTCTGCTTCTGTTGACTATTTCTTGATTTATACATGCCTTGTCATTCTGCATGCCATGTCATTTAAATGTCTTGTCAAGTGTTTTGTGTAAAAGAACAAGATAGACTTCAGTAACTATGTCAAGAAAAGAGTAGGTCTCTTTCTGTCAGGACACTATTATGGGATGGGAAAGAAAATGAATTAACCTGTCCTATATTTGAAATGGATCTGGGCTTTACTGCAACTTCAGTTAGATTCACCTAACCACTGCTCTCAAATATTTTGAGGTGGAATCAGAACTTCTCCTATAGCAGATTTTCATATTTGAGAACTTGAGTGATTCTGGAGCTGCCAGTTTTCAGGTGGGTGAGAAGTTCTTTGTTTTCTCGGTACTAGTATACTGTCCATCAGGTGTGTTTTCACTCTGCTGACATGGCTCCAGTTTTTGGAAAACTACCTCAGTGCATTTGGTGAAGGTCTACAGTGTCTCAGGATTTCTCTCAGCTATCTTGCCTCCAACCTTTGGCAACTGCTGTTTTGCACTTGATGATGGTCCTCAGTTCTCATGTCCTATCCTCAGGTTTTGGAAGCCCCTGCAGTGTACTTGATGAAGGTCTAGAGTATCTTGGAGGTCTATCTCAGCTCTCCTGCCTTGACCGTAGCCTTTAGAGAAGCACTCCAGTGCATTTGATGAAGGCCGATAGGAAAGAGTTGCTTGATAGGTACAGACTCATTTTGTGCTGGGACTCCTTGACATCCTAATCTCTCAATCTAGCCCACTTATGACCATTGAAAGTTCATTAAAAGTTTGGCTGTTTCTCTTTATTCCATCAACAGTACATGTCTCCTCTTTCTATTGCTCTTCCAGGGGTAAAATGAACCATGGGTCCCATCTTTCCTAGGCAGGGCTCATCACTTTCTGGAATTCAGTTCTTTCAAATTTGTTTTTGTTTTTTACATGTTCGCTGTCTTACAGATTTGTTTTAAAAAGCTGTGTTTTTTAGTTTATCAAATTTGTTCTCACCGTGTTAGGGTGAGATCTTTTTTCACTTTCTATATCTAAATAGGAAACAGAAATCCCATTTATAATCTTCTTAACCATTTCTACTTTCTCTAAAGTTCGGACTGGAAAATGGTTCCACTTGGCTAAAGCAAAAGTCATAGTGGAATCGAAACACAAATCACAGAATTCAATAAACATACTAAGATGCTTTCAAGATGGAACAATTTCCATTTACCTTATCAGGTAAATACTTAAGTGAGGAGGATCTAGGGTTCCAGTCATGCTTTAGCTACTCCAGGATTTCCTTTCTTTCATAATCTCATTCCAGTTAAAATACCTTCAATCCAGACTGTCTCATAAGAGATGGCATATGTTCCTCGCCTCTGAAGTCTTATCCAAAACATGTGTGCTTTGACAAGTGAGATTTGGAGCTCATTCACCTGGACTATGATGAGAAAAATTGTAGATTGAGCCTGTATTTGGCTAGCATGCTTCATTCTTTGAACTCATCCTACTAAGCACCCCTCTTTGCCCTCTCTAGTGCTCTATCCAGGCCTTGACCATCCTGTCTTTAAACTCTCTTCCAGGAAGCCCTACATCAGTGTCTCAACCTTTTCTTATTTTCCTCTTGATATTTCTGCACATTATTTGTTCATAGTGAGCCTTCAATTATAGGCAAACAAAATCTGCATTCACTGTGTTCGTTCCCTTACTGAATGGGATCATATAGCTTTACGGCTTTAAATGACATCTACGTGCTGTTGTACTTACCAGTACCCACCAGCTGATATCATAAAATAGTACAGAGAACAAAAGTAAGGCTACTTTTTTGTTTAAAGCAAAATTTGAAGAATAAGTCACTGGTAGACATAGCTCAAAGTTTCAATAATACATCAATAAGTCTGCAATTTAGTCCAGTAGGTAGCAAACAAATCGTAAGACACAGCAGTCCACATCTCTACACATAGGTGAAAAACAGCAGAGAGACTCTTGTGGGTGATACTCAGATGTCCAAGTCAGCTACCGCTGGCAGCGGCACAACGTGGAGAGTGATAACAAATAAGATCCCAGCCCTTGATTTTTGACTCATAAATGTGTTTCCTGGAAAGGAATTGCCAAATGCAAGACATGGCTCGAGTGTAGATGGCAGCTAAGACATAAGGCAGATGAACCAGATAGCAAGTGGTGCACAGGTAAAAAGACTAATAGTGATTGAGTCTTGAGTATGCCACTTGTGTTGTGGTGGCCTCAGCCATCTATTTCACCTTTTTCATTCTGTTGCCTCCACTACAAAATGAGAATAATGACAGCTTCTTTTTTGGGTTTGGGGGACATTCACGAAAAGAATAAATGTGAGTTTCTGGCTCATAACAGATACCCCTTCGTCATTTACTTCTCTTCATCCAAAATTATGGCACTTGGTTTTTGGCTCAAGCTAATTGTGAATTTCTGCAGCTGATATTACTACCATTGTTGTCATTGTTGTTACTGTGGTTGTTATTATAGACATTGGAGCCCTAGAATGCAATTGACTGACTACCACAGAGTCTCTGGTGATGTTGACAAATAGCTTTCCCCACAATTTAATTTGTGGGATGAGGGAAACAAAACCAGATCAAGGAAGTGACTTTGGGATAATTTATGACAAATTAATTTTGGGATAACTCATAACAAATTAACCTGATATTTGTAAGCTTGTTGTTGTAGAAGCACATTTCCCAGTTCACACCCGTGCCTGAGATATGTAGCATTTCTCAAACCCCCAGCAGGTGCTGATGGCCTGGATCTCTTCCTAAGGAGATAGCAGCTCGGGTAGCATTCCCTGAGAACCACTCTCAAACTTCCATTATGTGCCTGCATGATGGCAAACAAGCTAGCGTTCACATCAGTCTGCATTTGCATAGCTTGTTATGGTTGATGAAATAGACAAAAAACATGGAAGGAGAACAAAGCAAAGTCATTCTGTATAAAAGCCATTCTTCAAGCTCATTCATTTATCAGACCCTGGTTTTTGAAGATACACAGAACTCTCTAAACACATGTTTCAAGCTACATTTGTACAGAGAAAATAAGCTGACATGCTGACTAGTTCACCAACTCAAAGCCAATCACTGAACTGGTTCCTACTTCAGTGGTAGGTTTCTACCTCAAAGGAATTTTCCATCATCTCTTCTAATTTTAATTCCAAGAAAGAAATAAAGAAGAGGAAAGGAACACTTATCTAATTTTTATTATATGTGTTTCTTTGTAAGGTTCTTTTAAAAAGGGATATATACTTATATGTACTTATGTACAACTTAAAATATAGCAAAATTATGCATTCATCTGTTGAAGGGCATCTCGGTTCCTTCCACAGTTCTGCTATTGTGGATATTGCTGCTATGAACATTGGGGTGCATATGGCCCTTCTTTTCACCACATCTATATCTCTGGGGTAAATACCCAGCAGGGCAATTCCTGGGTCATAGGGTAGCTCTATTTTCAACAATTTAAGGAACCTCTACATTGTTTTCCAAAGTGGCTGTGCCAACTTGCATTCCCACCAACAGTGTAAGAGGGCTCCCCTTTCTCCACAGCCTCTCCAACATTTGTTGTTTCTTGTCTTGTCAATTATTGCCATTCTTACTGGCGTAAGGTGGTATCTCATTGTGGTTTTGATTTGAATTTCCCTGATGGCTAATGATGTTAAACATTTTTTCATGTGTCTGTTAGCCATTTGTATGTCCTTTTGGAGAAATGTCTGTTCATATCTTCTGCCTATTTTTTGACTGGGTTATTAGTTTTTTGAGTGTAGAATTTGAGAAGTTCTTTATAGATCTTGGATATCAGCCCTTTGTCGGTAGTGTCACTTGCAAATATCTTCTTGCTTTCAGTGGGTTGTCTCTTTGTTTTGTTGACTGTTTCCTTTGCTGTGCAGCAGCTTTTTATCTCAATGAAGTCCCAGAAGTTCATTTTGGTTTTTGTTTCCCTTACTTTTGGAGATGTGTTTTGAAAGAAGTTGTTGTGGCTGATGTCAAAAAGTTAACAGCCTATTTCTCCTCAAGGATTTTGATGGATTCCTGTCTCACATTGAGGTCGTTTATTCATTTAGAGTTTATCTTTGTATATGGTATAAGAGAATGATTGAATTTCATTCTACTGTATATAGCCGTCCAATTTCCCCAACACCATTTATTGAAGAGACTGTCTTTTTTTCCATTGGATATTTTTTTCCTGCTTTATTGAAGATTAATTGACCATAGAGTTGTTGTATAAACTTCTCTGACTTTAATGGGAAGTCTGAACAATTCCTGAAACTCTCTATACCCAAAGGCATTTATTTCTTATAATTTGACTAATTTCTATCTTATATTATTATGTGTCACCCTCCAATCCAACCCCAGCCCTCCAGCAATATGTTAAAACTGCATTCACTGCTGCCTCCATATGGTTTTTTGATTACCTATTTGCTTTTCAATATTACATAAATGTGCTTTGCTTGTACAAGTGTTATCTCATCACACCCCTACAAGATAGCTGTTAGAGGATCTGTAAATTAATAAGAAAACTGATGATCAGAAAGATTAAGTAGTTTGTCCAAATTCACACAGTGAGGAAGTGGTAGAACTGGACTGCAGGTTTAGGACCATCTTAATCTAAAGTTTTATTCTCTCTACCAGGTCTGGA
The DNA here is from genome assembly GCA_028646535.1 of Procyon lotor. Classification (NCBI taxonomy): domain Eukaryota; kingdom Metazoa; phylum Chordata; class Mammalia; order Carnivora; family Procyonidae; genus Procyon; species Procyon lotor. Next base: position 25,466,990 of record CM053611.1, on the reverse strand, counting down.
AACCTCAGTTGTGGTCCATAAGCCAGGTGACTCCCACAGAGTCAGATCAAGCATAGGTCTGTAACACACTCAGAGCATTTTCAGTGGGTTCCTCTGTTTCCCCCGTCGCTGTGCATCTGTGTCCTGCTGAGTGCCGAGTGCTGACTGTAATATGGATTTCAGATGCAGTTAAGCACAAGGAACCACATAGAAGCTCATATGATTCAATGTCTTGTTCTTAGACTATATTCCAGTAGTCAAGGAATGTCAGACTAGAAGAGAACCTAGAGATTAGGAAGCGTCAAGCCCCTTGTCTGATAGAATGAAAAATTAAAGCTGAAGCGAGCTCAAACACAGAACCATTCAGAGAGCAGACTGCTTCTGTCCACGCAAACATTGGGTTGGAAATGTGAACCTGCCTTATCAAAGCTTTTGCAACCTGACAGTGAGTGCCAAAAGACAATCTTGTGTAAAGAAAGTTTGTGGCTGCCAGTGGTAACCTATGGTGATGTCTCACTGGGGATTTATTTAGGCACTAGCCTTGGCTACAGATGCTTTGTGTTTGGAATTCACAGTGGGGAAGGTGCTTTGTCTTTACCGTCTACTGTTTCATGAGCTAATGATTAAGATATATTTTAGCAATTGATTGAGTTTAACACAAAACAATGACACAAAGCCACTTCCTGTCTATTAGATACTTAGCAGCTAAGATTTACTAATTGGTGCAGATCAGTTGGTTAAAAGTCACAGATGGTTTCAACTTCCTGGCAAGGCCATGACAGAGTGATAGCCTATGCTATCACTCATAAGTAGATAAAGTCTAGCAATATCTAAATGTTATTTATCTTTCACAAATTACAATAGATTCTTCTTAAAAGATTTTATTTATTTATTTGACACAGAGAGAGAGACACACACACACACACACAGAGAGGGAACACAGCAGGGGGAATGGGAGAGGGAGCAGGCTTCCTGCCGAGCAGGGAGCCTGACACAGGGCTCGATTCCAGGACCCCGGGATCATGGCCTGAGCCAAAGGCCGATGCTTAATGACTGAGCTACTCAGGCACCACTACAATAGGTTTTTATATAAATAACTTCCTTTCTTGATGCCACAATCCTGCAAGTTATGTAGAATATGAATTAGTTTTTTTTCCCACAGATGAAAAGTGGAAATTTGGGGAGCTTATGAGACCAGAGTTATAGCAGAATTGAGACTTCAGTGTAGGTCTTGTGTATCTAGGTCTGCAATTTTTTTATACTCTCATAAGTTCAGGGAATCTCTCTAATATGAGTTTGAATCTAGATACCTCACCCTTTAACTTTGAGCCTAATATGCATTAACTTTCACGCAGGGTCTTGTTGGCTCAGGGCTCAGAGCTCTGACAGAATTTTCCCAGGTATCAGTGGCTTCCAGTCTTATTCATTCCGTGAATGAATTTATTCAGTGGCTTATTATTAAGTATCTGCTTGTGCCAAGTACTCGGGCCATTTTATTGACTCCATGACCTCACAGAGCTTACAGTAGAGGAAGAAGGACAGCTTTTACCCACATGGGTAAAAGCTTTCACAGAAGACATACAACATTATAGGAGCATATAGATGAGAAAGGGGGCATCAGAAAGGGACCCAAAGGGTAAGAAGTCCAAGCTGAGACTTGACTGATAGGTAGGGAGAGGACTGTGCCATGCCAGGCTAAAGGATCAGTTTGTATGTGAGAACCCAGAACTGAGAGGTCACAGTGCATCCACAAAGGAGAAGGAAATACAATATGACACCTGGTTCCTAAAGTGATTGGCAGAGGAGGTTAAAAGTTGAAGCTAGAAAGTTACACAGGGACCGGGGCATGGATTGCCTTATAGGCTACAATAAGGGTTTGAGACTTCTCAAAATAGTGGGAAGCAATCAATAGGTTTTAAATCACTGTGACATCAAACTACTTTTTTTTTTTTTAATACCAAATACCACTTTTACTCTGACCACACGAGAGAGGAGAGTTTGGAGCCAAGGGAAGTGGACACAGAGAGATCACTCTGGAGTCTTTAGTCTTTATCCATAAGTGTCTCTTCAAGTAGAGAACTGTCTGAGTTAGTTAGTTTTAGTTGTTCCATTTTCATTTATCTCTTCATTATATATTTAAATAGCACAGCCAGTAGACCTGGGCAAGAAGGGCTTTTCTGTCCATGTTTTGTGCTTTAGAGGGTTTCGAGTATCATAAACACAAGAAAAACACAGAACACTTGAGGACCTCTATCACTTGATTTGAGCACTGGCTCACCATGAGAGGTTACACCAACGTTGTCTACTGGAATTAATTCTATGTAGGCCTCAGGAAAACACTGTTACCCACCTGTGGCTGAAAGGCAACCATATCTGATTAGAGTAAAATACGTAGGTTGTATTCATGTTAGATATCAACATTGCTTTAAAAATGGGTATGATTTGACCAGAGAAGTTCTTGGATAAAAGACAAATTGAGTAATCTATCCTTCCTCTCAGCATCGGTGTAATAGATTCTTGTATAACTTGTGTTTTTTTTTTCCCCCTGGTAATGTCAAGAACTCATATTCTTACTTATCTCTATATTTCAATTCTTGGTTCCAAGATACTCACAAATGAGCATGGTGTTCTCAGCAACTGTACATGGCAATTGAAGATATTCTGCAATAGCAAATCCTTCATATTACCCTTTATTGGTGGATATGTAAGCCTAGACATAACATAGGTGAAGTGCGACATTGATTCTTGACATTACTGTTTATAGCTACATAGCGGTGATGAAACTATAATATAAGCCAAATGATAAAATTTAAATATTTTATAATATTTTTGATAACAATAGTTTATTATATGCCATCCCATTACAAAATTGAAGATGATATATAACGTTCATATTTGATTTCTAAATGTGAGTACCATTTGAAGAATGTTACTAAAATTCTAAGTGGTAGTGCCTTTGTAGAACAAAGTTTCTCCAAATTTAAATTCCTAAGAAGTGAGGTGCCTGGGTGGTTCAGTGGGTTGAGCCTCTGCCTTCGGCTCAGGTCATGATCTCAGGGTCCTGGGATTGAGCCCCACATCAGGCTCTCTGCTCAGCGGGGAGCCTGCTTCCCCCTCTCTCTTCCTGCCTCTCTGCCTACCTGTGATCTCTCTCTCCCTGTCAAATAAATAAATAAAATCTTTAAAAAAATTCCTAAGAGGCCATTTACAACTAAAATCACTCAATAAATGTTGTACTATAAATGAAATAAAAATTATGTGCACATTTTGATTATAAGAACCATTTATTTGGGGCAATTCTATTTGTCCCCCAGTGGGAAAGTATATGTCTCTGAAGAGCACAATCCATGAATTATATATATATATACATACATATATATATATATATATATATATATGTATATATATATATATATATTTTTTTCTTTCTGTATTTCATAGCATTTCGCACCCTGCTTTCCACTTGCACAAAAGTAAATTTGGAGGTGAAGGACAGATGAAGTCATGAAAGGTTTCAGACAAAATTTATGGAAATTTGGATGGTGGAAGAAGATCATAGAAATTAGTGGAAAGATGACTGTTGCTGCCAATATATACTCTGCTACCCTTAGAATCCCAGAGCCCTCACAGTTGGAGGAGGCCCTGAACACGACCTTGTCTAACTCTCTCATTTACAGATGAGAAAGTAATGGTCCACAGGGGGGAAGTGACTCCTGTGGAGCCACGCGGCCGTTAGGCGGCAGTTAGGACTTCACCCCAGATCTCCTGAAGCCCAGATACTTCATTCAGGGTTGAGGCATTCATTCCTCAAGTGCTGGGCTGGCTGGGCTGCTGGGGACTCACAGCGGGATCCTTCTCTGAGCTGCCTTGCCCACCATTAGGCCTGCTTCCCAGGGGCAGCCTGCATCTGATGATGGACAGATGTAGAAGCGCAGAAGTCCGGCCCCTCGCCTCCTTCAGGCCACCCCCGAATGCTCACCTCAACTCCTAAGCACCCTGCGGCATTGGCTGGGGCCTGCAGTTCAACTTCTGCCTCTGCCCAGTCCTGCTTCCTTGGCTTCCCGTTGATCTCCTGCACACAAATCTCTATCTCAGAGCCTGTTTTATGGAGAACTTGGCCTGAGATAGCATTATTCCTGGAAAAGAAATTGAAATTTGGAGTGTCTGATCCATAAGTACCTTGCTTCTGATGAAAAAACGAAAACAAAAACATAACAAAACAAAACAACAAAAGGGCCACCATTGCTTCTGGCCACCCCCCTTCTCCTCCGGACTTCGTCCCCTCCCACAACGTGCCTCCTCCCTCGAAGCCCATCTTAGGAGTCATATTCATGTCCTAACATTGTTGGGGGATTTTCTAACCCTAGTCAGCCAAGTCCTACCTTTCAGTCTCCCTCTGGAGCCTTCCTCAAAAAAATGTTTTCTATTTGTATTACTTAAAATCCCTCTTGGCAGGAATGGGTCAGACTGGTTTATACAAATACTACTTACTGCTGCACATAATGACTTCTAATCCAGCCTGCCTTCCCGTGCTGGGTTGTCTCCTTCTACTTGTCTTCCACACCCCATAAATACAGCTAAACCCAGACAGCTTGGAAGCAGGCATGGAAGGAAGAATACGCCTTTCTTTTCCACCTTAACAGAGGCTGCTCCTCCTGCGCCTGGTCCGTAGCTCCTCTTGAGAGCAGGAAAAAATACAGAAGCATATTAGACATAACGCCGGCTCTGAGTCAGCGTCCTACAAGCTACAAAATTAGCAATGTACTCTTGCTGTGCTGCAATAGAATAGCTTCATCCTTCTTTTAGGAATTTTAGTGAGCGGTCATCTTTCTCCGGGAAGCTGTCCCACATCAGCTCTACCCACTCTGAAACCCAGTGACAATTTCTTTTCTTCTTTTCTTTTTTTATTAAGACTTTGTTTATTTATTTGTCTGAGAAAGAGAGAACACAAAGCATGGGGAGCGGCAGGCGGAGGGAGAAGCAGACTCCCCGCTGATGTGGGACTTGATCCCAGGACCCCAGGATCATGACCTGAGCCGAAGGCAGACACTTAACTGACATTAAGCGGGCACCCCCAGTGACAGTTTTTGACTCAGGAAATCACCTTGACGATCCTCACCTCTCCTTAAACCCCTCTCCCCACTTGAACATGCAGTGTAGTGATTGTGAGTGATCAGCCATTATGTGTGTAATTTGGATTCACCCTAGGAGAACTCGAAACCTCCAGTTAACAAATTGATGGCATGGGGCTTTTATTTATTTATTTATTTTAAGATTTTTTATTTATTCATGAGAGACAGAGAGAGAGAGGGGCAGAGGGAGAAGCAGGCTCCCCACTGAGCAGGGAGCCCGATGCTGGACTCGATCGATCCCAGGACCACAGGATCATGACCTGAGCTGAAGGCAGACGCTTAACCATCTGAGCCACCCAGGTGCCTGGCATGGGGCTTTTAAAGCTTCTCATTCACACTATCACCAAGACAACAACTCAGAATTTTCACTCTCACCCACATTCATTCCTCCCCCTAGCTCTTCCTTTCCTGTGCTCCCTTCCACTATCTGCAACTCCATCTGTCTTCCAGACCAGCCTGGGCGTTCTGTGGAGGGCAGAAGCCACACCAAGCAGTTTTGTATGTAATCTCCACTCCTCCCCACCTCACTGCCTCTGGTTTTCATATATTTGGAAGTCATTACATACATGTGAAGTAGTACTATTTTTAAAAATATTTTATTTATTTATTTGAGAGACAGAGAGAGAGGGAGCATGAGCAAGCAAGGAGAGGGGCAGAGAGAGAGAGGGATAAACAGACTCCCCACTGAGCAGGGAGCACAATGCAGGGTTGATCCCAGAACCCCGGGATCATGACCTGAGCTGAAGGTAGACACTTAACAGACTGAGCCACCCAGGCGCCCCTAAATAACATTATTTAATGTACAAGTCGGAGGCAAAAATTAGAGTTTATGATTCTCAAGAAAAATGTTTCCCTAGTTAGTACCAGCAAGCACTCAATGTCCTCCAGTAAGGGACCCTGTCCTGGGTGTGGTGTTGTGCACTGAGCTATAGTAGATGCCAGGTTTCCCCTGTGTGGTCACAGTGACCTTAAACACTTCCCTTCTGTGGACATCAGTTTCCTCATCAAAAAATTGTTGGTGCTCTCTCTCACACCACATCACATATCCTTGTGTCCATCACAAAATCATGTGTCCATGATTTTCTAAGCTCTCAGGTGAATTCATCAGAATCATTGGCACTTGTCCCACCCAGTCTCATAGTGGCCCCATAAGTCTCTTTTCTGAGCCTGAAACCAGATATGAGGTCCTCTGTCCTTCCAGAGCAATCTGGCCTTAGAGCAGGATGGTAATCCTTTCAGGTGCTGAAGAAAAATACACCATTCATAAGACTAAATGAGCTTTAAATTGCAGCTTTTTACACAAGCTTTCGGTATGGATATTAGCATAGCCAATCCAGCCTTCATCTTTGGATTTTATTAGGGGGTGGGAGGGAGGTGGGGGAGAGACAGGTAAGGCCACACATACCTGTAAAAATCTTTGTCAGAATCTTAGTCTGCATATATGTGTGTGTGTGTATGTGTGTGTTTCTTTCTGCCTCCCTCATGTGTAAAGTTCTTACGGAAAGTGATTATCACGTAGTACTTTGGAATCCCATCTTGTATCCTGTCCCCTAATCAACATCACTGCTTTGTCAAAGGTTTTGCATTAGAGGATGCAAACTGTCTTACCGGAGATCACATAAAGAGCCAGTGACCCATACGCACACACACAGTGCTGTTGAAGTGATTAATTACAAATAACAATACATGAAAAAAAAAAGATTGATTTAGGTCTGTTTTTTATAAGGGTGTGAAGGAGGGTGCAGCAAAAACACTGGGTTTTCCAACGAAAATACTAATTTTTATCATTCCTGCATACATTTGGCATGGTGGTCTTCACAAAGATGAATAAAAAAATTACAGAATTGGTTAGAAACAAGGAACCTCCTGTCAATTACATATGTTCTTGTTATTAATCTGTTTGGGCTGCCATAACAAAATACCCCAGTGGTCGAAACAACAGAACTTTATTTTCTCACAGTTCCGGAGGCTGGAAGTCCAAGGTCAAGGTAACAGCAGGGTTGATTTTTGTTGAGACTGCCTATCTCCGCTTGCAGACGACCATGTTTCCTCTGTGTCCTCACATGACCTTTCCTCTGTGTGCGCTCACCCTTGGCATTTCTTCCTCTTCTTATAAAGACACCAGCCCTACTGGATTAGGGCCCCACCCAGTGACCCGATTTAAACTCAATTACCTCCTGAAAGGCAGCACCTCCAAAAAAATCACTTTGGGGATTCGGACTCCAACCTATGAATTTTGGGAGACACTCTTCAGTCCATCATACTTTCCAAAGTGAGTTTTTGGAATGAAACAGGCAGGGAAGTGAGAGACATCGTTTTTGTTTTGTTTTGCTTTGTTTTGTTTTTTTAAGTTTTTCTTTGCGTATAGTTGACACACAATGTTACGTTAGTTTCAGGTGTACAATATAGTGATTCAACAAGTTTATACATTATGCTGTGCTCCCCACAAGTGTAGCTACCATCTGTCACCCTACAGCACTATTACAATATCATTGACTATATTCCTTATGTTGTGCCTTTTATTCCCATGACTTATTCATTCCGTAACTGGAAGCCTGTACCTCCCTCTCCCCTTAACCACTTTGAGAGGCTTAGTTTTAAAACCACCTAAAGTCAATTTACCATTATTCATTCGAGACATAAGATGCTGAGAGGATTTAACTTAGTAAACAAAGTAATTAAAGTAATCAGGAAGCCATTTGTGCTCAGCCTTAGAAAGCATTTTTATTATTCCCCCATTTTGTATCAGGTTGAATTTTCAGATCAAGTCTCTAGTCTGGTTTCCAAAGGTTGTTTCCAACGCTTTGGTATAAAATTTCCTGTGCATATGTCTCCTTGTATCTCTGTTTGAGTAAAGTTGTCAGGAGTAAAATTGCTGGGCATGGGGTATGTGCACACTTGACCAAGTCAAATTCATTTTGTATTAAAATGGGTGTACTGGCTTATACCCTAACCTGCAAAGCATGTGAGTTTCCTTTTTCTCAATACTAGACATTATAGCAATATTTGATTTATTTTCCTATTTTTGCCAGTTTCATGGATATAAAGTAGTGTCTCACATCATCACTTTTTTGTTTGTTAAAAATTTCATTTATTTATTTGACAGAGAGAGAGATCACAAGTAGGCAGAGAGGCAGGCAGAGAGAGAGGGGGAAGCAGGCTCCCCGCTGAGTAGAGAGTCTGATGCAGGGCTCGATCCCAGGACCCTGAGATCATGACCTGAGCCGAAAGCAGAGGCTTTAACCCACTGAGCCACCCAGACGCCCCTCACATTATCACCTGATTTCACATTGTACTGATTAGTAATCAAGTTGACCACCTATTTGCATATGCAGTATCTTATCAGCCTTCACCTTCTATAAATTGCCGTATTTATTTTCTTGGGTTTCCTAACTGTTTCTTGCAGATTTACATAAGTTTCTTATATATTCTGGATTATAATCAGTCGTGTGTTTTGCAACATATTTTCCCTGTCTGGCAACTGTGTAGAGAGTTTTTCTCAGAACAAAATATTTCATTTTTATGTGGTCAAATCCAAAGTTTTCCCCTTATGCTAGATGCTTTTGCATTTTGCTTAGCAAAACTTTGTTCAATAGGAGGGCACAGAGATAGTTTCCAAATTTTCTTCTAATAGTTTTATAATTTCACCTTTCACATTTCAACCTTTAATCTGGCAAGAATTTATTTTTGCAAGTACTTTGAATTTGAATTCTAATTTTACTTTTCTCTGTGTTTTTCAATTTGCCCATCATGATCTACCCGACAATTAATCCTTTCACTATTGATTTGTGGTCTGTGGTAAACCAAGTTCCCTTCCATGTGTGAGTTCTCTTTCTGAATCCTTTGTTCCATTTTATCGGTTTATTTTCTGTTCTCACATCAGTATCATGTTAGTTTTAATTATTTGTCTTTGTAACAAGTTTTAATAATAGTAGGTAAAGAGTCTCCTCTTTTTGTTTTTCTTTTTCAAAAAATAAGTCCTTCATAGACCTTTATTATTCCATATAAATTTTAGTATTAGTTTATCTTATCCTGGTAGGATTTACACTGAAATTATGTAATTTTTAGATATTACTTGGGGGTGAAATGGAATTTTTATGTGTTTTCTCATTCATGATCATAGGATTGTTCTCATTATATTGAGTTTTTTTTTAATGCCCTATCAATTATTTTATCATTTCTTTCTATGTAGGTCTTATACATATTTGTTAATTTCTTTAGAACTTTTAATTCCTGTTTTATTTTATTTTATTTTGTTTTTTTACACTTTTTAAAATTTAATTTAATTTTTTCAATGTTCCAAGATTCATTGTTTATGTTAATTTCTATTTTAAATCATATCTTCATTTGTAGATTCTTTGTGGGTTTATTATCTTGCTATAAATGCAACTTAACTTTCAAAAACATTTTCTGGTTGGTTATTATTATAGTATCTTACTGACTTTCTTGGGTTGTGTAAATGATCATTTAATCTATTACGATTTTTTTCTCTTTCTTCCCAATTCTCAGAACTCATATCTTTTTCTTGTCACTTCTCTGTAGGCCAGGGCTGTTTGAACTCTGCTGAATGAAGGATACATTGCCGCAAATATCTTATCTTCCTTACTTTATTTTTTGTTTTTATTTTTATTTATGCATTTTTTACATATTTTTATATTCTTTGGATAATTTTATTGAGGCATAATTTATGTCCCATAAAGTTTACATGTTCACAATATATAATTCAATGGTTTTTTTCTATTATGTAATCATATTTTGTAAGAAATTAAGAGGAGAACAGAGAAGCATTTATATTTACACACTTTTTTTAAATTTGCCCGTACATTTAGCATTTTGGGAGCTCTTCATTTCCTCTTGTGGATTCAAGTTACTATCTGTGTGATTTCCGGTCAGCCTGAAGGACTTCCTTTAGTATTTCTTTTTTTTTAAAGATTTTATTTGTTAGACAGAGAGAGACCACAAGTAGGCAGAGAGGCAGACAGAGAGAGAAGGGGAAGCAGGCTCCCTGCTGAGCAGAGAGCCCGATGTGGGGCTCAATCCCAGGACCCTGAAATCATGACCTGAGCTGAAGGCAGAGGCTTTAACCCACTGAGCCACCCAGGGACCCCACCTTTAGTATTTCTTAAAATGTGGGTCTACCAGGAACAAATTCTCTCTGACGTTCTCTCTTTGGGAATGTCTTGCTTTTCTTTTAATTTTTAAAGAGTAATTTTGCTGAATTCTCTAGTTATTTGTTGACTTCTTTTTAGTACTTTATGTCACTTCACTTCCTTTTAGCCTTGTTTCTGATGATACATTGTGGTTCCTCTGTACACAGTGAGTCTTTTTTCTCTCATTACTTTCATTTTCTCTTCGTTTTGGCTTTGAGCGATTTGACTATGGTGTGTCTAGATATGAATTTTTGGAGTGTTTATTTTGGGGTTTGTTGAGATTTTCATAAAATTTGGAATATTTTTGGCCATTATTTCTTCAAATATTTTTTATGTCTTTCTCTCCTCTCCTGCTGGGACTCTCATTACACATAAGTTGTTTTGTTTGTTTTTCCCACAGGTCTTTGAGGCTCCTCTCATATTTCTCATTCTCCCCTTCCCCATCTTTGTTCCTCAGATTGGATAGTTTTTATTGATCTACCTTTTGGTTCACTGATCATCTTCCTTACTTGAAAGGGAATGTTTCTAAAGCTTCTCTAACAGGTAAAGAACAAACAAGTCCAAAACACTTGAAAGAGATTTTTAGAAGTTTAGTGATTACATATAAACAAAGAAATAAAATTGCAGGTAGATACTGCGGAAATTTGAAGGCCATGAGCTTGCTGTGTTGTTGATAGAAAGGGATGCTCTCCAGGGTGAAGAGGTGCTGTATACATACTCGAATTCAACAGTCTCTCCTTGATTTTATCAGAAGGATCAAAAGAGATTTGAATCAACAAGTCGCTGACTATGAAAACTGATGTTAATTCAGTGCTATGTTCTTATGTTATCTAAACTCTGTGTCCGACATTTGGCAACATTTCTAGAAAATTAGTATTTTTGAGTGCTTTGAGCAAATAAGTGACATAATCAAAGTGATAAACGTTGACTTGGATCCTTCCTCTCTTTGACTCCAAACGCTGGAAGTCACTAAGGTTTGAGGATTGCTGAGGACTATTCACTTCCCATTGTCTCTGTCCCTGTGACCCCACTGTCCCAGACACAGCCTGTATCACAAGCCTCCTGACTTTCTTGCCACAATGTTCTTTCCCTTTATTGTATTCTCTATCCTGTCACCGGAGTAATGGGCCTGGGGGCAATCTGACATATACTGGTACTTTTGAGACATCATGAGCTCCTCAGAAACGGCCTTGCTGCTGAGAAATCTGTATGTGCTGGAGATAAATTAGCCACCCCTCCCCTGCATTTCATCAGCACCTCCTCCTCTCTATGCTCATGCTTGCCACCTTTGGTTCCTGGTGTTATCACTTCTCCTGGTCTCTATGTCAGGACTTGGCTGAAAGTTTCCTGACATCTTCTGGGGTGACCCATTGACTGACATTGCTCTGACACTCGGTGTCACTTACTTTGTAATAGGACATGGCATTCACCTTCATCTGCATCATGGTGTTCTTCTAGACCCAACCCACAGTCCATTTCTGGTCTCATGGCTAAATGACCATAGTTTCCTTTGCTGAAAAATCCCCTCTGACAGCCCATTGCATGTAAGAGAAAGCCTGTTCTTCTCAATACAACATGCAAGACCACATCTACCTCTCCAGCCACAGTTGGCATCTCACTGGCACTTCATCAACTCCCACTCCTCCTGCTAGCAATGGACTGCCATGCTTCTTTGTCTTTAGACTTGCGGTCTCTTCTCTCTTAAACGCAACTCTTCCCCTTTCTTTATCTTTTAAACCCCTGCTGATCACAAAGAACCAGTTTCAGTGACAGTTCTTCTGAAGCATTCCCACTTTACCTCCAGAGTCAACAACTCCTTCCTCCACGCTCTATCTAACAGCAGGCGTTCACATTTGTATTATTGCTCTCGAATCACCTTTTGGCTATTATTAGCTTCCAGGTCTGTTCAACGAGTTACAGGGACACCTCAATTCTTCTTTCCCCAGAATTCAATTTAGTGGCTGGGACTTGATATGTACTGAGGAGTTTTTATAACATGAACAATAAAAATATTTAGGAAGATCGATTGGGTCATCCATCACATGCAAGACAACTCATGATGAAAGACTGAAGAGAGCGTACCCATGGACAAATTGCCATGCCCTATCATGATTTAGGTAGGGCTGAAACTGTGGTGCAAATAGAAAGAGTAGAGGTGGTGGGGCACCTGGATGGCTCAGTAGGTTAAGCATCCAACTCTTGATCTTGGCTCAGGTCATGATCTCAGGGTCATGGGATTGAGCCCTGTATCAGGCTCCACTCTCAGCTAGGAATCTGCTTGAGATTTGCTCTCCCTCTGACCCTCCCCCACTCTCTCCAATAAATAAATGAATTTAAAAAAAAAAGAAAGAAAGAAAAGAAAGAGTGGATGTGAGATCCCAGGATAGAATGACCAAAGATGGTGATGGTGGCTAGTTGCAATAAGAGAAGAGAAGCATTTAAAATGTTCTGGAATTTTGAGTGTAGGTGCCTAGGGGACTGATGATCTATTAACAGAAACGGGGAAGTAAGGAGGAGGAGGAGGTGACCTTGAAGGAAAGCCATATTGGGTTTGAAGGCATCCAGGACATACAAGTACAGAGTCCCACGGGCCTTCTGAAGTGTGGGTCCAATGCCGAGGATGTAGATTGAACACAGCCTAGGGAGATGCAGTAGTTGAAGCTGTAGTCAGAGACTGGAGATATTACTATAACAGAGAGTAAAAAGAAGAAAACAGATGCTGTGGGGAAATGCTCTGCTAGGAGAAAAAAAGGGAGAAAATAAGGGCACAGAGACTGAGGAGGAGAAAGGGCCAGAAAGTAGGTATGAACCAGCAGAGTGTCTTGCTTCAGAAGTCCCAAAGGAAGAATTCCGAAGAGTAAAAGATCAACAATATGAAATTCTGAGTAGAAGATGGGACTGAAGAAGTCCTTGGATCTGGCCTTGGAGAGGGCCTTGGTGACCTTCAAGAGAGCCATTCTTGAGCAGAGGAGGGGGTGGGTGGGGACATTGCCGGATGTGAAGGAGAAAGTGGGCGGGGAGGAAGCAGAGGTGGCAGGTGCGGCCCATTCTCTGGGGAATTTGCCAGGGCGGACGGGGGGCCTCGAGGGGGGTAAGCGGGCACTGAGGGAGGGAAGGGCCCTGCTGTGTGTTTGCTACTGCACATCTAAAACCTTGCCGGTCGGGTCAAGCCTAGCTTAAAACCCTGTTTCATTGTCCTCTCTTCTCTATTCCAGCGGCCATCACCTCTTGTCCAGTTCTGAGAGCAACCTACTAGCTTTTCTGCTTCCATGTCTCATCACTCTGTTGCTCTCTCCACGTCTGTCCCAAGCAATTTTCTGATCTTATTTCCTCCACGGTCAGAGATGAAATCCAGCCCAGTGCCTCACCTATCCATGCTTGGGTCTAACCTCCTTTCAGAACCTTCTCCCTCCTCCCACAATTGCCCCAGCCTGCACCTCAGCCACAATGGGCATCCATGGCCTGCACACGTCTGCTGCTTTGCACCCCAACCTTTCCCACCCCGCCTCCTTCACCGAATAACCTCTAGCTGCCCTCCAAAGGCACTCTCTTCTGGTCTGCTTGCCGTTACTCTCACACCTTTCCTTTGCTCTCTTAGGCTGGAAACTGATCTTCCCGGATTGGCTTTTGCCACAAGACAGAGTTCTTTCTTTCTCTTTCCAAAGGGGCATCCCCTTTTTGTGTTTGGGCACGCGGTAAGCCTGCACCTGTCTCCCCAAGCCACTTGTGAATGTCCTCTCTCCCATGCAAACGTCCTGATTCCCCACATTTCTTGTGGCTTTAATGCACCATAACATTTTGTTTACTCCTGATGAGCTTGGGTTTTACCTCTTCCATATCCCCTACTAGAAGCCTCCTGCAGGCCTACCTCCTAAGGATTAGATTCGCCAGGTAAATAATCCTCCAGCTCCTGACCGGGCCAGGAGGATGTGGAAATGGGTGGGCACCAGAGGAGATGCAGTTTTCCATCATCCAGGCAGGATGGCTGCACGGTGGGTCCCTGTCCGGTAAAGGCATACAGATGCTCTACTGGCCACTGTCAGTGCTCTGCAGCATGGCCGCGGGCAGAGGACGGCTGTCAGTGCCCCCTAGGCTGGTACCTGCTGATATTTAATTCAGCACCATGACACAGGCTGCCTCGTGTGCGGCTCTTTCCCGCGGGGCTGTCTCTTTGCTCCGACAAGACTCGACAGCGAGCGCTGACTGTGTAGCTACTTGCTGTGTGTCGGGTGCGAGCGCCTTGCCCTGTTTTCACCCTTTGAGGGCGGGCCGGGGCTCAGCCCCTGCTTCCCACACCCGAGCCGGCCCTTCCTCGGGTCGGCCCAGCAGCCTGCTCCGCCCAGGGCTCACCACACGCCCTTTGCATGCAGGGGAAGCGGATGCGCCATCCTTGTTGCTGGGTGCAGAGCACGGAAAACCCCGGCTCTTGTTCCTGCCCCTGCTCAGTGCCAGGCTAAGCCCCTGCAGGTGCGAGGGCAGAGCATAAATACTCGCGGCATTGTTCTCCTTGTCAGCGCCAAACAACGCCGGCTCTCCTTTCCCGGGGAAGCTGATAAATAAATGAGAGATGCCACGCAGACAAAGCCAGTCATGCCTTGGGCTGTGCCTGGGTGACTCCAGATGAATTGTTAAGGGGCGACTCCATTTTGTGACCTTTCTGATGGAAGGAACAGGAGATCGTCATCACCTCCACTGGCTGCATGACAGGCCAGGGCCATAGCTGGAGGGGAGGGGTGGGGCGACACAGCCCTCCCTGTGCAGGGCCTTAGTGAGTGCCAGGCGCTGCTCATCTCCCCTTCCTTCGCCTGTGAAACCTCGCACATCACCCTCATAGCAAACGGGGGGGGGGGGGGGATATTTTATCAGAAGCATGCAAGCCCCTCATGCATGAACAGAATTTTATGGTTTACAAAGAACTTCTGGGCCATCTGATGAGGCTGTGTGAGGAGGACATGTATATGGAGCCCTCTCCTTTCCTAGAGCAGCCGACCAAGTAAGACTCAGAGAGGAGATGTGTCTCACCTAAGAACACACAGCATATGAGAGGCAGAGTCACACGCAGAGGCAGATGTCCTGGCTCCGGGTCCAGGGCTTTTGCTGGTCTTGTACAGCAGTCTGTCTTAGCAGAAGTTTCTGTCTTAGCAGGAGTTTCGGAACCCCTCAGTGAGACGTGCCCTTCTTACCACAGACTGCCTGCGTGAGTAGCATCTGTCTTCTCAGGAGGACAGTAACTGAAGCTGGCTGGTCCCAGTTCTTAATCCATTTACAAACTCTAGAAGAGACTTCAGAAGAGTTCTTGGCAGGAATTTTGAGACCCCCAGTGAAAATGCCAAGGGCCCTAATAATGCAGTAATGTTCCAAAAGCAGCTTTGGAACAAAGGAAGAGCTAACATCCAAGATATACCTGAAGTTCGGGGAGCTACTTAGAAAAGTAGAATGACTCATAGCTTTAAAGAAGGCTGTGTCGGGGTGCCTGGGTGGCTCAGTCATTAGGCGTCTGCCTTTGGCTCAGGTCCTGATCCCAGGATACTGGGATCGAGCCCCACATCAGGTTCCCTGCAGCCTGCTTCTCCCGCTACCATTCCCTCTGCTTGTGTTCCCTCTCTCGCTGTGTCTCTCTGTCAAATAAATAAAATCTTTAAAAAAAAAAAAAAAAAAGAAGGCTGTGTCATAGAGTAGAATTTGGAATTCTCTGCAAACTTTTGGTGGAAGAGAAATATCCTTGTTTTTAATATGTTGATAAATTAGTATAATCAAATTACAAACTAATATAATAAAATATAACTATAATAGAATAATAAGTTAATAAAATTAATGGAATGAGTACAAAGTAACCTTCAAAATTATTTTTGAGATACTAATTTGCAACTGGGAAATGCTTAGTGTGTGCTAAGATTGGCAGGCTGGCCTGGCTTCTACCCTTTGGGGCATTCCAATTGAAGAGTCGTAAGGAAAGTCCTGACCCTTTCCCTACTTCCCCTAGAACAAGTGCTATGCTGTCTTACACAGTCATCCCTTGGACTTGCCACCAGGTGACAAGGGAAGGGTGCTAAGATCCACAGCTAAGGCAGGATCTGGCCTCTCTGGGCTCTGTGTGAGCTCATCCTGCCTCTTTCACGTGTTTGGGATCTGTAGAAGTCACAGAGCCTCCAGCATGCTCTCATTTGGCTCAGGCTTCCCAGATCCAGAGGTGGGTTGAAAAGGCACAGGTCTGTGCCATGGATGGAGCAGGGCCTGCATGTTCACCGTTAGGGAAGGCCCTGCCTAAGGACACCTGCCTACCCTACGTACTTGTGCTGCTTCGTCTTCGGTTCTTCATTCCCAGGGGGCAGAAAAAGGACCTTTTCCCATGCATTCATTCATTCATTCATTCATTCAACTTATATCCATTCATTCATTTATTCATGCTGCCAATTTTTTGAGTGTCTCCTAAGTACCAAGAATTGGTCTGGATACTGGAACTACAACACTGAATCAGAGACAAACTCTCCTCCCTCTGTGGGGCTTACATTCCACTGGTGGGTCTTCTGTGGAGTATCTGATGTCTATGAAAGTGTCTTACATAAGTGAGACAGATAATGGAATACATATACTACGTGAGGGTAAGTGCTGAAGGACGTGGGAGACGTGGAGCAGGCTAAGGATGACCAGGGATGAGAATGCAGCTGTAGGAAGCATTCAGGATAGGCCTTACCAAAAAGGTGACATATGAAGAAAAACTTGAAAAAAGTGGGGGAGTGACCTGTATAGGAACATGGGGCAAGATCATCGCGAGCAGAGGGGACAGCGGGGGCCAAGTCCCCCATTGGGAGGTGTTCTGACAAGTTTGAGGAACGTCAGAGCATTGGCAGGACAGAGTGGAGTGGTCTGGGGTAGGAGAGGTCAAGGGGCTTAGGGAGCACACACTCTCTTGGGCCGCGTGGACCACAGTAAGGGCTTTGGCTTTCCCTCCAGAGAAACGAGGAGTCATTGGAGGTGGCCTCGGCCTGATTTGTTTTAACAGCATCCCTTTGGGTGCTGTACTGGGAATGAACCAGCGAGGGCTCATGGTAGAAGCGAGGGGACTAGTTAGAAACATTTTCGGTCCTTCCAGAGGTGATTTTGGCTTTGAGCAGGGTGGTGGCAGTGGAGAAGTGAGGCATGTCACAACTGGGTCTATTTTGAAGGTTGAACCAATGGAATTTCCTGTCCAATGAGAAGGGTTAAGGTGATTCCCAGGCTTTTATCCCGACCCACCGGAAGGATGGAGTTGCCATCCCTGAGTTAGGAAGGCCGTGTGCAGACTGTTAGGGGAGGCAGAACAGAAGCTCTGAGCTTGGTGATCCTGGACAGGTCATGTCCCCTCGGAGTCTCCATCTCTTCACCAGCAAAGGGGAGATACTAGGAAGTGCTACCTCCTCCAAAGGAGCAGGCAAGGGCTCAGAATCACAGGAGGACCAGCACAGGGCCTGGCATGTAACTGAACTTGATAAATGAGCGGTTGTGGTTAGCATTCATACAGGACCAGGGTAGGGCTGAAGAGCAGCAAACAACATTTTCCAGGCTCCAAAAGGCAGAGTCTGTGTGACTGCGAAAATGCCTCCTTTGAAGTCTTAAAGGTCAGGGCTTTGCCAGCTGCCTGCTGGAGACAAAAGGCAGCCTGATTTTCCCTTTTGTTGCTTTTTGTTTCTTACTTTGTTTACCTCAAACAAAGGCCTGAGGCCAACTCCTGAGACTGAGGGGACGATCCTGCTGGAGACTCCCTCGCTCTGGCAGACTTCAACCCTTTGCCCGAAGAGAGAGGTCACCCCTGCCACTCTCCCACTATCTCTCCTCCAGGACCTGCCTCTCGGCACCCTGCTTGGTGGCCAGACCCACCTTCCAGTCCTACCACTCATGGGTCAGGCGGCCTTGGTAATGTTGCTTGACCTTCTTGAGCTTGTGTTGCGTCTCTGCAGAATGAGAATAATACAGATTATTTCCCAGGATTGTCGTAGATGCCATTCATGACCTGGGGCCCTGGTTTGAATTCCAACTTGGTCATTTCTCAGCTGAGTGGCCCTGTACAAGTTACTTGAAGGCTCTGTGCCTCGGGTTCCACATGTTAAAATAGGGACTATAATAAACACGTATTTCATAGGGATCCTGTGAGAATCAAGTGAAATAAGAGTGTTTAAATCAGAATAGGACACATAGGTACTCAAAAAACGTTAGCTGTTTGGGGCACCTGGGTGGCTCAGTGGGTTAAAGCCTCTGCCTTCGGCTCAGGTCATGATCTCAGGGTCCTGGGATCGAGCCCCACATCGGGCTCTCTGCTCAGCGGGGAGCCTGCTTCCCCTTCTCCCTCTGCCTGCCTCTCTGCCTACTTGTAATCTCTCTCTCTGTCAAATAAATAAATAAAATCTTTAAAAAAAAAAAAAAAGTTAGCTGTTAGAATACATAAAAGTGCTTCGAAATGCTATTGCACTTTAAATATATGACATAAGGTTATTATGTTGACCTTGAATTTATGAAGATCCCATGCCTGACCCCTGATTCTTATGTTAGAGTCACAGATACACCCAAAATATTAAGCATTTTTTTTTGGAGGGAGGAATAGAACCTTGCTTGACATACATTAAATAATCTCAGTATGCAGAAAAATGTTACAGACAACTCTTCAACAGAATGAAAAGCACCTCCAGATGATCTGATTTTGTACATTGAGTTGTTTTTGGCGTTTTTGACTTCCTAATGCAAAGTCCACCATCTCTGGCCTGTCTCCTGCGATTGCTAGCAAGTCAGGCATTATCTCCCGTGATGTCTGGGTCTATGTGCAAGCTGGTGGTTTATGAATGACGTAGTTTAGACTGAGCATAGAAAACATGTGGGCACGTGTCAAGATGAATTTGTAAAAAGGCAAAAGGAATATCTGGGAGATTCTGAAATTTACAGCACCAAGAGCACACTAAAGCGATAGCCGTCAATGTGTATGGTAAACACCACTCGCTAGTTGCCAACTGTGTGTCTTAAGGGCACGTTAATCCACGCTCCAGACAGATGTACGTGGCATGCCTCACATGCAAGGCTACTGAGCCAGCTGCCCCTCGGCCTTTTCATTTGCTCCTCAACTACCGAGAGCCTTGTTTATACCAGGCCTGGTGGTCGGCCTCACCAACTGGTGAGTTCACCCTAACCGGGTCTGTTTCTGCACGCAAAAATCTTTTCAGTCATGCAGAAGAACGGGATTTTTTCCTCTACCTTGTCACTCACCAGATGTGTGATATGGAGCCAACTGCCTATGTTATCTCAAACCCCACATCTTGCTTTCCCCACATGCAAACTTACAATCGTACTACCTATTCCTCAAGGTGGTTGGGAAGATTGTTCATGGGTTTTGTAAATAGTCAGGTTAACTGGAAGATATTACTGCCCCGACCTTGCAGGTGTCCTTCTGTGTTTTTGCATTTAGGTCTCTGGTTTGCGACGGAATGGTTGATAGCTTTCTGTCATCCAGAACATAAAGAAGATTAAAAAGCACCAAGAGGCCAAGGCTAGTCTTTGTTCCTTTGGTCAAACTCCCTAGTAAGCTCTGTGGCTGTGTAGCACATCTAGAAAGGACAGCAGACCCTTCCCCACCACCCAATTTCTCGGTCACACTTAAGGCTCCCATTGTGATTTATCACTGGGCTCTAATTCAGTCTGTATCACCAACTCAGCAGCCTGTGGAAAATCATTTCTCTTCCTCTGAGTCGAAATTTCCTTCACCATAAAACAAGCGGTTGTATTCTCAAAGATCTCTATGACTGACATATCCCACTGTTGTGGTTCTATCATCTGATCAACGAACACAGTTATTTAGACAATTTATGTGATGTATTAAGCTGCATCTGTTATTGACTAAAAGAATAAAATCCTTGATGTTGTTCGGTCTCCCCGGTCCACACACTAAACATTGCTGACAGCGTCTGAAAGGAAGCAACTTGGAAATAGATTCTCCCATCAGCCGAAGAGAAACTCGGCTGGCCTGGTTCACCTCCGTGCTTTGTGGAGCACCACTACCTTCCTTCAGAATCAAGAACCAAGGAAGATTTAAGTTAGTGATGAGGGAGTGGGAAAGCCGAGAGAATTAGTAAATAAGGGACTAACCATTTGAAGGAGGACCTGTGTCAGAACATGCGTTGTGTCTTGGGCGGGCTCTCCAATAAGTTTTGTGTTCTCCAGGGAAGGAAAGGAAACCCACAGAGAGGGGGATAGGATGTAAGAGGACATGAACGTTTTGGCTGTCATTCAGTTCTATGCCTTAATTTTACTGAAACCCGCAGAGGGCAACTGGCCTGCCTAAGGTAACTCGGATACCTCAGAGTGTGTTTCTAGGAAGCCAGTCCTGTCTGTTTCTACTTCCTCTCTCCCTTCAGCTATTGGCCCATAGAAGGTGGCCTTTATCCCCTTTGAAAGAAGCAGCAGAGATCTGAGAAACATTCAGTGTAGTTGATAGCATACTGCATTTTGTTGTCATTAGCAAATCCATTGTTTTGGCTGGCTTTTTTTTTTTTTTTTCATCACGCAGTAGGGGCCAGTTGGCGTGTGTCTACACTTATTTAATTGCAGGAGTCTTGTCGGGGTCATCTTAAAAGTCTGCTTCGGTTATCTGATTAGACTTTCGAAAAATGCGTTCTCTCTTTATATTGGCTGGGAAAGCTGCAGCCCAAACACGTTTGCTTGTGTGCCTACACGCTCATACACACACAGACACACACGTGTGTGCACACATACACATCGAAGACGTGTGAGAGTGCATATGGTGCCTATGGGAGAAGGTGTGAATTTGAGGACTTTGTAACATGGCAATACCAAGAAGAGTAGCTTGCCTTCCCGAAGGCAGGGGGTTCTTCCTAGCTCTGGGAGTTACAGTTTGTGATTCTGTGTTGACTGAGGGATGACTGAAGACTTTCAGTTCCCTAAAAGTACACGTTTGCTTCCTGAAAGAGAAGAGCCCAGACCAAAGTCATGTTACGCTTGATAATTGTCCTGTGGGTGGAAATGAGACATGCCATGTGGGTGCCCTAGGGAGCAGCTTTGGGGTTCAGGAGCCCCACAGAGCCCATAGACACGTCCCTGGACTCCAGCCTCACACTGGGGCCGAGCGGTGGACCTGAAGGACTGGGTCTACCCTGACTGCTGCTGGTACCATGTCCCTGCATGTATTTACTGCCACTGACCATGAGAAGGGCACTGTTAGGTTCCGGGATACCGAGATAAATAAGTCATGGCCTCCATGGCTTCCATCATTGCATAGCTCATGTGCTGGGGGATGACACATGTAATTTTTAAAGTATGATTAAATAATGAACAATGTTTTACTGGACTGTAGTTATATAAAAATACCAAAGGAAGACAGGAAAGAGAAAAATCATCTTTCCTTGGAGGAATTTTTCTCCAATGCTGGCATAAGGTTCACTTGATCAAGATAAAATAAGTGTTTTTTAAATGCTTTATCTTTAACCCATTGGTTGGACTCATGAGGACTCATAAAGGCAAGTGAGAGATCCTTACTCACTTCTTCTCAGAGAATGCGCCTTCCAGGTCAGCTGCAGGGTGTCCACAAGGGTCAGGGCCCTGCCAGCGCCACAAGACGGTATTCACAGAACCCGCCTAAGCCAGGCAGAGAGCATAAGCCCACCCCCGGGGCTAAGCCTCCCTGTGAGGCATCCTGTCTGGTTAGCTTTGATGGCATATCTGTCCCCAGCTCCAGTTCTGGCACCGTGGCGCAGACCTGATGAGTCCTGTAGTCATTTCTGGCACCTGACCTTGTCCACTTCTGACTCCGGACTAAGTCTGGGCGTCGGGTGGCACACATCTCACGTTTAGACCCACCTGTTTGTGAGGCCTCGCTGTGTTTTGTGAAAGGGCTCTTGGAACCAGAGAAAGCTGTACAATAACAGGATTCTCCTAGGGTCTGGATGGAGAAAACATTTCTCTTCCTCTGACATCTCTGCAGATGACTATGGCCGCCTAGGCGGTTGTTGCGATGTGAGGCTGGAGGGGGTGGCGGCAGGAAGGCTTGCTGTGCTCTCTTCAGGGTCTCAAGGAGCATAAGTATTTTCGGGAATCACTGGCTGACTGTGACTCATTTAAAGCCGAACTGTGTAAGCTGAATGGGCTGCTAGGAAAAGTAATATATAGAGCCTGCGATAGATAGATACATAGATAGATAGATAGATAGATAGATAGATAGATAGATAGATAGATAGATACATGGTAATACTTTTACATTATGCAATTCCAGAGGGCTCAGATTGGCTTTCTCTCAACCCAGTGCACAAAGCAAAGTGATCCCCAGGTTTCCGAGGGAAAAACAGCGGGCCTTTCATTACTCACTTTACAGCTTATCTCCTGGAAATCTTCCTTTCAGGCATGCCGGGGAGTGGCAATGGTTTACTTGTTTACTCTTCTTCTAAGCTGTAGCTTGTGGCCCACAGAGGGGAGCAAGAGAAGGCTAAGGCCTCCCCTTTCCACCAGAACATGTAATTAGAATGCCCAACATCCTCTAAGACATGGGTTTGAAGTAAGAACCCGCCTGGTGAGTTAACATCAAGAGGGCAAGTTCTGCTTTGTATCTGGCGGGGCTGGTCTAGGAGCTCATCGGGGGGCCGTGACTGAAGAGCTCTACTATATTCCCCAGCTCCTCAGGCCAAGGGCTCAGTTTTGCTCCTGCCAAATGGTCCAGGGCTTGAACACGACCTTCACAATAGTAAAATAACCTCATATATTTGAGTAGCATTTTATGGCTTATTTTTTTTTTTTTTCATTCTATGGCTTATAAAGAACCTTCTATGTTATCTCATTTGAGCCGTGGACATCCCAGAGACAAAACATTATTGTCATTACACAAATGAAGAAACTAAATCTGGAGAAATTTAAGTGGCTTTCCAACGGTTGTACATTCACTCAGTGACTAACCATGGCTTAGCCCTAAGTCAGCTGACTCGCTGGCTCTGAAAAGTCCCTTTCACTCTAACATGGGTGTATTCCTGGGCCAAATAGGAATAATTTTTGGATTGTTAGCTATTTGGGATTATGTGTACCAGTCTTCCTTTTCAAGAGCACAGATAAAATAGGAGCTGATAGAAAATGCCTGCTTATTGTTTTGGAAGAGCTGAGAAAGAAAAGTGAATGAAAATTGGAATGTCTGGACTGCGTGCCAAGGAGTGCTGTTTCGTGCTTTAGAAAGTTTGTATAGTGGCAGTGATTCATGTCTCTTGAATGGCTAAACTAATATCTTGCCTAGATAGAGGGGAAAGGATGAGACAGAGTTTCAGGTTCTCGTCTAATCTAGCCTCTCTTTAGAATTTCTAAGGCATCACCTCTCACCCATATCCAGTCACCTCCTGATGCCACCGGCCATCAGGGAATCTGACTGCCTGACCTTTTGAGGCCACCTCCCTAAGACATAGAATGTTCATTTCAACATCTCCTGAAGGCCCCCGAAGAATGGGCCATCACCAGGCAGCAACGAAGGCTTGCTCGCCATAAGGGTCTGCAAACCTCTCAGCTGCTGTACTCCACATGGAGTTAGATGGTTAGATTAAAAAACAAAAAACACATTTTGGCATCCAAAAACCTGTTTTCTATAAAGACAGTATTGCAGATACCTTCTTCGTAATTTGGCACAAACGGACGCTATGTGTTTAGGACTTACAAAGACATGATACATAATTCTTTGATTTTACTAAAGAAACATATTTAAATGTAAACTTAGGGCAATCCATGCATTATTGTATATTATTGTATACTGTATACTTATTATTAAGATAATGCATTAAAAAATAAAAGTGATACAAAAATTATGAAAATTCGGGAAACACAAGTGACCGATGGTGAGCAAAACATTTCTTACAAATAGTAGAACATGGGGGCAGTGATACCTTTACCACTTGAAAACTTCAAAAACAAGAGTGTGCTCAATGAGTACAATCATTAATCAATAGCAAGTGAGTAAGAATAAAGTAGGTTTCGCAATTTTGCACTATTGACATTGGGGCCAGATTTTGTGTGTGTGTGGGGGGAGGGGACTTATTTGTAGGATGTTGAGTAGCATCCCTGGCCTCTATTCATTAATATCCAGTGGCACTATTCCACCCAACCTCTATTTGTGGCAACAACAACAAAAAATGTCTCCAGATAATTCCAAAAGTCTTCTGGGGAAAAACTGTCCAGTGATGAGAAATACAAGAATAGAGAAACACAAAATTAGAAAGAAGGACTTTGAACAGTACGTCAAAAACTAATGAGGTACTCTATGCTGGCTAACTGAACATAATACTAGATAGATAGATAGGTAGATAGACAGACAGACAGACAGACAGACAGACTTTAGGACTTGTAAGTTTTTTTTTTTTTTTTTTTAGGACTTGTAAGTCTTGACTTTTCCTTAATGAAATGTACAAATATTTGGGGAAAAAAGCGAGAGGAGGGTAAACTTGAGAAGTGCCCAACCAAACACTTGCCAGGGTGCCTCACAGTCCCTTCAAGCACTGAAAAGTTAAAATCCTTCTGGAAGGCATGACCATAGCTGCACCCTCTTGAGTATTCTATTTTCCAGACTCTCCTTGTTCCAGATCCATTTCATTGAACAACCGTCAGACTATCAATTGTTGCCCCCCAAAATGTATGCCCCCCAAAATGTAACACTAATGACTTAGTGTTAAGTCATTATCTGTGATGTATGTTGGGATTTCAATCAGACTGAATTTTTCAGCCTGAGAAACTTAGTGATTAAAGTATACTTGTGAAACATTTTGGAAGCCAACCTGTGCTTTTTGGTTATCTAATAGAACAAACCATTCCAAAACTTAGTGGCTTAAAAAAAAAATAGCTACTTCATCGCTCACAATTCTATAGGTGAACAATTCTGGCAAGGCTCCGTGTGGACACATGATGTCACCGGAGTCACTCCTGTGGCTGCATTTATGCGTGGGGCCTTGCTGTTGCCAGGAAGCTGAGGCATCTCCGTTCTTCTCCACTTGGCCTCTTCCTCCAACGGGAGAGTCTGGTCTTTGTTCCATAGCAGAGCCAGGCTCTACGTGTGCAAAAGCAGAAGCTGCTAGATCTCTCTAGACCTAGGTCTGAAAGTTATACAGTGTCACTTCTGCCTTATACTTGCCAAAGCAAGTCCAAAGTTCAGTCTGTATTCAATGGGAAGGGGAATACACTCCAAAACTTTATGGAAAACATAGCAAAGTTATATTTTCAAGGTGTACGTGGAAGTGGAAAGTTTACAGTGGCCATCTTTGGAAACAATGTACCTTACTGTCACAGAATAAACCCCAGCAACACTCATTAAAAACCTAGAAAGCCTTTGAGATTAGTATGTTAAAGAAAGTATCATGAGCTTGCATTTTAGGACAGAAGTTATTAAAAATAAGGAGGACTCCATCCTCAGAAGACTGAAGTGAAAATGCTCAGGAGAAATGCAATTCATTTCTTATGGAAAATGAAAGATGGTTCCGAGGCCAACTTCAGAGAGCAAAGCCAAGAACACGGGAAAACCACAGATAGGGGAACCACTTCTGGAAAGCAGACATGAACTCTAATCAAGGAAGCTTCCTTGATGCTGAGGTCAGGGGAACTGACAACATATGCCTGGATTTCAAAATTGCTCTGGACCACTGATTACCATGTGCTTCATAACATTCCTCTTTTTAAATGGAAGATCGCTGCCTTATCCTTCCATCTTGTGAATGTGGAGGCAGATAACCTTCCCTTCTAGTTCACAGATCTCCAGGACTCTCATCCACATCTGGGCCTGATAGAGATCAGAAGGTCATCTATTTTGAAAATTCTAAGCACGTGCCACCGCTTTCATCAGGGGCTTAAGTCTATGACCCCCCTTTCACCCATTCCCCCTAAAGCAGCAAACACTCCCCGACTTAACGATCATCATCTATGCGACATGCTTGCTTCTGCAGGATCCCCAGGATCTCAGCCTACAGGAAGGAAGCAGACTACCGGTGGCTCTTGGCTTTGAGAAATGTCACCAATTATGCAGATAATTCTCTGCTTCCAGATGAATTTTGTGTTGTCTTTACCCTCTGCAGTTGCTTCTAAGAAATCAGCTGTTAGATATCAGGCCCTGAAGTGAACTGTTTTTCCAGATCACTGAAAACCAAATAGGCCTTGATTTTCCGTGGAGGTGTCCATTCCATGGCAAGGGAAGGAAAGAAGGGAGATCTGATGAAGTTTGGAATTTTTATAGGATTAAGAGCAGCAGACATGTTGAATGACCTGATTATTTTGGCTTTGGACACAGAGGCAGAAGAGGGCTCCCACCTCTCAGACTCAATATCTAGACCATTAACAGAATTATAAATATACTTACTTGACATAGACAAAAGTCCAAATAAGGAAATAAGCAGCAGTAATTCTGGGAATTTGTTCTAAGTTTATAGCTACAGAATGACTTGTTTTAGAATCTGATGAGAAATATAGGAACTAGAAACCAAGGGTATGAAAACATCACCAAGACTAAAGATAAATGCTTCAACATCTCTGTCATGTTCCAAGAATCTGCAGAGTTGGGCTCAAATCCCAGCCAGGCTACCATCCTCCCTGAACTATCTGCATTGCTTGATGACCCTTTTATACCCAGGATGTTCTCTCCTTAAATCCATCACTTAACCCCACCCCACACTCCCAACCCCACAACCTTGATCCTACTTCCTCAAAAAATAAGACCATTAAGAGCAAAGTACTTCGAATTCCAACCTTCTCCATCATCACAACTTCAAAATTTCAGCTCTTCCTCCATGGATCAGCTTCTTTCCTCTGGGGACAGAAGACAAAGTGTCACTGTCCAGCTCCCAGCCGTCTGATACCTGTGGTTCTTGATGCCACCCCTTTCTGCTGCCTAGGACTTTGTTTCAACCACTGCCTCATTCCTTGCTACATCTTCAACCTCCATTCTTTCTTGGCTATTTACCCTCTGCTGGTAAATTCGCCTAAGTCTCTCCTCTCCTTATAAATTCCCTCCCTTGACTCTCAGTCCTCTTCCGAACACCAACCTGTCCTTTATTCTTCTGAAAAATCCTATGCTCCTAAAATATAAATGTCTATACTCATTGCCTCTACCATGTTACAATGTAATCACTTCTCAACGCGTTTCAGTCTGTTTTTCCACACTGTTCCACTTCTACTGCCCTGGCCAAGGTCACCGTGCAGCCAGGTGCATTATCTCACACCCACCAGGTGCTTTTCAGCCCTTATGAAATCAGACATCCCCTCTGCATTGAAGATTGTGACCATGAGCTCCTTCCTCCCTTGGCATCTGGGGCCCTTATTCATCTCTTCTGTTTACGCTTGCACCTCTTCAGGGATCTTGCTTTGACTTCTTCACAGAAGACACTTCAGCCTCCTCCTTAAATATGCTTAAGTGAAATTAATGTGAAATTCACAGGAATAAGGCCTTAACCCCCTATCATGTTTCCCATAAATGGTCTTGGTAACTCATTCTTTTACATACTCAAAGTATACCGACGACCACATATCCCTATATCCAGCCCTAATCTCTTCCCTGAGGGTCACATTGTCCTCCCACTGCCTCCCAGTCATGGCCAGTTATCTTTTCTCATCCCATTTCTCCTCTTTCCTATAGTCTCTCCTTCTCCATCTATAATTCTATCATCCATCTCATCACCCATGTGAGGAACTTGAAATCATGCTGTATTCCTTTTTCTCTCTCATCGCCTGCATTTGACCAGTCACCAAGCCCAGCTCTCTTTGCCTCTTAAATATTTTTCAAACCTCTCTTTCCTCTCTGTATTTCTGCTGCCCCAGTTTGGCTCCTTATCAGCTCTTACTCAGCTTCTTGAACTCAGCCCTGCTTGGAAATCCTTCCTTCCATATTAGTCCCTTAGAATCCACTCTCCATATGAGGAAAGAATGTCCCAGCTATGTAAACATGTTATTGTAATGTAAACATGTTATTCCCACGCTTAATCTTTCAAAGGTTCCCTATTATCTGCAGAAGTAACTCCAATCTCTTTCCCAAGGTATAAAAGGCCCACATAATCTCATCTCCTGCCACTCCCTGTTCTTGAGCTGTAGGTTCCCACACTGACCAACTGCTAGTGGTCCCCATTCTCGCCTTGTTCTTGAACACCTACGCTTTTGCTCATGCACAGAATTTTCTTCTTTCCTTTCACTGTCTGGGTAACTTACTCCCTTTCAGAACCAATGTCAAACTTCAGCTCCTCTCAGAAGCCACCTCCAAATCTTCAGATTGGACTCCATGTCCCTCCCCTCTTCCCATGACCTTGGGCACCTGCATCTCTCTCGTCCCCTATCCTGCCGAATTCTATCTACATTCTATCCTGTGGATGTGTTTGGTCCCTACAATGTCATAGATTCCGTAAGGACAGGAATGAATTCATCATTGCAGCCCTAAAATAACATACACAATCTAGACATGGTAGGCACTTAATGAATGTTTGAATGGAACAGAAAGACCTGGTTGACCTTAGGAGGTCACCTTCCCTGCTTGGGCCTCAGGCGCTTCCTCTGTAAATGAGTGGGGGTGGAATTAACTATTGTCGGTTAAAGGTTTTTCCCCTCTGTAGCACCTCATGCTTTTGTGATCCTTTGAACAGAGAGGCGTTGACAGAGCAGAGTTGTCCAAATGTCTTCTTTTCATTCTACTGCTTTTGGAGTAGATAGAAGATGATGAAGACGAAGAAGAAAAAGAAGAATGATATTTCATGCTGCATGTTACTTGGCACAGGCACTACTGAAGGCCTTTTAAAAGTAATGACTCATTGGGGCACCTGAGTGGCTTAGTTGGTTAGGTGTCCCATTCTTTGTTTCAGCTCAGGTCACGATCTCAGAGTCCTTGGCTTGAGCCCCTTGTCGGACTGCATGCTGGGCGTGGAGCCTGCTTGAGATTCTCTCTCTCCCTCTCCCTCTGCCCTTCCCCCGCTCTCTGAAAAAAAGGGACTTATTTGATACTCACACTTGCTCTATGAGTGGGTATTATTATCCCACTATTTTATATGGGGAAGCTGAAGTACAGAGTGACCTTCCCAGAGTCACGTGGGTAGGAAGAGGCAGCAGCCTCAGAAGATGTGACATAAAAGTCTACACTCAAGGGCAACTGGATGGCTTCAAACATCCAGCTTAAGAACATCCAGCTCTTAATTTCAGCTCAGGGCATGATCTCAAGGTCATGGGGTAGAGCCCCATGGGGAGTCCCAGGTCAGGCTCTGCACTTAGTGGAGAGACTGCTTGTGGATTCTGTCTCTCCCTCTCTCTCTGCCCCTCCCCGTTTGTGCTCTCTCTCGCTCTCTCAAATACACAAATCTTTAAAAAAGGTCTGCACTCGTATCAACATGGATGGGACTGGAAGAGATTATGCGGAGTGAAATAAGTCAAGCAGAGAGAACCAATTACCTTATGGTCTCACTTACATGCTGAGCATAAAGAAAAACATGGAGGGCATTGTGAGAAGGAAGGGAAGGGTGAACAGGGGGAAACCAGAGGGGGAGATGAACCATGAGAGACTGTGGACTATGAGCAACAAACAGGGTTTTGGAGGGGAGAGGGGTGGGGGTTGGGCGAGCCTGGTGGTGGGTATTTGGGAGGGCACATACTGCATGGAACACTGGGTGTAGTGCAAAACAATGAATCTTGTAACACTGAAAAAAATAAATAAATAAAATTAAAAAAAAAAAAATAAAGGTCTGCACTCATAAGCATGACACCAAAATGCACAAATGGACAGCCAGCCAGATGCAGAGATACAATAGATATGTTAAGGGAGGGGGCGCCTGGGTGGCTCAGTGGGTTAAAGCCTGTGCCTTCAGCTCAGGTCATGATCTCGGGGTCCTGGGATGGAGCCCTGCATTGCACTAGGCTCTCTGCTTATCAGGGAGCCTGCTTCCCCCCCTCCCCCCCGTCTGCCTCTCTGCCTACTTGTGATCTCTGTCAAATAAATAAATAAATAATCTTAAAAATAATGTTAAAGGAAGAGGAAAAAATTAATGCCAAGTAGCAGAAGGGGGTGGGAGGTTTGTAACTCCTTCTCTGATGCCCACATGAAGCGTGGCTCAGCACATGACAAGGAACAGCATGGCGGTAGTTAAGCCTTGTAGGCATTGTGCTGGTAAAAAGGAAGAAATTGGACTTTATGAGGAGTCTTTGGATATAATGAATTCTTCCTGCATTTGTCATCATAGTGCTAATTAGGCTACATTATGCGGGCTTTAATGTGGCTCTGGCCAGAATTTCCTAGATATTTTATTGTAATTTAGCATTAGTCAGGCTTCAGTTAATGGACACAGGCAGCTTTATCCACCCTGGTGTGGGCCCCACCATTGCTATTATATCTTTTGATATTCATCCTCATGACACTAATCAGCAAGTATTGATTCAGACATTGTACATTTCCATAGGAATTCCATTTTAATTCAACATTAGAGTGCCATTAAAATGTAAAGGCAAGGGCATGCAGAAGTCACCTTAAAGCATTACTGCCGCTGGAAAATCTGCTGGTTTTAGTCATTCTGCCAGCTCTGCTTGGAGGAGGACAAAGACCCAGACATGAGGGAGTAGCCTCCTTTATGATTCACATGGAGGCCCCATGGCTGCTTTATGACATGGCCTGTTGGTCAGGGCTTGAGGAGTGGTGATGGAGGGAAAAGAAGGGGGCTTGGGATGGAGGACACCCACTTACATCTCTGCCCTACCAAAGATTCTGCTGAAGCCTGTGTCACATAGCAGCATTCCCCCAAAAACAGTGGAAATGGGGGGAATGTGATATGGGAATGGAGCCCAGCCCATCATTAGGATAGAGGAAGAGCAATGGAGTCAGGCTTTCCCATGCTGGGAACACTCCAAAGTAAGTGGATTCTCTAGGAGGTATGTTGCATTGGACTGAATCTTAAAAAGTCCCGTGTTCTTTTTTTATTCTTTCTCTGTGAGATCAATAGACAGGCGTCTCTTGTTTTGTTCATCCCTTATGTGTCCTTATATCTTTGACTTGTCCAGTTTCCATTGTCAACATCCTTCCCTTTTCCTTAACTACTCTCCCCTGGGCTAAGGAACACCAAGGGTGCCCATCAAGTTCCAGAAGAGTCAAGGTCTAGAAGAGAGACAAGGAACAAATTCTGTCTCAGAGCCTCCAAGAAGGAACTAACCCTGCACACATCTTGATTTCAAATTTCTGGCTTCCACAGCTGTAGAAGAATAAATTCCTGCTATTTTAGGCCACCCCATCATGACCGTTTGTTATGGTAGTCCTAGGAAAGTGATATACACGTTGAGGTAAGACACAAATTTCACCTGCTTATTCCTGCACAAGCCTCCCCGCTGCTTGTGGGCTAAGTCCTAATTCCCTAGCATCCCTGCGAGGCATCTCTATGGGCTAAGCCCCGCACACTCCATTAGCCCAATCTCACATAACACCTGCCCTTCACAGTGCCCCCCACCAAAACAACTTCCCTTAAGCCTCTGAGAACAGAGCCCTTTGCCTCATCTCTGTGCCATGTCTTTACATGCTACGTAGCTACCCAGCCCCCTGTTGGAGCTCCATTTCACTCCGACAAGTATGATTACATGCCTGTCTTCTGAATCGTCTGTCTCCCCCTAGTCTCTTAATAAGCCCTTCTTTACAGAATGTTCATTCATTGAGAGAATACAAACGGGTTCTTACTCATCTCTGAGTTCCTGGTGCCCAACATAATGCCCAGGATACAACACATGTTTGATGGATGTTTGCAGGATGAGCAGGGATGGTGGTGGCTCGCTGAGGAACACTCATGTTTGGGAGACAAGAGGCAAGAGCAGGGTCGGGAGAAGCAGCTGTTCCTCACAAGGGCTTCCTCATCTACTGTCTACACTCCTGTTTCCTCCATCGTTCCTTGTTCCCATGTGTCCTGCACATGGGCATTCGGGAAAGACTGCCAAGTAAGGGAAGAAAGGAGCAGTTAAGGGAGGAGCAGACAGAGCTTCATCCATATACTCTGTCCCAGATGGGTCCTTAATACAGAGCTGGTCATGGACAGATTAGCAGAGCAGTTTGTTTGTGCCCTAGGACTGTACAAACCTCCCAAAGCAGCTTGCAGACCCACAGACGTAGCGTAAGGCCCTCTTGAAAAGAATAACCATAGAATTATAGGATTTTGGGAGTTAAAAGGTGCATTAGAGACTATCTGTGCTCAAGGGTCTTGGAATTTTAGAGTTACGAGGAAGCTTGAAGATCATTTAGATTTTGCTTCATTGCCATCTGCACTTGAATTTGTGAGAAGTAATTAAGGCCAGAGAGGGAAGGTGTCCTTCCCAAGGCCACACAGCTGATTACCATGGTTTCTGTGATTCTATTCTCCTGTGTCATTTTGACATCTGTGTGGCATTGGTATTCTTTTCCAACAGCTGAATTAACTGCGTCCGAGAACAAGAATTGCCCGTGGATGGTACCGTGGTCTCTTCTACCCCTTGTTACACATTCTTACACAGTGTTTGATCCTTTTCTCACCTGAGGAAAGCTCAAGGAGCATTGGAAGTGGCAAAATTTGAGACATCCCATTCCCTCTTCCTCCTCCCTGGCCTTGCTGGAACTTCCCTCTCTGCCTGGCAACCTCTCCCACACATTCTCCACATGCCTAGGAAGATACCCATTTGTGTCTCTCACTCACACGCTCTTCCAGAAACCGGTGCCTCATTTAGGTGCCATTGAAATGCCAGCCAAGTGAGAGAGGAAGATCCTGGGTTCTCAGTGCAGATGCAGTGGCTGCCATCTCCTTCGAAGCAGCAAGGCCCCGTGGGTCTTAAGAATTCCCTTCTAACTTACAGAACATGGCAGGAGGAGGCTTCCGGTTTCAGAACGAGGTCAGTCTCTTTAAGTAACAGGATAGGAGTGTGGAATTTGAAGTCATATGACGCAGTGTTGTGTCGATGGCTCCTGCCCGTAAAACCATGTGGGTATTTAGGGTCCTCATTTCATTTATCATAAAATCACCATACAAAAGACTTCTCTACAGAGCTGGCAAATGAGGGATATGGAGAAAAAGTTATAGAAACTGTAGGAACATTGAGAAGGCCTACGGTGAGAAGACCATGTAATAGCTCTGTGTTCCCTCATTCTGTGGGAACAAGTCTTGTAGGATTGCTGTTGGAACTAAGATGAAGGAAATAAACTCTAGGGCTGACAACAGAAGACATTAATACTGATGTTCAGAGAAGGGAGAAAGCGTCTTTGTCTGGGCAGAGGGACTCCTTCTTGGGCATCGTTAAGAAGGATCTGTCCAATGGCATTTTTCACAGAGATAGAAAAAACAACCCTAAGATTAGTTTGGAACCACAAAAGACTGCAAATAGCCAAAGCAGTCTTGAGAAAGAAGAACAAAACTGGAGGCATCACATTTACTGATTTCAAACTATACTATAAAGCCATACTACTCATAGTATGGTATTAGCATAAAAGAGTCACATAGTTCAAAGCAATAGAATAGAGATCCTAGAAATAAACCCATGTATATATGGCCAATTAATTTACATCAAAGGAGTCAAGAATGAACAAAGTGTCCACTGATGGATGATGGATGGATGAATGGATAAGAAAGATGAGTGTATTCCATATATATGTATATTATATATATAGAATATGTTCTATATATATATCATTATTTAGAATTTTATATATTATATAATAACAATGGAATGTTATTCAGCCATGCCAGAGAAGGACATGCTCATTTGCAATGGCATGGACGGACCTTATAGGCATTATGCTGAGTGAAATAAGTCAGACAAAAGAAGGTGAATACTGTATGATTTCATTTGTAGGTGGAATCTACAAACAACTGAAATCATAGATACAGAGAACAGATTG
The DNA here is from genome assembly GCA_028646535.1 of Procyon lotor. Classification (NCBI taxonomy): domain Eukaryota; kingdom Metazoa; phylum Chordata; class Mammalia; order Carnivora; family Procyonidae; genus Procyon; species Procyon lotor. The sequence continues at coordinate 25,432,890 of CM053611.1, read as the reverse complement.
ATTAGTTGCCAGAAGTGGGGAGTAGGGTTGGAGGAAATGGGTGAAGACGGTGAAAAGGTACAAACTTCAGTTGTAATAGCAGTAAGTCCTGGGACTATAACATACCACATTCCACATGGTGACTATAGTTAATGATGCTCTGTTGTATATTTGAAAGTTGCTAAGAGAATAGATTTTGAAAGCTCTCATCACAAGAAAAAAATTGTTACTACTTTAAGTGATGGATATCAACTAATGTAATTCTTTTGTAAGATATACACATATCAAATCATTATGCTGTGTACCTTAAACTAATTGGGTGTTACGTGTCAATTATGTATCAGTAACACTGGAAAAAATAAAGTTAAGAACAGCCTGAGTTGCTTAAGAACCTTCAAGCAGTGGCAGAAGAAGTCTCACCAGCCTCCTCCAGCCTGTCCCTGGAGTCCGCGGATACAGGTAACATAGAAGAATGTTGCTTATGGATTTTCCAGGCCATTGGTTGCTGCTTTTTTTTTTTTTTTTCTCCCTTTAGCTTCTAAAGGTTTCTTTTTCAGCTCTTTGGGTTATGGAACCAGGGAGGGCCATAGGCCTCTGGTGACTCAGAGTCAGGACCAGGACTGGAGGGCAAAATTTAAAGAGGGATCTTCCTTGGGGCCAGCTCTGCACTAGCATGACTCTGAGGGTGCATCCACTTTAAATTTTGCACCATAGGTAGTTCCAGTCCTGCCCACTGCTGCCTATTTCTGGGTAAGACTGCCCTATCCCATAGTTTAGCATTAGGAAACACCCTTGCCCACAGAAGTTGTATCACAATAATAGAGATGGTGTTTGGCCTCTGGTCTGCTTCGGAGAAGAGCATCTGAGGAGTGCTACTGTGTCGTGTAAAGGCTTTGGGGCAGATACTCTGGGTTGCTTCTTGGTTTGGACATTTATTCGCTGGAGGTTCTGAGCCTCGATCTCTTGGGGATTCAGTTTTCTTGTTGGAAAAGGGAATACTAAAATAATGCCCTTCTTAGCTTGTTTTGGGATTAAATAAATTAGCTAATACACATAGAACACTGCCACAATTACCTGACACTTCGTACCTATTCAGTAATATTAATAAATAGTAATAACTAATATATAACATTAAGTGGGAAAAACACAACTCGCACATTGATATTTACATTTATTTAAATGTGGTATAGTTTTACCCTTACTTAAAACACATTTGAGCGCTTAGTGATAGGTGATGATTAAATAGGTTTATCATTATGTTTTTATTTTTATAGCTACTACTTAAGTAATTGGATCATTAGGTAGGTGTTCATTTTCCATCAGTTATAAGAGGTTAGCTTCTGTAGCCCCCTAACAAGTTAGACAATTATCTAAATTGCAAGCATGATGTCAAGAGAGCATATTCAGCTGATGAAGAGCTTACCTTTATGGTGCAATATTAATGGCAATCATCAAACTCTTGTCTTCTAATGGGATTGCCAATAAATAGGTGAATGAGCTTGATTCCTTTAGGCCTGGTATCACGGGCACATTAAATCCAAATGTTTAGAATTTCTTTTTTTTCCCCCATTTTATTTTATTTTACTTTTTTACTACGTTATGTTAGTCACCATAGAATTTCTTAAATACGTATTTCATAAATATAATCACACTAGACATAGATCAGTTTGGAACCACTAAGGACTCCAATTCCCCATTACGTTCCATGAAATGTATACACTAATGATCTACTGATAAATTCTAACAATTGGCTCTTGGGGGGAAAAAACAAAACGCCCGTAGCGTTTCCCAATTTCTGTCGTGTAAATGTTCCTACCGTGGCCAGTCTCAAGCTGTCACTGAATACAGAGTCTGGAGGAGTTTCAAGTCACCGAATGCAGAGTGTGGGGAAAAGATGCTAAGGACCAGCTCTTAGGGAGCAGGACAAGCTGGGTCCAGCGCTCGTGGCCTCCGAAAATTTATACATCCCTTGTCATGGGAGTGTCATTTTAGGAGTTAAGTTGGCGGTAGAGAGATTAACTCACCAGGTCCTTGGGATACTAACTCTGGTAGTACGTACTGCTTATCCTGAGCCAGGTTCTGTTCCAACCTTGTCACAAATATTAACTCATTTCATTCTTGGAGAACCTGTAATTCTTATTTATAGATACAGTGACTGAGGCACAGAGACGGTAAGTGATTTGCTCCAGGTCATTCAGCTGGCAAGTGGCAGAGATGGGGTTTAGATGTAGGCAGTCTGGGTCTAGTTACGGGTGCTTTTAACCGTTGCACCCTGTACCCTGTTCATTCTCGGTCTCTCTATCTCTTTCTGCCTCTCTCTCCCTGTCTCTTGTATATAAAAATCTATGCAAACTTTAAAAGAAAATAAGGTAAAAAAACAGAGAAGGAGGCAAACCATAAGAGATGCTTAAATCTAGGGAACACCTGGGGGTTGCTGGAAGGGAGGTGGGTAAGGAGATGGAGTTTTTGGGAGATGGGCATTATGGAGGGCACGTGATGTAATGAGCACCCGGTGTTATATCCAACTGATGAACCAGTAAATTCTGCCCCTGTAGCTAATAATACAGTATATGTTAAATAAGCTGAATTTAAATAAAGGGTTTTTAAAAATCCATGTAAACTTTCGGGTGCCTGGGTGGTTCAGTGGGTTAAGACTTTGCCTTCAGATCAGGTCATGATCTCAGCGTCCTGGAATCGGCCCCCGTATCGGGCTCTCTGCTCAGCAGGGGGCCTGCTTCCCCCTCTCTCTCTACCTGCCTCTTTGCCTACTTGTGATCTCTCCCTCTCTGTCAAATAAATAAATAAAATCTTTAAAAAAAAAAATCTATGTAAATTTATATTTATCACAGCATTCTTTTGCTTCCCTCCTCCATTCAATACAGATTATAGTTATTTTATCCTTGCGTTCCATTTTTTTTGTTTATGTCCTTCTCCTCCGAGACTGTAAGTTTCCTGGGAGTAGGGGTCATGACAGGCACACGGTGAATCGTAGCTGGAGGTGTGAGTGAAACTTACATCACTCTCCTGCCTCATCTGTCTCCTTTGCTAGAATGTAACACATGTGAAGGTAAGAACAAAGACTGCCTTTGTTGTTATATCAGTAATCAGCCCTGTCCCTGGGAGATAGGTGGCACTCACGGATGTTTGTGCCATGAATGAATTGAACTGTATGCTCTTGGACATTTAGTTGCTTCTAACGTCACCTTATAAAAAGGTAGCTCATCTTTAGGCACACCCATGCACACACACATCACACTTGCCTTTGTCCATCCCTGTGTGCTTGCCTTAGCTTCCTTCTTGGATGCTGACATGGGGAGAGAGCACGTCTTTTTATCTCCATAGCCCAGGATCTAGCATAACACCTAGGGCTTCATAGGTGTGCCAAACACGTTTTTAGACTGAGGCTACGGGAGGGTGTTTAATAAGTGCTTGTTAATGGTGAGTTAGTAAGGCAGATACCGTTCCTCAAAGCAGGCCACGTCTGATAGGAAATGTACTCGGGTTATTAACACAGGTGATTTAATATATGTGTATATATAGTCTCTGGGAATGTTGGTGACAGAAGGTCAGGTTGAAGGATTGTGCCAATGTGCTGTGGATGCCTTTGAAAATTATTTGAAAAAATAACAAGTTGTTCCAGGAAGAACATTGGCTGGAGCACCCAGAGTTCAGGATTGGAGATCGGATTCCTCCAAATGTACACCATATGACCCTAGAGGAATTCCGCTTCACCCTTCTGGGATAAGAGACCTCTAAGTCTTCCCAGTTAATGGTTCCTGAGTTAAACATCTAGTGTATTCCTAGAAGTAGGAAGTTAATGCCCCCAAATCGGTCTGGAACTCTAAGAGTTAAGCATGGGCCCGCTCCTGAATTTGAGGATGCAAAAGAAGTAACATGTGACCATGGAGTTGAACAATTCATTTCATAAATCTCAATGAAACATAACGACCTGATTAATATTAATTGCCTTCTCCATCCTTTCCAGGCATGGGGTGAGGATGGAGGAAAAAAGGAGAGGGGAGGAGAACAGAAGGAACTGAATTCTTAAGTGGTGTGATTCAATTACCTCCAAAAGATCTCCAAAGATGAGCATGTGATTACTACTAATTGCAAATAGCACTGATTATGATCACAATCCATCACTCTTCTTGGCCCCACTCGAAACAAGGCTATAGGCATCGGTGCGGATTAATCACGCGAATGCTCAGCACTCCAGAGGCTGTGGTCACTCAGTTTTGGACGATTCTCTATTCTGAATGGCGGAGTAACAGAGTCCAGGGATTGCTGAGGACATCTAGTCCTAGCCTCAGCCACCGCCCACCTCTGCCCCTTACCTCACTTAATCTACAGACGCGAGCAGCCCCTCTTCTTTGGCCATGCTCAAGAAAGCAACAACAACAAGAAGGACATAAAGAAGATGGCCATGCTCAAGAAAGCAACAACAACAAGAAGGACATAAAGAAGATGGCCATGCTCAAGAAAGCAACAACAACAAAAGTAACCTTCCTTTAATCGGGGTCCCAAAGTGCTCATATATGGAAATTGCATCCAGGGGATCAACCTACCTCCCCCTTGTTATGGTTTATCCTGTAACTGGAACTTAGGAGCTGGAAGCGTGCGCACAGATGCTAGAGAAGGCAGTTCTCTGTCCATTTCTGTGCATCTCAACGGTGGGAAAACGGGACCTCGATCTTCCTCTCTATAAAATAGAGACCATGCCATGATCTCCTTCTCTTTTGTGAAAGTGGTAATTATATGGCAAACTCACGGTGTGTCTTTGAGAAAACGGCTCTGTATATATAAATTGGAGATTATTTGGGGCTTTCTTTTGGTATTTCTAAAGAAATCAGTTAAGACCGTGCGTGTCGGGGAAACACATGCCCCTTTCAAAATAAAAAAAAATCTTGTGCAGTCTTGTTATTAATACATCACCACTTGGGGCACCTGGCTGGCTCTGTGAGCTAAGCCTCTGCCTTCAGCTCAGGTCATGGTCTCAGGGTCCTGGGATCGAGCCCCGCATCGGGGGCTCTGATCAGTGGGGAGCCTGCTTCCCCCCCCCCTCTCTGCCTGCCTCTCTGCCTACTTGTGATCTCTCTGTCTCTGTCAAATAAATAAATAACATCTTTAAAAAAAATATGTCACCATTTGCCCCCTTGACAACAGAAAACATGGCAAATGTCTGGTATCGTGAAACAATCAAATCCAGATGTGATACGGGGAGGCAGTTTCTCGGGAGAAGCCAGCATTGCTCTGTGCCCACCACAGCCTAGCCTGGCACGGATGTGGGCAGTTCCTCCTCACCACTCGCACATGGGGCATCCATCTGTTGCTCCTCTCAAGAAGCTTTGAACCTCACCCTCATTTCTTTACACGGATTCTGCACTGAAAAAAACCACACATCACTATCACTATTAAAGTTCATTATTTTTCCTATCTGCACTCCCTCCTCCCCCCCCACCAAAAACCCAAACAGGCACGATAAAAAGCCAAAGGATATAGCCTCCCAAAGCTGATAAGATTTCTCTTTGCTTGATCCTTTGTCTTGGATTATCCACACCCAGAAAGAACTTGTTGAAACTAAAGTTCTGAATACCTCAGTACCTGATTCCATCAGTGGAGGGAACATCCTGCTGTTTGCCCCGCACAGGTTGCTTCTCCGGGGAATGGAGCGGAGCTCCCTGTGGGGGAATCAGGAGCTTCTACCATGACAGTTATATGCACCAGCCCATTCTCTCCTGTACTCTTTTCCTACTTTGATCCCCAAATAAGGAAGCCTCATTATAAGAGACACAGGACAGAGGAGTCCCCTCAAAGCCTCTCTATTGCTTAGAGTTACAGGTACTGGAGAATCCGTACAAACTAGCCATTATCTTGTTTTGTCTGGACACACATAGCCAACCTCACTGCTTATTTTTGCTAACAGAAAAGTAAGCACGAGTGAGTGTTCTCTATATATCTCACTATATATAGTGTTCTCTATATTTAATAGAAAGATTAATTCGAAATGGCTCTTCTGCAGATGCCGTAAATAATTTTTATGCCCATTTTACAGGTGGTGATCTAAAGAGCAACTTTCAGAGTAAAACCCCAGTATCGAAACAATAAGCTCCTATGTTATACCTCGGTGCCCTTACGATCTCTGGAGCTCTTGGAGAACCCCAAAAGCTATGGCTGACATTGTGTCCAAGGGTCCGGTCCTAAAAATCCCGCACTCTTAGAACCAGTTCAAGTCCGTGGTCACAGTTAGCCCACACAGTTGTCATTCTTAAGCCACCAGGAAAATGTGGCAGTGGAAAAAATCCAGGGCTTTGCTACAGGCCTGAACTCAGCTTCTCATGCAACCAGATGCTGGAATCCATCAGGCGGCCCTGGGACCCACAGCTGCCTCTAATCTTCCCAGTTCACTTTGATTTCAAATCTGTGCCACAGATACACCCTGATCCACCGGCTATGTGCCTGGGGAAAGTTCTCAGACCTTAGTGAACAGGGAGTTACCTGGCAAGTCTGCTCAACGTGCATTTATATCCCATCCCCAGTGGTCCTGGTTCACCAGGATGGGGTGTGATGGGAGAAATCTAAGTTTTAACCAGCTCCTCAGGTGATCGGGTGCACTTGTCCTATGGGGTACGGGCTGAGACCCACTACCAAAAGTGGGGGCTTGTCACTCTGGAAATTCTAGTCAGGAGACCTGAGACTTCCTGCTGCTTTTCTTTTTTATTCTCTTCTCAGTACTCAGTTTCTTTGCCTAGAAAATGGCAGAAAGTACACCCTTCTTGTAAGGTTCTCGCATGTTAGAATGAGGGTTCCGGTGACAACGTGCCTGGTGTAGGTTGAAATGTGTCCTCTCAAAAGGATATGCTAGACTCTTAACCCTCAGGACCTAAGAAAGTGCTGCCACTTGGAAGTAGGGTCTTTAGAGAAGTAATCAAGTCAAAATGAGGTCATTAGGGTGGGTCCTAATCCAGGATGACCGGTGTCCTTATAGAAAGGGGGAGGGGCCCCTGGGTGGCTCAGTTGGTTAAGGGTCTGCCTTCGGCTCAGGTCACGACTCCAGGGTCCTGGGATCGAGGCCAGTGTAGGGCTCCCTGCTCAGCGGGGAGTCTGTTTCACCCTCTGCCCCTCCCCGCTGCTCCCGCGCTTTCTTTCTCTCACTCCCACACATACACTCTCTCTCTCAAATCCGTAAGTCTTTAAAAAAATAAAAAGGGGAATATGTGGATGTAGGGAGGCATGCATACAGGGAGAATGCATGTGAATATTGCAGATATGGGGGCCAAAGCCAAAGGAACTCTCAGAACTCCAGGAGGGAGACTTAGAATAGATCCTTCGCCGACATCTTCAGAGAAAACATGACCCTGCCCATACAGTCTCCAGAACTGTGAGACAATGAGTTTTGTTGTACAAGCTGTGTGGTTGGCAGTACTTTGTTACGGCAGCCCCAGGAAGTGAGCACAACGCCTAAAGCTCTTGGGGCGCATGCACCCCATGCATTTTCCTCACTGGCACGCCTGAGTCATGCTGGACACTGTCCCCTAGAGGCAGATCTGGTGAACATGGACCGCACCAAGGACAAGCCAAGGGCAGCTGAGTCCCTGATGCTTCACGTTGGTTGGAGAGGAGATTCTCGCCATGAGAGGTTGGCTGGGGGCCTGTTTCTTTCCCATTTCTTTGGTTCCTCTGAGGGGTCAGGAGCTTCGTGTCACTCAGTTACTCCGGTACAAAAAGGAAGGTCAGACCTCCTCAGAGGACACATGAGTCTGTCGCATCAGGTGATGAGGGAAGCTATGCACTGCAAGCGGACATTAATCAAGCTCTCACCTCGTGCTCGGCACCCTTCTCCCTGCCACAGAGATGCGACGATCATCCAGACAGCTCACAGACGAGGAAACCAAGGCAGAAAAGAGAGGAAGTTCACACGACTCAAAAGCAGGGCAGGCGTCAGGCTGGCCCAGGAGGCATGGAGAGGATGGCATGGAGCACAGAGCGATCCATTTAAATCAAAACGTTTTCCAAAGAATTTCATTTGAACTAGTCATTGGAAAAAAAGAAGGCGTTTGCTAGTCCACAAAGGGCTAGTTGGGGGAGGTAAAAGAAAGGATCTCTAGAGAAGGTGAGGTTTCTGGCAAATGTGGGCTGACTCCCTGTGCTCAGGGAAGTCTAAGACTTTGGTCTGGTCGGAGCATGAGAGAAAGGCCTGAGTTCATGGCTGGTTTCCAGAGAGGGTCACCATGAAGATGATCCACTTTCTCCTGGGCTGTGCCCCCCGAAACAAGGCCTTGCCAACTTCACTGTTCCCGTCTTCATCATCACCCCTTCCCTGGGTGTTGATGTTATGTTGTAGTTGATAAACTCCCTTCATGGTATCACAGTATCGTTTGCTCATCCGGACGTACTATTAGATATGCAGAACTTCAAACCACATGAAAAAGAAACCCTATTTCAGGAAACTCCGGTGGTTTCTTGGAGACCTCCAGCCAGAGATCTGACTTTCAGAGCCAGCACGTGAATCTAGGAGTGCCGACCTTCTCCACCTACCCAGGCTCTTTCTCACCGAGCCCCCAGACAGCCCCCCACTCTGGGCTCTGGGCTGCTGAGAGCCACTGGGGTTCAGTGTAGGGTCCGGAGTCCTTGCTCCTCCTTGCCCCATTAATTATCCCCATGGCTCCCTGCCCAGAGGAATTCAGAACATGCCGTGGTTATTTGTGGAGCGCTTTGTCTCTGGGAGATGGGGGCTTACGCAGCTCAGAAAAAGCAGCACTTGCCCACACAGACAACACTGCCCAAGGCTATTAATATCCAAGCCCAATAGCTTAATGGCAAGGCGGAGTGTGGTTTACCCCGGCCACAGGACTTCTCAGCCCGTGGAGGCTGTGTTATTTTACAGCAACCCCCTCTTCTGATTCAGCATAGACTAGAGAAGACAAGAGAAGGGGCCTTGCTCGGGACTGTAATCGTCTGTCTTCGGTAACTTTCCTGGGAGATAAGGACAAATGGAGGCTTGAAGTCTTAAAATAATATTTGATTAGCGCCCCCCCCCACTTTTTTTCTAAAGCATCCCAAGCATTCTGCATTTGTTGTCTTTCTCAATCTTAGGGTTATCTTTGTGCCTAGGGAAAGGGTAAACATTTCTGATGCATTTATTCACTCGGAAAACACGTATTGAGTAGTTCCCCTGTACCTAGACCATCCCCTCTCTGATGACACTCAAGGAGGAGGACAGAGTTCATTTGCTCCAGCTCCCAGGTTGGTGGAGAAAGACACTTAATAAATTGTTGTATCACAGCGTGATTATCTCTGTAGGGAAGCCTAAGAGGCCGCGACAGCACGAAGGAAGGAGTAGTTAACTCAGTCTAGAAGAGACAGAAGTCAAGAAGACTTCAAACTGGGCGCCTGGGTGGCTCAGTCGGTTAAGCGACTGCCTTCGGCTCAGGTCATGATCCCGGAGTTCCGGGATCAAGTCCCACATCAGGCTCCCAGCTCCATGGGAAGTCCGCTTCTTCCTCAGACCTTCTCCCCTCTCATGCTCTCTCTTGCTCTCCCTCTCTCAAATAAATAAATAAAAATCTTAGGAAAAAAAAAAAGATTTCGACTTCAAAGAGAAGAAATTACCGCGTTGGCTCTCGGGGATGAGTAGACATTTGGCAGGACAAAGTGGGGAAGGGCATTCCACCAAAGGGAAGAGCAAGTGCAAAGTTGGGGAGGTCCAAACCAGCCTGTCAGTCAAGGTGAAGGATCTAAATCTCAGAGAGGGAGAGGATGGTGTGATGGGCCACAAAGAAGATGGGCAGGAAAGAGAAGACTTACAAGTCACTTCATGTCTCTGGGCCCTAGTTTTGAAGATAATGTCCTCTCCTCCTCTTGAGCCTCTCTTCCTCTTCCTTCATGAGCTGATGTTGCCCACCACGTGTCTAGCTGGGCGCCCAAAACTCAGACTCACATGTGTCAAAGCCCTGAAGTTTCCCTGTGGTCCAGGCCACTTCAAGAATTGGGTGATGTCTCAAGTTGAGATGATTTGGCTTCAAGGAATCCGAGTGGCAGAGGGCTGGCCAAGGCAGAAATGATGGAACAAAGACAGTGAAAACCTACCAGTTGTGACTAATGAAACTCAAACCATTCTCATCTGCTTGGAGAGCAAAGAGGCTGGGAAGGGCCCTCTGATGGGCCCACCAGGCTCGGGGCCTCACTTTCTCATTTGTAACATTTAGGAACCTACTGACAGACCCACATCTCATTAGTGCAAATTACCCAGGGACCCCTGAAACCCCAGTCCTTTGCTCCAACAAAGACTGAGAAGGCCTGAGGGACCCCAAGATTGAACCGTGAAATGTCATTAGCTGGATCTCAGTCCTCACAACTCCTAAAACTAATTATAGAGCTAGGAGTGGCTGGGGCCAGACCCCTCTGATATAAAAAGATTTTATGAAAGGCAAAGGGGGGAGGCAACAATAATTCTCACCCTATTATATTCCTTTCAATTATTTACAGTACTAGGCACTGGTGGTGAACAAATATAGAGCCTGGAATCCAGTGAGGTCACACGGGTGTTCTGGAAGCCAATGATGCCGTATTGGAATTTGGGGACACCATGAGGCAATGTTTCAGCTGCCCCTGCATTCCTCACCTCCCATTGTTTCTGTCTTTCGGCAGCACCAAAGATCTATGTGCTCCTCGATGTTTCCCAGCCTCCCCAGTAGTGGTTGACACCTCAGCTGACTGGCTTCTGGCTAATGAAATGTAAGCAGGGATACAAGCCACTTGAAGCTTGCCCTTAAAAACATGCTGCCGAATCTTCCAGCTCTTTTCCTTCATCGTGGCCTTAGATGCCTCCTGCATCAGGGAATAGTTAGAGAAGCTTCTTGAGCCACCAATTATCAGATTATTACCTAAGCAAGAAATAAAGGATTTTTTAAAAAAAGATTTTATTTATTTATCTGTTTTAAGAGATAGCACAAACTGGGGACAGGAACAGAGGGAAAGGGGCAAGCAGACTTCATGCTGAGCGCAGAGCCCAACACGGGGCTCGATCGCACAAACCTGAGATCATGACCTGAGCCGAAATCAGGAGTTGGATGCTTAACCCACTGAGCCATCTAGGAGCCCCAGGAATAAATGTTTTTAATAATGTCATGTCATTGATGCCAGGGGCTATCTGATTTGACAGTTAATGTGAGCCCCTTAGAGCCCCAGCACTAGGCGTAGGGAACTTGGTTCAGAACAAGGAAGAAAAGCCCACTGCAATAAATAAATCTCTCCTTTTCTTGAGTTAATGATTCACGTTTCAGAACAACCCTTGACCTACAGGTCAAAGGGGGCCCTTTGTCACTGTCTCAGAACTGAAACAATGTAACATCTCTAGAAGTAGGAAGGGAGTCTCTCCTGGGACCGACCCCAACAGGCTCCCCAGGACTCTGAGCTATCAGAAATGGCAAAATAAGTAGCAACAAACTTGAGAAACAATATGGTGCCCACAGATCTGTATCTGCAAGCACACACACACATACCCTTTTCCCCACGTGGAATAATCTTGCAATGTGGGCCTTCCCTGTATCTAACAGAGAAGATTGCTTGGCATGCCCAGTTATCGTGGCTTTTGTGGGTTCCTGATTTCCATACTTCTGAATGGTCCAGGACCTAGTTTTTGGATGACTTAGACATCTTTTTGAACCAATGACATTTTTTTTCTTCTAGAAACCTTTCCTACTTTTCCAAAACTCTCCCTCTCTCCCTTCCACCTCCGTCTATAGTCTAGACTCTCAACTCGAACTTCTGACATCTTTCTTGTCATCTAGTCCCATGCTCTTGAGGAAAGGGCATAATAGATATCTTAGAAAACAGGACCCCTAGAAAGCAGATGACTCTGATTTGAGAGGACCCCAGCACAGAAGGCCTTCCCAGAGTTAGGCCTTTGGTAATTTTTATTAACTCAGTCACTGAGGCAGAAAATCAAAAGCAGAAGACAACTCCAGAATCCATTCTATTTGACTCCACAAACCCTCATATCAGGAGTCATTAAAGGCAAGGGATTACACTAAAATATACACAGAGGGAGTTTCTGACATACCGTCCTTATCACCACCATCTCCTTTCTAAATATGTGGCCACCCCAAGCAGACCCTCTCTCCCTAGGATATTGCAATAGCAGCCTTCTACTTCTTCCCTACCAACTGTCCCCTTCACTGCTACCTGAGGACACCCCCCAAGCCCAGCACCAGTCATATCACTCCCTTGCCTAGAAGCTTTTCAAGATTCCCCACTGCCTTATGGGAAACCTGAACTTGGCATTCAAAGCCTCCAAAATCTGCACCCATTTTACCCTTCCAAGGCCATCCTTTTCTATTCCCCTTCCCATACTTTCAAAGTGCCCACAACATCCATATCCCATACCTCCCCACCACCTCCTGAAAAGGCCACCATGGCCCTCTCTGATTGGAAAAATGCTGTAAGTCCTTCAAATTGTCACCCTGCCTTGTAGCTTTCCTGCTCCTTGTTGTCCCTGGGCCTCTCTCCCAGTTTAAAATGCCATAGCTCTTTGAACTTCCCATTTATAATTAACACATTCAGCTGTATATTATAGTTCATACAGAGTTGTTTTTTTTCTCTACAATTAGAGAATGAGATCTTTGAGAATGTGAATCCTGCATTATTCATGGTACCTGGCGATGTCTTCCACGGGGCATGCATGCCTGTGCCTTTGCAGGGTAGTTGCTCAAAAAATGTATATGCCATTGAATTGAATACAGGGCAGGAGTTTGCCCACCATTAAAATTTAATCGGGCTATTATCCAAAGTGGTAATCAAGAGTTGACTGGACTTTCTTGAAATTTGATCAGATAAATCTTTAAAGAGCAGACTTGCTTGGAAAAATAAAAGGGAGGAAGGAGAGGTTCAAGTCAACAGAAAAATAAGGGGTAGCCGCCTCATTTTTAGATCTTAGCCAGGAATCTGTCCTTCTGCAAAAAAGTCTGGCACCACACCCTCTGGAACCACAAATTGCAAGGCTTATGGGTCAAGAGGTTGCAGGGAAAGAAAGCACTCTCTCCATTTACCAATTGTTTTCCAACTCCTTCCGCTAATCGGAAATCTCCGCTAGAAAATGACACCGGGTGTGTGTTGCTGAGTTTCGCCTACTCTCAGGCCTGCTGGTGCCTCCCAGACCCTTTGATCCTGGGCTCCTATTGTCTCCTGAAACCAATCCTTTCCATTTTGTATTTTCCCTCCTAGATCACCTGATACCTCCAAGCAACCAGGTGTTTCTTTCAGAAGCCAGAAGCTGATAACCTGGACTCACTAGTCTAAGCCCCCAGTCTGTGTTCTTTGTAGTAGAAGACTCAGGGTGGAGATTCTTTCCACTGGGAGCTGGGTACCAACTCTCCCTTTCAAACTTCTTCATCAGCAACTAAAGAAGATGCAAAAAATATTTGGAGCTACAGAAGAACATTGGAATAAGTAAATGACTTTATAAGACAGCTATTTCAAGGTAGCATCTCATTTAGATGTACGAGTTTTTGGTTAAGGAAACAAATTAAATACAATTAGTCCTATTACTTTGTAGATATCACTTGGGTGATTACTTCTGCAGCTTGATTATCAATCCCTTGGTACAAAAACTATGTGTTGGACGTCTTTTGTGTCCCACACTGTGCCTAGCCCTGAACCAAAAACATTATAAGCACATATACCTTATTGACTTGTTTCTTTGTTTCTGGAAAGATATATTCTTGGATTATATACCTTACTGATTTTTTCCATTAATTGGAACACCCAATTCTAAATAGTTGCTCAGTGAGGAAGTGGGGATGATTGTCATTCTTTAGATATTTTGGAATCAAGAGAGTTTGGGATCAAGACCAAGGAGCTTGAGTGATTTTCCAAGCATCACCAAATAAACCAGTGATCGAAGCCGTCAGGTGGGAGAGAAAATTTCACAGGAACAGGGCAGGGATCTGTTATGTGGTAGGTAAATCCACTGAACCCAGTTAAGTGAAACATATGGTTGGAGTTTCTAGAAGGGAAAGCCTAAATCCATCTCGATGCCAACTGGGTTCCCTACATCTAAGGAGATACAGGTATCACAGAACCTCATAATGCTATTTCAGACCATTCCTCTTGCTCAAAGGGACAAACCACAACCAACTCTTCCCAGAATTAGCCCATGAAGGGTATGGATGTGTGTGTGCTGAGACACAGGAGAGTGGAGGTCTGAGGTTGGCCTTGTCCTCACGACTTGCATTTGACATTCAGCCAAGTACCAATTAACTTCTCCATATGTTTCCCAGAACACAGAGGGCCTTCCTCTAGCATAGGCAAGGCCTGTCTTCAAACACATCCAAAGAAGAGACATGTTATGCCAGCAGGCAATGTCCTGGTTAGACATCTTAAACCATGGATGGGGGCCTGCTGTGGGACAATGTCCATACCGAGGAATAGGTACTGCATTTGCACATAAGCTCCAGGATTCCACTAAAACTCTATGATTCTGGTCAAACTATATGCATATCCCTTCTCTGGCTGGCCCTAGAGGTACACCCCTAGAATCAAAGGCAATAATGCTTCTACGACTTTAAATTCATGGGTTAATTCTAGGGATCTTTACGATCTGTGTTGCAATCTACTAGCATTAACATTTAAAACACTTTCAGAGGTTTTGTGTATAGATAATAAAGCAGACTGGTTCAATAGGAGGACCAAAGTCCTTCTTTGCAAATAAGTTAAGAGAGCTTGATTTTTCCCCCCCGGTATATCCAGTTAGGTGTATAACATGAGGTTTTCCTTAAACTTGGAAGAAGCAAAGAATTTAGAATCAGAAAACCTTAGTTCAGGTGCTTTGTTTATTAACAGTGCAACTTTGAGCAAACTACTTAACCTCCCTGAGTCTCAGTTTCTTCATTTGAAAAATAAGAACCTAATACCTACTTCACACGGGTATAAGGATTAAATGGGGTAATGTATGTATACGTGCTTTGAAAATGGTAAAGAACGATACAAATGCGGCTTCCCATTGTTTTATTCACAGCGCTCCTGCCTGACTGCATCCACTTAACCCACTCTCCAAGATCTAGAATCAGATTTCAACCATATGGAATCATCCACGATGTGGCAGATGGGTTTACAAGTCTCTTGGTCTCTCCGTGTAACTAACAGCCAAGAAGTCTAAAGCTTGCATTGTTTACATGGAAGATGTTTCTTGCTCTTCTCTTGCCCGTTCCCACGACATACCATCTGAACTTGCCACCTTTTTTGTTTTTTTCAGTACAATTCTTTAACTGGGATCCTCTGCATATGGACTCCATCCAACTATTTCATCCCACCATCCGTGGCTACCTCCCCATGAGTTTAGCTTTATAATTTACAGCTTTTTCATAGTTGATGCTTGAGTTATGTTTCACAACAACCCTAGGAAGGCAAAAAGGGTGATATTGTCATTCCTATCTTATGGGTAAAGAGCCTGAGGTGCAGAGGGGCTTACTGGCAAGTGACATTCAAACAGTTCAGATGGCTCTTCTGACTCCAAGTCCTGTGCTCTTTTTGGATGCCACGTTGTCTTTTCTCCATAGAGGCAAAGTGCCTAGAGCCAGAGGGAACTTCAAAAGAGATTTCTATGGAAAAAAAAAAAAGAGAGAGAGAGAGATTTCTATGGAGCACTGGGTGTGATGCATGAACAATTAATCTGGTAACACTGAAAAAATAAAATAAAAGTATTTGGGGGAAATATAAAATATATATATTATATATTTTCCCCCAGATATAATATATATATTATATTCCCCCATATATATATATACATTCCCCCATGTATATATATATACATATATATATATAAAAAAAAAGAGAGAGAGATTTCTATCTTGCGGTGAGATAACAAAGACCCAGAGAAGGCACTGAGGGGACTTCCCCAAGGCCATTCCTGTCATTCCCGTTATTCTACCTCGGACCCTCAGAAGTCTCCGTGTGAGCCACCTCTGTGTACGTGGTCTGCATTTTGCTAGGGACTTGGGGGACGAAAAAGAAATTTGAGAAACTCGCTGACAATTAAGGAACTGACTAACAAGCCAGGGAGGTAAGATTAAGGTATTAAAATCCTTAAAACAACTAATGGGGACATGGGAGGCACTCTCTCTAACACCAAAATTTCTTCTTCTTTTTTTAAGATTTATTTATTTATTTGACAAAGAGGAGAGAGATCACATAAGCAGGGAGAGAGGCAGGCAGAGAGAGAGGGGGAAGCAGACTCCCTGCTGAGCAGAAAGCCTGATGTGGGGCTCGATCCCAGGACCCTGAGATCATGACTTGAGCCGAAGGCAGAGGTCCCAACCCACTGGGCCACCCAGGCGCCCCAAGACCAAAATTTCCTTTTTTTTTAAGACCAAAATTTCTTAACTCCTGAATTCAAGTCTGGTCTCATTATTTGAGGTTCAGAAGTATAATTCATATGGTAGGTTGAAGTTCAAGCCTTCCCTGACTGATCACATTCTAAATTCCCACAGTGACCACCTGTGTCACTCCTTCAGCTCATGTGGGCAAGGTGACTTGTCTCCTGTTTTAGTGGGGACAGAAGGGATTTTTGTGAGGAGGCCCCAGGAAAAGACTGTAGTCTTCAACAGCATTTTTCATGAGTGATGCAGCCTTCTCCATAGAAAATAACTTCTTGGGTTAGCTTTCTGTTTTTTCTTAATCAAGTAGACCTACTTCCTACTTAGCAGAATACTTCTAAAGGGGAATTAGGCATTTTACCTAATGGTTGCTAAAGGAGCCTGTGCTTTGCTAACCCACTTGCCCTGTGAAGTTGTATTGATCGTGGTCTCAGGCTTTGAAGACTTCCAGGTTATCCTGGAGCCCAGAGAATGTGGCTGTCTAGGGCCAGACCATCATGGCGCCCCAGTAGTGATGCTCTTCTCACACTCCACCTTGATTGTCAGAAGGCATTTCATAAGACTGTCTACTTGGAGCATTCCTGGGCTGGCAGAGGTGGCCCTTGGAAAGGCAATGGCCACACACTGGCCTAGCCCCAAATTTCTTTCTAGTACTCTCTCTGCTAATGCAGAGAGCTGAGCCAATGCAATTTTGTACTCTCTGAACACATATACCAAAGCCACCTCGTCCTTAGGAGAGAAGGAAGCAAAGTGAAGGAAGGCTCCAGGCCCATAGTCCAATTTGAAACCCAGGATGAAGGAACAGAAAAGATGAAAAGATGGTGAGGGTTCAGTAGCCTCATGATGCTGAGGCTTTGTGAACCCCCAACTATTGCCAGGTGCTACAGGAGTACCGCACCAGTCAAGTTCCAGAGGCCGTGCCCTGTGGCATTTGGAGTGAGGAAAAGCTGACCATGAATTCCTGTTCTTCCACATACCCGTTGCACCATCTTGGACTGGTGGTTTTCACATCAGACGGTTTCCATGAGCCTGTGTCCATCGGAAGGCTGTGAATATTAATTGCAATGGTTGTAGGCACTCAAAAATGCTGGCTGGCTATTATCACTTTTATCCTTTGCCGTGTGTAGAGATAAAGATGATCCAAATAGATCAAAAAGTTACAAAGACAATTCCTGGTTTAGCAGTTGAATCAATAAAGTGTGTTAGCGTGCGCGCTCACGTGTGTGTGTGTGTGTGTGTGTGTGTGTGTGTGTGTGTAAGAAACAGTATCATAGGGGCAAGGTTACATGGCAAAAATCAAGAAAGTTTCAAAGCTTAAATAGTTTCAAAGCTTAAATATAAGGCTGGAGCCTCACCTTTGCTTCAGCACGGCCAACCGGCTACCTTCAGACTGATCGTGCAGCCTCTGTCTTTCTCAGTTTCCTCTTCTATTTAAATCAGGATAATAGTAACTCCCGTGTCTACTGCACAGAGCAACTTTTGTCAAGGACAAATACTATTCAGTAGGTCGAAGTGCTCTGAAAACATACAGCGCCTTTACAATTATAAGGGATAGTTATTATTTAAAACTCAATGAGGCTCTGGACGCCAATATACCCTGTCAGTAACTCTGTACTTTGGACTGTCTGTGTTTTCCTGCTCACTCTCCATAGCTTGCCCTTCCAAGATCCGCTCTGCCCTCCCTCCCGCCCAAATCCCTCACGTTACAGCATTACGGCTTGGGCCGCAGTGTGACTCCATTGGGCAAAAGATTCGGGGAAGATTAGAAGACCACAAACATTGGAAAAGCATCTTAAAACCATGTGGTACAAGCACAAATGTGGCTATCATCTGTGGAAAAAAGACGGGATGGCAATTTGATGAATGATTCCCCTGGACGTTGCGGGGCAGAGAAGCAGTCACTCTTGTCCACGAGTGGAGGCAGGGGGAGCAGTCAGCCCATCAGCCCTCACTGAGCCTGAGCTGGACCGTGGGGCTCCCTGCCTCCAACCCTTCCTTTCCTTCCCCCAGGGCAGTGCTGCCTCCTCGAAAGACTTTCTCAAAAGACCATTGAGCTTCCCCGGACTGACCTCTGTGAATGTTTTCAGTTACCCCAGGAATGTGGTTGCAACTGTGAGTGGATTCCTCAAGCCAGCGCACCTTACACTCCAGGAATGTCAGGATTATCCTGGCAAACTCTGGGGGCATCCAGAGGACACTGCGCTATCCCTTTGCAGTGTTGTGCAGAGAGCGGTGACTATTACCATAAAAGGGGATTCCCATCTCACGCTAGATTATGAGAGTCCTGATGTCTGGGGCCACGTTGAGAAAATCTCTGTATCCTCTGCTCAGTGTCTATTACACCGATTTACACGAGGGTGGAGAGTGGAGGGCAGAGGGTGAGTGGAAGGGGAATTCGTCCCCATTTGTCCCTCCCCCAGAGGCCTTGGTATCCTCTTATTGTGAGGCTATCTTTGGTGTTCTGTTCCTGGAATCCATTCCCCTAGGCCACATCCCACTTGTCGTCTACAACCACATTAAATTTAACTTACAGAAAGCCATATTTATTGACCTCCTGCTCCTTGGTAGGCACTGTGGTGGGAGTCACTACCTTCCTAGGACCTCAGACCAGGAGAGTCTCATGCAGACATGTGTCAAAGGCTGGTCCTCTGCTTGATGCTGAAGAACTAAAGATATTTTGATTGTCAAGGCCAGCCCTTTATTGCACAGAGGAGTCTGCTAAAACTCAAAGGTGTGTGAGTTTCCCACTATGACAGAGCGGCAGAGCTGCGCCCAGCACCCTCACCTTCTGCCTCCCATTCCCGGGCTTGTTCATGACACTGCCACTCCATCCGGCTTCTCCTGGGAGTCTGTTCCTACTGCCGGAGTGGGAAGAACATTAGTCCTTTCACCAGAAGATCTGATAACAGAACTTGGGTCTTCCAGTCATTCAGAGAAAGTTCCAGAAGCAATGCCGTATACCTAATATTCCTTTGCCTCTGTCTTCCCTGTATCCTATTAAACTTGTGGATGTTTTCTGGTTAAACTGGTGGGCTGAAGGGAAGAAGGAAAGAGGAAAGAGCCTGGTGGGTTTACTAAGGGCAAGGGAAATGTAGGGCATTGGGGAACAGGGGGAGAGACTTCTGGTGAGATCTTCATGCAAGTAGAAGTCACCTAAAAATGTTCTTTTCTTTCTCTTTTTTTAAAAAAGGTTTTATTTATTTATTTGGCAGAGAGAGTACAAGTAGGGGGAGCGACAAGCAGAAGGAGAAGCAGGCTCCCGGTTGAGCAGGGATCCCCGCGCGGGACTCAATCCCAGGACCCCGAGATCATGACCTGACCTGAGCCAAACACAGCCGCTTAACCGACTGAGCCACCCCGGCGCCCCTAAAAATGTTCTTTTCTGACCACAAGCTAAGAAATGCTTGGGAAAGCCGGTAGAAGTTGAAAACCCCTCTGAGCAGGTGTTGGGGATGAGTGCGAGGTGGAGATTGGAGCGTCGACCTGAGGAAGGAAGCCCGGCTGGTCCCCATCTCCCGAGCCAACAAGCACATACTCCAGCACTACTGTCCGCTCGCCAGGGTACTCCTTCCTGGGCCAGCAGTGGAAAAGGCCTCCCATGACCCATAGAGAAGGTAAGGAGCTTTCTGTCTTCCCCTCCTCGGCCCCCAAGCAAAGAGAAAATGGCACTGCGTGTCTCACGGTGCTTTCTGCAAGATGGAGCCACACAGCTTCCCCCACGGCTCAGGTGAGGGAGAGTGCGCCTCTGTGAATCTGGCAGGGCTCCAGCTTCCTCCACTCTGTGCTCTTCCTGCCAATTAACGCATCCGTCCTTCTCCACAGGTGGGGAAACGGCCCCGTGGCTGCTGTCTGGCTGCCGGGCCGGCGCAGCTCCGGCCCTGAAACCCCCCCCGGGGGCGAGCCACAGGGACGGGGGACCCCTCAGGAGAGGGGCGCGTGGGTCCGGAACCAGCCCTCCCCCTCCTCCTCGCAGGAGAGAAGAGGGGGAAGACCAGGCTGGGGATGGCAGAGAAATTCGGGGGCTGGTTTAGGGGAAACAGACTGAGCTGCTTACAGCCCGCGGAGGCTGCCAACAGCCCCAGATGGCGCAGAACCTGCTGCTCTTGCTGAAAATTGATTTTGGAGGCAGTGAAGGAAGGAGGAGGGGAAGCCAGGGAAGGGGTTGTTGAGCAGGGGGTGGGGTTGGAAAGACTTGCCAAATGGAGGGTGGAATTTAGAAGCTCTGATAAAGACACTTAGTCCAAACACTCTGGGGGCAGAGATGAAGCCCTCAGCAGAAAGGGTGGCGGGATCTTGCCTCTGTATCCTCGCTCTGTTTCACCTCGCTGCTGTTTCTCCACTCTCCCTCCATCCCATTGCCCGTCTCAGAAGACACCCCCGTCAAACTCCCTCTGTGCTGGGGGACACAGCAGGCTGGGGGCGGGGCAGGCTTTGGGAAGCACCACCCATCCATCCTCCGGGGACCCCTCCCCATCCCCTCAAGCCCTCAGAGCGTAGGTGACCCTGAGCTAAGTAAGGAAGCTAACCCTTCAGTGCCTCTCACTTGGGCAAGCCTTTCTTGTGTCCTGCATCTAACTCTCTATCCATAATTCTACAATCTTTTCCTTGAAGATAGCACCGAAGTTACATCAGCTTCAGCCCCACTTCCCCCCATTTACTCACTCATTCCTCAAAGACCAACTGGGCAACCATGGAGGCCAGGCTCTGCACCAGGCCCCGGGGGCCAAAACGCACACTGCTCGATGGGATCCTCACTGAATGCTCAGGACTGTAAGAATAGCACAAATCCCCCGAGGAGCATAACTCACGTCAACGTGAGCCGTGGAAACAAGGTGGGGTCAGAGAAGGAAGAGATCACATATCCTGTGGGGAGCTCAGAAGGAAAAGTTTCAGGGTGGTGATTATATTGGAGGGGAGACCGGAAGGACAGCAAAGAGGGAGAAGGCGTGGTCTGCAAGGCGGAGGAGGACAGGACCCTGCCAGCAAATGCGAGGACAGAAGAGCATGGAGCCGAGCGGTGGGAAGCAGGACCTTCAGGCCTGAATGGAAACACTGGGGATGGCCAGGCCAGGGGCCCCCGGTGTGGCCATGCTGAGTGGTTGGCACTCATATCTGCAGATAGTGAGGCTTCCCTGACTATCTGGGCTGAGGCTCCGTCCCTGGGGAGTGGCTTGCAGACTGGCTTGGCAAGAAAGGAAATTGGAGGACAGGAATGAGGTCAGGTAACTATCCTGGTGAACCATACACGAGGCAGGGGGATGGGAACAATGTGACTTCCTTCACGGAGGCACATAAGATCTTCTTCATTTTTTTTTAAAGATTTTGTTTATTTATTTGACAGAGAGATAGAGATCCCAACTAGGCAGAGAGGCAGGCGGAGAGAGAGAGAGGGGAAGCAGGCTCCCTGCTGAGCAGAGAGCCCGATGTGGGGCTTGATCCCAGGACCCTGAGAGCATGACCTTAGCCGAAGGCAGAGGCTTAACCCACTGAGCCACCCAGGCACCCGATCTTCTTCTTTTTATCAGGATATGGAGACCGAGTGAGGACAGTGGGCCCTGCAGGGCAGGGGCCCAGGAAAGGGCTTCGTGTGGAACGTTGGTCAAAGGCTCCCAGCTGGCCATGAAGCAGCCATCCTGGGTCTTCAGACTTACGTACAGACACATTTCCAACTCCCACTGGGTCCTCCAAACAGCCCAGGGGAGAGCTGGGCATGACTCCCTCTTCTCTATTATAAAGGCGGAAACTAGCTAAGAGGAAGGGTGTGCCCAGGGCCAACGAGGACACTGCAGGGGAATCAGGGAGAGAACTCGAGAACTCGGGCTCTAGTGCAGGGCTTTCCCCGTGCTCGATGTCTTTAGGGGTCATTGGTGTAGCGCAGATGGTCCTCATGGCTGTGATGGGACAAAGACTCCTGCATTCTCCAAGGGACTGTTAGGCCCTGAGTGCCTCGGCAGGGGGACCAGCACGCCCTGCTTCTGCATCTCCCCAAACATGCAGGAAAGCCTGCCTTACCGAAATGACTCTCCTCTCCTCTCACTTGATTCTTGCCTTATCATTAAAAAGGAGCAGTCCTCTAGCCAAACATTCAAAGAGGACGAACATGACCTTCTCTTGACTAGAAAGTGTTTTTTTTGTTTTGTTTTGTTTTTTTAAAGAAATGGCTAAAGGATCCCTTGGTGGCTCAGTCAGTTAAGTGTCTGCCTTCAGCTCACATCATGATCCCAGGGGCCTGGGATCGAGTCCCACATCGAGCTCCCTGCTCAGCGGGGAGCCTGCTTCTCCCTCTGTCTGCTGCCTCCCCTGCTTGTGCTCTCTCCCTCTCTCTCTGACAAATAAATAAATAAATCCTTTAAAAAAAACATAAAGAAATGATTAAGAGTTGCAACAAGGTACCTGCCCAGCTTGGGAAGGGCCACTCTCCCTAGAGGCAGGCTGTTGCTTGCCCCTAATACCTGGGTACAGATTTTTAATCTGTTCAAGGGTGTCAGCATCATCCCTGAGCTGAAGAGCTGACTCCCTCCTCCTGCGCTTAGCTGCATTTTGAAAGGGAAGGTGAAGATGATTCTGTTCGTTAGTTCTGCCTCATGGTCCAGTCGACATCCTCTGGGGGCCTGTCAATCTAGGACCCTGAGTGGTGGAGTTGCTCAGAGCCACTGAGACTCAGTGACTGAGTTCCCCAGGAGCTGAGTATAGAGTAGCTCCTGTTACTTGACCTATATTCATTCACACGTGATTCCGGCAGGGCCCTGGGAACGCTGTGAGGGCCAGGGATTAGGGAGAGACCCAGGTCTGCAGGGCCACCGGTTTGGGGAGCTTATCACCATGCTCTCCTGCCTTTAAGGAGTGTCTGACCCCTGGAAGAACCGTACTCACCACAGCCCCATAAGAACAGCGCCATCCGAAGAGAAACAAAAGCTTGAGTGAGGGAGAGAAAATTTTTCCCACTCCAACCTGCCGCAGAAGGCAGAACACAGAAGTGCTGGTCCTAAAGTTGGCCTATAGTATCCCCAGCTTCTCTTGTCTCAACAATTTCTACCCTGGTAAAACCTTACTAACTGACCCCATAGAAGCTCCATGCTCTTTCCTCCTTGTGCCCAAACTATACTCTGGAACACATATGATGGAGTCATTTATACTGAACTACAACTTTTGTGGCTGCCCCTCACCAAGCTACTTAGCCCGTGATAGGGAAAAGGCTTAGGTGCTGACCTCTATGTCGAATGCACTAGATCTTGGGGAGCAGGGGTCAGGAAGATCGCTCCCAAGCCATGATAGAGCGGAAAGGGCTCAGAAGTGAGAGTGGGGAGTCTTAGTTTCTGGGAGGGCTTTGCTGCTAACCTGCTGGCTGATGCTAGCAGATCACCTAAACTCTTTGGACCTCCATTTCCTCCTTTGAGAAATGGGCATGATAGTCCGAGCTTCCTACCATGGTTGTCGGGATGGGAAAAGACGAAGCGTCTCAAGCGCATGGCACCACCGCCACTTCCAACAAAGAGAAAGTCCATAATGAATCCGTTCATTCATTGCTTTCTTCATCCCTTTGCTCACTTGCTCACAAAATCCCTTCTTAGGGCATCTGCCGCATCTACCTTGCAGGCTGTCCTTGGATCTGAGCCCCAGCCTTTTGCATTCACAAAGCTCCGAGTCTAGAGCCAGTCCTTAGCCCCCATCGCTTTAGAAACCCAGAGATCTCATTCGCCAGGGACAGAGTTTTCCAGGGGAAAGGCTGTAAAGCACAGGGGACTGCTGGGAGAGAGGACTTAATCGTACTTGGGTCTTATCTCTGGGCAATTGAGAAGTCTGCTTTTAGCTTCTTCCAAATCAGCTTCCTGCTTATTGCCCCCAGGGACAAGGCAGAGGCTCTTCTCCCACTTTGGCTTGCGCAGAGGCAGAGCCAAAAAGACAGGGCAGCACACTCTCCAGTGCACAGCCTGGGGCGGAGGGGTGAAGCCCTCCAAAATCTTGTTGTCAGGGGGTGAGGGAGGGGCAGGCCTGGGCGTGGAGGGCGGAGTCTGGGCTGTGTCAGCTTTGATGCTCGCTGAGCTCTGGGTGATCTTGAGAATTTCTCTTGAGCCTCTTTGATTACCTAATTTTAAGCTGTGAATGATAACATGCCTGAAGTGCCCAGGATGGTGATCTGTAGCTGGTATCACTGTGGTTATTATCTGTCATTTGAAGGTTATGGGCGTTGATGCCTTAGAGGTCGCCTCCAACGTTTCCCCAGGGGAGCCAGCAAGGATCTGCCACCTCCTCAACATTTTCCTGGGCTGGACTTTCTCTTTAAGGTTCAGCCTTCGGGTTCAGACCTTGATCTCCCTGGGAGCACACATACTCTGACACTTGTCGATCCTTTATAGGATGGCAGTGTGCTCAGAGATGAAGCTGCCATGTCAGGTGAATAGGTAAGAGATCTTTAGCAACCAGAAGAGAAATTTGAAAAAGAAAGACAATCAACAGTCAAGACGATATTTCTCCAGTGGCCTAGTTTTCCCTTAGTCCCAAGAGTTCTAAAGGGATTTTTTCTTTTCCCCTTCAAAGTTGAAGGGCATTCAAAACCCCCTCCCCTATCTCCAGACCCAGACATCTTAAAAAGAAAACCAAGAGATACCAAAGTAGGGAAGCATGGGAAGTTTCATTTGCCCCCAGGACCATATCTCAACTTTCTCACTATGTCTAAATTTGATTTCTTCGTGATATGAGGCAGGTGAATATTTTCACAGCAGTTTTGCCCCAATTCCCTGCTTCTGCGCCTTTGAGATTTGCAAAACTCTTTCATTTATGTCTTCTCATCATCCCAGGTCTTACCAACAGAAAGTGGAAGGAAGGCGATGCAAATATACGTTCCTTTTTCTCCAAATCCCATGTTCCACACCAGTGGGTGAGAATGAGTGGGATGGGTGAGAAATTGGGGGCCGTCATCTTTGCAGAATCACACAAGCAAGCAGCCAGGAGAGGGAGACCCACAGGGCCATGCATTAGTCCTCCTGGACGTCATTAGCATGCAGCCTGCGCTCTTCAAGACAGGACAAGGTTCAGTCTGTCAATGAGTGATCTACGATGTGTCACTTGTGCTATTAATGGGCATTTTCCATTTTGGCAGGCTCAGCACATTTAGCTCCTCTTCCACAAGAACATCGCTCTGTCCTCCATTAATAACCACTTTCAGACCCGAGCAGTCCCCACCTGGGCGGTTCCATCTCATGCCTTCCTCACAGGGCAGGGCTGGACTCCGCAGTCATTGGTGGTGATGGGAACAAGGATTGAGCTGCTAGTTTGTGGTCTGAAAAATACAGGACAAGGGGGGACTGCCCTACACACTGTGGGCTTTCCATAAATCTCTATTAACGAGTGAATTAATTAAAGGTAGATATGTAAAAGGACTTTGCTTGGTGGGGGTTGTCTATTGCTGTCTGGAGCAGACCCCATAGCAGAGGATGAAGATAGTACAGGCCCTGTCTTGTTGGTGCTTTTTTTTAGAAAGGGTGGGAAGACCTGTATAACAATATGTAGCAGAGGGTCCCAGAAGGGGACTCATTCTGGAAACCCATGGAGGGTTTCAGGCATAATAAAGCCTGTTGGGACATATCAGAGCCAGTGATCCAGAAATAATAAAAATCTCCCTTGCTCTACATGTTCTGCCAGTTTGGACAATTTATCTGGTTACTCCCTCCTCAAAAATCCCCAGTGGTTATGAAGGGAAGTCCTAGCCTCACCTCCACGTGAGTTGCTATCTTACTATCCAGGCTCCAAGCCCCACTGGCTTTTCCATCCCACTAGCAATGATGTGTGAGAATCCAGGAAAAAAGTAATCCATACCCCAAACTCCTCTTGTTTACTAAGACCCTGGATTTCTTCCCAAGGGGACTTCAAGTCACAATCAGATTCTGTCCTTCCCTTGGCATTCAGAGCCTGCTGTAATCTAATGCCATCATCTTACCCAAGCTCAGGTCTCATTTCTCTCACAGGAAGGATGACAATACAAGAATGTCTCCATTCCTTCCTTTGGGTCACTGCCCATGACTTGAATGCCTTCTCTCCTCTTTTCTCACTTCTCTGAAGGCCAACAGAAGTTAGCCCATCTTCTCTGGGGAGCCATCCCCACTGTATTTGCTCACATTCTTCTTATTCATAAGTCCCTACAGCACAGATGTCTTATTCTCATGAGTTGACAGAGGCCATATCACGCTCTCCTTGTACCCTACATTGTCTAGCATGGTGCTCCGCACCTAGGAACAACTATGATGAGATTCAACACAGAAGCCTCACTAAAAAATGGCACCCATGGCTAACTGATCAATCACATAATGATTCTCTAGTGGTGGCCTAGAAGAAGTGGGGAGCAGAGAAGCTAGAAGGAGAGAGCAGAAATGAGGCCTGAAATATTCATCTAGCTGTTTTTGGTACTATCAGTTGAAAAGGGTAGCCAAAGCCAACCCTGACCATTACAGGAGGCCTTGGTGCCGTAGGAAGATAGCTCCAAAGGGGATCAGCAGGTAAGAGCTCACGCCAACATCTTGCTTTTCTAGCAGAAGGTATCAGTGCCACCCTGTGGCATTCCATTGGACCTTCCTTTGGGAAGGCCTGATATTTTCCTTGCAAACCACCACCAAAAAAAGAGAGGAATCTATGGACCAGGAGGGAAGTAGCAAAGCCAATTTGGAATCAACTTTGGCCTAGGAAATGGCGCAATCTAGCTTTAATGAGATTAAATCAAATTACTTCCAAAAGGAGATGTAATTATGACAGCAACTTCTTTGGGGGCAGGCTGGGATTAATTCTCTTTTGGAAAGCCAAGACCGGATTTAGCTTTTCATGAGCCCGGGGCAGCAAAGATATGGGGAAGCTCCGGAATGTTTTTCTTTCACAAAGAAAAACTTCTACCAAAGAAGAAAACTCAACTAGGACCAGCAAATGAAAGAGCAGAGCTTAGGGAACCTGGGGTAAAGGGGCATGGGGGAAAGACCCCATTCCTGTGGCTATCCCTGATAGTTTCACAGTTGTGAGAACTGATGGGGTAATAGCATGCTTGAAAGCTTGCACGTGAAGGGTCTGTAGGAACATATCAGTGACCTATGTGACATTAGCAGTCCCCCTTATCTATGGAGGATGTGTTCCAAGACCCCCAGTGGATGCCTGAAACTGTAGATAGTACCAAACCCCTTATATATTTATAAATACATAGATATATATTTTATTACAGTGTATATGCATATATATACATACACACATATATACTATTTTTCTTTTCTTTTTTTTTTTTTTTTTTTAAAGATTTTATTTATTTGACAGCGAGAAACACAGCGAGAGAGGGAACACAAACAGAGGGAATGGTAGCGGGAGAAGCAGGCTTCCTGCCGAGCAGGGAGCCCGATGTGGGGCTCGATCCCAGGACCCTGGGACCACGACCTGAGCCGAAGGCAGACGCTTAACGACTAAGCCACCCAGGCGCCCCAATACTATTTTTCTTATACATACTTATGATAAAGTTTAATTTCTAAATTAGGCATGATAAGAGATTCATAACAGTAATTAATAATAAGAATATTCATCATAACATAAGTTATATGAATGTGGTCTCTCTCTCAAATATCTTACTGTACTGTACTCATCTTTTTTGTGATGTTGTGAGATGATGAAATGCCTACATGATGAGTTAAAGTGAGGTGAATAACACAGGCACTGTGATATAGCATTAGGCTATTGTTGACCTTCTGATGATACTCAGAAGAAGGATCACCTGCTTGACTGTGGTAACTGAAACCCGGGAAAGCAAAGCTACAGACAAAGGGACACTACTGTATATTGATGCATTCAAATTATGTCAAAAGCCTACAATAGCCGCTAAACCAGCTTCTGTTATTGACCACTCATTATATGCTAGGTTCTAGCTCCAAAACTTTCTATTTATTATCCCATAAAAGAGATCATCCTCGTAACAATTCAGAGACTTAGGTATTATATCCACTTTACAGATGAAGAAACTGAGGATCAGAAATGCCAAGTTTGCCTAAGAGTATCCCGCTTGTAAGAGGCCAAGTCAGAATTCAAAAACAGGTCTTTTTGACTCCAAAGCATCCTGATCCAGTATTTGGGGCTACACTGAGACGGGCTGAAAGCTCTGGGGGCTTTTACACCCTGAGTGTACTTGCATCCCAAATTATAGACTTTGCTATAATTACTTACACTCGGCTAGACAATGGGCATCTTGTATCCTCAGCACTCAGCAAAATAATTGGTCTTTTAAGTCAGATACCACAGAAGTAGACCCTGAGCAGAAGATCTGTGTGCAGGTGCTTTTTTTGTTTTGTTTTTGTTTTTGTTTTTTAAAAGTGCTCCCAAGAGATACATGAGAAGGAAATAGAACAAACAGAAGAGAAAAGGAGAAAAATCCAAGCAAGGCTATTATTGCAGGTGAAGCCCCAGCTTCAGGCTGATCATGCAGAAATCTCTAAATTACAACTCAGAATTTGTTCCCCCTGGAAGAAAGGAGGCTAGAAGCCACTATAGAGGGAGGGTTTGGGAGGAGGAAGTAAACTTCTAGGACTTTCCAACTCTAACTCTTCCATGAACAGCTCTAGTAGTCCAAGGACAGTCTTCTTTAAAAGGGCACAGTTGCAAGCCATTAGCAGCAAAGTGCTCAGAAGCTGGGGGATGGGTACCCAGACAAGAAGTGTCTGCCATATTGATGGTCAGTTTCAATCTGGATTGAAAGCCCTATATTATCCATTAGAGTCAGAGAATTCTAGAGCAGAAACTTGAGTCACAGTGTAGCTGAGTGAAGGACTATTCATTTACACCTGCAGGAAGCCAGTTGCCATAGCCATGGCTGGTAATATCAGTCAAAGGCTATGTGGCAAGATACAAGAGGTGCCCAATACCACATGATACAGTTTATATGCTAATCTAGGCATGGGTGAGTCTTACTGATCCATGGCCAGAGTTCATTATTGTTGGGGAAGGAAAAAGCTTGGCACAAAGATGTTTTATTGACGAGGAAGGAGATATAGGTGATGACCAGTTGAGGAGAAGCCAGCTCCTGTGATTGTAGATATCATGCCTTGATGACTCAGCCACTCAATGACTCTTCAGAGGTCCAGAAGCCCTTCATAAATGCATAGACAACATGCCCTAACTGAATCTCTAGCCTGAGAAACAGCTCCATCCTTCATAGCAAGGGAAAGTAGACTGTTTTTCTCTCCCATCTATGGATTTCATTGTTTGAATTGTGACAAGAATGGATAGGAACAGTGTGGCAACCTTGTAGACGAGGTAAGGGGAGGTCTGTATCCGCAATCAATCCCCTACAGACCTGCTTGGCTTTCTAAAATACAAGATGCTGGGGCTGGGGGCCGGGGGGATGCTCTAGTGCACAGGGAATGGACAGACAGAGGTTAGAGAAGACAGGAACAAAGGAGAGTAGAGGGGTCTCTGACTGGGAGAGAGGAGGCTGCTAAAGCCAGGTCTCCTGGGGCAGTGTGTGGGGGGATTACAAACCCGCTGAAAGAGAGCCAATCTGCCCCCTTTACCTAACAGCTTTACCTCCTAGCAGGGGCCTGGTAACATTCCAACTACTGCTCTCTCTTTTTCCTGGCATCAGTAGCCTACATCAATTGACTTCTTCCTCTAGGACTAGAATTGAGAAAGTCCCTGAACAAAGACTTTTGTGCCTGATCTCAGGTTCTGCCAAAGTTACAGTTGGCCCACCTGGTGCTTTATCCTCCACCTTTCCCGTCTTGTTCCCTCAACTCATCCACTCCTGAGAGTTTGCTTTGATTTTTCTTCCTCCCTTATCTCTCAGGAGTAACCACCACTCCCCTTGCTTCTTCTCTCAAATTATATCTTCTGTTTCATTTGCTTTCTTGGGCCACGTGATAGAGTGGAAAGAACGCGGGATGTGTGTTCCAAGGATCTCTATTCAAACACCGGCCTTTCCACCTGCTGGCCATGTGGGATTGAGTGCTTCCTTCCTCTCCTTCCTCCTCCCCCACTGTCCCCTCCCAGCATCCTGTCCTCCACCACCTGGACTGCATGGCCATCAACTTGGAATCCACCTGCCAGAGCTGTGTGCACACTTCCTGCCTCACAACTAACACTTTCCACCCAGGCTAGATGCTTTCAGTTACCTACAATATTCAACCTAGAGTTGGTTTCTGCCCCGACAGGATCCATCAGAAGTTCTGGTCCCGAGAAAACATCTGATCATAATTAAAGGCTTTTTCTTTCTTTTTTGTTTTTTTCTTGGAGTTTTTGACTCAGACACCTGACTTGTCTGCAGCTTGTTGATTAATGAAGCCTAGCGGTACCAAATAGTCACTTTATTACAACTGAATACTTAGGTATGGATGTATGAATGGCAAAGGGGTTGGGGTTGTTAGCATGATGCACATACCAGCGCAAAGGATTGAAGTGGCTGGAAAGTCAGGAAAAGACAACTAGGGCGATGGGTATATGTTCTACTGTATAGTGTATTAAATGAAAATTTGGGGTATGGTTAGCCCAACAGATCAGGAAACAATTGCCATTGAAATGAGAGTTTGTTACTTAGAGCTCCCCAGAACAAGGGACACCCTAGTCTTTAGGGAACCAGTCAGGAGGCAGAGGGAGATAGGTAAACTGTGGATGAGAGCCTTATTGTGGTTTCTGCAGGAAGAAATGGGCAAGGCGGGCTGAGGATTGGCTGTCTGAATAATTTCGCTGGGCTCTGGGACAGAGGTGCTGTCCCTAGTTGCCTGGTATCTGGCCCTGGGATGATTAGGGCAGGTGGATAGTGACCAGGACTGTGGGAGCCGAATAAACGCAGTGGCTGGCGTGGGGACTCTGGATGAGTTTGCTTGCATTTAAATTACATTCCTAAGCCAGTTGTTTATTAACTCTAGGAACTGGTTAATGCTAAGAGGAACATTTTTTCAGGATCGACAAGGTCCCAGATGTCAAAGCATCAGAACAATGGGTATGGTTGATGCTGTATGGTCGGTAAAGAAAGAAACAAAACTAATGATAGGAAGCCTTTCTGTCCTGTGTAGAGTAAGGATTCATACCCCAGGGAAGCTGAAGTGAGTAAACCATCTCCTTGAGGCTTGTCATTCTGGAGAAAAAGGAATACCATGGTGAAAGTCCAACGAAAGCCTTTGTAGTTCACACAAGCTTGTGAAATTAAAGCATAATCCTTCTTACCAATACTTAGTAGTGATTCATCTCCTTGGTCCAAACAAAGAATTCTAGTTGTCAGGGATATTTTAACTAGAACTCTAAATAATGAATGTGTGAATAGTGGTTCTTTGTTAGTATAAACTGGTTTTTATATATAACATTTGAGAAAGCCTTGGGGGCGAGTATCAGCGCTAGCAGTATGATGGGAATAATCGTCTTTTTCAAAATAACAGATTTGTGTCAATAGCATATCTCCCTCCCTTAAACTAAGCAGGCTGCTCACTCATGAGAACTGAGTGGGTGCCAGATGATTCCATTTGATCCTTGTCCCCTGCTGTGGAAGAGGGGACACAGGACCGCACACAGGACTCATAGGGAAGGAGGCAAGACAGGGTACCACACACAACAATATGCAAATACAACATAAACACACAGAACTGTGTGTGTGCATCACATTTAAACACTAAGCAGAAATATGACTGTACAAAGTGCTACAGGGCCATCTTGTTCACATAGATGAGTTCACACGATTGATGCGCTGCCTTGTTCTCTGAATGCACACAGAACATAAGTGCGCCTAGAGTCTAGGGAAGCTGTACGTTTGCTTTCTGGAATCTCCACTTCTCCACTTCTCAGGGTAGAAACCTCCTTGTTCCTGCTCCATGACCGGGTGGTTGGTCAGTTAATCGAGACACTTGGTTCAAATGGACAATCAGTAAATAGAGATCACACATATAAATGTTTCATTTTAATTCAAAACATACTGGATGCTTACCATAAAACTTTATATGTGAGCCCAGGCTACAGGCCTGGGGATATAGATCTAAAGAGGACCATTCCAGTCTTCCTTTTTTGTGTAAACCATACTCTCTAAGTATTCTCGACAATTTCCCTTTGCAATTTTTTCAAAGTAGAATAAGAAGTTACACGTGTGAAGAATCTGAGTTCAGAAATCTAGATTGTTATAGATTTTAGTTATAGCTTTGTTTTCATCTTTTTTTTGTATTTTAATTTTTTTCCCCAAAAATGTTTATTTTTTCAGTGTTACAAGATTTATTGTTCATGTACCACACCCAGTGCTCCATGCAATACGTGCCCTCCTCAAAAATTTGTTTCACCCGGATCTGATTGATATCAATTCTCTTTAATAATTCACCTTTATTGAGACATCTGAGAGCATTCAACTTAGTTTTCACAGAAACTTTTATTCTTGTTTCAGCAGTATTAAATTAATTAATTGCCAAAATAAGTAGAACCACATTGACATGCACAGTATATGCGTGTCAACCACAAGTGACTCTTGGTAAATTTACCACCCTCCTAGAGGCAGCAGAAATGTGCAGGTGTGTGAGCAAGCAGCCCACCCTCCTGGCCTACCACATGGTGGGACATCCAACATTAGGAGGAAACAATAGCATGGGGGCAGCCAGGGACTCCTGAAAGTGGAGATTGGCTAAGAGAGATTTTCTTGTATTTCCTAATCCCTTCCTCTCTTCCTGTTTTAGTGCTAGTGATACTTTATTCAGGTATAGTCAACATATATTAAAATGTGTAAATGTTAAGTATATAACTCAATGCACTTATGTAACTATCACCCAGACCAAAATAAAGAACATTTCCATCACTCTGAAAAGTTCCTTTTTGGACCTTTGAGGCAATCCCTGATCTCCCAAAGATAACCACTGTTCTGTCCGGTCACCATGGATTAATTTTGTCTATTCTTGACCTTCCCTAAAAGAAATCATCTCAACATTTTGTGTCTGGTTCTCTTTTCTTAATGTAATGCTTTTGAGATTAACCCATATGAATTGCTGAGGTGTATTTGATTCCCGTCTTCTTAACTGAGTTCACTGGCAACCACTTCAGCTGAGAAGGAGCAATAAGGTAAAAGAGAAAACTTTCAGCTACCATTCTAACTACCATTCTTGTGAAGTCTGTAGACTTCACAAGCTTCTCTGAGCAATACTGTGTTCACCCAGAGGCCCAGGGCTTATCTCCTCCAACAATGTGTGCACTGACAGATCAAAACTTAAAGCTAGGGGTACTACCTAGGTGGTTGAGAATCTATAGACTTATCTAGCTAGCTTCTTTTGTACTCCATGCTACCCACTCAGACATGGAAGAACCAGTTTGGGAAACTATCTTGGGCCCAGCCACCACAAGACTGGTGGTTCACTGTGGCTTGCTCAGAAGTCATAAGCCCATTTTCAGTACCCATGAGTGACAATGATGGCTACTTGCTCATCAATGTTTAAAAATCCTGCTGAGGAGCCCTACGAAGCTGGGTTTGCCTACATAGCCAAATGAGTCACTCATGGGTAGCATAATTGGGGTTATTTGAACATAGGCTCTCTTTTACAATTATCTTGTGGTAATATAATTTAGTGAATCCACTTTGGGATAGGCTAAAACTATAAAAGGGACCAACCCTCTTTCTCTCTTGAGTTCAGTGCTTTTGAGACTCTCATCTCCTCTGCATCAGGAAACATTGGTGGCTCAAGGCCAAGTCCATTTGGCAACTCTTGAGGCTCTGCTCAGCATGACTGACAAGGCCAGTGGTTGTTGAGAGTTTCAAGGAGCAAAAGGAGGGCGGAGCTCAGATTGTTCATGCTGAGCAGTTGGCAAAGGCACACTCCCAGGGCTGGGACAATGCTTATTGATCAATAGAGACAGTGGGCAAGACAAGGGACAGTCTGCTGGCAGGTCTGGTCCATCCCTCGCTGCTTGGGTTGGTTGATACTAATTGTCCAAAAATCGTTAGGCTGGTGTGTAGAGGGACAACCTTGGTGATCAGAAGTACAGTTTGCCATAAGATTTTGCATGGTGTCTTGATGGTAAGTGTAGAATAAGAAAGAACAATAAAAAGGATAAAATAAACTTTGGGAAAAAAGTTTTCCACCTTTCTTGTCAGGCTGTCTGGATATTTCATCCTCTGACCTCCATCAAAGAACTGAGGTATTTGTCTACTCTGATAAATGGAGAACTGTGGATTTTATGCTTAAGAATTTGTTGGCTGAGCCCAACCACTGGATGTCAGCCTCTTGATTTGTAGCTCTATGGATTTTCCAAGAGGTGAAGACCATTCTTAGCTTGGTTCTACTTTTTTCTCAGTGGAGATCTGAGTTACATAGATGGAGTCCGGGACAGAGAGCTAGAACTCATGTGTCTGATCCTTAACTGACACATCACAAGGCAATCAGAGTTTTCAAATGCCAGGTTCTACTTCTGACCAGGAGGAACTGCCCTACTCTGTGAGGGAGGTGTACTTTCATAAGGTGTGCTAGAAGAGTCCTTACGAAGTGCACAAAGATCTGGGGGAGACTATTAAAATACAAAGGAAGAACCCCCCTAATAGTCAAACTTATATTCTTGAATGTATTTTAAGGTAAAAACCTTAATGTCCTAACAAGGGCCTAACAAGGAGCCTCGGGGGCTCAATGTGTAGGCTGGGGGCCCAGAATGGCAAGATGGGGTCTCTCCAGGAAGCCATATGTGGGAGGAGGGCCTGACTGGGCTACACAGCTCTGCCCAGCTGTCAGGTATGGGGCGGCCAACAGGAGGTCCCTCCCTCTCAATGACCAGCATTCATGACTTACGTGAAGCCAGCTGGTCAACCCCACTCATGTGGGAAGAACTGGAGGGTGGTCATGATAGTTGAGGGAACCTGATTCTGGACAAGAACACCTTCAGATTTGTGCTTAGATTCACTCAAAGAAGAGGATCTGGAATGAGGTAAAAATGACTTTCAGATGTGGGGAGAAATTTACAATGGGAAATGTCCTCTCCACTTCCCCTCCCTGCCATCTCCTCCCTGTTTCCACATTGATCTTCTCTCTCACACCTCCACTCCCCTGGACCCACCTGCATCTTGCGGCATCCATCCTCCGGACCACTATTCATGACATTCAGGTAGTCCTGCTCATCCTTTAAATCGAGGCTTCGAGCCCACTCTTCCAAGAAGCCTGTCTGGGTTGATGCTGCCTTAGAGGGTTGTAAAATATAGAAACTCCTTACCTGTGTTCCAGGACCTTTACTTTTTACCTCTTCAACTCTAAGTTCTCACTGTCAGACACATTTTTCCAAAGATAGACAGCTTAGCCAGGAATCTGGCTTACAGTAAAGGACAGGGACCCCTAACACGGGACTCTAGGATATTTGGCTGTATCACTCCGATGACCCTTCCTGATGGGTAGCACCTGGAGACAAAGAAACTTTATGATACCTTGAGAAATAACTATTCTTAGTGGGGCTCTCTATCTAGGCTGGAGACCAGTGACTCAGGGGCACTTGGAGGCAAGACCCCTTGTCTCTCCTGTAGTGGCTTAAGTTATCCAGTTCCACCCCCGAACTTGCTACCTGGTCAGAAAAACCAGAGCATTGCAAGATAAAGGAGAGTATACTGGCAGGTGATCCATTTCGCATTGCTTGGATTGGTTGGTACTAACTATTCAAGAATCATCAGGCTGGTGTCTGGTAGGGCATCCTTGATGAGCCAAGGCAAATTTACCCTGAGATTTTGGTTATATGCCTTGGCTTCTTGTCGACAGGGATGGGGTGATAAGCAAGAAGATGAGATGTGAGAGGATAAAATAAACATTGGGAACTGGACAAAGCTCCTTAGAAGAGTGATGGCTGATAGAACATGTCTCCTTGGGGGTCTGAGGCTATACCCCAAAAGCTTAGAAAAATATTCTTTGCAGTATACAGTATTTTCCCTGAAGGGAGTTTTTGTAAATATAATTTTCTTCATCTTAAGGCATTCCCAGGACGTGTTTTATTACTCCTTACGATGTAAGGAGTAATATATTAACCAAGCTGCCTCTGCCTCTTAACCAGTTTCTTCTGTCCTGATTCCTCCTCCAGAAGAATAGCAAACACAACGAGGGACTTCGCTGTTCATCTCATTTGGGGACTAAGCAGGTTCTCCGCGTCCACTCTGTGTTAGCCAAGGTTAGCATTGCCTGGAGGGGAGGAGTAGGGCAGAGAATCCCAGGCGCTGCAGAAGATGGAACAGGTCGTGCTAGAAGGCGGAACAGGGACAGGCTCTGATGAGGAGGAGGAATAAACAAGAAGACAGATTGGGGAATGGTTTGTCTTCCATGATCTCCTGGCAAATTCCTCAAAAGTCCTGAACTTGACTAAACCACCTTTGGGTTTCCTCCCAAGAGATGGCAAAGGATGGCAAGCAGGAGTGTTTGTCAATGTCCACTTGCAGTCGTTACTGAGTGTTCTTACGTGTCTTCCTTTCCTTCTCGGGTATAAGAGAGGAAGGTGTACATTAGTCTGAATGCTCACACACATTCCCCATCTGAAAACCAATCAAAACCCAGGAGGAACGAGAGTCAGCTCTCTCTTAACTTTTTCTTTGTCTTTCTCAATGTGCACACGTGTGCATGATGGAGAGGAGGTGAGGCATCCTGTCCAGGTTGGAGAGTCAGCATCACTGGTTTTTCCTGTCCATGATGCTTTCCTTATAAAAAACAAACAAGCAATAGGACTATAGACAGTGACCAGCCTCCTCCCCTCCAGGGCTGGTGATGTGAAGATCAAAGGAGAGAAGGTGATAAGAAGGCAGTAGACAAATGCAAAAGATCATGATCCTCTCAATGAATGACAAAGGGCCTTCCCGACCTCCAGCCCTGGCGGCCCTCATCCTGCCAGCAAGACCTGAGTCTATACCTCCCACAGCTGCTTGATTTAGAGATCCTGCGGAGGAGTCCCCGCTGATCCCTTGAGACCCACGGGGCTATTTCCAGCTCTCCGGTTGTCTCCTCTCCGCCAAGACTTGTGTATCAAA
The DNA here is from genome assembly GCA_028646535.1 of Procyon lotor. Lineage (NCBI taxonomy): Eukaryota > Metazoa > Chordata > Mammalia > Carnivora > Procyonidae > Procyon > Procyon lotor. The sequence continues at coordinate 25,395,594 of CM053611.1, read as the reverse complement.
ACAACCGAGGAGTCCTGGTGGTTGCTTTCCCCTGGCCCCTTTAGAGGTTATGAGCCCGTGCCTGCCCCCAAAGCCTCTTCCCTCAACCAGGAGCACAGAGCTTCATGAACAGTCAGAGGCATGGGACTCAGAGACCACCTTGACCTCCTCAACCCCAGCAGAAGCAATGGGGCTCCTTCAGCAACTCCCCCAAGACTGGCAGAGCCACACTGAACCCAGCATTTCTGACTCGTGGTCCTGGGCTCTTCTATCTGAACCTTGGACATTATTTTTACTGATGAGTAAACAAACAGAAAAGGACTCACACGTAGGTCCAGTATTCATGCAAATGACCTAAACCCACCCCACGAATAACTACCACGAATGCTTTTTCTCCCCTGGTGCTGTCATCTCTTTCCTAAGCCTCGTTGTCTCAACCTCCAGTGTTTGATGCTGTTCTCTAGATCCCAATTTTGGAGTCCTCCACCCACCAGCAACATGTTAAGAGGAAAGTCTAGTCTCCTCCTGGCTGTGTGAATAAGGACAACTCACTTAACCTCTCTGAGCCTCCACTTCCTCATCTATAAGTGGAAGTAATGAAAAATTTATTCTGACTCTGCCTCTAAGATAAAATATACGATCGGGATTTGTAGACTACGAAGTGTCGCTGAATGCCAGTTGTATCTTTCTCTTCAAGCTTGTTTCATCCACACGGTGGAATTTCTGGTAAGAACCATGAAGAATTGACATGGTGATGTCTAAGCCAGGACCCATCAGTTCAACTATGTGTGGTTTGCTGCCATGTTTATATTCAAGTGTAGATTTGGCACTGGGATAACAGAAGAAGAAAATCACTTTTTTTCAAGTTGGTTATAGTTTATTCTTTCTTTTGTTTTGTTTTTTCTTTCTTTCTTTCTTTCTTTTTTTTTTTTTTGAAGCAGCAGAAGACCTAGGAATGAGAAGTAGAACGAAGGAATGAACATATGGGTGAAGGTTTGAAAAGAATAAAAACTAAAGAGTGATAGTGCCCCCCCCCCCAAAGACCCCCTCAATGTCTATCACAAGCCCTCTGCTGGTCACCCATCAAGGTCTTGTTTACTCTTTTTCTGGCTTCAGTCCTAGGTGTCTGGGTCAAGCCCACTCTGTTATTTTGGAGCAGGAAATTATTGGTCCATAACACAAGCCTATAATAAATAGCCTCATGTCATAAAATGCAAGCTCTCCACAGAGCCCTGCATTTGGAAAACACTGAGGCATTTGCAAGTTGCTGCCCGGAACATATTTGGTATCTTGCTGCCCCCTTCCCTTCTTCTGAACATGGGACACGGTCCAGGCAGGAACCGGAGGGCAGGGTGGTGTGTGCAGAGACCGAGCTGGAGAGGAAGATGAATACCTTAGGCAGAGCTGGGCTCAGTCCTAAGCATGGCCACTTTTGCCAGCCTGGTTCAGGCCTTGGGGAGGCTCTCTCTGGAACCTGTGGAGGCAAGGAGATAGGGCCAACAGCAGAGTGGAGCATGCGTGTTTCTGGATTGGATTTCTGGATTCAGGCTCCAGCTGAAGGTTCCAGAAATGTCCCCTAGGAGCCATGGAGGAACCTACAGTTCCTCCTAAGATCTTGGTCAGTTTGTGTAGGAATGGCACCCCTTTTTCCCCTCCAAGTTTTTGGGCTCTGCTTTGGCGAACTTTTTGTTTGATCCCTGTTGGAGATGGAGTGGGGAGCTTCTCCCCACTGTCCTTATAATCAGCCATGGGCCCGGCAGGGAAGCAATTGACCTGGGTATGATCTGGGAAGAATCAGAAGGCTTCATTCCCTCCTAAAGCGTATTTTTAAAGCTTGAAATCCTCTCATTAGGGTTTCATCCTTTTCACGTCAAGTTTTCCCTCTGCTAGTTAAAATGTAAATCCTTCCAAGCAGGTGAGCAGGGCCAAACCATCCACATCTTGGTAGAAAGGAGCTTCTAGTGGGTCCTGGGGATGGCATGCAGAGGGAAGGGCAGAGAAGACGGAGGTCCTGGACCCTGAGGATCAGGGATGTAAGTTTCAGGGAAGAAGGGGGCTGTACGGGAAAGAATGAAAATGAAAGGAATAGCACAGAGCAATGCTTATGAAGCGTAGCATAATGGAGCGTGAACATTTGAGTCAGGAGCTCAGTATTTGACTTCCAGCTCCACCTCTTACTTAGCTGAGATTTCTTTGAGCCTCAAGTTCGCCATCTCTAAGTGAGATTAATTCTGCCTACCTCACTTGTCTGCCTTCCAGGGTTGCTATGGGGACATGATTAGATGTCTAACGTGGAAGTGCTTTGCAGAATGCAAAAGGCTCACCACTGTCGGTGGTGGTTGTTTGTGAGCCTCCCCTCATACTCCCCAACCCACCTTCCATCTCTCTGCTGGTTCTTGCATGCGGCTGCTGCTGGCCAAGCTCCGGACCTTCTGATGGGGCTTCTGGTAGACACGGCAAATAACACTCTGCCTCCTGCATCTCTCCAACCTTGTAACATCAGTATCTCCCTGGACGCCACAGGCTGCCGGCCTCAAGCCTTTGTGAAAACCTATGGGTAGAGGCTCCAATGTCAGATTTGGGAGGCTACGCCCACGGGCAGCAGGAGCTGCGCAAAACAGGAGGGGTGACAGAAGGGAGCCCTGGGGGGCATAAATGCCTTGGCCCCGAGCCCTCTCTCTGCAAAGGGCTTGATCTAGGTCTCCCTGTGGCAATGGCTGGAGCAGAGCCAGGCTGCCAGAGCACGATGCTGGGAACAGGAGGGAATTTGCCAGATCCAACTCTGGAACCAGACACATTTGCCGCCTTTGGGAAAAGAGAAGAAAAGCGTCTCGGATCTGTTCTAGGCCCAGCCTCAGGACTGATCAGAGGGGCAGGGGATGAATGCAGGGTTTCCTCCCCAGGAGTTCTCTCCTAAAGGCTGATTTGGGAAGCAGGGAAATCCACTTCCAGCATCCAAAGCCACAGTAGACAGGCATCCATATTGAGTGCACACAGACTGAGAGGTTTGGCTTGGTTTTATCTTATTACCTCGGCTGTTATTCTCTGCCCCCGAAATACCCACTGAACCTCTGTTCAAGTTCAGTACTTTATCTCATTCCCTGATGATACCTTCCTCCCTATACTGCTCCTAAACACACACACCCAAACACACACACTCTCAAAATGTCCTGGTTCCAGGAGAAAGCCCCCTGGCTCCCTCAAGTCTCCAATTTGGGCATGTAGCAGCTTTAAAGAAGAATCCAGTTCAATGGGTTTATCTGAGGAATGCAACGTTTTAATTATTTAATCCATCTGGAATTTATTTTTGTATTTACTATGTAGGAAAAATAGAGAAAAGATGGAAAGCTACTCAGTTTGTTGTATCACTTTTTCCCTGATATAAAAACAACAAAAATATTACACAGAATATTTTTCCCATGCACATAGGTTTAAAAACCTTTGTAAAATACTTGCAAAAAAACCTCAATATGACATCAGTGACACAACTTTGACTTCTTTTAAGATTTTTGTATGTTTTAACTTGACCGTGAGGATAGAAGCTGGGAAGGAGGAAGGAGTTTGGAAAATAACCAATTTCTTCAAATGTCTGCCTTGAAGCAGAAAGCCTAGAGGTCTTGGGGTCCTCCATGCCCCCACTGAGGACCTCTGCTAACTTCATACAGAAAATCCAAGAAGAGCTGCAGAGTTTGAGGACAGAGAGAACTAGAAGCAGATGCAGTCCTGATTTTGATCATGCTAACTCAATATAGCTTTCAGGGGTGATAAGCTCCAAAAAGATTGTTATAATGTGTGGCACAATCCAAACCACATCCTGGTGTGAAACCCTGGGTGCTGGGTCAGGGAATGGACAGGCTGCTGCCTCCACTCTCCCAACTCAATCCACTCCCCTTCCCATCATCATGGGCTTTCTGGGGTGGAAATCTTATCAGGTCAAATGTCAGGATTCAAATGTTTCAAGGATGTCATATGGCTTTGTAGCACAAGTCTCTGACTGGTAAGGACATTATGTCCTCCACACACTTTACACCCTTATCTATCTGAGGCTGGCCAAACTCCTTAGTGAAAAACAGCAGACCTTCAGGATCTGGCCTCTGCTCATCTTTCTAGAAACATCTTAACCACCCTTGTCCTATACCTGTTCTCTAATTGTATGAAACTTCATTTCGGTTTCATGAACATGTCCTCCCTCTTATCTCTGTGCTTTGTCCTTTGCAATTCCTTTGGTCTGGAATTTTCGGCCTGAATTAGGTATTTCTTTTCTCTGCTGCTGGTAGCAGCAACTGTCTGGTCTTGAAACCCATCAAAATACTTACTGCAGTATAATCACGTGTTTGTCTATGCTCTCTATGACAGTGGGGACTGCCAAGGGCCAGGGACATGTTTTATCCAGTTTTTATTCCTGGTTCCAGTACAGTGCCTGAAATAGGGCAGATGCTCACCGTATTTGGCAACTTATTATGTCCACCATTTAGCCCTTTCTCTGAAAGACCATACAGTATAGTTAGGGAAGAAAATTCCAATAGGCACAGACTCAAACAATGAAGACCTTGACGAGAAAAAAAAATTAATCTATGGGCAGTGAAGAGGTTCATTCAAAAAGAAATACCATCAGTAGTCCCAATATTATCATTCATCTCAACCATTTCATTCACTAATTCATTTTATTTAATTAAAAAAAATTTGCAAGTGAGATGGGGGAAGGGTGGAGGGAGAGGGAGAGAGAGAATCTTAGGCAGGATCCATGCCTGGCAAGGAGCCCACCATGAGGCTCCATCCCATGACCCTGAGATCATGACCTGAGCTGAAATCAAGAGTCAGACGCTTAACTGACAGAACCACCTAGGTGTCCCTCATTAATTCATTTTTAAATAAAATGCTTTGAATAATCTATTGGTCAGGATGAGTTAGGTGGTGCTGCGCTAACAAGTAGCTCTAACTCTCAATAGTTAAACACAAGAAAATTTACATGTCTCTTGGGCAACCATTCCGGTATGGGTTAGTGGGTGCGGGCAACATTCCACACTATCTGGGAAAGATACTGCCATCTTATAGCTTCACCAGCTGTAGCGCATGGCCTTCCTGGTTGGGCGGGGAGGAGCTAGCTGGGGGCCACAGAGTAGGTATTCTGACACACATCTTTTCTGCTCCCAGCCTCTGTATAGATTAGTCCCCGCCTAACAACAAGGAGGCAGGGCCACATGGGAAGCTGAGAGCGAATGTTTGGTAAGTAGCTTTCACGCTGCCATAAGCACCAACTGTGATCAAGACATCGAACTAAGCCCTGAGGATAATATAAATGAATATGTACTCCCACTTCTCCCCCACGGAGTTCATAGTCAAATGGATGATAAGAAGTTTAAGTATGGACATAAAAACGATATGGCAGAATGTGCTGCCAGGCTTCTAGCCACAGTGATCTCCTTAGTAATGAGCTCACTACGTGAGCCAAGTTTCAGAGTCAAGTTCATAGGAGACCTGCATTAATCCAGCCTCTTGAATACAACCGTGCAATAATCTCAAAAGCACGCTACTGCGGGTGATTTTTCTTTCCCTTGTGTGAGCCTAGATACTGAGAAGTACTAAGGTTCATTTTTTCCCATTTTGGGTATAAGATTCTATTATGGTTCTGTTTTGATTCCTCATCTTCTCCTCTCTTTCCTTCTTCTCTAGGCAGGCTTTCCTATTCCTTACTCCCTTTCCTCAGGAATTACATCCTACCTCTTTCTCTGGTCAACGGAGTTGGCAGCTTCATAGGAAACTCTGGTTTCATCTCAAGAGGCTGAGAAAAAGCCAAGCTCTCCTCTCATATCAGGGAATCTTGATCTGTGGACACTCAGAGATTCAGAGGTGACATAAAACAATGTATAAATGGACATTTTCTTCCTTTGCGTCCTGTTATCTCTGTTGAGGTACCTAATACAATGTCAAAGTGCAGGGGCTCGTTTCCCATCTTTCTCCTCTTTTATTCTCCATGTGGCCTCCCTTTCTCACCGCCTGCCAATTGTCTGGGGACCTTCTGTCACTGAAAGTTATTCAGGCTCTCCATCTAGGTCTACACCTTCTGTTTTCAGTCTCTGGTTTAACATCCAGCCTAACCCTTCCTTTGCGTCCACCCAACAAAATCTACCTGTCCTGAGTCCCCTTTCTCCTCAGATGACCTGTGCACGAAAGGCACCAAGAGCACTGCCCTGGCCAACTGGTCGAACACCGAGAGGTACAAGATTATTTGTGGGATCCCAGGGCCCAGGGCTGCTCCAGGTTAGGAGAGGGAGGTCTGGGCCAGCCAAGTAGCCAGCTGGTTCTCTTGGCTGTATGTCACTGTCAGCTCTCTATCAGGTACCAGTCTGGAATATGAATGTACTTGGGAGGCACAGGGTGAGGAGAATAAAGACCGCAAAGGGCCACCTTGCACTTTTCTCGTATATTAGCGGCAGACACAAAGAGGCTACGGGATCATGAGCCATAAATACAGTACATTTTTTTTTCACTACCAATTTCCTCTGTAAAAATTCTCCCCTTCCACGTGCTGCCTCTATGCATTTAATTGTCACCTGTCAATGGATGATCGAATTTTTAGAAAGAACTGCTCAGAAAGGACCATGGGCGATACAAAGGAATGAACACTACCGGCTGATTCTCAAGCATCTGTGATTATGTGCCTGGGAAATATATTTTCATGAATAAGGACCTCCCAGCAAGTCTAAAAGCACGCCATGTGGTCAAGGCAGCCAGCCTTGACCTGCAGAGTGACATACCTCAGCTTCCACCCAATACAAAGCCACGAAATTCGTGTTTTGCTCTAGTGCACAGGAGAAAAACAGTTTGTGTCGAGTGTGTGATTCACCCACGGAGAAAACTGAAGCCGGTGGTTGGGGATTTTCAAAGAGCAGGAAGTGAGAGATGGTGAGTATTTAAAGTCACTGCCCAAGCGAATAGTGGGGTGAAGTAAAAACAATCCACATAGCAATTAAGAAGCAGCTACTTAACTTTCCTGATTCAAAGCTTTTCTGGAAATACTAAGGTAGTTGACATTTTAGATGTTATCTCATCAAATGCCCGGTCTGCCTAGGAATCCCCTTTCCCATATTCATGAGATGGGGTGATTCAGCCTCTCCTGGTCACACACAGAACCGGCTGGTCACTGCCTTGTAGACCACCTGGTTCCCTGGAGAATCACTCCAATTGATGAATGAGACTGTTATCGGAGACAGCACCTCTGCCTTTAGTTTGGTGAAGGTTACCGGCCTGAGAGGCTCTCTTAAACACAGACGCCCTCGTAACCATTTCAGTTTAAAACCGGGGCACCTGGGTGGCTCAGTGGGTTAAAGCCTCTGCCTTCGGCTCGGGTCATGATCTCAGGGTCCTGGGATCGAGCCCCAATTCTTCCCTCTCTCTCTGCCTGCCTCTCTGCCTGCTTGTGATCTCTCTCTCTGTCAAATTAATAAATAAAATCCTTAAAAATAAATAAATAAAAATAAAATAGAACACTGTAGGCCGGGGCCTGGTTATCAGGGGTGGACTGATGTTACGATTTCCCAGTACCTGCCCAGAAGCCGAGCCCTCCCACCGGTCCGGGCTCCGTGTTACCGCCTCCCTTTCTCTGGGGCTCCGTTTCAGTATTGGTAGTGTCACCCCTTGTGTCCACAGCGGCTCGGTCTTTTCCCTCGCCCTTCCTTGCCTTCTTTATAGACTGGGGCCCCACGGGCTACCACAGAGGGACGCTAACATACAATGACCTGAAATACGATGGTTTGTTTCTTTCTCGGGGAGCTGTCTAGCTTCTTCTCTCCCTCCATCAGCTCACTTGGGGGATCAGGATCTTTCCTCTCTGCAGCTCTGCGTGGCCAAAGCTGAGCCCAGAACACAGAATCCACCGGCAGCAGCGGCCGGGCAGGCAGGCGAGGCAGAAATCACACGCATTAGTTCCACTCACGTCCCAGCTAGGAGAATTTAGTCCCGAGGCCCTGCCTCACTGCCGGAAGCCGAGAGGTGTGATTTCTAGTGGGACAGACGAGTGCCCAGGAAGACAGAATAAAGAGACTTTGGAGTCTGCGAGGGACAGTTACTAGTCTACCCCCATATTTTATATCCTCCTTTCTTCTGTCTTTCCTTTTCTGCTTCTTCCTGCCTTCCTCTATCTGCTTCTCCTTTCTATCTGAACCAGCCATAGAGTGCAAAGCGTACAATTGTGTGTGTATAGAGTGCACGTGTGTATACATACGTATATATTCATATGCACATATATCCACACACATATATGTGTATATGGAGTATATTTACACACATATATGTGTGTGTATATTCCATATACACATACGCATGGAAAGAATACACACACATACACACACACATATATGCTCTTTCTGTATAGATAGACGTGTAAGTTGGGCTGAATTTGAGAGGTACCTCCAGCCTGTGTAGAGGCATACCACCAGCACCGCGCCATCCTGGGTTCATATTTGCCTGGTTCCTTTCCTATGGTTTTGACTTTCCAGATCCCAGGTGCAAGGAAGGTGGGCTTTCTGACAGCTCTGAGCAGTGCGCTCAGTGTGTAAGTGAACGGGCTTGGACTTCACTGCAAATAGAGGAAATGCACACGCAGGGGAGCAACTTCTCTCCCTCTGTCCTCAGTCTTTGTCGTCAGCTGGGCTTGACCTCCCGGGTGTTCACCCCAACACCAACCAGACTCAACCATCCAACGGAATCTGCTTAGGCACTCAGGAGCTTAACCCCTTAGGTCAAATAGGCAGTACCTACCACCGAACAATCAGAAAAGAAATAGACAAGGGATTGCCAAAGAGAGGGATTA
>CM053611.1:25374974-25386703 GCA_028646535.1 Procyon lotor | reverse complement strand
ATTTGCATCCTATTTAAATAATGTGCAAGAATCTCTGGTTGGATGGGAGTTTTTAGCCTTGTCAGAGAACTTTGGAAGTACTCAGCGGGGAACTGCCAAGGACACCCATGGGCCGTGTCACCTGACAGCTTGAAATCAGCTCCAATACTTTAAGACACTCCCACACCTGTGGAGAAAGGTCTCCTATATTCGAGTGGCAAACCAGGTCCGCCTGTCAGGAACTTTCTCTAGGTGCGCCTGGTCTAGAGAGCGGTACTTTCTGAGGCTTGAATTACGGGACAGAATCTCCTCCTACCATCTGCCAGTAGTTCAGCTGACCACATGCACATTTCTACATAACAATTCCCAAAGCCTGGAGCCCAGGGCTCTGCCACAGGATCTTCCCACCCTGCACTGGTTTTCTGGGTCTACCTGCAGTGACCCAAAGACGGAAGCCCCCAGGAGGTATCGGCTAATGCTGGGAAACATCGTAGTCGGCATAAGGAAAACCACGTGCCCTAACCGTCACACAGGGTACGCCCAGTCAACCTCTGCTGAGTGAGCAGAACAATAGAGCATCCCCTCTCGGAAAAACAGCCTGTGGGTCCATGGCCAGGCTATGTGGAATTCTCCAGAGGGGGATCCTACATACTAAGGATGTGAAGCAAATAACATTTATTATTACCAAACCCAATGTATTAGTTGGTAGGAATAACAGAGATATGCTTATCTAAATAATTCGGGAGAAAAGGACAGGAGTATTATTCTTATTTCCGATGAGTATGAAGGACACTGTTGTTTTGTTTATGCTTTGATCACTATATAACACGAACCTCCTTCGGCCCCACAATTGTTCTAAAGGATTGGAGAAAAGAAGTCGTTGTTAGGAGTGTACCTGGAACACGACAAATCCCCCTCATCCCTAGACATAAATGTTTTCTATCAGTAAATTGACTCCAGTGGCAGATGAAAGGTGGTTGCAAATTATGCCATATGCCTGCTCTATTTCCCCTGCCCTGGAATCTGCATGGCTTGTCACTACTTTGACCAAAGGAGTATGGGAGAAGCAGGGCTGCAGTGAGGACCAGCAGCTTCTGCCTTGGTTTCTGGGACCTGAGCTGCCATGTGGATGGTCCAGCTCGAACGACAGCGAGATCATGTGGCGATGCCCGGAGACGCGTGAAAAGGGAGAGAATCTAGGTGACATCGGCTGTCCCCACCAAGGCTTCCTGTGTGTGCTTAAAGCTGTTGGATGCTCCGGGCCAGCCCAGCCCCCGGGGTGAAGGCCACTGGCACCAAGGAACAAAACAACCACTCAGCTAAGCTCTGCTCAAAGTCTTGACTCACAAAATAGTTTTTTTTTTTTTTTTAATTTTTATTTCTTCAGTGTTCCAAGATTCATTGTTCATGCAGCACACCCAGTGCTCCATGCATTACGTGCCCTCCGCAATACCCACCACCAGGTCACCCAACCCCCCACCCCTCCCCTCCAAAACCCTCAGTTTGCTTTAAAATCTGACCATTGTTTTAAATTCACTGGATTTGAATAGTTTTTTGGAGTAGCTACTCCACTTGGACTAGCTTTTTATGCAGCAATAGAGAGCCTGAAAAACTGTACACATGATTATGAAATCAAATTAGCAAAAAGAGATCAATTATGAATTTCCTGCATAAGGCCTATACATTTTTATTTTCAGAGCAGAGGAATGATCTGGGGAGTTTGGGAGAGCCGGAAAAAATGGTCCCCCCAAATCAGGGATAACGATTCACCAAAGTTAAGGTTAGGTGCTGCTCAACGAGGAAACACAAATCCATAAACAGTGAGCTCTCCCAACGAGAGCTCTGTGACCACAGGCGGCACAGCCCCCTGACCCACACTCCCTGGGACTCGCACCACCTGGAACTCCCCAGAGCATCAGGCATCTGCCTGCCTTATTTAAGACCCAGCCAGACAGGATTTCTTCCCTTGCTTCCGTGGGGAAGGGCCATCAAGGCTGGTCCTCGCTGGCCTTCCAAGCGACGAGCCAGCAGCCATATCAGCGTGAACCAGGAACTGGCGGTGGAAGGCTGTTCGATCAGAGCGGAATTAAAGTAGTTCATTTGCTAAAGTGCCAAGAGACCTGGCGATGAACCTTCGTGAAGTGAAAACTATAACCACAGCACCCTCACAGAGATGCAATTCATCATGGGCCCGACGGGTCTGTCAACAAATAGGGCTCTCTTTCTCCAGCTGATACACAAAAGCAATCTCGTTGCCTCTGTGCTGTAGTAGGAGGACCACTGGGCTCTGTTAGACACTGCGGCTGTCTGCAGGCAGTCCTGCTAAGTAACCAGGTCGCCCCCATGGCTCAGAGCGGCACATGCGTAATCAGGGGGGGCCTGCGGCAGAGACCTGATGGGGATTCCGGCGTCTATGCCCCTCATGGTTCCTCTAATCAGGAATGGAGGTAGTTTGAAGTGAGGGTAGTTTGGGATGGGAGTGAGACCCAGTTTCGTTTCTTGTTATTTTCCAATCGAGATGGAAAGTAGAAGTGATCTCAGGAATACAAGGGATATTTTGGTTTCCCGGTGACCTGAGGCCAGCCGTCAGCCAATAGTCTAAGTAAGAAATGGGCAAGAGAGCAGGCACCATCCAGAGCGCTGATGCACAGGTTCCCCCCATCCTCCTGACCCCTCGGAGCCCACAGTGGCCCACCGAAGACCACCTGCTTAGACTCATCCCTACTTTCATTCCTCCCTACCAGCCCTCAGTTGATCTCTGAACACATTCTCTCCCTTCTCAGACTCAATTACCCAGGTGGGGGCTCTCCGACCCCTCTTCCCAGTTTCTAAATTCTAACCATGTGAGTCAAGGATAACCAGGCTCCCTGTTGGGCCACTGAACTGACCCTACATCCCATCTGATCTGACTCACGTGTATTCTGGAAAGGTCCATTAAAGAGCAATCACAAGTTCTTCAGGTTTTCCCGAAGTGTGAAACTCTGGGATTCGGGGGGAATTTCTGACAAGCACACTGCTTCCCTTGCAAGTTTTCCAGAGGCATCTGAAATTGGTCTTTTGTCTTTCTCTCTCGACGACCCTTCCCAACCCCGGCCACAAGCGCACTGTTCACGGTTCGTGGTAGCCTATTCAGAAAGCCCTCGATAGGACTTTCCCTTTCATGTTGCGCTGCATCACCTCTGGACACCCTGACCACGGCCACACCCTTCCCGGAAGGCCGTGCCTAGTGGAGGCAGCGCCCCCCCTAGTGGCCAGTGCTTTCAGGCTTTCAACTCTCCCCGCCCAAGGCTGCTGGGGAGACCACGCCAAAGAGTTTTTAGGGGTTAACCCAGATGAAAACAACAACACTTCCTTTGGTTTTTTTGAACAGAAATCCTTTCTTTATCCAATGCAAAGGGTCACTCGTGTGAATGACCTTCTGTCTCCCCTCCTCTGCCCCACACCCCTCCGACCCCCCATTGGGTCAACACAGGACGGCAGAGGTCTGGTTAACTACAGTCTCTGGAGCTCAGTATCTCTGTCTTTTCATATGGGAAAAGCATTCCTTTCTGCTGCCAACATGCGGAGTACTCTACCCACAGGGAACTCTTCTCTAATTCTTCACCCACGCTTCCCAACATCAATGACCCCTCTTCATTGACATCACAGTGGTCTGTATAACGTAAATCTCATTCTCTGTTTAGAGCTCTTCTACGGTAAGGATAAAATCAAGACATTGCAAGTATTCATTCATTCCTGGACCCGCTCCTTACTAGAACAAGCGGGCTTCAGGGAGGAAGAGTCTTAAGGGGCTTATGAGGCGGTTTTCTGGGTGTTGGACAACAAAATTATCCTCCTGCCACTCCTCATCCCTGCCCCAGCTCCCAGGTTCTCACCAGGAGGGAAAAGAGTGACCTGAATTTCTGCTGGGTGTGAGGAGTCAAAAGATTTATTTGGGTTCGCTATTCAGGGATTTTCCACTGCCTCTAGAGTAAAGCTAAAGACTTCTGTGTGCCCCTGCCCCCAGGGCTCCTCTCTCTCCACTGCCTTCCCTTCCTTGCACACACAGAGCTGTGAGGAGATTCCCAAAGAGTGAAGTGCCTCTCTAGGCCTCCAGGTTCCACATCTGTGGCTTCTCAAACTCATCCCAGACTCTCTGGTTCCTTGCTGAGGGCTCTCATGGGGCCACGCTTATGCCCACGTCTTCCCTGCACCCTCATGCTGGCCAAGGCCCCTCCAATGTACGCACACACTACCATAACCCCTTAACTCTCAGGTTGTGTGTGGAAAAGATCACAGATTCCCAGGGAAGATAGTAGCTCCACAAACTCAGGCCAGCCCACTCACTTCCAGGTAGATTCATTCATGCGCTTTGAAGAACTTACAGAGAAATCAAGCTGACAGTGTCCTATCATAACACACTGCCCACCTCATAATCTTCTCTCCCTCAACTCTCCTTAATGTTCAGCATCAAGTCATATCATCTCAAAAGAAGACCAGAATTTAGGAAGAGAGGTATTTTGTAGCCCTGAAGATTATGATTCAATTCTACTCTTTCTACCCCCAGGCCTTCTGTTATTCAGACAAAATTATCTTAATTCTTTGAAACCCACTTTTTGGAGATATAAAACTTGGAGACATCTTCATAGATTTTTTTTTAATTGGAGATTTTTGCCTAAGAATATTCTGCCCTCAAAATTTCTTTTCTCTTGGCATTTTCCTACACAATTCATCTGGAGAATATAACTGTTTAATAAATGTGAGCAGTGAGGATAATTCTCAGGCCCAATCTTTGGGTGGTTGGAGGAATCAGGAGGAAGAGCAGGATCCTCTCTTCTTGGTGAACACAAGACAGGAAAAGTCTGTGAGATAAAGGCATTTCACTGATACTTTTCTGGGAGTGATCTGCCATCCTTTGTGCTGACTTTTTGGGTCTTACTTACTCTGGTTTTCAGTTATTAAGGCAAGGGCTAAACTTTGCACTGGATTGTGGCAATCAGGAAATGTGTCTAATCTAGTTAGTCCTCAACCCAGTTGAGTGGACCCGCACTGAATAGCATTCAGTTCTTTTTATAGAGGTATGCATAAGCCAGGGATACAATCTAAAGCCACTATGGTGATTCACTCACTAGATTCATCAAGAAGCTGCTTCATGATTGAAAAGTCACAAACGTGAGATGTTACCTTGGTCCTGGTTGAGGGGGAGGACTCTCTGAGGAAGACTTTGTCATAAATTCCTTTATAGCAACTTTGAGATGCCATAAGGAGGGGCTAGATATTGATAGTAATAACTTGAATTTCATCCCTGGGAGAAAACTCCTTGAATGTTGCTTCTCATAGAGCCTGGTAAATATTTTCAGTTTTGCAGGGTTTGCGGTTGGCCTAGTAAAGAAGCCAAGATTCCCTGTTCTGGCCCATTGAGGAATAAGTAAAATATGAAAGAGGGGGGCGGTCTTATCACATGAATTTTCCATAACAGAGATTTGGGAGTTGAAAACAGGAGACAATATGACTTGGTGACAACATCATAAAAGTTACTTCAGTGAAATGTAAATACACTTCCTTGGTCCATACACATTCTTGCATGCACACATTCACAGACAGAGCTGGAATGAGTCAAAGCTGTGTTGTCAAAACCATGGGAGTATGTGGTGTTCAATGCAGTCAAGCAAACCCAAAGCAGAACAGACATCATCCTGAAGAACACCCTGGAAACTAAAGGTGGGTGGAGTGGGGTCTGGGGATGAGGAGTGCGTCCCTCAGAAGCAGAAGACAAGCTCCAGAGCCCGCTGTTTGGGGTTTATTGAACTATTTGCCTGGAGGAAGATTTGCATTCTTGTGGCATGTGCTTTCTTGCAACTTTCGTCACTTAAGCACTCTCTTCTCCCCAGAGGGATGGATAAGACTTCACAGGAGGAGACTCTGACAATTCCAAGGGATCCCACGAGCAGATTTTTTCCATTGGTTGTAAATGCACAGAAATGAGTCAGCATCCCCCACCTAAAGGAGGGATTTTTTATGACCCTTTATCTTCCTTTAGGTAGCTATTTAGACTAGTCATGGCAAATATTTATGTAGATTTTTTTCTCTTGGTATATACAGTGACCTTTGTTGGTTATTGTAGGGTTTTACACAGTGTTTTTCCCACTGAAGAAAAATCAATGCCACATATGTAAATGAAAAGCTCATATTCTCTCTCTCTCTCTCTCTCTCTCTCTCACACACACACACACACACACACACATACATACATACCACAGTGGCACTTGGTTTTGGTTCATTGTGGCCAACCAAAGAAGTTTGCCATATGCTTTTTTCTTTGAATATCCCCAAATGAGTTGGAATGAAGTGGATTGTCTACTAGGGCCATATTTTATACAGGTAGATTCAGCCATTAATTGCTCTGTGGTTTCTGACTAATTCCTTCCTTCCCTTTGGTGCAGTGCATCTTTTCAAGGAGAAAGAGGTTTGAGGGTTACTTGGCAGCTTCACAACTTCCATTTGCTTAAAAATGTGGAGACACCACCTAGCTTGAAAAAAAAATGAAAGAGAGTTACAAATTCTGTCGCTCCAGGGAAGTACAGTCATCCAAGCCCACAAATTCCATCCAAGAACGTTCCTGGCTCAGCCAATTCTCCAAGTCAGATGCAGGAACAAAGCCTTTCATTTGGGCACCCAGATGCTTGACTTAAAGGACCCATGAGAGAATATATCAGAGTGGGAACAAAAGACGTCTACAAAACGATGACAACCAAGTACCTGATGCTGAGCTCTACTTTTACATGTGTTGGGGCCCCTTATGTAAGTATAAGTTCTAAATAAATTCTGAATGGAACCTAAGATAGTTGTGATTGCCAGCCTCCATATGTAGCTGCTAATTTCTACCATGGGATGGGATGATCCCATTTATGTTTGGTTGGTTAATACCAACATTCACTGCTAATATTAATGACACCTAACTATGGATTTGCAAGTCACTTGTGTTAACATGAAAGTGATTAGCTACTAATAATACTATTTATACATAGCATGACAAGACTATATATTTTGCTCGCATTACCTCATTTAGTTCCCCCAACATCTCTGTAAGGTAAACACTAATATCATTTCCATTTCCCATCTGAGACTTCAAGAACTTAACTACTTTGCCAGGGTCATCAACACAGTTGATTTCAAACTCCACTGCAGAGCCTGATTCCTAGACTTCAAGGTATACTGACATTTGTTATTTAGAAACTATACCAGCAACTCTTAGGGTAAATATGCCTACCTCTCCTATGGCTCTGATTAGAATGTTAGCTTAAAAAAAAAAAAAAAAAAAAGAATGCTAGTTTTCCTAAGGGTAGAAGTCAGCTTCTCATTTTCTTTCATTTCCTTTAAAATACTCAACACAGAACTGCACAGAATGAGCTAAATAACATTGACTCACTCACGCACTCAGGGAATTTAGCCAACAATTAACTCTTATCTCCTGCCATCTTGTTAAGTGTTGGCAGTTCTGCTTCACCTTCAATTGCTGCTTAAGTCTGTTAAGATACTAAAGAGAGGTTTGGAAACAGGATTTTGTGTTGATAGTTATTTTTCCTGGATTCATGATAATATTGAAGGGGAAAGGCTAGGGGTGAGTTTCTTAATGAGAAAAGTAGCAAACAAAAGCTAGAAATAGAGAAAAGGGAACAGAGAAAGTGGAAAGTAGAAGGTAGGGGAATTGAGGCAAACCATTGATAGAGAAAGATAGTTCCAAAGAAATTGTCTAACTATGTTTATATTGATGACAATTTGAGCATTTGATACACAGCCTTATGAATTTTTATTTGGATAACTTGAGCTTACAACAACTTGGCTCTGAATCTAGGCAAAGGAATAAAAATGTAGCAAACAAATTCAGGAAATCTGCAGAGAGAGCTATGAAGTCAATGAGTAGTTCATATAAGCCTATAGTAGAGGGTAGTGAGATGGGTTTCTATCCAGCCCCTTCCCTCTCTCACAGAAGGAACTCCTTTCTCCATGGAGACAAAATAGTTTGGCAAAGGACTTCGCTGTCACTCTGCTTGGCCATATTTTCTTGAAGACATTAAATGACAGTGGTCACAAACAAATATGTAAATGTCAACCAGTCAGTAAATAAGTATTTGATTACCTGGTTTCCCTTAGCATGGCAAGATCCAAGAGACATGTGTAATGATGCCCTCTATAGAATTTAGTTGGAAAGACCCCAAAACAAGGATTGCGAATACATGGCACATATATACTACCCTCATCTCCGCTTGTCCTTGGGGCAGATGTCTTCAATCAATCATGATGTACATTCTCACCAAATTAGGATGCTGCTTCAGAATACTTCTCATCACAGCATACGTGCAACCTCTACTAACTATTCAGAGTTGTCCCAATGAAAGGGATCTAGTTCTCATCCTTGCCCTGGGCCACCACAAGTAGAAAAACAGCAGTCTAAAAGAGTGAATTATTCTGTGATACAGTAAAATGAGGAGTTTAGAGGACATGTACATGCCTCGGGGCCATGATACACAGACATTTTTGTCGACAACGCAGGAAGTAAGGCTGTGGTTGAGACTGGCATTAGAAAAGGAGGGGCCTACCTCCTAGGAACATGGACATAAGCCCTGTACGGACAAAGCCGGTCTAACATTCACAGAAGACAAGCAGAGCTTGAGGACAACTCACTCATTCACAACCACCTGGTGGAGGACTAAGAGTCCAGCCTTGGTGGGTGCTAAAAGGGGAGAAGGCTGACTGCCTAGTAAATATCGTTAAATGCTATAAACTTTGGGGCAGGAGGAAAGGCTAATGGCCAGAAAATGTGGTCAGACATTAAAGCAGAGCTGAGGGCCACCAACCTAGAGGACTATTAGAAGGGCCCCATGGAGATTTTGAACTTCCAAAGCTAATATATGGAAAACCTCTTCACAGTGCTGAAGTGTGCAAAGTAAAAAATGTGCAAAGAAGTGTAAGAGGTCACAGGAAAAACTAAAATGCCTTTTGGTTTTCCATCACGGAGAAGATAAAGCAGCCGAGGGGTAAAGTGAGCGGTATTTACAACTGCTTTTTCTCAAGAAGGTGCTCTGTAACAAGCTGTTTTAATTTCCAGTGAGGGCAGAATAAAAAGGTTTGTCTTGTAGCAAGGGATATTTAAGAAAGACACAAAAAGTGCTCTATTTAGAATTGTTGGAGACTGGTTTGGATCACGAATGATATGATGTCTCTTTTACTGGGTGTCTTCAAGAACAAGAGAAATGCCTATAAATTTGAGTAATATTACATGCAGTTCTACCTGGAGGCAAAGAACAAACTAAATGGCCCCTGAAAGTCCATTCCGGGCAGGATGCTAAAACTGTAAACAGTATGCAATCCCAGACTAGCTAAGCAAAGCAGTGCCTTGGAGAAGCTCTCTCCTTGCACTATTTGATGTCTTGCATTCTGTCCCTCCTGCCTCCCTCGCCTATACCCACACCGTTGCTCATGTAAGCCAACAAGAACTGAATGTAACCAACTCATTGACATCTCTTCTTTGGCTTGCTTTGCTAACCACTTCTTATAGGGATTGCCATTCCCTTGTGTGAGTCAGACTGCTTTGCTGGAAATGAAATTAACTAAATGGAGATGGAACCAATTTTTCCCATTTCCAAAGAGTTAGAAGGTGCCATGGTAATCTACATGTTCATGGAACTCACTACACAGATGGTCCAGAGGATATGGCTTGAAAGCCTTCAATAGGGTTGATGATACGGTCAGATCTAAACATTTTAGGCAAAATTATATTTAACTATGACTTTGAAGCCTGGTGTTCCTAGCAGAAGATATCAATGAGGAATATAACAGCCAGAACTCAAATTCTGAAAGTTTGATTATTAAATGAAGTATAAAAAAGAATTATAACTCGCTTGTGCTTTTATTTTCATTCTCTAAAGTGGAGTTCAGGCCACACATCTACTTAAGTATCCAAACAGAATGCTTTGGGAAGAAAAGGACAGTAGCTTTAATGGTCTAAGAGCCAACCAGAGAAATCTCCTGTTGCACTCATATTAGGCACCAGAAAAAAAAAAAAGAATATTAGTGGTTGGGCTACACAAGGTCTGCACACATTGTCAGAGTGTGGGCAGGATCACTTAGCAAATTCAAGGAAGCAACATAAACCAGGAGCGGGAGAGCTGCCAAAAAATATACTCAAGATACTTTAGCATGAAATGATTGTACTTAAGAAGAAGCCAACTCAAATTATAAGGAGACTCTCCCATTCCCAGGGAAGACATAGAAGGATGTAGGTTTCTGTATTTCTTCACAAATTCTGATTGCTTTCTTTTCTTAACAAAGGAAATGAAATGGTATAGACCACGGGATATATCTATATATACAAGGATGGTACAATCAAGTTGATCTGGAAAAATTCCAATGCAATTTTGGAGGAAAGGTAAAAGGACTCTTGAAATCAGCAGAATACTTTCCATTCTTGAGATACAGAAAAGGAAATTTGTTCAAAAGGAATGGAATGAAGAAAGAGTGGATACAACAATGAAGGGATTAAAAATATTGATTCTTAAAGGTTCAAAAAAGTCTGTAGACATCCAGTGTACTGTGTTCAAAATTTTATACTAACTCACAGTACTCTCCAGTGAATGGGCAAATGTGTCATCCCACAAAATGCATCTATTTTCCACCTCGGGTTGGCAGTTGGGTCTGTGCCCTGCCCTCCTGGACTTATTTCTCTTCAGCTTAGAAGTAGGAGTCCTTCCCCAATATCCACCATCGTTCCCACCCTATCTCTGCCCAACCACCATTAAAGAAGCATCCAAAAGTCCCAAGTAGTCATCTGTGATCCCCCACCTAATCTACTAGCATATACAAGGAATTCCAGTCATTTTTCTGATAACTGTACAAAATGTATGGTAGATGTTTCTCTCAGCCTTTTCTTCTGTGGGGAGACAGGGTAAATTCATCCAACAGCATTCATCCTGTTGTTGATCGGTGGTCCTGAGGACACATCCTCTGAGGCCCAGATAGGAGTACGCATGGCGTCTGGGGGGGTCCTTAGTGTAGTGCACATCCTTTTCTTCCTGCCTCCTCTCCTTAAAGGCATGAAGAAGTGTGCTGAACATTGACTGCTGGTCATTGTTTGGAAGTTAGTCTCTGAGACTGCAGCAGCCCCTATGTTCAGGAGAAAGAGAGAGCTCCCAGACAGCAGTGAGATGAGAGGACCTCAGGGGAGTTTATCTCACACTCCTGTTTAGTCAGCGTATTAGTTTCCTGAGGCTACTGTAGTGAAGTGCCCCAAACTAGAGGGCTGAATACAATAGAAACTTACTCTCTCACAGTTATGGAGACTAGAAATCGAAAATCTGGCAGAATTGTGCTCCCTCCAAGTGCTCTGGGGAGAATCCTTCCTGTCTCCTCCAGCTTTGGTAGCTAGTGGCCTTTCTGCCTTACAATGGCATTACTCTAATCTCTGCATCTACCTTTATGGCCCCTTTTCTTCCATGTGCCTGTCTTTGTTGTGTATCTGTCTATTAAGTATACAGGTGATTGTATTTAGGGCCCACCTGATAATCCAGGATAAACTCCTTTTTTCAAAATCCTTTTTTTCCCCTTTTTTCGTCTTTATTTTATTATTATTTTTTGTTTTTTGCCACTTTACTTTTTTTCCCCAAATATGTTTATTTTTTCAGTGTTACAAGATGAATTGTTCACGTACCACACCCGGTGCTCCATGCAATACGTACCCTCCTTCACCCACCACCAGGCTCACCCAACCCCCC
>CM053611.1:25297889-25374474 GCA_028646535.1 Procyon lotor | reverse complement strand
AAAAAAAAAAAAAATATATAGGTGATAGGAGAAAATCAAGGAATGTGTGAAGAGCAAGAGTAAGAAGAGTGAAGAGCAAGAGTAAGAAGATCAAATGCTTAGATTTTCTACTCGAGGCTTATGATGCAGCTCAAGGACTTTCTATGACCTTGTGAAAAGAATCTCTTATGTCTTGCAGGCACAGGGCTCAGACAAAAACAATTTCACAGTTCGATCCTATGGGCTGTCAATTTACAACAGTTGAATTCACAGTCTTCTGAGGTGCCATTTGTGAAAGTTAGGGCACTGATTACGAATGACTAGGAAGCTGAGAACTGGAATGGGGATATATAGGAGGATTAAGAGCATTTGGAATAATTCTTATATACCTGAACAGAAGCTGACTTTCCTTTTTCCTTATCTGACAAAGCTGTTAAGCCTTTGATGAGCTGATTCTTCTCAAGCCTCATCCCAGTTATTCATAATTATCCCCTGACCTGTAACTATAAACACATCCCAAAGAGCCGATAACAAAGTCAGAGTATATTAGTAAGGAGAGCTCCAGCGTCTTTAATCAAAGCTTTAAAGGTTATTGTCTTTAGGCAGTGATTCGATGAGGCACATTATTATCTATGTAAGCCTTTCAATTTTAATGGATTTAGAAAGATTCCAGGCCAAGTGGTAGTTCAGTATCATCACAAATAAGGAAAATATGATCACTATAATAGTTTGGTCTACATAGTTATTAAAATGGTCTCAACTATAAGGATTTTAAGTAATGACTCATTACTTAATGTAATGTACATCATGAGAGTACCAGTCCCAAAAGAGATAGGCGGCCGAAGGAGGCCTATCTGACTGGGGCAAGTCAGATAGTGACTGGGGCAGCTCCGAAAGAGGATAACTGAGGATAATCCTAGGGTTTTGAGTAAATCTAGTAATTTATAGCTGGCTACTAGATCTTAATAGAGATAAACTCGATTTTGGTAACCTACAAACTCCAGCTCTGGTGTACAAAGGCTACTCTTAGACCTCCTGGTAAAAGTCATGACCACCCTCACACTTTAAGATGTCTTGTGTTTCAGGAAACATTTCCTTTGGGGCCCTGAGGAGAAACTCACGACCCCTTACCCAAGCTCCACACACGAAACAGTTTACCAACCTAAAGCTTATAAAATGAGGAAGTTGGTTGCCTTTAAAGAAGGACTTTGCAGTAATAAAGTATATACCATGAGTGTTTTTCTTAGTCTTCTCCAAAGAATGTTATGTTCTTCAAGCAGGATGAAAGTGTCCTAAGGAAAGGGAAATATTCTGATATTTGTGTGGGTCATTGGTCTCCATACCTAAGCCAAACTACTTCTTGGGAACCTGAAATACTAATGTGACCAAATAGACATAATGAGGGCTTCAGAGGACCAGGAGAAATTCATTAGCATGACTTATAAAAACAGAAAATAAGTGTTAGCAAAGATATGGAGACATTGGAATCCTTGAGCATTGCTGGTGGGAATGTAAAGTGGCACAACCCCTTTGGAAAACACAGCAGTCCCACAAAAATTACAAATGGTATTACCGTATGATCCAGCAATATACTTCTTGGCATATACACAAAAAAAATGAAATCAAAGACCTAAGCAAATACTGGTGTACCTGTATTCACAGCAGCTTTGTTCACAAAAGCAAAAAGGTAGAAGCAACCCAAATGTCCATCAACAAATGAATGGATAAACAAAATATGACCCATATATACAAGGTAATACTATTTAACCTTAAAATGGAAGGAGATTCTGACACACACCACAACGTGGATGACTGGTAAGGACATTATACTAAGTGAGATAAGCCAGTCTCAAAAGAACAAATACTAAATGATCTCACTTGTCTATGGTAACTAGAACAGTCATATCCACAGGCAGAAAGTAGAATGGTTGCTGCCAGGGCCAAGAGGGAGTGGGGAATGATTTAGTGTTTAAGGAGTTTCAGTTTTGGAAGATAAAAAACAAAGTCTGGAGAGGGATGGTGGTGATGGCGGAACCATCATGTAAATGTACTTAATGGCACTGAACTAACGATACACTTGAAAGTAATCAGAACGCTTAATTTTATGGGTGTTTCTAGGAAGTTCAGGAGACTGGGTTATGTCAGAATATTTATTTCAAAATGAAGGAGACGCTGAAACTTCTATCATCTACCATTAAGGAGATTTGATGATTGTTTTGATTTTGGAGGTCACAATAATAAATTTGGTTGTGACGTTGCAGCCCATTTACCAAGGGATCTGAAAAGCTAGCTGCCAGCCCAAACTAGAGACCTTCCTCCAAGTCCCCCTGCCTTGTGTCCCAAAGTTGCTCAGAATTCTACAGCAGATAAAATATCCATAGCAAATGGGGATGCTGCTGGCGGTGACTGGGGCAAGCTCCGAAAGAGGATAACTGAGGATAATCCTAGGGTTTTGAGTAAATCTAGTAATTTATAGCTGGCTACTAGATCTTAATAGAGATAAATAATATTCATGTGTACCCAGGAGACTGTAACATTAAGATAAACACACACACACACACACACACATACACACGCACGCACAGACACCCATGCACACACACAACCAGGGTCAAAGCAGGGACTTAGCACACATTTTAGTTGCACAAACAGGTTATTCACGTTCCTGAGCACTTACTCCTGCCTTACTGCCATCCCTCCCTCTGTCCTTGGCTCTGTGGGAAATTCTCTGCGATTAAGGATGAAAAAAAAAAAAACAAAAAAAAACCCGGAGTCTGGTTTAGATACGGCTCTGCAGAACTGTTGATTCAAGACACAGGGGATAACAGGAGTACCACGGCCCCAACCAAGGATGGTTTGATTTGACAGTAAAGAAAATTCTCCCAGGAAGAAAACTATCAGATTCTACTTTTTTAAAGTAAGCAAAGATAAAGAGGTAAATCCCAGGGGCCCACTACTGGAGCTGCTCCGGCCTTAGGAGTGGCTGGCCCATGTAGTTCCACAAATCTTTATATGGCCTTAATATAGATGTACACGAGTTTGCTCTAATGATTCCTCAGTAGTGAGTCCCCACAATAAGAAAAGGAAAGAGGGGGCACCTGGGTGACTCAGTGGATTAAGCCTCTACCTTCAGCTCAGGTCATGATCTCAGGGTCCCGGGATCGAGCCCCACATCGGGCTCTCTGCTCAGCAGGGAGTCTGCTTCCCCACCCCCTCTGCCTGCCTCTCTGCCTACTTGTGATCTCTCTCTCTCTGTCAAATAAATAAATAAAATCTTAAAAAAAAAAAAAAAAAGGAAAGAGGATAGCCCCTCAAAAAGACAGAGAAAATTCTCTCTCTTTCTCTCTCTCTCTCTCTTTCTCCCTTTCTTTCTGCCTCTTTTGCTCGAATCTGCACTTCTGCAGTGAAGCCTCAAGGGAATGACACAAAGCAAAGCAGAAGCAGAGGTACTATCCATCACACCGCTCCAAATCCTGCTACGGTATCTCTACAGGGCCTTAAACATAACTTCTTTTATATGGGCCAAATTAGATTTCATAGCATTCTGGAATATGAGCTGATGATCGCAAAAGCCCTTGGAAAACTAGAAAATGTTTCAAGGCATTGTTGATATTCTCAGAGTAGGGTACCTGTCAGTAGACGAGGGCAAATATTAATGAACCCATTGATTGGATCTAGTTTATAGTTCTGAAATAAAAGAAGACTGAAGACTAAAACAAATATTTAAGAGAAACTTCCCTTATATTAAAACATAGTGGCAGGCTGGGTTCCTGCTGGAATTATATAGGCTCACATATGGATTCTTCATTCATAACTGTAAAACTCCAGCCAAGAAATAATAATCATCATAAACCAAGGAGACCCTGGGTTAAAGAAATGATTACAGTTGACAATAGAGGTGTAAACATGACCCTAATTCAAGAATCTATAATCTCTCTTCTGAGCATCTGGCCATTAGCCATGCTTCTAATTAAACCGAGTGTGGGAGTAGCGTTCCATCACCCAGGAATACAGCAACATTCTGAATTTCCCAACAGACTGACCACCCCAGTCTTGACTTTTCAGCCGTTGTTTCTTTATCTGCTGAAACTCAAACAAGGCTTTAATTGTTAATAAGACTCTTCTCCAAAACATCTTTAGTCTTTGGTCAATCTTTATACTGATGAAAAGAGAGAAGCTGGGGTAGAATTTTAAAGGTGAGCATTGTATATTTATCAGATGGCCCTGATATAGGTCACAAAGGCCATGAGATGAAGCAAGTCCTTATTTTTGAGGAGCTAGGGAATGAATATAGCTAAAAATAAAAACAAAACAGTAACACAGTAACAGTGTGTTCATCTACCTCAGACTGTCAAAGGATAGAAGAGATTTTTGGAGGTTAATAAGTCCATTTCCCTGTCTCAGAGCATGGTTGTCTACTGAGGACTATAGACTAGCACCTTCTGCTGAGGTCCACCAGGACCTAAGTCCATCTTTGGACTATCAAAGTACATTCCATGTGCTTTCAGGCTCTATGAACCATGTGTGATCAAAATACTCTAAGGAATTGGTGGGTTTCTCACATATACTCCATGACATCTGTTCTTTAGCCTGCCAGCCACATTTGATGCTAAGGCAGAGAGAGCTGTCTCCCAAACAGAATCTTTTGCCATACATCTATCGCGTGGCGTTGACAGTCCTTCATGCAGTGTAGTGCGGGGGCAATGATATCTCAGTAAAAATTCTTGCTAGGATCCAATGATTTATTTAGCTAACAGCTTAGTTAATTATGTCAGTTTGACAATTTCAAGAGGGAAGGAAAAACACACACGGGCTGGATGAGGAGATTGTCTTAGTAGTATTTTATGCCAAGATATGGTAAGGAAACCCACTGATTTCTTGGTAAAATCTCTAAGCCATCATACATTCTCCTACAATCAAGACCACCACTACATTTTGAAAGAAACATGTTTTCTCCCCACTCGTAAACAAGGCAAAGTCAGACAAAAATAGAAAAAAAGACACATGAAAAACAAAACAAACAAAAAGGAATCCCCAAAACCAAATAAACATTTATTTTTCAAATAATGCAGATGACCTGACACTTTATGTGGAAAACCCAAAAACCACCCCCAAATTACTAGAACTCATACAGCAATTCAGTAATGTGGCAGGATACAAAATCAATGCACAGAAATCAGCTGCTTTCTTATACACTAACAATGTAACTGTAGAAAGAGAAATTAGAGAATCGATTCCATTTACAATAGCATCAAAGACCATAAGATACCTTGGAATAAACCTAACCAAAGATGTAAAGGATCTATACTCTAGGAACTACAGAACACTTGTGAAAGAAATTGAAGAAGACACACACAAAAAATGGAAAAACATTCCATGCTCATGGATCGGAAGAATAAACATCGTTAAAATGTCTATACTGCCCAGAGCAATCTATACTGTCAACGCCATCCCAATCAAAATAACAATGGCATTTTTCAACGTCCCAGAACAAATAATTCTAAAATTTGTATGGAACCAGAAAAGACCTCAAATCACCAAGGAAATATTGAAGAAAAGAAACAAAGCTGGGGGCATCACGTTGCCTGATTTCAAGCTATATTACAAAGCTGTGATCACCAAGACAGTATGGTACTGGCACAAAAACAGATGCATAGATCATGTGGAACAGAGTAAAGAGCCCAGATATAGAACCTCAACTCTATGGTCAAATAATCTTCGACAAACAGGAAAAAATTTCCAATGGAAAAAAGACAGTCTCTTTAATAAATGGTGCTGGGAAAATGGGACAGCTATATACAGAAGAATGAAACTTGACCATTCTCTTACACCATACACAAAGATAAACTCAAAATGGATGAAAGACCACAATGTGAGACAGGAATCCATCAAAATCCTAGAGGAGAGCATACCTCTTTGACATCAGCCACAGCAACTTCTTTCAAGACATTCTCCAAGGGAAACAAAAGAAAAAGGGAACTTTGGGGACTTCATCGAGATAAAAAGCTGCTGCACAGCAAAGTAAATAGTCAACAATACAGAGAGGCAACCCACGGAATGGGAGAAGATATTTGCAAATGACACTATATACAAAGAGCTGATATTGAAGATCTATAAAGCACTTCTCAAACTCAACACCCAAAAAACAAATAATCAAGTCAAAAAATAGGCAGAAGACATGAACAGACACTTCTCCAAAGAAGACATACAAATGGCTAACAGACAAATGAAAAAGTATTCATCATCATTAGCCATCAGGGAGATTCAAATCAAAACCACATTAAGATACCACCTTCCACCAGTTAGAATGGCAAAAATTAACAAGGCAAGAAACAACAAATGTTGGAGAGGATGTGGAGAAAAGGGAACCCTCTTACACTGTTTTTGGGAATGCAAGTTGGTGCAGCCACTTTGAAAAACTGGGTGGATGTTCCTCAAAAAATTAAAAATAGAGCTACCCTATGACCCATCAATTACACTACTAGATATTTACCCAAAAATACAGATTAGTGAAAAGAAGGGCCATATGCACCCCGGTGTTCATAGCAGCAATGTCCACAATAGCTAAACTGTGGAAGGAGCCGAGATGCCCTTCAACAGAAGAATGGATATAGAAGATATGACCCATCTATACAATGGGATATTATGCCTCCATCAGAAGGGATGAATACCCAACTTTTGCATCAACATGGATGGGACTGGGGGAGATTATGCTAAGTGAAATAAGTCAAGCAAAGAAAGACAATTATCATATGGTTTCACTTATTTGTGGAACATAAGGAATGGCATGGAGGACATTAGGAGAAGGAAGGGGAAAATGAAGGGGGGAAACTGGAGGGGGAGATGAACCATGAGAGACTATGGACTCTGAGAAACAAATTGAGGGTTTTAGAGGGGAGGTGGGGTGGGGAGATGGGTGAACCTGGTGGTGGATATTAAGGAGGGCATGGATTGCACGGAGCGCTGGGTGTTATACACAAACAATGAATCATAGAACACTGCATCAAAAACTAAAGATGAGCTGTATGGTGACTAACATAACATTAAAAAAAAATAATGGAACACTTCCTCTGGAAGGAGAGGGGGCCCTTTGCTAGGAATTGGAAGACCTGGACTCCAATTTCTGTGCAGCTTCTAGCTAACTCTCTCTTGATTTTAGCTTTATTGTCATCTAAGAAAAAATAAGCCAGGTAGAAGCCCAAAGCTCTCACAGTTCTTGCATGCCAGAATGCTGCCATATCATGGATGCTCAAGTCACAGGAGAGACCTGGAAGAAGGCAGGGGGTTGAGTGGACATCGATTGGCATTAAGCAGATATCGGAGGTTCTCTGCTTTACAGCTGAAGCCATTTTATCCACCCTGGCTGGAGAAGGCTTTTCTTGTTTCCTATTGCACCAGTCTCAACACCTTCACTTCATTCAAAGGCTCAACTGCAGCATTTTCTTTATGCAAAATTCTTTCTGATCTTTCTCCCATAGGCCTTGAGGCTAGTTATGATTTATTCATCTTTTCCATACATATTTTTGAGTGCCTGCTATAAGAAAGACACTGTTCCCAGTGCCAGGGATATAGAGAAAAATCAAACCACCTCTGTTGTCATGGAGATACCTGCTAGAGCTTTAATATCTTTCTGCATGAGAAATGGACCAGGTGTCACTCTCACATTAGGGATAGGAGAAGGAAGAGCCACAGGGAAACAATTTCAGCAAGCTAGAGGTGGAAGACAAAAATAAAATCTGTAAACAGATTATAATAGAATAGTCTACAAGTTTGTAGCACACTTTATTCTCTTCCACAACTAGCAGTAATAAGTATAACAGCAATCACTAATATTTACATGGCACCCTATGGTGGAGAAATCATTTTTTCCCTAAGATTTTATTTATTTATTTGAGAGAGACAGAAAGAGAGAGAGAGAATGCATGAGCGGGAGGAGGGGAAGAGGGTAAGGGCCAAGTAGACTCCCCACTGTGCACAGAGTCCAACGTGGATACGGGGCTGGATCCCGGGACCCTGAGACCATGACCTGAACTGAGGTCAGACGCTTAACTGACTGAGCCACTCAGGTATCCCAAGAAATCCTTTTGACAAATATTATCATTTCCTTTAATAAAAATCCTAACAATCCTTGTTTTGCCTCTTAATAAGTGAAATTGATGAATGCACAGAGTTTTAAATGACCAGCCCAAGATAACTAGTAAACAGCAGAGCTGAGACTAACTCTGGCTTTCACTTTCAGATCTCATACTCTTTCTATTATGATGAAACTACTCTGAACATTTCTTATTCCACTTTCTTTTTTTAAAAGACTGTTTTAGTGGGCTGAAGCTTGCCAAAAACCTCATTCTAACTACAAATCATGGAGCCTCCCCCCATGAACTTACCAACTGCTTCCCAGACTTACTTCTTAAATCTTGTTTTAGCCATTAAATTTTGGTCTGATAAGTAGTCATTTTAACTATATACCATAGAGGAACTAAAATAGGGGGGAAATGACGAGCCCCTTGCTACATTTTGCTTGTCAACTGAAACAAAACAATTCAGGACTGAATTTAGAACTCTGTCAGTGGTTCTAGACATGAGGAGCTTTGGGGATTGTCGTCAGGTTCATGAAAGATGCTTCATTTCACTTCCACTGAGAATAGAGGGAGATGGGAAATAGCATGCAGCACAAAAAATTTAAATTAAAGACACAACAGAACTTCGAGAAAATGAGAGCCATCATTCACTGGAATGGATAGGTGCCTCAGGAAGAGGCAGAAACAGCTTCTGTTGACATATGCCTCCACTAAGTGGCTGAGATAGAGGATAGGAAGCAGAGGGTGATGACGGAAATGATTTCACAAGACCCCATCCAGTCTTTTTTCCTAAATTCAAGGGAGAATGGTACAGTAGAAAGATGGACAGGGATTCAAGTGGCCTCGGCTCTTCAGGCTCTGCCACTATCTAGCTGCATACCCTCAGGAAGGACATCAAATTCCTGAGGCTCGGTTTCTTCATCTTAATCATAAGTGAGACTGATGGATTTTGGTCTAACTTCCTTGACAGATCATCCTGAGCAGCACTTGAGATGACCTCCTATGGATGTAAATTCATTAGGGCAAACACCTTTTGTTTTATTTTTATTACTACTGCATCTCAAGCATATGCCTTGGGATATATACTGGACCGGGTATACAGTAGACATTCAATAAATGTTTGGTGAATAGATTTATAAATAGCACATGTAAAAACGCTTTAAATGTAGGTGGGAAATGGAAATGGAAAGTATTATAGTCAGCTCTCTGTGGAGACTGTTCCAGTGTATGTCCCACTACCTCCCCCACCTCTACACCATCCCATGACCATTCCTGTCCATCAGGATGAGTTCAAAAGGGACAAACCAACATCACTGATCTCTACAAGGTAAACTCAAGCTGGTGGCTGTGGGAAGCACAATACAGAAAGCGTTGATCTGAAGGATGTTGCTATGGCTGCTCTCTTGAATTACTCTCCTCCCTGTTTCCCATAAGTCTTGTTGAAACAAGTGCGAAGGAACCAACCTTGCCGTTCTGATCTGAACTCAACAAGGACACGGGCATAGGAAGCAGGAGGCAAGTCTTTCAAGGCTATCCTCTGAGGAAAGCCTTTTGACAGACCACCCTCTAATTCCTAGAGGGCAGTTAGCTTCCGTTCCAGCTGACTGCAGGCAGTTATGATCAGATAATTGAATAGGCATATATCCTATGTAATCAAAAGGAGCTGGTACCGATCTCTCAAGTTGACATTAAGTTAGTATTTTTCCAGACAACCTCCCTGCCCCATCGCAGAGTTGCTTCTCAAATGTAAATGTCAAGTGAGGCAGTAGAAATTAATTTAATATGCTTTATGGGCACTGGGTAATACCCAGAAGGCTAACAATGGCAGAACAGAATTATAAAAGAATTGAGAGTGAGTATGCTTTATAGACCCTGGCACATTGCCCAGGGCAGTAGAGTAAGTGGGAGAAGGAAACACTGGTAATTGGGGTCAGTGGTCAGCCTTCTTTTCAGCATGAGTGGTTTTTAGAACCACCAGAATTTTTCCTTTCAAAGATAGCACACAGGCTTTTTGTTCTGAGGCCCACCTCAAAGAGAGGATGCTCAAGTTTTCTGATGTTCAGGTACCGGGTGGCTGGAGGAGGCAGTAAATTTGGTTCTAGCGACTGTGGAATTCTTTGTGTGAGGAATTAGGACAGGAGCACCTAATTGGCATTCTGTCTGCATTGAAACACTTTAGCATATGGTGAAGTGGCTGGGTCTGAAATTAGATCACATAGATTTAAATTCCACTTTTGCCATTTATTGACTACGCAACCTTAGGCAGCTTACTTAACCTCCCTGTACCTTTGTCTTCATATTTATAGACTAGAATAATAACGGCACCTATTTCAGAGGGTTTTTGAGAGAAATAAATTAGTTGATGCGTGTCAAACATGTAGAACAGTGACTGGAACAAAGTGAGTACTCAGTTGATACTGGTTGATAATTATCTGTCAATAGTATGCAACTTGGACTTTCCAACTTTAGATTAGAAATGGCTATCTTTTCCAACTTTCTCCTTTCTCCATCGGTGTTCAGAGACCATGATGTTTCTGTGATCCGTGGTCACGTTGCTGCTTTTGGAGCTCAGTTTCCCTCAACAGGAGGTAGATGGCAGTCAAAGTCCTCAGTCTGAGTGTCAGTTCATCTATTCACCAGTTAGATGACTCTAAGAAAGTCTCAATTCGGTAATTTTCTAAATAAGGAGGTTGGACCAGTTGACCTTCACGGATGCTTCTAGTCCCCAAATTCAAGAAATCTACTGCCCCCCATGGAGGATCAGAGACTCTCATATCTAAACCCTTAAGTGACCAAACTTGGCTTCTACTTTGTGTTGAATACCAGGAATGTATCAGGAATACTTCTTTTCCAAGTTACATTTTCACTGTATTTTCTACCTTCCTCTCCTCCCCTTTCTCCCTCCCTTGGCAACTTGGAATCTTTGTGTCAGCAAGTGAGAAGAAGTGGAATTTCCGAAGTTCAATGAAGCCTGAAAACTGCCTTCTCTTCTTCCCCACTCTAGCCTCACATTTCTTGCAGTTTCTCAAGATACTTGGTCTTTTTTTCTTCTGGAGCATTGTCTCAACGAAGGGCACTCTGTCAGAGGAGAGGAAACATATGATGGGCCTGTCTCATGGAGTCATGGCACCATCATTGTTCTCTTGGTTTATCACCAAGTCAGCCGGGAGTTGAAGTCCTAATACCACATGCAGCCAGTGTAAGGGAAACCCCCTGACCTACACATGGTCTTAAAAGTTGGG
The DNA here is from genome assembly GCA_028646535.1 of Procyon lotor. Classification (NCBI taxonomy): domain Eukaryota; kingdom Metazoa; phylum Chordata; class Mammalia; order Carnivora; family Procyonidae; genus Procyon; species Procyon lotor. The sequence continues at coordinate 25,363,175 of CM053611.1, read as the reverse complement.
ATGGATATGAATTGTAAGATGACATAATTCTTCGGACTCTGATGTAGAGAAATGATATATAGACATAAAATGGTCCACCAGCGCTCTCTCCTGTTAACATTTATATGTCTATTAGATTAACATTTGATTCCCATACCAAACTATACGTTCCATGAAGGTGGGGACTGTTTTTTTACTTTCTACAACATCCCTAGCATTGAACAGAGTGCCTGATATATAATAGGATCTCAATAAATATTTGTTGAATAAATAAATGAAAGAGTATGGTATGTCAGATTAGTCATTTGGAACTAAAATTCACACCACGTCCCTGTCTTAAGAATGAGATGAGGAGGGGTGCCTGGGTGGCTCAGTGGGTTGAAGCCTCTGCCTTCGGCTCAGGTCATGATCTCGGGGTCCTGGGATCAAGCCCCGCATCGGGCTCTCTGCTCAGCAGGGAGCCTGCTTTCCCCTCTCTCTCTGCCTGCCTCTCTGCCTACTTGTGATTTCTCTCTCTGTCAAATAAATAAATAAAATCTTAAAAAAAAAAAAAAAAGAATGACATGAAGAAGAGAAAATTCTAATGGGAATAATACAGGAGCCTTGAAATGGTCAAGATCTTCTGGTCCCTCATTTAGAAGATTCCTATTGTACTACAGGAACCTCTTGGTTTGGCCACGTGCACACAACATTGTCCTCTTTCTCTAAAATGGGACTTTAGGAAAATCTCAGTCCAATCATCTCAGAAACTGATGCTTAGACAAACAGGAGGCACCTTTAGAAGCTAACTTTCTGGGCAGGCCACAGAGTTATATCAGCCAAAATAAGGTTAAAAAATAAGCATAGATATAAAAACAACAAGTTATTACGACAAAATGGGGCTTATTCCAAGAATGCAATATTTAAAATCAATCAATTGAATATGTCATATTAATGCCTAAAGAAAAAAAAGGTAGTATCAATTGATGTAGAAAGAGCATATGACAAAATTCAATTTCTATACATACCCCAAGATTTCAGGAAGCTAGGAAGAGCAGGGAACTTCCTCATGTGATAGAGGGCATCTATAAAAAAGTTGATCGCTAACATTGTACTTAATGTTGAAAGACAGAATGCTTCCCATCTAAGATTAGGAACAAGGCAAGGATGTCTGTTCTCATCACTATTATTCAACATTGTGCTACAATTCTTAGTGCAATAAAGTAAGAAAAAGAAATAAAGGTCATATATATTGCAAACAAAGTTGTCGCTATTTTACAGATGACATGATTGCCCACATAAAACATCCCACAGAATCTACAAAAAATTCCTAGGGCTAATAAAAAACCAGGTCACAGGATACAAGGTCAATACATAAAAATCAGTCATATTTCTAGATTCCAGCAGTAAACAACTGGAATCTAGAATTATATATACATTGTATTTATAATAGATCCAAGAACCAAAATATTTAGGTGTATATCTAACAACATCTGTAAGATCTGCGTGCTGCAAAATGCTGACAGCAGAAAGCAAAGAAAACTTCAATAAATGGAAAGACATACTCAAATAGCAAAGATGACAATACAAATCCCAATCCAAATTCTAGTAGGCCGTAATTGTGTTTTTTTGGTAGAAACTGACAAGATAATTCCAAAATTCATTTAGAAAGGTAAAGAGACTAGGATAGTCAAAACAACCTGGAAAAGGAAGAACCAAATTGGAGGACTTAACACTCCCTAATTCACGACTTATTATAAAGCTATAGTAATCAAGACGGCAAGGTATTTATGATAAGATAGACAAATAGACAAAATAGATAGACAAATAGATGAATGCAATAGAACCTAGAAGTGGACCCATTCACATGTGACCAATTGATTTTTTTTCTAAGGTGGAAAGTGGATCATAGACCTAAAACTTCAAAGATTCTAGAAGAAAATGTAAGAAAAAAATCTTTGTGATCTTGGGTTAGATGTGGATTTCTTAGATATAACACCAAGACAAGACCCCTAAAATAAACATCGAGAAATTAGACTCTATCAAAATTAGTTACTTCTGCTCTTTAAGAGACATTCTTAAAGAAATGAAAAAACAGAGCAGGAGAAAAATCTTGCAAATCATATATCAGATAAAGGTTTTGTATCCAGAATACAGTGAGAACTCCCAAAATTCAGTAATAAGAAAATAATGAAACCAATTAAAAATGAGCATAAGGTTTGAATAAACACTTCAGCATAAGGGATATATAGATGGAAACTAGACACACAAGATGTCCACGAACATCTCATTAAGGGAAATGTGAATTCAAAACATAATGTGATGCCACTACTCACTTATTAGAATGGCTCAATAAAGAATACTGACAATATTAAGTGCTGATGGGAATGCAAACTGGAAAAACAGTTTGACAGTTTCCCATAAAGTAAAACATATAATTATCATGTGATTTAGCAATTGCCCTCTTGGGTGTACAGCCAAGAGAAATGAAAACTTACACTGACGCGAAAACCTGTACGTAAATACTTATAGCAGCTCCTCTCATTATTACCAAAAACTGAAAACCATCCCAAAGCCTTTTCACAGGTGAACGCATAAACAAGTAGTGGTGAGTTCATACAGTAGGATGCTACTCAGTTATAAAAATAAGGAAGTACCGATGCACACAACAACGTGGACGAATCTCAGAGAAATCACGCTGAGCGAAAGAAGCTAGCTTCAGAAGGTTACATCCTGGATGGTTCCATCTATATGATGCTCTCAAAAAGACAACAGTATAGTGATAGAGAAAAGACCAGCGGTTGCCAAGAGTTAGGATCATGGAGAGCATGTGAAAACAGAAGGGTGGTGTGAGAGAGTTTTTCGGAGTTGAGAGAGCTGAGCTGTACTCGGAGTATAGCATTAGCTATACGATTCTGCAGGTAAGTCAAAGCTCGTGCACTATAAACGCCTACAAAAGCCAGTTTTGCCGCATTTTAATTTTTGAAAATGAACACAGAGCTATTTCAAAGGAAATGAATAGGTAAAAGGGCAGCCCAAGAGGTTCAGATGGAAGAGGAAGAGGCAGAAGCAGAATTTCCCTTGGCTCTTGGTTTATGGAGTATCTTGAATATGATGAGTCTTGGGTCTTGTTCGGTGTCAGCCCGCAGATTTGTGCCCGTTCCCCTCTGGTCGCTTCTTTGGGTCCATACTTCCCTCTACGGTGTTGGATTAGGCCCTCCACCACCGGTGGGGGTATCAGGGCAAGACATAAGCATGGGGCTTTCCCAATGACTAGGCTCTCACCAAACCTCCCTCTCACTATCAACCGCCAGCAGTAATGTCCCCATTGCCCAAGCCTCTCCCTCCCCTGCACTCTGGATGCCCTCTAAATGGCACGAGCCCCAAACAGGGACAGTCACTTGTCTACTCACGTCGCAAATATTTACAGAGTCCCTATGGGGTACCAGGCACAGCCAGGGACCCTGCTGCCAGGCTGAGGCCCACGGCATATTCTGGAGGGCACGGCTGTCAAAGCAGCTGTCCTCACGAGGCCAGCAGTGGTATGTCCTGTCCCAAAGGTCCTAGGCTGTTATCTCATTTCCCATCTCTGTTGATTTCAAATGCTTTCCAACACTTCACCCCTTTCTCAGATGAAGATTTAAACATAGGCAGATGTACATCCAATATGGCAATAATTTTCTGTTGATTCTCCAACCTCCATTAGCACACGCTTCCGTAACTCTCTGATGTTATTCAGTTTGTGCTCGGAATGACTTATCTCAGCCCACTGTCAGAAAAATTCATGCCTTTTCTGGTTCCAGGAATACGGTATGAGGCTGGTGAGGTCAGGCGTTGAAGCTCAGCGGTGACTTGTCCAACAGATTGGAAGTAGAACTTACCTCACGAGAGGGCCAAGTTCTTTCCCACAGTCAGACTGGGGAGCCGAAGATCCTACATACAGAACAATTGCTAAAAATCCCTCTCTAGAAACTGGACAGAAACGGGAGAAGCTCTCTCCGAAATAGCTACTCAGCTCAAGCATCGTAGGACAGAAATGCTTTCAAAACAGTCATGTCCTGGGGGCAAGAGATGTTTTTGATATAAGTTGCGATGAGAGCAGTTTGCAACAGACCCACATTCGGGGAACTGTTCCAGCATGCCAGAGGTTTGCAGGCTTTTAACTCTCATAATTCATCCTCACACACACGCCAACTAAGCTAAAGCAATGTTAAGGGGCCGACAAACCACAAAGACCAGGAAATGCAGAGTGAATGCTGATCTGATCGGAAGAGGCAAATGTATATCAAAAGGCAATCTGGGAGCACAGGCCGGTCCTGTGAGGCTTGAAAGCGATTGTGATGACTTCCCAGCACACACAGAGGCCTCCAGCCAGAAGGTGCCCAGAGAGGGAAGGGGCGGAGATGTCCGCCATGGCCCAGCACGCTACCCAGAAGTAGCATGCAGGAAGGCTGGTGTAATGCTGAACTTAGGTTGAGGCTTTACTGAACGTGATGCTCTCTTAAATTAGTCCCCGTTTCCCTGGGAGCAAAAGCAGAGTGAAGAAATCTGGGTTCGCTCAGGGGGCATCACTGAGTGGGACCGTTCTGTCAGGGGGGCACGATTCCATTCCCCCCCTTCTCCGCCCCCATCCTCGGCCCCCGGCGCCCCATGCAGGTCTCATCTAGGTAATTTCCCTCACCTTCTCTCTTCCTGATGCTTCTCCTCCAACTTCAGGTTCTTTGCCTGAGTACAAAAGAGCACAAACCTAGCAGCTACCTCTGGCACCTGGTCTTTCCTCTCCACTAAAAATGCCATCCTGCAGATAAAAGACATTCTGAACAGAGTTAGAGAGAAAGAGTTCAGAAAGACAGCACCGGGAACCCGTCCCAGGTGTCCTTCCCATGCCTGCTCACCTCGCTGCCTCGGTGACCCATTTCCTACTGGACCCCGCGTTTCAGGCACCTGTCCACCAGCATCGATTCCTGTCCATGGCATTGCCCCCATCTGCCATTCCTGGCTGTTTCACTGAAAGATGAGAAAAGTCAATAGCCCCAGACCCTACATGATGTCTCATCAGTGAGAACCGGAACATACTGTGGGGCTGAGGGTTGGTGGGAATGAGGTTTGGATACTACCGTTGACCTTAGCAGTCCCGAGTTGTGGGGAGCGTCTGGTGGCCATTAGCAGACCTCCATGCTCCTTCTGGCTCTGACTAGCTGAGCGGCCAAAATCTGCCCTCTCAGGTCTGCGTCTGATGCAACTGTGAGCTTGCTCAGTGCCCCAGCAGATGAAGGGAGGGCACGGCAGAATTTTCCACCCAGACAGCCTGTTCTGTACAGCCCCTGACTCTTGTCATAGCCTCTCAGACTTCAGGACCTAAGAGATCTGCTGGGTCCCAAACACCAAGGACCTGAGCCCTCTGATGCCTTCTGATTGGACCATGTTCTTGGGCCACTGAGGACAGATGACATTCTGAAAAAACAAACAAACAAACAAACAAACAAACAACTTTCTCTCCAGCCTGCAGGCCACCTTTTCCCCAAACTCCTCTCCTCATGAATCGGGATGTCAGAGACTGAGCACAATTCCCTCAGCCTGCCACTGACGCGCGTGGATTCCTTTCAAGACATCTGGGAAGGGCTGCACTGCCTGAGGAAAGAATCCTTAGGGAGGTGCTGCCCTCTGCTGGGAGACGCACAAAAGAGAGACCCCGAAACGCAGGCTCTCCTCCCTGTCTGCTATTCCCCTCTGGAGGAAAGGCATTGCTCTGTGCTCCACAGCTAGCCAGAAAAGGACATCATATATGGAAGCAGAGAAACGATGGGTGAAATTCGGGACCCAAGAATCGGGCGGACGGTCCCCGAAAGATGGGCAAAGTCCCGAGAGCCCAGGACAGGATGCGAAGCGTTATTGCTGTCATCCCCTTGCCTCTGAGCAAACTCAGGCCTGGCTCAGTCTCCTAGCACTCTTGGCATTAAAAACAACAACAATAATAATTTTTTAAAGCCTCTCTGCCTAACAAGTCCTCACTTCCATCGGGTGAGTGACTAACTGAACAAACTTACCAAATGCGAGTACCGACCATGCACATAGCACACAAACATGAGTCGGTCCCAGCCTTGCCCACAGTGAACGCACAGCATAGTCAGAGAGGCAGAAAAGCGGCGGAAGAAAAGAGCGCAATGTTGTGTGAATGCACCTGGTGTTGGAAGAGCAGACGGGAGTGACCAGAAATGCAAGCAGATCAGGATCCTGGATCCTGAAGCAGGCGTCCCCTGGCGGAAGGCACCTGACTGAGCCTGATAGAATGCAGAGGAGGTAAGGAGGGGCGCGTAAGAAGAGCAGGAATAGAGACGCGAGAATGCGTGGAGATGGGCATACACGCGGAAGAGGAAAACCGGGACTTGTTCTTTCTCCCCGGTTTTCTTCCCTGCGGGGTTGAGAAAACAATGGGCCGCTTCAGCTCGAGCTGAACAACCCACCACAGCAAGCTGCGGGGTCGGGTCAGAGTTTACGTACAACCTTCTGTCTATAAATAGCACCCCGCCTGCGGTTACACACCCCCCTCTGAAAATAGCATTGGCTGTTCTCACAGTGACTTTGAACGGAGAGTTTATATTTAGTTTACTCTCTCCCATCTATTTATATTTCTTTTGTTTACATAAATATTCTTCTCCATTTATCGCCCTCACGTCTGGGCACCTGATGTCATTAGAAGAACACAGGGCAACTTCATTCCAAACGCACTGGGCAGCTAAATGCCTTCCCCCGTATCCCCCGTCTGTTCTCCGATGTGCTTCTTAGAATTCCACAATTCCAAGCTTGAGCCTCGCAAAGAGACTTAAAAAGGCATTTTTTTTTTTAATCTGTACTCTGCCTCCAGCTAGATTCCCTGGAACTGGGCTGTTTAAACTTCCCAGGCCTCCCAGGAAGGGAGCTGCACCCCGCCCCCCTTGTCCTAAATTGGCACTTTACAACCTTTGGCTCACTTCTGCTGGAGCAGCCCCGCCCCGCCCGGTTGGCTCTGCTCGGAGGGCCCTGCAAATACTCTCAGGCTCCGTATGTACAGCCGGTCCCTTTTCCCAAGTGGGGCTTCCACTCCACTTGCCGTGGGTCCCCAGTTATCATTTGTATTGATCTTTTCATGGAGTTCATGAGTCCTCCTTAGATCTTCCCTTTGGATTCTGAGCTTTCTTTAAGGTTGAGGGTTCAGGATCCTTGTGAGAACCTGGATTTGGTTGAAAATCATTGGAAAAGTGCTTCTGAATCCCTGGGAGGACACCAAGTTCAGTCACGAATGTCCTGGTGTCACCTCAGGGTACCATAAACGGCTCGGGGCTGACTGGGAACTCTTTTCTACTTTTCTTCCAAGAAAGTAGCAATTGGGGACGCCTGGGTGGCTTGGGTTAAAACCTCTGCCTTTGGCTCAGGTCGTGATTTCAGGGTCCTGGGATCAAGCCCTGCATCGGGCTCTCTGCTCAGCGGGAAGCCTGTTTCCCCCTCTCTCTCTACCTGCCTCTCTGCCTACTTGTGATCTCTCTCTCTTTGTCAAATATATAAATAAAATATTTTAAAAAAAGAAGAAAGAAAGAAAGTAGGAATCACATAATCTCTAGAAGCAGATAGTCCTGGAGGCACAGCTCTGCTGTGGACGGCTGTGTGGCCTTGGCCAAGTCCGTTACCCTCCCAAAGCCTCAGTTCCCTCACCTATAAAATGGAGATGACACTAACTTTCAAAGTTGTGAGAAAATAGAAAAAGTAGGAAGAGTAGGTGTCTAGTAGTTACCGAGTGTCTAATCCCTTTCCTTCTCTTTCCACATACCCCTCCTTGCATTTCTCGAAACCCCGTTCTAACCAAGACTTCCCATAGCTCCTATAGGATCTAAGGTCTAAATCTGCCCACTGACAGTGAGAGCCAGGGCTTCCGAGGTGCAAGCCATTGTGAATACATAGCACAAGCTTCGAGTCATTTTCTGGGTCCCTGGGAAGAGACGGGCTTGCCGCATAGTCGAGGCGCCTCCACTGGATTGCCCGGGGAACAGCAACCAACAGAGTCCTGTTCTGCGGTACCCAGCATCCCAGGGGAGGTACCCAGCATCCCAGGGGAGGTTCACATCCTCCGTCTCTGATGAGGAATGAGCAGGAAGAGCAGGCTATGGGGAGACAAGATAGAGAGGGAGGCATCACAGGGAGAGTGCTCAGACCCCCGAGGAGAGACAAGACCCGCGGACACCTCATCCTCCCACCTGGGCTCCTGTTCTTGGCTCTTAACCTCACCCTCTTCTGCCTCTGCGGGCACGCAGTCTGGTGTTTATTCCAAGTAGTCTTGTTGCGATTGTAAAACTGGATCCAATTCTAAAGCTCTTCTTTAATAACCCTGCTCAGTAACATGAGCCACCTGATCGAACCGGGATTCTAAGTGCCTCCTCATTACAATCCCCCTCCTGGTCAAGGTCAGCGTGACCGCTTCTGGAAGGTGGGTAGCGATGAAAGCCCAGGGTCCCCTACAGAGCTGGTGGCCAAAGCAAGCAGCCATCAAGGAAAGCAACGGATTCCCTGTTGGACTGAGTCGGGGATTCCCTGATTCCCTGAGGCCATTCACTCAACCCGACAGTCCCTGAAGAATCCCGTTGCTTCACAAAATGGAGAGTCAAAGGGGCGGCCACACTTCCCCTTCCCCTCCCTCACCTAGATAGCTTCTCTCTTCTTTCAGCCCCAACGTGGACATGAGTTCCTTCCCTGGGTGCGTTCTGGGAAGCTGGTACTCCCACATGCTTCCACAGTTCTCTGCTAATCCCCCCATTAGTCTGGTGCTGTCTGCTCTTTCTTGTCCAGCTGCCTGCCTCGTGACTCCCCATAACCTCACTCTGTGTCCCATGGGGAGTGGCTGCTCACGCAGGAGTCTCAGCCTCAGCGTCAGTCAGGTCTGGAAGTCCCTGCAGCCACTCATTGTCTCTCAGTCAGGAACTATTTGTAGAGCCTCCGCGATGAGCCCCATGTTGTTCTGAGCATTATCCATTCATGATCCAACCAGGACAAAATCCTCTATGATCATGATGCTAACATGAACATTCCTGATCCAGGGCTAATTATAACCCCTGACATTAACATGGCCTTTCATCGCTGATCAATATCTCCACTTTCACTCCTGCATTTGAACCCCGCCGCAGCCTTGGACCTTGCATTGGCTTATCCCACAGACGCCACTGGTAGTAGGTAAGAGGGGAGGCACGTGCAGAGCTGACCTCACCTATTTGTTAAAGAGGCGGGTCAGGACTGGAATCCAGGGCTCTTGCTTCTTGCGATAAGCTCTGTAGCTTTCTACTTCCTGCCTTGATGCTACTGGGATCCAAGCTGGCATCACCCCTGGAGGAAGCCGCCCTGCTCCCTTCACCACACCATTAGTTACTGCAGCCCTTGGTTTTAGCTACCATGCAGCACTTTCTCAAGGGCCTTGTTAAGCTGTTCAATATCGTTCTGAATGTCACACATTCTTGGTGAGACTGTAAACTCCCAGATGGCCTGGGGCCTCTTATAGACCCTCTGGATCGCAGGAGCTCCTCCTGAGTGGGACGCTGCAGTGGTTTGGGAGAGGTCCCAAGATGGCCCTTGGGGCTGCTTAGGACGGTATGGAGCCTCAGACTATGACCTCTTGCTGCAAGGTGGCCTCATCTGTTTATCCTGGTGAGCTGTACAAATCACTCTATACATATGCCATTCTAAAAAAAAAAAAAAAAAAAAGAAAAAAAGATGCAAAGCCCTGCTTATATTCCCTAACAGAGAACTGGATACATGGCTGGTGGTTAATAGATATCTGGTAATTTACCTATTTAGTCGAATAATAAAAAGACATATCTTACATTATTTCAAAGCTGGGAGGGATGGGGGAAATATCTGGTTATTGCAAATGGGGACTGGGGCCACCGAGGAGAAGCTAATGACTAGTTGAAGGTCACACAGCTAATAAGTATCAGAGCCAGGAAATGTTTCCAGGGACAATGGCTTCGGTTTGCCTGTAAGTCTTCAGACCACAGAGAGTTTGGAACAAGGAGGCTGCGTGAAGTCAGAGACCAGGCCTTTTACATTAGCCCCAGATGCCTGGCGTCTCAGATGACAGCTGGGACCACTTGAGAGCGATATCTACTGCCGTGCAAGGCAACACCTCTGAGGGCATGGGGGACACCTGCAAGCCAGATGTGATGGTCAGAGGTTGGATTTTGTTGGTACCAGGTACAATGCACCCTCCCCTCAGCCCCCACTCCTGCCAATATAATTAGTGAGTAGAATTTTGTAAAAAGGAAAAATGGCTGAGCAGAAACATGTCTCGCATGCAATGTGTCACGCAAGATGCCAAGACAAGTATCAGGCTATCGACGACTCAGTCCCTGTGGCACTCCATCCGGGCTATTGGTTAGAAAAAGCAGGAACGTTTATGGAAAAGAGTTTAGGAGATGCCCAGAAACCATAGATTGTAGTCCTGAGTCTCTGGGTAACTGGCTGTGGGACGTTGTGAAGTCCCTTAGCATCTCCCCGCTCCATTTTCTCATCTGCGAGGACCTGAAAAGTTCAGACGGGACAACACCGAAGACTCTTGTGTTTCTGACATTCTGGTCAATCGTTTGGAACAACGATTGTTGTTCGTCGTTCAACGAACAACGAACAACAATGTTCAATGTTGATGTCTTCAGATGTTAGCCAAAGAGCTGCCAGTGGTTGCACAGGCCCACTGACCCTGTCTGTCATTAGCAGGAAAGAATAGATAGTACTGGGTTTAGAATATAATGAAATTAAAGCATGTACCATAATGTCCGGCATGTAGTAGACCTATAATGAATGTTGATCGAGAAGAAAAAAAAAAAAAAAGAAGGGACAAAAGAAAGGAAGGGAGGGAAGGCAGGAGGGAGATGGTATTAAGGCATATTGTTTTTTCCACCTAAGTAGTGAAAGCTAACATTACTTTAGAACTTTTATTCTAAGTATTATTCTAAGTACTTTATTAATTCTTTTTTTTTTTTAAGATTTTATTTATTTGACAGAGAGAAAGATCACAAGTAAGCAGAGAGGCAGGCGGAACTTTATTAATTCTTTAATCTTTACATCCAAACTGTAAGAGAGATGACCCCATTTTACAGATGAAGTGAAGGAGGCACAGAGAAATTTACTACTGTGCCCCTAGTCACCCAGGTGCTAAGCAGTAGAGTCAAGATTTGACTGTCTTTTGTTCCCTGTCGTGTCTCCCTTGTAGCGCCTACCATTGCGTGTGAGTAAAAGAACGACATGGTTGGCTATGGCTGAGGAGCCAAACGATAATGACACCAGAAAGAGGTTCAGCCTTACGAGACCCATACAAGTCCTGTCTTCTCCACCTGGAGCAAGAGGTCCTTAGGTCCTGGGAAGACCACGATGGCCAAGGTAACTGGCTGGTCACTGTCCGATGTAAATAGTTTATACTCCTAAATATCCCCCCTCCTGCAGCAATTATTTCCATAGTAATATGGCCAATGGAAAAAAATGTTGGAGCCCAAATGTGTTGTTGTGGATACCGGCTCTGCCATTTAGTACGTTACCTTGAGTCAGTCATACCTTCGTGCCTCAGTTTCCTCGTTTGCTTCATAAAGATTTTGCATCTTCTTTAAAGCACCTAGCCCAGAACCTGACGAACAGTCAGCTTTCAGTGATATGACTTCCTTTTGCTTCTGTTCGTTTCTCAAATTCTAGAAACTTAAGCTCAGATTATATGATTTATTCTAAGATGGGATGGAGAGTGCTATATGTCTAAACTCATAGCTCCATACTCTACGACCCTGCAATTGCCCTACTGGGTATTTACCCCAAAGAAGCAGATGCAGTACAAAGAAGGGCCTACACATGGCCCCAATGTTCATAGCAGCAATGGCCACAATCGCCAAACTGTGGAAAGAACCAAGATGCCCTTCAACAGAAGAATGGATAAAGAAGATATGGTCCATATATACAATGGAATATTATGCCTCCATCAAAAAGGATGAATACCCAACTTTTGTTTTTTGGATTTTTTTTTTGTTTTTTTTTTTAAAGACTTTATTTATTTATTTGACAGAGAGAGATCACAAGTAGGCAGAGAGGCAGGCAGAGAGAGAGGGGGAAGCAGGCTCCCTGCTGAAGAGAGAGTCCGATGCAGGGCTCGATCCCAGGACCCTGAGATCATGACATGAGCGGAAGGCAGAGGCTTTAACCCACTGAGCCACCCAGGCGCCCCCAATACCCAACTTTTGTATCAACATGGACGGGACTGGAAGAGATTATGAGGAGTGAAATAAGTCAAGCAGAGAGAGTCGATTATCATATTGTTTCACTTACATGTGGAGTATAAGGAAAAACTTGGAGGACATTGTGAGAGGGAAGGGAGAGGTGAATTTGAGGAAATCGGAGGGGGAGATGAACCATGAGAGACTGTGGACTCCGAGCAACAGACTGAGGGTTTTGGAAGGGAGGGGGTGGGGGATTGGGCGAGCCTGGTGGTGGGTATTGAGGAGGGCACGTATTGCATGGAGCACTGGGTGTGGTGCATGACTAATTAATCTTATAACACTGAAAAAATAAAATAAAAGTATTTGGGGGAAAAAAAATCAACTGAAAAATAAAAAATAAACTCATAGTTCCGAGAAGGATCCACAAGCTCTCAGATGGTGTTAGGCATGCAGGAAGCCAGGGCGCCCGTGCGCTAAGCTAGAGCTTGTCACCTCAGGTCTGAGCTAAGGCCCATCCTCTACTGTTGGGCAGGGATCCAATTAAGCCACAGATAATTCACCCTCATCAAAGATTGCCTTAGGTGTAGCATTCCACAAGCTTCCTTGGCACTAAGTTCCTTCTTTTGTCTAACTGGCATCCTTTCTATTATAACTTGATCTCACTTCCTCTGCTCCGACTGTAAGGGGAAAGAAGAACAGCTGGGCCCCACCACCCACGGACTGGCCCTTCCGATAAAGGATGCTCGTGCCAAAACATGGGGTTCCAAAAGCCTGTGCTTTCATCCTGTCGTAAAACTCGATCCAACTGAGTTGGGAGCTTTGTGGTTTAGATATCAGTTGAGTCAACCTCAGTGGGTACCAGGCGGTCTGTGGGCAGCAGAAGATATGTCCTATGCCACGGGACTGGGCCTCGTGGTCTTACTGTGGTGGCAGGTGGAGCAGGAACCAACTGTCATTCCATTAGCCTTCCATCCAAGGTGTGAGCAAAGAGGAAGTGTTTCTGGGTGGTCTGCTGGGCAGAATATCAGACAGGAGGTGATGGGAAGGAAGACGTGTCACACTCCCTTAGAATAGCGTGGATGATCCAAAGGGGAAGTTTAAATGGCCTACAAATATGTGAAAAGTTATCAGACTCACTAGTTGGTAAAAGATGTAGCTCATTTTCAAACGATGTCATTTTCTGCCTATTGGTAAATTTTGGATTTTATCTTTTAATTTTTTAAAAATTTTTTATTTTTAAAATTTTTTTATTTATTTATTCAACAGAGAGAGAGAGATCACAAGTAGGCAGAGAGGCAGGCAGAGAGAGAGGAGGAAGCAGGCTCCCTGCTGAGCAGAGAGCCCGATGCAGGGCTTGACCCCAGGACCCTGAGATCATGACCTGAGCCGAAGACAGAGGCTTAACCCACTGAGCCACCCAGGCACCCCTGGATTTTATCTTTTTATGGAAGTTTTAGTGGAAATGCAGAGATTAGACTCTCATACATGGCTGTTAGAAGTATAAACTGGATTACAATTTTTGGACAGCAATGGTCAGTATCAATCAAAGCCCTCAAAACAGTCTTTCAAAAAACATTTTTACATAGTCTATAAAAATACTGATTAGCAAATTAATTAAGCTGCATTCACTACAGTATATTTTTTAAAGATTTTATTTATTTATTTGACAGAGAGAGACACAGAGAGAGAGGGAACACAAGCAGGGGGAGTGGGAGAGGGAGAAGCGGGCTTCCCTCTGAGCAAGGAGCTCCAGGTGGGGATCGATCCCAGGACCCTGGGATCACCACCCAAGCCAAAGGCAGACGCTCAACCAACTGAGCCACCCAAGTGTCCCCACTACAGTATTTTTTAACAACTGCAAAAAAATTTTTGGAACAAATTACATGTCCCATGATAAGGATCTAGTTAAATAAATTAAAGCTCATCATGATTGTGGAAAAGTATATAGTCATTAAATATGAAAACTATAAAGACAGAAAAATAGGATATATTAGGTGCAAAAATAGATATCAAAATAACATATACAACAAGTATCTCTACATTAACATTGATATCTGTATCTATCCATCTACCTATCATCTAGCTAACTATGGAAAGATATATACCAAAATATTAATTGTTATCATGTCTGGCTGGTGACATTTTAGTTCATTTTACTTTTCTTAGTTTTTCTTTAAATTTAGATTGTGAAATCCAACATATATACAAAAAATACCCATATATTCCATTTGTGTTAAGGAAAAATAATAATGTGATTTTTAAGGGTAGAACATTATAAGAAAACTCTCCCCCACCCCAAGAACTTATTAAAAAAAAAAAAGACAAGCTAAGATCAGCCTTGGAAAGGAGCATTTACTGAAAGATGGTGTGCAGTTTAAAGGGGTTAAAGGGAAGTATAGAGAAAGGACGCACAGCCCAGGCTTTGCTCTGTTAGGAAGTGGCCTGGGAGAGTCACACTTGTGAGTCTGCTTCAGAACCTCAGATTTTGTTTATTCTTTTTAAAAATTTTATTTATTTATTTAACAGAGAGAGAGATGACAAGTAGGCAGAGAAGGGGAAGTAGGCTCCCTGCTGAGCAGAAAGCCCTACGCGGGGCTCGATCCCAGGACCCTGAGATCATGACCTGAGCCGAAGGCAGAGGCTTTAATCCACTGAGCCACCCAGGCGCCAGAAGAACCTCAGATTTTCTATCTTGCTAAGCCATGTCCTCCTTCCATAAGTGACTCTTGGAATCTTTGCTCCCGAAAGGGTGAAGGGGAGTGGGAGATACAGGTTTCCAGTTATGGTATAAATAAGTCACGGGAATAATAGTCTCGGCACACAGAGAGAGTCAGCGATGCTGTAATAAGTTGTATAGTGATAGTGGTGGCCACACTCCTGGGCAGCCAAGCATCCAGACTTGTCCCATCACTGTGTTGTAAACCTGAAGCTAATACTACGTTGTGTGTCAATTATACTTCAGTAAAAAACAAAATAAGGAAAAAAGATATTTGCTCAAAAAGTACTCCTCCTTGGCCTAGCAATTCCAGTCTTTCCCAAAAGAAATAAAAGCATTTGTCCCCACAAAGACCATACGTGAATGTTCACGGTAGCTTTATTCGGAACAGCCAAAAAGTGGGAACAAATTAAGCGTTCATCCACCAATCAGCGAAATGTGGTATATGTACAGAAGGGACTCTCATTCCGCAACTAAAAGGAATAAAGTATTAATATAAACATAGGTGAAATTCACAAGCATTATGTTCACTGAAAATGCCAGACATGAACACGGCCATACATTGTATGGTTCCATTTACATGAAACATCCAGAATGGCAAATGTATCGAGACAGAAAGTAGAGAGATTAGGGATTGCCTAGCACGAGGCAGGGGAGACGGGGAAATTGGAAGTGAGCCCAAGTGGACACAAGGAATGTTCTAAAATCATTGAGATTTTAGACCAAAAAGATTGAGGTGATGGCTACACTACTTTGTACACATACTAAGAACTCAAATAGTATACTAAGGACAAGTACATTTTATAGCATATAAATTATATCTCAAAATAAAGCCTAAAAAAAGTACCCGTAGGTGAGATAATGTACTCGAGGGACACAATACTTTGAATGCATTTATTCATTCATCAAATATCTTCAAGTATGCCCAGTTTGCCAGATATTACTCCAAGAATACGTGAGTGAAAGAAACAGAAATTACCCACTGTATTTTAGTGATCTGCGAATCAGTTTATGGTCAATCAATATCTATCAGTGTTATCAATAGACCCTTACCTACATGGACAGGGGCATTTTCTATTCATCTTTTCATCCCTCAGACGTTTGCACAGTACCTCACCGATCGTGGACCCGGTCTTATACACTGGATAAACGAATTACGTAGGTACAAGAGAGCCAGAATATTGAGAGAGAGGAATAGAGAGAGCTTTGCTTTCCCCCAGCAGATCCCTGGAATAGCACAGAGGGAGGGAGGGTCCCTATTTGGCTCTGGCCACCTGGTAGAAAATGGTTGTCAAGTCCTATGCCATTCCACCCCCAGCCTCTGCCTGGAGTGTTCCAGAGCTGTCTTTATTCATTGCCCCTCCACACCAAGAGGGCCTCATAGAACTTTGCAATGTGCATTCAAAGTTATAAAGATGTTTATTCTCTTCCACCCAGAGATTTTACTTCTAGGAACAAATGGAAGAAAATGATCAGTGACACAGTGATATGTGTATGAGGCTGTTCTCTGTGGTAACATTTGTAACACTAGTGACATTGCAACATTGAAAACTGCCTAAATGAGCAATGGAGGAATGGTTAATTCAGTTCTAGTACAACTGGGTGATGAAATGCTATGCAGTCGTAACAATCCTGTTGCAAGCAAATCTAATTACAACAGGAGGACTTTGACCTTGACATAACCTTGACACATTAGTAAGTAAAACATGTAGTTTGTAATATGCTACCTACAGTATCAGCTCGATTTTGTAGGTTATATGTCTATGCTCTCTATTTGGAGGAAAGAACAGCAGGAAGATAGCTTCTACTCAGCAGGGGAATTGGGGGGCTTGGAGGGTTGGTGTCTAGGCAACTGGCAAATTCATGCATACATGCATTCATAGAGAAGAGTGGCGGTATATGTATAAGCACAAGGACAATTGTTATCACAGGTTGGTGGTATTATGGTGAATGTTTGTGCATTTATGTGTATTTGTGCCTTTTGAAATGTTCCAGCTTCTACAAGGAAAAGAGACTATTTTTATTCTTATTTTATTTATTTATTTATTTATTTATTTATTTATTTATTTATTTATTTATTTATTTTTAGGGAGAGCATGATCAGGGCTGGGAGGGAGAGAAAGAGGGAGATAGAGAATCCCAATCAGTTTCCATGCCCAGCACGGAGCCTGATGCAGGGCTCAATCTCATGACCCTGAGATCATTACCTAAGCAGAAACCAAGAGTTGGACACTTAACCGATTGAGGCACCCAGGTGCCCCAGAAAAAAAAAAAGACAATTTTTAAAAATTGGTCACAGTGAAAAAATCATCAGTTTCTTAAAAGAAAAAAAAAAAAAAGTTACTCTAAGATGCCAGGTAGAAATTTGTTCTGTATATTGTCCTGTCAGATAGGTTCCAGCTGCCCTGAGTCTGACCTGAGTGCCCTAAACCATAAACTGTCAGCGACCAGACGGTCTGACAGCTTCAATCCTTTGTAACTGACCACAGGCGGGCCTCAGCACAAGGGAAGGGAAGATGAGCGCTGCTTCTCTTGCAGGGAACGATCATAATTTCAGATGTGTTGAGGTTTCTCCCTCCTAAGTTTGGAACCAATGTTTTATATCCTGATAAGTGTCACTCTTTGTGTGGTTGGAAGTGCGGTAGCAACAATCCAAAATGCAGTACTTACCTCTCACTCTCTGAGCCCCCAGCTCAGCCCAAGGAGGAGAGGGAGGAGGCTCAGAGGATGGACGGGCTATGCTTCTTCTAGTGTTTTAGTCCCTGAGGGCTTCTCGGAGGAGGAAGGAATTTTAGAACGATTTAAATGTGGTAGAGGGGATGAGATGATCTGAGAGAAAGCAGGCGTGAGAACAATCATCTGTCCACAAGGAATAACGCAAGTCCTCCTCAAAAGATGAGCTGGTCTGAGGACTTTATAAAAGGCCCATACATATCATACCTCAGGAATGGAATGAGTTCGATGTGTATGTAGCTCTGGGTGGCTGCCCGTTCTGGGAAAGAAATCTTGGCTAAATATCCTGGGATTTTCTCCATTTAGCCCATGGGGCACTGTGAGGTGGGAAGATGAGGAGTGTGGTCAAGATAGAGGAAAGGGCCCCCACTGTGACCTCCCCCCCAGCCAGGGCGGTGGTGATTGGGAGGATTTTTGTGCTAACAGGGTGGCTGGGGGACAAAACCATCACACACCTGTGGTCCAACATGGAGAGTGAAAGGGGATCCCCAAGAGTACAGAGGACAAGGTCTTGTCCAGGTTGTCTTCTGCTCTTTCTCCAGAGCCAGCACGGTACCTGGGACAGACCAGGACCTCAAGAACGATCTCCTGAATTAATGTAGGAGGGCAGGTGGGCTGAAGGTGGTGGAATAATCTTGCCCTTGTTTGACTGAGGGGACACTGATTGGAAGGCTCCCCATATAGACTGTAGGAGTGGTGAGGCTCCCGTCCTGGGTGACTTTTGGGGAGAACAGACTCTGGCTCAGGCAAAGCTGGGGAAGGGAGTGGAGGAAGTCACTAACCCAAAATGGAAACACACTTCCACTTCTTTTCCTTTCTGAAGGGAGCCTGCTAGAACCCAGAGTCTCCTGGGGAAGCGGGGGGAGGGGGATTTACGCTGCATATGGTGGCCCCCTCC
The DNA here is from genome assembly GCA_028646535.1 of Procyon lotor. Classification (NCBI taxonomy): domain Eukaryota; kingdom Metazoa; phylum Chordata; class Mammalia; order Carnivora; family Procyonidae; genus Procyon; species Procyon lotor. The sequence continues at coordinate 25,344,658 of CM053611.1, read as the reverse complement.
CCCGAGCCAGACTTACCCTCCCAGAGGGTGCCTTCTGGGCAGCAGCCAGGGGGCGCTGTGTGTGAGGGCTGGACACCTGCGCTTCAAGGTTGTCTTAGCAACCGAGCACCTAACTGCTTCTCCAAATGATCACCGGCACTTAGGTGGGGACCACAGGAAGGGAAGGTCTGACGCAGTCAGCAGCACCGCCCCCCTTCCTTCATTTTGGCATCTCATACTCTAGTTATCCTTCTCTTTGTCGGGTTTCATTCAGGAGAGCGAGGGTGGCCTGGTCCTTCTCCCCATTTCACAAGTGCCTCAGCATGTGCAGGGGACCGAAGCATCTGGTCTCACTCAGAGTAACGTGTCCTGTCTCAGCCTGACAGGAGCCTTGGTCTCCCCTCTCCAGCCTCCGGCTTGTCAAGGGGGCTGCGGGATTGAAGCAGCATGGACCCCGAAGGCTTTTGACCAAGATTTCAGTAAGGGGAGGGCAGAGTGAAGCCTGGGGTGAGAACCGAAGGCAGGTGTCTGCTTGCACTGCCCACAGATGGGGGAACCCACGCTTACACAGATGTGCACATGTGCGCGCACACACACACACACACTCACACGCACGCACACACACATACACACTGCTTCTTAACCTTCACTCCCCAAGGTTCTCTCATGCCCAAGACTGGGCTGAGTGGGGGATGAGAGGGTTTTTTTTTTTTAATTATACATTTAAAACTTCTGTTTGTTTTCCTGTTGTGACAGTAGTAACATTAACATAATCATTACAGAAAAATAGAGATAATAGATAATACCGATACAGATACAATATGATACAGATAATAGACAAGAAAAAACTTCACTACCATTTTTCTAGAGAAACTACCCATACTAATACCAAACCCTACAACCTTCCAGACAATTTTCTATGCTTCATTTTTTCCTACGATGATGATATTTAGATAATAGGGATGTAGATATAGACATACACAGATATAGAGATGGATATAGATGTAGATACATAATATATATATATATTTTTTAACATTTTTAAAAGTGCAGTTAATCTGTTATAATATGCTTTTTATTTATTTAACATATAAAGAATCTTCATACAGCCAACAGTAATTGTCTACAAAAATTATACAAAATGATTAAAAGATATTGCTTCTGGAACATTGGCTTGTTTAACCAATTCTCCATTGTTGGACACTTAGGATATTAAGGCCAAATTTTTAATCTATCCACTAATGATATATTGAATTATAATGATTCAACCATATTATAATATTCAATAATGCAGAATATATAATTATAAGTACACTGTACCTTTTTCTACTATACCTTTTTCCTTTTTGATGAGATTCAGACAAAAATGAGTCGGATTGGAATTCCTCTATTTGTAAGGCCCAAACTTGTAGCAGTTCTACAAACGGTAAGTCTTTTGTTTTTTCTTAAGATTGTATTTATTCATTTGACAGAGAGAGAGAGAGAGAGAGGCAGAGGGAGAGGGAGAAGCAGACTCCCCGCTGAGCAGGGAGCCTGACATGGGACCTGGGAACCTGACCTGAGCCGAAGGCATATGTTTAACTGACTGAGCCACCTAGGCGCCCTCCCTAGCCGGCACTTTTATTGTGTGTTTGTGTATCCTAAACCCCCCTGTTAAAAAAACAAATTTCCATCAACTGTGCTGGAGGGAAAGCTGAATGACCCTCTCATTCCCTCTGTAGAAAATGGTTTCATAAAGCTGTTGCTATATGAGAAAGTGACTGAAAAGAATGTAGGGCGAAAAAAAAGCAGTTTGTCAAAGAAGCTAATTAATGGGAATATTAGTTTCCAGATGTTGAGATATTTATTGCAGATGTCAGCTTTGCAAGATATTTAATTTGGTGTGATGTATTTTCTCATTCTAAATAGATGTATTTTTACTTAATTCTGCATTATAATTTCTGCAATTTTTTTCTGCAATCATGCAAGTTCACGCCTGTCAGAGCCTAGATGCACACCAGCAACCCTTGTATTTCTGAAGAGCCATCCACAGAGAAATTCCCTCAGCTGATGTTTGTGGTCCAGAGTTGACAGCCTCAGACCCGACTAAGGGCACATGGGCCCCCACCGAATGCCACAGAGATGAAAGGAAGAGACAGTATTAGGTGTGTATTCCTGGGATATTCAAGGGGCTGTGATGCCTTAACAAACAGATCTGCTTGCTCTTTTCCTGAGTCCCCACTTTTCCCGTCTTGCCAATAACACTACCATTTTGCTTTACTGCTGTTTTCCCTACCTGCTCCTTCTCTGTTTCTCTCCCTCACCTCTCTCTCTCCCCCCTCCCTCCCTTTCTCCTCCTCTCATTCTCCTTCCAAATCTGGAAAAGGATCTTCATAAAAAGCTGGCAAATATGACAGATGAGAAAACGGAGACTCAGTGGCTGAGCTTTGAATGCTCTGAATGCTTTGAAAGCATTCAAAAAAAGCGATCTGGCTCTGAATGCCCTGCCAGAGCGCCTTTCCAGGGAGCCTGGGTCAGCCCGCGTCAGCCCTTGTCCTCCCTGTGGCCTAGGGGGTCTTGTAAAGGCAGATCGGATGTGTGCTAGGAAAACTGCCCAATGGGGTCCTACAAATCCCTGCAGGTTATGTGTGATGACCCCTCTCCTGCCGTCCTGAGCCCTCTCCTCCCTCCTAGTCCCCAGGAATTGCTGTGCAGGGGCCACAGGGAGGAGAGTAGGCTACAAGGAGAATTTGACAACTGGTAAATCTGTCTTCGAGGATCTCACGGGCCACCGCGTGGGCGCCGTCCACCTGGCCAGCCTCCCACCAGTATAGGCTTCCGGGGTGCTTGTTCAGCCCACATCTAGGGGTGAGAGCCAACCCCCAGCCCTCTGCCAGTGTAAACTTTGCACCCATTCTGGAAGTGGGGAAGAAGAGAGAGGAGGAAGACCTGTGGAAAATAGGGAGAAGGAGGTCCTGCCCAAATCCTACTTCTTCCACCAAGCTTCCCCTGCCCCCTCAAGCCCCTGGCCTCGTTCCCTCCTCGAGGCTTCCAGAACATTCATCAGACCACCCATCAGCATCACATAGCATGTACATCCTTGTTGCCCTTTTTGTTGAATAAAATTTGTCTCAACTACCCAGAGCTGTTCTACATACAGACGTGATGCATTATGATGCATTATTTGTTTCCGTGACCCCACACCTAGAGCAGTGGCAGGTGGTTAAGAACCATTTGCCAACTGGGTCGTTACCTGTGACAATGCTAAGATTACACCTCCAGGGTGTGCCTGAAACGCACCCAATGTCACCTGAAGTTCTGAGTCTCAGATCACATGCAGTTTGATATTCCCCCCGGGGAGGGAATCCCATTTATTACTGTCATCACTACAGAGAAGTGATGTGGGTCACACAGTGACTTATGAGGATGGAATAAGGAGGAGGTGGAGGAGGTCTGGGGTTAAGGAAATCGCCTCACCATCTCTCAGTTCCACAAACTTCCCTAATCACCTTCTGTGACCCTCGTTCCTTTTCTGGGATGTTCCCAGCCAGAAAGTTGTGAGAAGCTCTACCAGCCAACAACAAAACTGACATCAGAGAGGCCATTCCTTTCCAGGAACCACTGCCCACAGTTTTTGAAATGTGTGAGGAATACTGCATGTGTCTTTCTGCATCGGTGGAGTCCTACCCCCGAGAAGGGCAAACACTCCTTCTGGAAGCAGAGGCTTCCCACACAGCACTCCCAAAGTTGGGTGACACACATCACAGGTATTGGGAGAAAGCTTTGCTGGTGCATGGAGAGGTACTTATGGTTTTCTGGAAGGTTGCTCCCATTTCCATTCTCCTTCCCTTCAAGGAGGATATCTCAGTCAGACGCTAGGATCACCTTACCTCCTCTCAAACCCTTACCTCCCATTTTAACCCTAAATGAATAGGTCTTAGAGGGACAGCCTTCAGTAGATCAAAATATCCGCTAGTTTCATAACACTGTTTTCCATTAATTATATTTGCCCTCTGGTCTCCAATACTTGGGGGAAACAGTGTTGCTTTTTTATAGGCATTAATGATATAGTTTTCTTTTAAAGTAACTACACTTAAGTAAAAAATGGGTCTAGCTAAAGAAAAAGTATTAAGTAATAGGACAGGTGTTTGCTGCTACATCAAAAATGATGAACCCCTACCACTGAAACTGAGAAAGAGAAAGAAATTAGAAGTGCCTCGTTCCCATCCTTACCCTGACACTTGCCAGCATGTGCCCATGGACAAGCCACTGTACCCCTTTCCATGACTGTTTTCTCATATGTAACAAGAGGACAGTCAGTAGGCCAAAGGCTTTTAAAGTATATTCCAATTCTGGGGGCACCTGGGTGGCTCAGTGGGTTAAGCCTCTGACTTCGGCTCAGGTCATGATCTCAAGTACCTGATATCGAGCCCCACATCGGGCTCTCTGCTCAGCAGGAAGCCTGCTTCTCCCTCTCTCTCTGCCTGCCTCTCTGCCTACTTGTGATCTCTCTCTCTCTGTCAAATAAATAAATAAAATCTTTAAAGTATATTCCAATTCTGAAATTCTACGATGCTTTATTATTTTGTGGGTGAGGGATGGGGAGAAGAAGAGAGCAGTAAAAGGAGGTGGGATTCTTCTGCTTGTTGTCTTCAAAGCTAGTAAAGGCGAACTGTCTCTTTGATTTCACTGTGGACTGAGTCCTAAGAGCAATGCCAGTCTGTTAGCAGGCCTGTCTGTAACCCTCCCTCTGCCCACCCACTGGTCCCCCAGAGACAGGGCAAGCCTCAGAAATGGCAGCTACTTAGTTCTGAAGACGAACAGCCAGAAGAGAGAAACGAAGAGTCCGTACCCTGTCTGCTGGGTTGGAAGGCCCCTCGATAATCTCCCCATCCTGAAACCCAAAGCCCTGGGAATAGGCTGTTCATGAATGGCCTGATAGACAGAGAACTCCTTGGGGGATCCTTATCAGCCCTTTGCTTTTCTCCCCATTGTGACAGGTGAAATTAGAAGCTTGGGGATAAAGCAGGTTAGTCCCCCTTCCAGAAGCCTGGTTCGAGCTATAGATGGGATAGGGAAGCAAGGGCAAGCCCCCTGCTCCAAGGTCTGGGGAAGGGAGAAGCTTGGCTCCGTCCCCCCACTGGCATTAGAGATCTTTTTGAATAGCGAGCGAAGAGATTTGATCTTGGGTGGATTTTTCTAATAGTCCTTGAGATAAATTGAACAAAATGTCTGAATCTGAGGGGCTCAGATGAGAAATATGCTCTAACACAGCTCCGGGCAAATCAAGAAAGGGAAGACAAGACAGTGCTTCAAAGGGAAACAGAGGCTACACTCCTGAGAAGGGGCCGAGAGAACACGGCTGGTGTGCACGTCCCAAGCTGTGGCTCAGAGCCCGAGGACAGTTTCTTGGACAATACCAGACACGTTTACATGTGTGATGTATTTGAACAGAGAAGCTCTAAAATAAGGAGGCTTAGTGACTTAGCTCAGAAAGGAATGTCCCAATGCACCTCCAACTGGGCCTTTGCCTGATCTTCTCTCTTCAACCAATCACTATTCATTCTCCTGGCCTCTCCTCAGAATTTTGATCTGTAGATTCCAAATTGGAATTTTTAATAGTTCTGTCCCTCCTCTGCACTAGGGCAGGCAGCTAAAGGGCTCAGGGGGCACACACAGTGTCTGTAGATGAGGAGTGGCAGGGACAAGATAGAGATGGGAAGTCCAGACCCCATCTCAAGATGGCGGCCGAGGCTTGCGCCCCCTGCTGGCTGCAGAGAGGCCAGTTTAGAGTCCCTAATTGTTTGACTTCTACCCTCAATTCCAACAGGCTGTGGGTGTTGGGGACCAGAGCAGAAGCAGTGAAAATGAAGAGCAGTAACAGACTCCAGGTAATGCTCAAGGGGAGCTTAGGCACTCACTCTTTCGTCTGCTCTGATGACCTCAAGAGCAACTCCTTTTCACCACCTAGGGAACATGCTAGAGCTGACCGGATCCCCGCATTAAAAAAAAATCCAATGAATGAATGACAAATGCAGCTTCTCAGGCCTGCTTTGGTTTAGGGCTGGCAACTTCTCAGACAAAGAAAAGGAAAGAGACTGCTCAGTTGCCATAGGCTTAAGCCAGACTTACAACAGCTTGTAAAAGAGCGCTCGGATGGGGAGTTGCTTTGACTAAATGACGCTTTGATGAGTTAGATGCACGCAAAGCAGAGCCGTGTGTGGCCGGCTCTCCCCACGTGGAGATGGCACCCTGGGGGTTGGGGGGGGGCGGTGGAATGGACGTGGTGGGGGTGAAAAAGGGCACTGATGGAAAGCATCTGAGATTCTGCCTTAAAAAAACAAAGACATGTACAAAAGTAGAAGCAGTTGCTCCAGATCTGCTTTCCCCAATCTCGAAGTTGCCCTGAGCTTTGCCTGGTCCTAATCGGATAGGTTTGTGCTCTGTTTGGCAAATCGGAGCCCAATCCACACCAGGCTGGAGAGTCCATCGGCTTAACCATCCAAACCTTTGCCCCTCTGCTTGCAGGTTTCCACGCAGGTACCAAACAAGGCTTGGGGCCCTCAGTGAGTGGGCACAAGCAAGAGCCCGAATAACCCAATTTCCTGTGTAACCTCATATCATCTGTATTTGGAAAACGCATTGAGAAATTATTTCAAAAGCTGTTTACTCTCTTAACAAAGAACTTCTTTGCACTCCTGGGTGTGTGTTTGCACCCTGGGGATGCATGGGGCGCCTGGGCGAGTGGGTGTGAAGTATCGTTGCAAACCAGATATGGGAACATTCTAGAAGGGAGAGAGGGAGGAAGTAATAGCCCAACTGGCTTTGTTTGTGCTTTTGTCTTTTAGGAGCAGGAGAGCTGGAGAGTTGAATGGAAGCCTGGGCTGAGGTCTGGACAGTTCCTCGCCTGAGAAGGACTGCGCACGATAATGAAAGAATCCACTTAATTAAAAAGCGATGTCTGATATGTCCCTTTTAAGTCATCTGCCATGCGTCTTATGTATCATCTCAACTTTTCAGGGAAGTGCTCAGAGGACAGCCTGAGTGTGGTAAGCACTGTATGTATGTTTGCCATTATTATTATTATTGACATTTTCTAGAATGTCATCTTATCTGTATCGAGCAGCCTGCTCTGCCCCAGCCCTTATGCAAAGCACTGAGGGTACAGATAGAAATGACACAGTCTGGGTCCTCGAGGGGTGGGGTGGACGTTCCTGGGTCTCAATAATGTATCTTCCTCTCCGTGTATCGTGGCTACATTTTCTCCGAGCCATACCCCCAGCCCAGCTATGCTCACGTGCACAAGTGAGGGCTCAAGGAAGCCACAGGTACAGAGGCAAGGTCGAAGTGGGACAATGAGGCAGAACTCCCTACTGATCTGGGATTGCCGCATGAAATATGGGACACTCAGTTAAATTTGAATTTCAGATAAATATAACTGTATCTTATTTCTTTCTGTTCCGTCTTGCCAAATTTAGCAGCCCTCAGAGGCCACAGCCTCAGGCTAGCCACCGAGAGCTCTGGAGTCTGTCTTCCAGATCCTCATCTTCTTTTTCTGTGCATTGTCCTCTTCGATCAGACTCTTATAATTGTTCTCTCCTCTAACACTACTCTTAAGAACATCTAGGGTTTTCCTAATGTAAACCAAATGCTCCCAGGGATACGAAATTATAAGCCTTAACTTATCAACTTATCAACTTGTAACTTAAATTATGGAGGAAAGTTTACGCCCCAGTTTAAAGGAATACTACACTCTAGTTGAGGGGTGGAGGTGTGATTTCAGGCAGAAAGCCTTCCTTGGGCCGTTGGAATCACACAGCATTGACTGTAGGCTACTGAGCTCATATGTGAGGCCCATGGTGCTCCTACCTACCTCACCCCTCTTTTTTGCCACACGCTTCCCTTTGGGAATTCAGGAATTCAATTCCTGAATTCTCAGTGCAATTAGCTCCAGCTGTCTTCTTAGTCTGTGCCTTGGACTCCTTTTCCCAGCTGCTGCTGACTTCCAGGAACCCCATATTGACAGAAGCCTGACGCCCTCTGCTAACTCCTCTCTGCCTCCCAGCAGGAAGTACTTTGGTGGTCCTGGAGAAAAGCACATACTACCTTACCCATCCCTGGCTAAGACCAGAGACTGTCCCTTTTGCTCTCCATTCTTATTATTGTAACGCACCTTGGCTGGGCAATAGGTTTTAAAGAGCTCCTTCATTTGGCGTACACCTCATCTGTCTGCCCTTTGTGAAGTGCTTGTTAATGATGTGTGCAAAACCTACATTTATCACAGAAGACAGGTAATCTCACCTTGATTCATTTCCTTTCTCTGGGACATGTCTGGACTCTCCCTGCCTCAGTGACCCCCCAGTAGGAAAGGTAATACCCACTGAACTTTTATCTGGCATCTTTGATCCTTGAGGCTCAAATTCACTTTTACCCGCTCTCCTACATATACACCTCCCAGTTAAGAGGTAAAGGTAATTCTTCACAGGTTCACTCCCCTTTCTTTCATTCTTATTCTTTTCTGACAAATGTTCACTGACCCAAAGTGACTCCTCCCAAGGTTTGGCCTCTGCTTTCCGGCATCCGGTCCTGACTGCATGCTTTATCCCTTTTCAGAGCTTGTCTTTGTCAACCAAACCGCACCATTCTTGAATTAGAATGTTTGATTTGACTCAGAAAGCTCTTTGTTTCCTTGTTTCCTCCTAATGGTGGCCAGGGCCTTTTCTGTGGAAGAAATGTAGATCTGGGTTCTGAAACCTACGTGATATGGATTCTCAGACTCTTTCAGTGGCCTCGGGACCTAAAAGCACAGAATATATTAGAATTGAAATATCTTGGGAATCAAAAGTATGTCTTATCCTTCTGGTTATCCCCATAACACTAGTTAAGTGCCTGGCACACAGCAGGTGTTCAAGAGTAACTAATGCATGAGTGAATTCACTCCAACTTTAGATGCTATGCTCTTAAGTGAGGGATATGAGGTGTTAGTGCGAAGGACCATTAAAATCTTATCACTTTGTAGAATAACTGAAGCCAAGGTTATTGGTCCTCCAGAACTGGTCAAAATTCTAACATCATATTGTGTTAAGATCTGGGAGTGACATGTTGGATCTGTGGAGCTTTAAGAATGAAATGAAGAGGAATTAGTAAAATGAATGGCTCTTATTATCCTTAGACTAAAGAACCACAGGATAATCTAGAAATATAGGAATTGAGATTTGGGAAAATCCAAGGCCATCAGGATGATTTAGGGTAATCTCAAGGAGGCAATCTGGAAAACTATTGCAACTAGGAAGCCGACATGACATTTCACCAATGAAATGGTGGTGGACAGCTTTCAGAGAAAGCAAGAATATGGAACTGGTAATTCAATATTAGCCAAGAGAGAAATTAATCAGCTTAAAGATTCCAAGCTGATAAGCAGACAGCTCATTTTTAACAAATGTACAAATTCAATAAAGAAAGGACAGTCTTTTTAATTTAAAAAATGGTGCTAGGACGATTGAATATCCATAACAACAACAACAAAAAGCTTGAATCCATACTTTACATGCATACAAAAATTAACTTGATATATAAGAGACCTAAGTATAAAATTTAAAACTGTAAGACTTCTAGAAAAATATCTTTGGGGAAAACTCTTGTGAGTTAGGCAAAAATTTTTCTTTTCTTTTCTTTTATTTCCTTTCCTTTTTTTTCTTTTTAAAAGATTTTTATTTATTTATTTGACAGAGAGAGACACAGAAAGAGGGAACACAAGCAGGAGGAGTGGGGGAGGGAGAAGCAGGCTCCCCACCCAGCAGTGAGTTAAATGCAAAGTTCCATCAAAAGTCCTGGGATCATGACCTGAGTCAAAGGCAAACACCTAAGGACTGAACCCCCCCGGGTGCCCATAGGCAAAGATTTCTTATATGTGTAATCAAAAGCATGATTCATAAAGGAAAAATTGATAAACTGAACTTCATCGATGTTAAGAACCCTACTCTTCAAAAGATTATGTTAAGAAAATGAGACAAGCTACAGAGTGGGAGAAAACATTTGTAAATCATATTATCTTATAAAGGACTCGAATTCCAAATATTATAAAGTACTCTCCAAACTCAAAATCAGAAAACAAACAATCTGAATAACAAAATGGGGAAAATATTTGAATATATAGTTCTTTCAAGAAGATATGCAGATAGAATATAAGCACATAAAAAGATGTTCAACATTGTTTGTCATCAGGAAAATATAAATCAAATTGAAACCATGATATTCCACTATGCTAGAATGGCAAAACAAAAAAAGAGTGACCACACCAAATAGTAAGCAAAAATGTGAAAAAACTAGAACTCTCATACCGTACGTGGTGAGTGGGAATGTAAAATGGTACAGCCACTTTGAAAAACCTTTTAGCAGTTTCCTAAAAGTTAAACATATACTACCCTATGATCTAGACATTCCACTCCTATTTACTCAAGAGAAAGAAGCACATATGTTCATGCAAAGACTTGTACACAAATAGCAGCTTTATTTGTAATTGCCCCAAAACTGGAAACAGCATGAATGCCATTCAACAGGTAAACTCATAAGTTAAAATGTTGTATATCCATACAGTGGAACACTACTCAGCAATAAAAAGGAAGGACTAGGGGTGACTGGGTGGCTCAGTGGGTTAAAGCGTCCGCCTTCGGCTCAGGTCATGATCTCAGGGTCCTGGGATCAAGCCCCACATAGGGCTCTCCACTTAGCAGGGAGCCGCTTCCCCCTCTCTCTCTGAGTGCCTCTCTGCCTTTTTGTGATCTCTCTCCTCTCTGTCAAATAAGTAAATAAAAAATCTTAAAAAAAAAAAAAAAGAAGGAACGGACTAGTGATATACCGAACAACAAAGATGAATTTCAAAATAATTTTGCAGATTGAAATAAGCAAGACAAAAATGAGCATACAGTATGATCACACATTGAATAAAATGCAAACTAATCCTTAGTGGTAAAAAACAGAACTGTGATTATCTAGAAACAGGGGCAGGAGGGATTATAAAGCAGCATGAGGGAGATTTGGAGGGTGATAGATAGGTTTATTATCTTAATTGTGATGATAATTTCATGGGTATAACACATGTCAAAATGTATACAATTGTTCTCTTTAAATGTGAAATTTCCTGTATGCCAATGACATCTTGATAAAACTGTGAGGAGTACACATGTCTAAGTTCTAGCAATTTCTCTCCCTATTTCTTACCATAGAGGTCAGGGAAAGCATGGAAACGCCCTTGCTTGTGCTCTCTCTCTAAAATTAATAATAAGTCTTGTTCAAATAAAAGAAACAGAAACTCCCAGGAATGAATACTGCATCACAGGCCACTTTGTTTCCTTCATGGTAGCCTGGAGGAGGGACAGAGATAGGATTATATTTTAGGCAATGTTGGCTTTGGGAGAAATTTAAGTAATTTCTGGGCCGAATAGATTTTGTACAAATTTCCCCACAATGACCAGAAATTCCTACAAATTACACACATACACCAACACACAAATGCTCACACTTGCTCCACTCATATACTGACAAAAGACAATCCAACAGAAAAAACAAAAAACAGAAACAATGAACAAGAGATCTAAGCAAGTGATCCAAAGAAGGAGCAGCGTACATTTATGTTAATAATTAGAAAGTGTAAACTAAAACCACTTTGATAAAACCATTTTACACCCATTAAATTGAGGATAAAAGTTTGAATCAGGTAGTACCAAGTGCTGGCTAAGATGTAAAACAATTAGAAGTCAGATACTTTGTCGGGTGCACACTAAGGCTATCAAATTAAGGATCGATTTGGCAAAGCTGAAGATGCTCATACCTACATGGAGAAAGTCCACTTCTTGGTACGAACCCTAGGGCAATGCGGGTACATGTGCATAAGAAAACATGTACAGTATCATAACAATGAAAAATGGAACAATCTAAATGCCCTTTACCAGATGCTGCATAAATAAATTGTGACATATTCAGGCAATAAAACTATAGAATTTTAGAGCGGCAAAAATGAGTGAGCAAATGCTACAGATATGAAAGATATTTAAAAACTTAATATTTATGGGATGCCTGGGTGGCTCCATCATTAAGTGTCTGCCCTCGGCTCAGGTCATGATCCCAGGATCCTAGGATCGAGCCCTTCATGGGGCTCCCTGCTCAGCGGGAAGCCTGCTTCTCCCTCTGCCACTCCCCCTGCTTCTGTTCCCTCTCTTGCTGCGTCTCTCTCTGTCAAATAAATGAATAAAAATCTTTAAAAACAAAACAAAACAAAAAACCTTAATATTCAGGGAAAAACAAATGTTAGCAAAATTCACAGAGTAGATGGTCATTTAAACAACATGTCCTCTGTGCCTTAGGGACATATACCTATTGGTAAAGGCACAGTAATTCCCATTACTGTGGGAAGTATAATTCCCATGCCTGGGAATTATAAACTCTGAATTCAACGAAAGAGCATCATGGGCAGTTTCAGTCGTGTTGATGATGTTTTATTTATTAACTTCATTTGCGAGTACTTGTACTGTTCTTTATACTGCTTGTACATCAAAAATATTTCATAATCTTTTTTTTTCAAAATAATTACTCTAAGCTGTTTGCTTTTTATGGCTTCCTTTGTTGTCCCATAAAATGAGTCTCTGCCCACTTTGCCAAACACGGAGCAGCTTAAGTCGATGGTTAATCATGCCTGTGACTATAGCATGACATTTGCCGTTGTTCCTGCCCAGCCTTTCATTGAACCACATTCCATGACTGGGATGAGAGACCAGCAGAGGACTTACAAGCAAGGAAACTGTGCTCCCCGCCCCCACCCCCCGGACATACAGTACTAGTCCCTCCATGCATGACCTCTAGCCCTCCGTCATACATTACCGGTGCTTTTTCCTCTAAGGTTTATTTAAATCCTGACTGCTGCCTGATTTCAGGACTTTTCAGTGTAGACTGAGGAACTGAAAATGTGCCGGTGGTAGGATGACTTATAGCACACTGAAGCTGTGATGCAGGAGAGTTGGGACACATGTAGGTTTTGTGTATTCGTTTCATAAATGTCTGTTGTTTCTGCAGTTTCAACATGCTTTCATTCAGAGAGTTGCGCTCGAAAGCTCAAGTCTCTGTGTGAGAAAAATCTCCAAATAGCCATGAGTCAGAGTTACTCCATTAACACCTGATAATCCCAAGTGTCCGCGAACACGCGGAGGTTCGTATGTTTTTATAAATTGTGTTGGGCATATAAATTGTTTCAACACCTTCGGAGGATAATCTCTCGATTTCTGGTAGAGATAAAAATGTAAATACCTTTCAAGTCATCAAATCTACTTCCAGAAGGATTCTAGCAAACGTGCACGATGAAACATACACAGGAACGTTGATTGCTACGTTCCTAGTGTTAGCGATGAATTGAAAACAGCCAAAATGCCAGTCAACACTTGAGTCCATAAAGAAATTACGGAATATGCTTATAATGGACAATAATAAAGCCATGAAATATATGGCCACATCTATATATTTGGGATAAATAAATTTCCAAATGGTGATATTATATAACAAAAAAGTCATGGAATGATTCATGCACTAGAATACCACTTGCGGAAGGTTCAAAGTTATAAAAACTAACACCATAGGTCACTTATGGGTACATACACATGGAGAAATAAAAACAAATATGGGTGGAAATAGTTAACATCATATTTAGATGCTTTTGGTGAGGTAAGCAGAAGAATGAGATTAGGGAGGAGTTCACTCAGGGACCTCAAACTTATTTGTGACGTTTTGTTGTTTTTACTGTTTTTGTTTTATTTTTAAATTTTAGTTTGTTTGCTTATTTATTTTTTTTTTAAGATTTTATTTATTTATTTGACAGAAAGAGACACAGGGAGAGAGGGAACACAAGCAGGGGGGGTCGGGGAGGGAGAATCAGGCTCCCCACTGAGCAGGGAGCCCGATGCGGGGCTCCATCCCAGGACCCCGGGGTCAGGACCTGAGCCAAAGGCAGATGCTTAATGACTGAGCCACCCAGGCACCCCTGTTTGCTTGTTTAGACAGAGAGAGAGAGAGAGAGAGAGAAGGCGAGAAGGGGCAGAGGGAGAAGGAGAAGAAGAATCTTAAGCAGACTCCACGCTGAATATGAAGCCCAATACCGGGTTGGATCCCAGGACCCTGAGATCATGACCTGAACCAAACCAAGTGTTGGACGCTCAACCAAGTGAGCCACCCAGGTGCCCCTGTTTTGACTGTTTTAACGCACATGCCTTAATTCAGTAATTATCTCTAAAACTAGACATTTGCCACCTTTAGGGTCAACTTTGTTCAGTAAGAGAACTTCCTAGATTTTGCTGAATATTTCTACTGCATTGTATCTGGAGATACCCTGTGCTTTCATGATGTGAAAACAGATGGAAATGACATAGACGGTGGCCGTGCAGTCCTTCCCAACCACTGTCACTGAGTACTTCCATTCACTGATGCTCATTGCCTGGATGGGTGATTTCATCTTAGGTTGCAAACAGTGTTTTTCTCCTCCCTCCCTCCCTCCCTCCCTCCCTCTCTCTCTCTCTCTCTCTCTCTCTCTCTCTTTCTCTTTCTTTCTTTCTTTCTTTCTTTCTTTCTTTCTTTCTTTCTTTCTTTCTTTCTTTCTTTCTTTCTTTTTAAGACTTTATTTATTTGACAGAGAGAGAGACAGAGAGAGGGAACACAAGCAGGGGGAGTGGGAGACAGAGAAGCAGGCTTCCCACTAACCAGGGAGCCCGATGTGGGGCTCGATCCCAGGACTCTGGGATCATGAATGGAGCTGAAGGCAGACGCTTATCCCCTGAGCCACCCAGGCGCCCCGCAAATATTGCTTTTATAGTTCCATCAGTTTTTTTTTTCTTACTGTATTAGTCTGAATTAGTCTGTCCAGAAAGAAAAGAATCTTTCTTCATCCGCAAGGGCTACTTAGCTAATCTGAAGTACAGCTCACACAGGCACCACATTTCCTTGTTTCCTTCTCACTACCAAGTTTCAGAATTAGGAATTGCTTTTCTTCCTTTAAAAAAAAAACTGGAAGAAAAAAAAAAAGGCCAAATGTTAAGATTTTATGAAGCTGGATGGTGAGTATCCGAGTGTTTATGCTATTCTCTAAACCTTTCTAAACTTTGAAATATTTTATGTTGAAATGTTTAATTGAACAGAAAAAAAATCCCTATTTTTGTAAAGTTCAAAATATACTTGAAGCCTTCTTACGACATTAAGAAAGAAGCTTGATCTAAACTCTGAGAGTGGAAGTCGTATAAAATTTTTGAGGCCTAATAACATGTGTTTAAAAGGTAGGAAGGAGGGGAAAAGAGAAATAAGCTAAAAGTCTAAACCAGTGAACTGAGGAGCAAATACAGCCCCGCAAGAGCCCAGCGGGGGACTGAGAGCCCTGCACAGCCCAGCAGTCTTACCCTGGTCTGTCTTTGGCAAATGAGGAAAAAACGAACAAGCCAAGCAAGCAAGCAAACAAACAAACAAACGGAAAGACTGAAATGTTCTCTAAAGAGACGGGACTCAGGAGGGGAGAGCTGGTAAGCAGGCGGTACATAGATCCCTCTGCGTGCAGGGCAGGCAGCAGGGAGCTGGCAAGGGTGTGCCGAGGGGAGGGTAGGAGGGAAGTGCTATTTTGACACAAACCTGGAAGGAGCACTAACAGAAGACTTAAGACCCTGGGAATGCATCCCGGCACTTCTATTTGGGGGCCCGGGGAGAAAGTGGGTGCATAAACTTAGTTCGGCAGAACTATGTTTGGTGGGACCGGAGCCCAGGCAAGGGATCTAGAACAGAGGTGAAGACCGGGTTTCTGGAATCAGGAAAACCAGCCTGTGAGTCTGGGGTCCACACTTGCCAAGTGGGTAACCCAAAAGCTTGTTACTTGACCACGCGGGGCTTCGGTTTCTTCATTCCCAAAATGGGATAAAATAAAACCTCTTCCTAGGGCTGTTGCCATAGGGTTAAATGACATCATTGTCCAGTTTCTATCCTTACTTACTTACAGTTTGTACCCAGTTTCTATCCTTACTGCTAACTATCATCATTCTTGTTTATTTAAATGTGCAAATCAGGGGATTCAGATGTTATGCTATGTCATAAAAGCCACTTGGGTGGGACCCGCCATCGATTTGGTGATGATCATGTTAGGCTCTAAAATGACACTCCCTGAAAGACCATCAGTAAGAATAAGAGAAAGTCTACGCGTACCTCTATTTATGTTTTGCGCACTCCGAGACTCAGGGCAGTCCAGGATTGTTCCAGAGAGCTTTTTGGTGAAAGAGGAAGGGAGGGATGGAGGATGGAGAGACAGGCCTGTGGTCAAGGGGCCTCGGCAATCTGGGCCCCAGCCGCCTCACCTGTAGAAACCCACAGACATGAGGTCCACATTAAATAAACATATTTCCACGGCACTCGAGTCCGTGTGTCTTTGTAAATACCTGGCAGAACAAAGACCACCAGCATCTGCCTCACTCAACTGCCCCTCCCATGGAATATGCCACGTAATGTTCCAGCAAACATTTAGGGACTTTGGCAGTGAGTATGTATTTCTGCCTCTGTACATCACAAACACGTTCTGATATATTGGCTAGGCCTAGATCAA
This sequence comes from Procyon lotor, assembly GCA_028646535.1. Lineage (NCBI taxonomy): Eukaryota > Metazoa > Chordata > Mammalia > Carnivora > Procyonidae > Procyon > Procyon lotor. The sequence goes on along the minus strand of CM053611.1, from coordinate 25,328,088 downwards.
ATGGAAGGTGATATTTCTTTCTTTCTTTCTTTCTTTTTTTAAGATTTTGTTTATTTATTTGACAGAGAGAGAGATCACAACTAGGCAGAGAGGCAGGCAGAGAGAGAGGGGGAAGCAGGCTCCCCGCTGAGCAGAGAGCCCAATGTGGGGCTCGATCCCAGGACCCTGAGATCATGACCTGAGCCAAAGGCAGCGGCTTTAACCCACTGAGCCACCCAGGCGCCCCGGAAGGTGATATTTCAAAGAGACCGTAAAACAATTTGAAAACTCCAACAGCAATTATGACTAAGAGCCAGCAATCCTCCAAAAGGACCTAGACCTCCATTCAGGGAGGCCTCCCCAAGACAGGTGCCCGCCCTCCAAAACCTGTTCATAACTCTTTCTCTTGGCTTTTTCTCTCTGTCTTCTGAATTTTCCTGTCTCCCCCCTTCACAGCTTTATGTCACCTTGAAGGTTCCATTCTGTAGGAGTGGCTGCTTATATGACTTTGTGGCTATTGAGACCAGAGCCCAGTAGACCAGAGCCCTTTTAGGAGCTCAGTATCCCAGAGGGCTGTTCTGCTTCTCTCTCCCTCTTTGCTTCTCCCCACTGCAGAGGTGCCGGTCAGCGGATGCTAGAAATGTCCATCAATGGCCAGGACACCCTCCCTCTGCTGGCCTGAGCAAGTGAGAGAAGAGCTCCGGCAGCCCAATCATGGGGCGCTGTTCTCGAGGTCAAGCCCTCCTCCTTTACTTGTTTTCCCTTCACGAATGAAAAATGTCAGAGACATGCCAAACAGCCATGTTTTCTTTCTTCTTCTTCTTTTTTAAATCTTATTTATTTATTTGACAGAGAGGAGAGAGATCACGAGTAGGCAGAGAGGCAGGCAGAGAGAGGGGGGGAAGCAGGCTCCCTGCTGAGCAGAGAGCCCGATGCGGGGCTCGATCCCAGGACCCTGAGATCATGACCTGAGCTGAAGGTGGAGGCTTAACCCACTGAGCCACCCAGGAGCCCCAAACAACCATGTTTTTGAGTGATTAAGCAAAGCCTAAACTTCAAGAGACTGACTACACAGTAACATATTAGCCCTTCACACACAGATTCTCCATGATCTCCATGCAAAAGAAGGGGCCTCCAAACCTTGCCCTGCGGGCACAGGACACACAGGAACAACACAGGCGCCCTGATGCTCATATGGAAATGTATCATCCAGAGCAGATTCATCTGGCACAGATCAGATTTAGAAATGCTGTGAGAATGCAGATTTTAGGTTGGGGGTTGAAAAAAAAAAACATTTTTGACAGAGCAGTTGAATAAACCTTCTGAAGATTTTGCTCATGTGTGGGTCAGATCCCAGTGCCAAGTGCATAGTGTTTAGCAATCAGGTGGCGCATTTGCACGTTCCTGGGCAATTGCTTCCTCGGAATGAGTCCATAAAAGGAAAAGCTGACATGAAGCCGTTGAATCTGGTGGATTTGAGCCACAGGCAGAGCCCCATTTGCAAAATAAGAACTCTATTTCTGAGGAGGAATAAAAGCAATTTTTGAAGAGGTTTTCTCACAATTCTGCCTGAGTTAAGGAAAGAGTATAGGAGAAAAGCTTATTAAAGACAGGAACCATAAAATATGTGTTACACTCTTCTGGCTTGAGGCAGGATCTTAGGCACAAAGGGGACATAAAGATGAACAGGCATTGGACCTACCCTTGAGATAGGACCTAGATGTTAGTTACTCAGATACTCATTTTCAAATACTCAAAATGCAAAAGGAAAAGATGAAAATTATGGTCAAAGAACAGATTGGCTCCCTTGGGAGCCCTCAGAAGGGGTTCATGTATTCAGTTAATAAATATTTCGTGCCTGCCTGTAACAAACATTGTACCAGGTCCTGGTGATACAAAGACAGAAGTCCTGCTCTTAGGTAGCTTCAAGTTCAGTAGATAGACAGGGTCATGGGCAAAGAAGCCCAATAGAAGTTCTCGAGAAAGATGGTTTGGTTTCACTGGAAGCAGTTAGAAAAAGGGAGAGACTGATGATATCTTGAAGTCTGAGCCAGCACTTGGAGATACTTAGGGAAAGATTTCTCTCCAAGAGGACTGAATGTAATTTTATAAATGGGATTAACTTGTCCTGTCGAGGATGTTTGGTATCAAAACAGCTTCAAAAGTATGGGTTGGGTGAATTCTTTTACTTAATTTTAGCCCATCTGAAAAGCACAGAAGACATACCATTCATACCCATGGTTATAGAAAAATAAGATGGATTATGGCAGCAGTATCCAAAATGTCAAAGACATCTCTAAGAAGTTTCCAGAAGTTCACTTCACAGACCTGTAAAATAAAAATCTTCATCATTGATACATAGGAAGAAGAGTGTAAGAAATACCTAAAAATTCCACATGGAATCCAAGATAATTTGCCTAATGAGATCTGAACACGTCGAGCAATTCTTAAAGTTCAGAGAGGGGGCCATATTACCATGTTCCCACCACATATACACACAGGCACACTCATGCACACACACAGATGCAACATTTTGGATGAGGTAGGTAAGTTTCTGCCATGATGCAAGGAAAGGACCATGGGCTTTTGAGCTAGAGAGATCTGAGCTCTAATCGAGCTCAACCATGCAATAATTCTGCAGCTTGGGTAAGCCGTATGATGTCTCTGAGTTTCAGTTTCCTTATCAGTATAAAAAAATGACAATATCTACTCCATGGTCTTGTTATGAATTTTAATGATAACATTATTCATGATCTATTGAGTACTAACGCTAAACCAGGCAATGAGCAAACACTTTATGTCATTTAGTTCTTATAATAACCCTGCAATAGTAAGTATTTTAGAGATAAAGAAACTGGACCTCAGAGAAGCTAAGTAGCAAGTTGGTTTTTGCACAATTAGAAAATGTTGGAGGCAAGATTCGGAATCTGCATTTACAAAAACTGCCCTATGATCCTCTGCAAGGCACCCCAAGTCAGCAGGTGAAGAATGGAAATCATTCTAGAACTGGAGCTCTCCATGTCCCACACACCTCTTCTTGTTTCTCCCAGCACCTTAATTTCTCTCCAGCTCTCTCCATGTGTATGTTTATAATTCATTTATTGAGAGGTCTCTGTATGCTTTGGCCACATATTTATTTCACTATTTCTCTCCGTGTGTGTGTGTGTGTGTGTGTGTGTGTGTGTGTGTGTGTGTGTGTGTGTGTCTGAGGCTATCTCCGTGTTAGAGACTTTCTAAGCCTCTACCTGGCTATATCTGTATTTGTTTCTCTATACCTTTGTTTATGACTAGACCAAAGGCCTAGTTGTTGTCTTTCCATTTCATGGATCTCCCACAGGCTTCTTTTCCTTTCCTCCGTCCACCATCTTTTGTTCCAATAGCCTTCTCTCCAAATTGGACATAGTATAAGACAGATGGAATTCAACTTTTTGCTGGTTTATAAAAATGATAACTTAAAAGGGAGATGGGAAGAGTATTCTTTTTTCTCTGTTTTGCTTTAGGTCCCCTGGTTGTTCCCCTGTCCCTTGGGAATCAGTGGCTATAGTTTTTAAAAATTGGAAGCTCTCCTACCTCTGATAAAGTGTAAGCCAAAGGATGGATTAATTAAGTCTGTTGTTTATGGTTTCAAAACGACTTACCCAGTAAGCACTGTTCCAAATCCCCTCCTGGTCACAAGCACATACTCTAGTAGGAAACAATTCATTTGTGGTTTTTTATTAGAACACTAGCATACACATACCCATTCTTGGAAGAGGAGAATGCTTCATTTTTCCTTTTTTTTGAGGAAGAAAAAACATTCTCCAGTCCCACTTGTTTATGTAACCTTTAGAAGGGAGGTGGAGATATGCTCGATTCTGCAGAAAAACAAAAAATGAAAATTATTTCTCCTAAAAGCTTGAAGACTCTTATTTATAAACATAGGAAACCTAATACAGTCTGCATTGGAGGAAAAAGAATCTTCTCGGCCTGCTGTGAGAATATGTTGTGTGTGGCTAGTGAAGAAAGTCTGGGCAACAGAGAACATCCCAGTGCCAAAGAGGGACAAGGGTCAAAGGATAAAAGTCATCCAACCTTACCCGGTTATCCTTCTGGAAAAAGAAGCCTGGACAATGATGAGAAAGGGAAACTTTTCATCCTTCCTCAACGATTGGAAAAGTCACTGCAAAAGAAAGCCTTTTCATGGTCGGGCAGAGGAAGGATGGAGGGATGTGAGGGTTTATGCATTTGATTCATTCAAAAAAAAGTGGCTACGTGGATAGAAGATTTAATTGAATTTAAATTTTAAAATATATTTTAAAAAGTCAGTGTTCAAAATGTATTTCTCTTTTTTATTATTAGAGAGAGAGAGAGATCACAAGTAGGCAGAGACACAGGCAGAGAGAGAGGGAGGGGGAAGTAGGCTCCCTGCTGGGCAGAGAGCCCAATGTGGGGCTCGAACCCAGATCCCTGAGATCATGACCTGAGCCGAAGGCAGAGGCTTTAACCCACTGAGCCACCCAGGCGCTCCTCAAAATGTATTTCATCTGTGATGTTCTCTATGTTCTGCAATCATAAAGTGTATTGTACAGTACATTATATATCGGTGTTTTCTAGAGACCCCTGATCTGGGAATCACCACCTAGTGTGCACATGGCGAACCATAGACTTTCAGACCTAATTAGAGAGCAAACTGTAATCTTCTGTAAGAAGCTCTAATCTGTCCTGTGACATCTACACTGGTAGCTTTAACAAATCAATTACTGAAATCCAAACTCCCCATCTATAGTGCATTTGCCTGACTTGCCAGCAAGGAACATTCTTCACTGGACGTGTTTTGTGATTTGTCCTTAGTGCACTTCAGATGGTTCCTAAGTGATCAGCTCACTCCAGCTCCAAAGTATACACACCATCTTCCAGCGATCCCTTCTGGAATCTTCCCTGGCCCTTAGGCCTCCACATTCTTCCACTTTTGACAGTCGGGTCATGTTTACCTGAAGGTTGATGTCCACCACATCTTGCAACCTCTCTGGTACCCCACAGTCTACCAAAGCTGTTCAACAAGCAAACCCACAAGTCTCCTGCACCAGAATCTCTTTAGACCAGGAAGCCACATAAAGAGCATGTAGGATCTCTAACACTTCTTCAGTCATAGCAGCTTCAATCTCCCCCTGGCTTGTTCACTCTAGTTAGAGGGTCATTCTCTTGGACAAGAACACCAGACCTGGAGAGGGCAAGAGAACTCCATGTTCTTACTGTTGCCTCTCTATCTGACCAATAACCTGAAGCCCTGAGCCTTGTACTTGACTCAGTACCAAATGTGCCTTAAAATCCCTTTGGATTGTTTTGCATATGTTATAATCTTTAATTTCTCAAAGCTTTGACAAGAATTCACTCTGGAACAAATTACAGAGACGGAAGAGAAGGAACTCTTTTTCTTTTCTTCAAAATGGTGGATTTACCCCGCACTGAAGACTGGGAAAAGTTGAGAGCTCGGAGTAAACAGGAAGATCACCTTAATGACTTCCTATCGCTGGTCCTCCAGATCCCTAGGAAATTCCTGTTGCATTTCTAGCCATTGTCAAGAATCTCCTTGTTCCTTTTTTTTTTCCAACTCAAACCCTATCTGTTTCCTTGATCCTGTGTCACTATTAGACTGTAAGACACCCAGGACCAGAGGCCCCATTTATTCTTCACAATCTTGAGTACAAAGCTCCATGCAGAATGGACCCTGACATTGACAATCATACAACAATAAGACAACAATGGTCTGAGCTACTCTGAACCTCTGAGCAGTTGTGAAGAACATGAGCTTTGAACATAAGTTCAAGTCCTAACTATATGATTTCAAGAACATCTCCTAATGCTCCTGTGATTTAATTTTTATTTATGCAACTAGCCTGATAGTACTGTTGTGATGAATATATCAGATAATATGTGAATGATCAACAAATGTACCAATGATTTATATTACTTATCATCACCAACAGTAAAATGAAGACATGAAAATTACCTCACAAGGTTATTTTGAAGATTAAGTGAAAAAATAAGGTAAGTTAAAAAGACCTGCCACATTGCAGGCATTTAATACACGTTAGTTTCTCTTCTTCCTTCAGAAAATAATTACTATTACAAATTACCCTGGCAACAATTTTATAGATGAATTGAGTAATGTGATTAAAAGGGAGTTAACATACAAAATACAATTAAATATTGATTTGCAAATTATTGGCATATTCAAACAAAATATCCTTAACTCTAAAATTGTCTCAAACACAACTGAATTGACTTTATTGTGTGGTGTAGTAATATAGAGGAAGGAACACAGAATTTATCTTAGAAGTCCTGAGTTTCTATTCATGTAATGTGAGACAAAACACTGAACCCCCTTAGCTCCTCATCTACAAAGTGAGAGTCATAATAATCTTGTTTAACTTATTAGATAAGGTACTGGTATACAAATCAAATAGCTGAAAACATTTTGCAAGCTGCAAAGCATTTTGGATAAGTTAGCTATTGTTGGGGAATGTGACTATAAATGCACTTAAAATTACAGATAGGAAGTTTAGGGAATAACGTTAGGACTACACATAGATCTTTATTATTATTTTGTGCATCTGCCAGAGTCCTCACTGAGCCTTTTGACAGAAAGAAGTTATTTTAAGGCATGAGTCAACTACCAAGTTGTTATAAGATAATTTTTAAAAGAGAGCATAATCATGATTTTCATACAAACATAAAATGAAATATCATCAAATATTTTTGTTTAACTCATTAATCAGTGAGGGAGCCAGTAAGACGTCACACCAGGTCAAAAAAGAATTAAAAGAAACATGTCTTTTATATGAAGTAAAGGAAGGCTGAGATGAGTTTGAAAATAGATACAAAACCTGGTCTATCCACAAGTCAACAGTCAACTGCACTCCAACAAACACAACAGATTTGTAATATGGAAAGAATCCTTTGCATTAATATCAGTTTAATACAACTTAAAGAATTATAAAATAGCTCAAAGAGAATGAGAGGGAAATATAATCTGGATGGGAGAGCTAGTCAAGACACCCAGAGATATGGATCTCTATTTAAAAGTCCTTTTAAAAGGTTTTTATGATTTTTCCTGACAGCTATAAGAAACAAGACAGGAGAACCAAAATGGAGTCTCATGTCATCCAACCAAGACTTAGCTTAGTTATAGTTTCAGATTTCCCAGAAATGGCATCTTAAAATAGTCAGTCAGTCAGTCAGTCAGGAATCACCTAGTCTGCCCTAGTAATCTGCTTGATAGATCCCTCTCATCCCCTAAAAGAAAATGACTTTGCTGTAACCAGCTTGCTTTTCCACCTGTGTAAAGTCCTTGTTCCTTCTCCCTTCTGCCTATGAAAGTCTTTCATTTTGTATAGCTCCTCAGAGATCCACTAGATTGGATGCTGCCCCACTCATGAATCATGGAATAAAGTCAATAAGATCTTTACAATTTATTCAATTTAATTTTGTTTTTTTTTTTTAACAGAACTAGGAGCTAGGCTAATCCAATAACTAATTGTTATTAGATCAATGCTAAGTACTTTCTGTGTGTTTAGGGGACAGATTGGGATGAGGAAGAGGGAACATTATCACTTATGTGTCTCGAACATCAGGGCACTTAAATTTTAGCTAGGGAACAATAAAAAAATGAACAAATAAATGAACAAACCACCTTCTCTTTCCTCTATCTTCAATCATTTCCCCCACGCTAAAAATCCGCTGGTCTACCAATTCAGAGCTACTTAATGCCCTTCCCTAAGGAAGCTGTTAGTAGCCATCAGAGTTAGCAGCCAGCAGGGATCCTGGCAGTTTCCAAAGAGTGTGTTTTTTGAAGCTCCTCTTCATTCATTTCTGTGAATGGCCCTGTAATTGTTTGTAAGGCATTTCAATGCCATGGAAGTCACCACAGAAGACCAAGAGCACATCCCCTTGTGCAGCTCAAAGACATAGGTTCTGTATGAATAAGGGAGGTAGGAGAGAGCTGCAGGGAGGGAATTGGATAACCTTTAGTTTGGAAAGTTATTTTTCAGTGAGAAAAAGAAATCTTTATCATCACCACTATCACCATCGCTACCGGCAACTTCAGCAGTGGCAAACTGACACACTGAAAACCTTTTACAGAAGCAGCTATACAATCAGGGAATAATTTTGAATGCGTCTGCTTCCTTCAGACAAAGTTATATGTGGAGAGTAAAAGGCATCAGTGAAAACATTTTAAACGTATTTTGCTGGGCCATTTCCAATTATCTTCAAACAAGTTTTCTAAGTTCTAATAAAGTAAATAAAATGACCATACACATAAAAATGTGACTGTAGCATATTTTTATAGTTGAAAACATACTGTTGTGGTTTCCATCAATTTTACTCATTTGTTATTATTTTTTTTAAGATTTATTTATTTATTTGACACAGAGAGAGCGAGAGATCACAAGTAGGCAGAGAGGTAGGCAGAGAGAGAAGGGGAAGCAGGCTCCCCACTGAGCAGAGAGCCCGATGTGGGGCTCGATCCCGGGACCCTGAGATCCCGGGACCCTGAGCCAAAGGCAGAGGCTTTAACCCACTGAGCCACCCAGGCGTCCCTCTCATTTATTATTATTATTGGATGTCTTATAAGGCATGTATAAGCTAAGATCATTAGCTCTGATCTAGAACCCAGTATTTGGTCAGGAATGCAATCTCCTAAATTACAATATTGTTAAGAAGTGGAAAATAAAGACATACTCTATGTTAGTCCATTTGATTATAAGATTTCCTTCCCATAATGCCCTGTGTAAAAACTGGTGTTCTTACAATAAAAGAGACCCTTGATTCTTAGATTGGGAAATAATTAAGTCACTTTTGAAGTTGAAAGATGACTTTTTCAAGGTTATAGAGCACTCATCAGATTTTCTAACCACACTGAGTTTTATACAGGTTGGTGACTTGTTGATTAACTCAGTGATATTTATTCTTTCATTCATTCAAGAAAACAGTGTTTTGAGCGTGAATTATGTGCCAAACACTTAATTGGAGTTGGATGTATATCGTTAAATGACACTATCATTGCTTTCAGGAAGATAAAATCTGTTTAGAGAGACAGACCAATCATGGTACACAAGCAAGAGGAGTCCACATTGACTTTGGGCTTGAAAAAAAATAATATCTGAGACATAGACCTAGACCATAAAAATCAGGAGATAAACCAGAGAAACATGCAGGAGCACATAGATGATGGCTAGGGATTAATCTAAAATTTCCAGTATATTATCATCATAGCAGCAATTGAACATAGTTTGGGAAGTCACAAGAGCAGACGAAACAATGCATCATCTCCTTGAGCAGCTTAAAGGCAGCAGTTTTTCATCAACAAGGGAGGTAAGAAAGAGTGGCCAGGAGGGAATTAATTGGTTAGCAAGGAAAAAAGGAGGTTTATGTGCATTACGTGTGTTTTTATTAAAAAAATAATAAGAATAATAAACCTGACTTTTACCCCCAAATTGAAACTTCTTAGGTCAGACTTCCTTTTCCTCATTTATCATCATATCTACTTACTGCTCACATATGCACTTGAAAGTTATCCTCGTTGACTTAAGCAAGCAATGAAGAAAGAGATTGTGGGGACCATGGGCTGGCTAATTGGATTAGGAGCTGAAGAGTCACACCCAACCCATAACCTAATAGAAGAAAAGGAGAAAATCAAAATAGAGTTTCCTTATCTATTTCCTAAACATCTGTGTCAAAATATTCCCCTAATGCAAAACTAGGGACCATCAACCACATGGAGAATATTGCCAAATATTCTTAAAAGCCCATGTGTCTAAAAATCAACCTGTGAGAGATGAGATTTAGGACTATGAGAAGGAATGAATGGCAAAATCTTTGTGGTACTCCTACCCAGCTTTCAGCCCCAAATCTCCTTCCTTATTGAGATCTCCTCTTCCCTATCGAAACCTAGTCTCTTGAAAGTTTCTGCTATGATCATAGATATTTAAGTCACTAAGTTTTCTGTGCCAGGAATATTTGCACTTTAACCCTCAAGTGTGCAGTAGAGATACTCTGTCCCCTAAATAATGGGTTCTTTGTTATTTTTCCCTTTTTCCTTCCTTCCAGGATTCCAGAAGGAGTTTCCGATTGGTCTATCTATGCTGGTGTTTCTACTTGGTGCTCATCAGACTCACCTGGAAAGCTTGGTAATTGCTGTTTCCCACACCTTAGAGATTCTGATTTAATTGCTCTGGGCTATGACATGGACATTGGTCATGTTTTCAAATATCCGTGGGTGATTGTAACTTGTATTCAGTTTTGAAAATGATTAGTCTAAACCAATATGCATGGAATATTTCCCAGTACATATGGTGCTATCTTGTGCCCACAGAGAATCAGACTTTGATGAAACTGACCCTATAGTCAGTTTCTACAATGGACAGTCTTATTACTTTGCCAGAAGTAGAAAAACACCTAGATCCTTGAAGTCATTATTGATGCCACTCAGGGTTTTTTTTTTTTTTTTTTTTTGCTTGTTTTTGAAAATAGAGTATTTTGTTACTTGCAACCAAGAACATCTAAGTTGGTCAGTATAAGATAAGCTAAGTCCTAGTAACAAACTTCAACAGTTCAGGGATTAAATACATTTGAAGTTTATTTTTTCACCCCAAATCTAATGCAGGCTAAATAATCTACCTCCATTCTGTAGCTGTGCCAACTGAGACAGAAACCGAAACACAAGAGTGTGATTGGAAGAAGTATGTGATTTTATGTGTCAACTTGGCTAAGCTATGCTCAGCTGTCTGGTCAAACACTAGACATTATCATGAAGGCATTTTATAGATGTGATTAACATTTACAACCACTCAATTTTAATAAAGAAGACGAAGTAAAGGAACACCCAGCTTGTTGGCCTGCCCTACAGTTTTCCTATATATATGACCTGCCTTATAGCCATAAGACAATAATACTTTGGTGGCATAAACTTGGTTTTGCAACATACGGACATGATAAAGTGATATACCTTCTTTTAGCCTCACTCTACACTCTGATAAAATGAAGATAGTAATCCCTAACCCATTAGATGCTTAAGAGCATTAAGTGAAGTAATTTGCATGACATTTATTACTGTAAACTGATAGTTATCAAGCAAGGTTTGGTCTAGAGTCCCTGGTTATAAATGAAGGCAAAGTTAGCTAAAATTAGGTGTTCACAAAGGATAGTCAAATGGGAGATCAGTTGTCCTGGGTATATACTTCTTGGTAGTCTGTGTCATCTCCGTGGGGTCTCTAGTGTCTTGGGCTAGATGGAGTCTCCCAACATTTTGTAGTTTTATTCTCTGTTTTGAACAAAAGTGCACCCCCACCACACATACAATATATTCTAGCATATATCTGCCCAGGATCTTGGACAGCAGACTTCCCATAGATGTCCATTCCATGTGAGAACTGTTCTCTGGGGGCCCTGAATTGACTATAGGAATGGTAACAAGGGACACAGCAATGGGCGGCTGAAGAGGTGAATGGAGCCCAGACTGTGCATGCCCTCGACCTAGGTTTTGGTGTTCTCTGAAGCCAGGAAGAGAAGGAACAGGAGGAAAGAGTTGAAAAGGTGCCAGAAGACAGCTAGATGTGGGAATATCAGAAAGGGACAGAAAGCAGTAAGAGAAGAGGGGTACGGTTGGTTGTCCCTGGATTCTTGGCCCAAGTTGACATTCTTTTAAATCCATTATAAAAACAAAAGAGAAGGGATAAAAAGTAATTTTATTGAACAAAGGCTACTGCTTCCAATTCTCCCATGGCAAGAAAGACAAAAGCAAGAAATTCATTCCTGGATTTTGCCAAATCACAGAAAAGCACATAAGAGGGACAGTCTAATTCCCAAGCGGCATTATAGAAAACATCAGAATGAATGAAATTTAAGCCTCAATGCAAACATCTGTGGAATTTTTACTTAGAGGAGGGAAAAAAGAACAGGAGATTAAGACCTACAGCATCTGAAAGAATAGGTTAATAAAAATAATAAGTATTCACCACAGTTTTGTAACTCAAATGGCACTCCCACATGTCAAAGATTTTCTGGAACATCAACATCCTTGAGAAACCACAATGTTTACCCCGTGTTTAACATGCACATAATGTACCCATGAGTGCTGTTTTTGCCTTCCCAGACCTCTTTCATCCTCTTCTGCTATAGAAACTTTCTTTTTCGTGAGAGTCATTCCAACTGGTTTAGGTAGGGCTGCCCTGACACCAATCTGCCCTCCTTCTTCTCCTCCTCCTCCTCCTCCTCCTCCTCCTCCTCCTCCTCCTCCTCCTCCTCCTCCTCCTCCTCCTTCTTCTTCTTCTTCTTCTTCTTCTTCTTCTTCTTCTTCTTCTTCTTCTTTGATTTTATCTGTTTATTTGAGAGAGAGAGAGAGAGAGGGCATGAGAGAGGAGAGGTCAGAGAGAGAAGCAGGCTCCCCGCCAAGCAGAGAGCCTGATGTGGGACTCGATCCCAGGACTCCAGGATCGTGACCTGAGCTGAAGGCAGCCACCTAACCAACTGAGCCACCCAGGGGCTCCAATCTGCCCTTCTTAGCCCCTGCCGAAGGGGTGCTTCTATGACCCAGGCCTGGCCTCTTGCAGCACTTCAGCCCTCAGACCAGAAGCAATTGCTCAGAAATGGGCACATAACCCAAATAGGGCTAATCAGAACATTCTCTGTGGTTGGATATGTAGACTTTGAGAAAGAGCAAAGAGCTTTTTTCTTCCCTGGGATCAGGAAAGCTGAGGACAGGAAATCCTGGAGAGGTGTCGAGCTGGTTTTGCCATCGCACTGGGTGCCTGCTGAGAACAAAGATAGTAAAGGGAAAAGGAAGCAGGTTCAAGAGATGAAAAGAGATTCAACTCTGATGATGGCCTCCCAATAGAGAGTTGTGTTTTCTCAGTCCCTAAGGAAATCCTTGAGTGACTAGTACCAATAAAAAAGGGGTTACTCAAGTAGTGTGGGCCCCTATAGGAAGGCCATCCTCAATCTCCTGAAATGGGTCCACGGAGGATAAGGGCAATGGACCATCCTGTCCCCAAGAGCCAGCGTGGCTCTCCAAGGAGCTCAGTGCCCTGACACATGGACACTCCTCTATCTCTGTCAAGAATCAGATGGTGCGGGGTGCCTGGGTGTCTCAGTGGGTTAAAGCCTCTGCCTTTAGCTTGGGTCATGATCTCAGGGCCCTGGGATCAAGCCCCGCATCAGTCTCTCTGCTCAACAGGGAGCCTGCTTCCCCCTCTCTCTCTGCCTGCCTCTCTGCCTACTTGTGATCTTTCTCTCTGTGTCAAGTAAATAAATAAAATCTTAAAAAAAAAAAAAAAAAGAGGGGCGCCTGGGTGGCTCAGTCGTTAAGCGTCTGCCTTCGGCCCAGGTCATGATCCCAGAGTCCTGGGATCAAGTCCTGCATCGGGCTCCTAGTTCGGCAGGAAGCCTGCTTCTCCCGCTACCATTCCCTCTGCTTGTGTTCCCTCTCTCGCTGTGTTTCTCTCTGTCAAATAAATAAAATCTTTAAAAAAAAAAGAATCAGATGGTGCTTGCATTATAGACTTGCTCTCTCTTTCCGTTTGACTAAGATACTTATTTTTTTTCATTTGGGTACAGTTGAATAGTTAGTGAAAAGTCTCTTCAGATAAAATCTTACCTAATTGAGGCCACAAAAAAGTTATGTCCTAAAACCTCCCAGCATCTTCTAAGTCTCTCAAACATGAACATTAGTACAATTTCTAAAACAGCTACCATGGGTACAGTTACAGGAAATAGAAAGAGTGCCAAGTGTACACTTAACATTAAAATAAATAATTCCTAGGAGGGTCTCATCATGATGGTCTGAACTGGAGGCTTAAACTGGTGTGTGTGTGTGTGTGTGTATGTGTGTGTGTGTGTGTGTGTACATATGCAGAAGGGAGAGGGGTTTGGGGGAAGAGGACAGGGAGAGGAAACAGCTGAGGAACACCTAAACCTGTACCCTTTTTTAAAAGTTTAATTTAATTTTTTCCCCAAATACGTTTATTTCATTTTTTCAGTGTTACAAGATTCATTGTTCATGCACCACACCCAGTGCTCCATGCAATACGTGCCCTCCTCAATACCCACCACCAGGCTCACCCAACCCTCCACACCCGCCCCTCCAAAACCCTCAGTCTGTTGCTCAGAGTCCACAGTCTCTCATGGTTCATCAGCCCCTCCGATTTCCCCCCATTCACCCTTCCCTTCCTTCTCACAATGCCCTCCATGTTTTTCCTTAGGCTCCACACGTAAGTGAAACCATATGATAATTGACTCTCTCCACCTGACTTACTTCAGTCCACATAACCTCTTCCAGTCCCGTCCCTTGAAAGCAGAAGAGTGAAGGCAAAGTGCTGGAGGTGAAGGAGACTGGAACACTCAAGTGACAATTTCATCTCAAAAGTCAGGGTCTACACTGACCCAGGGCACAAATGGGGAAGCCAGTGTACTTGTACTCGGGCTTCAAGGTAACTCAATCAGTCCTAGTCCAATGTGGGTGTGGAGAAAAAAGAAATGAAGCAAAAGGCAAAAGTAAGGAGACCTTCAAACAAATTCCTAAAATTAAAAAAAAATAAATAAAAGTGTAAAACAGAGCAAGTGGGATGAGAGGAACATATTTTAATGCTCATAAAAACCTGAAACCAAAAATTGGAATGTCTCCTATGACTCTTAGCTGAATACTTTAATCGTTCTTATTAAGGGAGAAGGGAGGATAAAAGAACTAAAGAGCACACCTGGGGCCAAATTTTCATGCTAACATGTGTTGATTGTAACAGGGAATGTAGACTTTGAGGCCTTGTTGTGCTCATCTATACAGGAGGATGATAATGCCTACTTTCAGGACTGTTGAGGGGAGTGAGTGCCAACCATGCACGACAGACACCCAGGACGGTGTCTGATGGGCTGTAAGCTCATCCATTTACCTCTGCTCCGTGCTCTGGCTGTGTTCCTGGTGCCCAGGCAAAGGCTTCTAAGGTACAATGCCTGACCTTCTGCCCTGATTCCGATGCCAATGGGCATGTGTCCCAACCTCAGGTGTGAGCATTACCCATGGCTAAGAGACTGTCTACTCTTCCTGGAAAGGGAAAGGCAGTGGATGGGCTGGTCCAGCACAAGTAGAAATCCACCTGCCACGCTCGCATCACCTTTCACTAGGCCCCAGTTTTTTCCCAGCTACTACTTTCATGTTCACATCAAGCAACTCATGGCGCTTAAGTGGAATTGCAGAGTGAGAACCATCCATAGCAAATACCTCTTTTCCAAAACCATATGCTGGGCCCCAGGCCAAACAGCAGGACTCGTGCCTGCCTCTGATTTCCTTGAATCAGCTGCCAGCAGCTTCACAGCTCTGCTCCCCAGGTTTCTCGTAAAACAGCTTAAGTCTTCAAAAGCTGTGACCGCACAGATACAAAAGGATGGCAGGTTTACCAAAGTACTTCCAGGTACTGTGTCCTTGAATGAGACGTGAGAGGGGTAGGAGGGTGATTATCCCTTTGCACACCGGTGTTTGAAGATACAGATCTTCTTGGATGCTTTGGACTAGAGGGTGTCAAGTAGAAAGACAGGGAAGAGTGGTTACTTTTTTTTTTTTTTTTAAAGATTTTATTTATTCGACAGCGAGAAACACAGCGAGAGAGGGAACACAAGCAGAGGGAATGGTAGCGGGAGAAGCAGGCTTCCCGCCGAGCAGAGAGCCCGATGCGGGGCTCGATCCCAGGCCCCTGGGATCATGACCTGAGCCGAAGGCAGACGCTTAACGACTGAGCCACCCAGGCGCCCCTGGTTACTCTTTTTTAAGAGCTTGTTTTTCTAATTTCAAAGTAATGCATATTTAATGCAGAAAACCTAAATGCTGTGTGTTAGTCAAGGCAATTAACATCAGCTCCTATAACAAACAACCGCAAAATCACAGTAGATGAACAGAATTGAACAGAATAAAAATGTATCGCTCACACAAAGTTGAGCAAAAATGTTCCTAGGTGAGGGGCGCCTGGGTGGCGCAGTTGGTTAAGCAACTGCCTTCAGCTCAGGTCATGATCCTGGAGTCCCAGGATCGAGTCCCAGGATCGAGTCCCAGGATCGAGTCCCAGGATCGAGTCCCACATCAGGCTCCCATCTCCACGGGGAGGCTGCTTCTCCCTCTGACCTTCTTCCCTCTTACGCTTTCTCTCCCTCACTCTCTCTCTCAAATGGATAAATAAAATCTTTAAAAAAAAAAAAAAAATGTTCCTAGGTGGGTGGCTCTCTTTGGTAGCTCCCCGCCATGCAGTGACTTAGGGATCCAGGAGTCTTGCCGTACTGTAGTCCCCAAGCTTCAGAGTCTTCAGCTAGACCATCTGTACCATTTGACCATCAACAAGCAGAGAGAGAGAAAGAGAAGAAGAGTATTCCTCTGGATTTCCTAAAGTAAGGACTATAAGTATTTTACTTTTCTTATATCCCACTGGCTAGAGTTGATCCCATGGCCAATTGACATACAGGGAGGCTGGGAAACATCATTTTTCCTATGTGCCTAGAAGGAAAATGCGATTGGATTGGTAGGGCTATTGAAGAGCTCCCCCTCTGCCACACCAGCCAACAGCAATAGGGAATAGCAGATCACCTATAACCCAATGACCTTGAGACAGTCCACTGTTAACAATATGACTCGTATCTTTTGTGATCTTTTTCCAAGCATATGTAAATAGACAAATATACTTACAAAATGGTATCGTATGACAATACACTGTTTTGTAGCATATTTTTTAAACTCTGCAACCTAACTAGAAACATTTCTCAATAACTCAACCTTAAGAGGTTGCACAGTATTGCTGTCTATATGGTCACCACGATTGATTATATCAAACTACAGTGAGATTGGTTCCGATCCACTTACCAGATGGTCTTGGTTTTCCTTCGTAAATTACAATGTAATATAAACATACATAATGTTTCTGTTTATTTACTCAGGATAAATTCCTATAAATGAAGTAAATCAAAGGAAAGTACATTCTTAGGGCTTCAAAGTGCCTCCTTTTCTTGGGGTTTATTTTGTGCAGTTTAACCACCATGACAATATTTTTTGCAAACCTTCACTGAGTGCTAAGCAGACAATTTTCTCTCTAAAAGTGGCCTGGTTAAAGTGTCTTCCTCAGCAACTATTTTTGAAGGAAATAAACTTAATTTGGGCAAGTTAAGAGGGCAGGAAATGCACAGTTGTGGGGACTAAAGTTGGATGAGCCCATGCTGCACACCAGGCATAATGCAAGATGCCTTAAAGGATTATATTTAATATTTATGATAAGCTTGAGAGGTATGTAAGTATTACCCTAGTATTGTGAAGAGCACTAAGATTCAAGGAATCTCAGTTATTTGCCCGAGATTGTTAATGGTATAGTCAGAACTCAAATAAGACCCACCTCAGGCAAAATTTTAAGACTGATAAATGAAACTTGTTCTCTGTTCTTTCCCCTTCCTCATCTTTGGGTCCCCATGATTCTCTTAACTCTAACCCTGTTACTCTAACAAAGCAGTACAAGGTCCATAGACTAGGACAAAGGGCACTGGTCACAGAATCCAAAGAACTAAGCTGAGATCCTGTCTGTATTTTCTTTTTTCAACCAATATGCTACATTTACCTTGGTGAATCTGTTTTCTCCTCTGTAGAAAGAGGAGTTCATGCCAGATAACCTCTACATCTCTTTAACGTCCAAAAATTATAGACAAACAGCACTAGATTTCACATCTAGAGACCAAGATTGAGGCTTGAGGTTCAGCTTTGCCCATGGGCAAGTGCTTACTCACCCATGTTGAGTAAGCCTGGTAAGTCACTTACTACTTTGAGCTGCAGTCTCCCTCTCCATAAAAGAGGAATGTATCCCAAAGGAAGCTCAGATCTTTTCAGGCCTGATTCCAGAACCCTTTTGCAGAGCCTAGCTAAAGACTTGACACCTAGTTGGAGTACAATAAATGTTTGTTGACCATTGACTTTAAGTCTCTCCATTCTGACACCACAAAAGGTACTGAACATAACCCCAATTGTATTGCATTGGGATCCTGCTTGCACTGCTGTTAGTCTACAAGACAGACAGACTTTTGATGCAGAACCTTTGCTAGGATACCACGCCCATGTCCACTTCCCATTAATCCAGACACATGATTTTGCTGTAGCTGTAGGGGCTTCACTTAGATGGAAATAGATGTTTACTAGGAAAATAGGATCAACTCTGCTTCATTAGTAATCTGGGGCTCTTTATGCTCCCCTGACAGTTCCAATGGGAGAAGGCCACAAGAACAATAACTTACAGTACCAACTATTTTTGAACTCTTGGCTTGCTCAACCCTTTTCAAAAATTCTGGTCAAGCATTCTATGTATAAATCCAAAGAACTTAGTCTACTACTAGGCATTGTGGATAAAGCCAAATGTCATAGTGGAATTATAGTCCTGACACCATGGTTCCCAACACACACATACACACATACACACACACACACACACACACACACACACACACACACAAGCTTTGAAATATAAAACACTAAGCATGGTCCTGGAGGTCCCCTGTCAGATGCTGACTCTCTACTTGTTGGATTGCAGGGATATCTGGAGGCTTCCTAGAGGGAGGTCAGAACACCTGGGATTGTGGGTCATTAGGAGGATTTGGAACCAGTATGGAGGGATTTGGATGTTTTAATACTCAATATACCAATATAGATATTCTGGTGTAAACCACTGAGTAGCACACTTGTACAGAATATTCACAAATTCAAGGGATTCAGGAACCTCTTAGGTGTTCATGGCTACCAAAATAAGATAAAATAAAACCACTCAGGGGCACCTGGGTGGCTCAGTGGATTAAAGCCTCCACCCTTCGGCTCAGATCATGATCTCAGGGTCCTGGGATCTAGCCCCGCGTCGGGCTTTCTGCTCAGCGGGGAGCCTGCTTCTCCCTCTCCCTCTGCCTGCCTCTCTGACTACTTGTGATCTCTCTCTCTGTCAAATAAATAAATAAAATCTAAAGAAAAAATAAAATAAAAAGTAAAATAAAATAAAACCACTCAGTTATGTGATTTAGGTGTGGTTACTTTATCTCTCTAGATGTTTTTGCACCTATAATATAAATAAATAAGACTGACTTACTATCTAAATCTCCTGCCATGATTAAGTACAGTCAATGATTTAGTGAGTGAATGCATCTCTTGTGATGTTTGTTGTTTAAGAGTCTAAATGTTGCTTCCTCAAACCCATTTATGGAGCTAAGTAGGGTATAAATAAATTGGCATGGGGTCAACCTTGCAGAATAGCTTTCTAAAAGGAATCATGAATTGCCATGAGTTAAACACTTGGTTTGCAGCCATGGGAGTAAGAAGACAGTTGGTCATCAGAATCTGTAAAATGACTTTTCATGTATTTGAATGTTTTGTGAAGTCATCTTTTGGCCTCTATTACTCCAAGCAAAGCAATTCCAACCTCTTCAATTTCATTTTAGTCTTATTTTCAGGATGAAATAGAAAGGAAAGGCTCTGGAAATGTTCAGACCAAAGTGAGTTGCAAGAAGGTATTTTTCACTAAAAGATAACCTTCCCTCCTTCAGGTGTGAATTAGTTCCACAGCTATATTTTGAATAATCTCTCCTTTTCCTCCCCATTTCCGTTTTTCCCTCATTCAAATTGCTTTCGAAATCCCATTCCACTGTGAAGGAAAGGCCACCACATTGTACAAAACTCATTTTATTCTATGTGCAAAAATGCCCCTGGAGTTGTTCGGGGCAGTGGTACTCCATGAAGTTTTCTTGATGAATCCAAAAGATTAAGGACTTTCCCTGATTGCCAAGCCTAGAAGCTCCCAAATTTCCCATCTTCTTCAGGGTCCAACTTAGCTAGTTTTAGCTATTTCTGAGCCTGCTGTTCCTCAGTATAGCCTGACCCTTCTCCCAGATATATGCCCTCGCATGAATATCACCAGTTCTAAGACCATCCATAGACCTCGGATGGGAACGAGTATAACTCACATAGAGTCAGCGAAGAGACAACTTTTAAGAGCAGAGGGTAGATGCTGGATAACAGGAAGTAAGGTTGTATAGGTGGGAAGGCCAGGTGCTGCATTACTAGGAAGACTGGGTCCATTCAGATCTTTCGTGGTGACAGGAAGGAAGGTGTTTGAACATAATTGTCTTAAAACAGACTTTGTGATGCCATCCAGGCATCCACGCCACTCAGGTTTCTAGACCATGTTTTAGCTCTGGTCATCTTGTACTAATTTCCCATCCTTTACCCACATGAGCATAGCTAAGCTTGTCAGGTATTTGCAAATGACCTGGATGAAAAGATACATATGAACAAGGTTATGAATTCCTCTATGACCATATCACTGATGAATTCAGAAACTTTCATGTCCTCTACTTTTCATGCACAGTGAAAATTTTATTGCAAAGTTTATCAGACTGTCCCGTCAATTGGCTCCCAAATGTGACCAGCTTTGCTTCAGGTCCTAAGTAAACAACTCAACAAACCCAGGAGGAGGGCGGTGTGAGCTCTTTTTTCCCCAGCAGAAAAAAATAAATGTGGGCAAGATCAGCAGCCACAGTCCTGGATGTCTGAAAACAAACCCCTCTTGGGGCAGTTTCCAGGGTGACACTGGAGCTAGGAAGGGATCAATGGCCATCAGGAGAATGTGTGAAAGTCTTTCATGGATGGAATCAGAGCCACTTGCCAGGTGAAGGGCAAGCTCAGCTTCTACATGGTACTTGGGGAATATTCCAGGACATACTGAAAGGAGAAAGAGGCCTCCAACAGAAAGCAGGGTTAGCCGATAAAAGAACAAAGTAATGTGGTTTGCTGATGTTGATGTTTTTCACTAAAATTCCAGAAAGAGAACATTTCAAAGAGCAAGAGGCCAGAATATGGGACAGGTTCTGACTGAACTAACCGTGAGAGCTTACTATGTGCTAAGCATCAGGTCAGGTTTCTCGCAGGTGCTATTTTATCAAAAACCCTGTAAGGGTTTTTTGTTATTTTGTTATTTTTGTTATTTTGTTATTGTTCTTCTGTTCCATTGAAATGCTGGAATGGAAATGAATTTAGATGTTTTCCTATTTATATTTCTGTATAATTTGTATACAGTAGGATGCACCTATATCAGGAATATAGAGTAATGAGTTTTGACAATTATACACACAAATAACCATCTCTTTAACCAAGATGTAGAGCATTTTCATCACCCAAGAAAGTTTCCTGAGGTGCCTTTCAAATCAAAATTCTTCCCCCAAAAGTCAACCACCCTTCAGATTTCTATTATTTGTTATTTTTGCCTATTGTACTAATTTGCTAGGGCTGCCATAATATAGTATGGATGTCCTAAACCAACTGGATGTCCTAAACAACAGAGATTTATTTTCTCAGAATTCTGGAAGCTAAAGTCCAAAATCATGGTGTTGATTTTTTTTCCTGAAGCCTCTGTCCTCGGCTTACACATGACAGTCTTTTCTCTCTCTCTTCATGTGGTCTTCCCTCTGTGTGTGTGCTTCTTAATCTCTTCTTATAAGGACACCAGTCAGATTGGATTAGGGCCTAATAGCCTCATTTTAACTTAATCACTTCCTTAAATTCTTATCTCCAAATACAGCAATGTACGAAGGGACTGGAGGTGAGGACTTTAATATATGGATTTGGAAAGACACAATTCAGCCCATAATACCTATTCTTAAACTTGACATAAATCTAATCATACAGATTACACTCTAGCATTTGGCCTCTTTCGCCTGAAGAGAAGGAAAAATTCTTCTCTACCCCCAAGGTCTTCCAGCTGAACTAAGAATTAAATTTGCAGGAGACAGATTAGTAGGAGAAAAAAACCCACAGTTTTATTACATGTGCATGGAGGCCTAGTTATGAAATTGAGACCTAAAGAGATGACCAGGACAGGGAGTTTTTATACTTTTTAGATAAAGAAACAATAAATCTGTGAGGAATTGAAGAGACAAAGAAAATTTAATTTTTAAAGCTTTAGTTAGTAAGGAATTTTAAACAGAATTTGGACTGGGGTAGTAAATTAGTACTAATTAGCACTAATTAGTTATTAATAATTATTAACTAATTATTAGTATTAATTATTAGTACTTAAAGTACTAAGTACTCAAGTAATTAAAATTAGTACTAATAATTAATAATTAGTAATTTAGTAAATTTCTAGACACTAAATTTCCTATCACTGGTGAAGGATGTCTCCTCACCTCCTGGTACAGGGATGCTATCTTTCACATGGGAGATTTATTTCCTAATTTCAGGGGACAGAGGAGGATCTGAGGGTCCTTCCTGCATAGGCTGTCTTATTTGTCTTTTTGTGCATATGTGTGAATTTCTTTTAGGTAAATACCTGGGGGGGTGGAATTGCAGGGGCACAGGAAACGTGCAGGATTAATTTCAAAAGAGCATATCAAACACTTTTCCAAAGTGGTTGTACCATTTTCCAAGTCCGCCAACCGTATTAGAGATCTCTAGTTCCTCAACATCTTTGTCAACACTTGGTATTGTCAGTCTTCTCAGATTTAATCATTCTCCTGTGTGAATTAGTATCTTATTGTGGTTTTCACTGAAATTTGCCTAAATACTAGTGATGTTGACCCTGTTTTACATTCTTATGGATGTTTTATACATCTTAGTGAAGTGTATAGTCAAGGTGGGTTTTGCCATTTTAAAAACAATTGAATAGTCTTTCTTATTACTGATTTGTGGGACTTCTTCAACATTCTTTGTAAAAGTTATTTGTCAGATAAATGTATTGGGAATATCTCCTTCCAGTCTGTGGCTTGTTTTCCCATTTTTGGTGCTATTTTTTGATAAGAAGACATTTTTAATGTTATTAAGTCCAACTTGCCTTTTTTTTTCTTTTATGGTTTAATGTTTTTGATATCCTATTCTGAGAAATTTTTGCCTAAGCCATAGTAGTAAATATACTCCCCTATGTTTTCTTCTAGAAGCTTTATAGTTTTTATATTTTGTTCTACAATCTATGTTAAACTAATTTCTGAGCTTGGTGTAAGCTAGTGTATGCAGTTCATTTTTCCTTCCATATGGAATCTAGTTGTCCTAATACCATTTATTTAAAGACTTTCCATTCTCCACTGAATTGTCTTGGTGACTGTCAAAAATGTAACTGACCATATATGGGTGGCTTTATTATTGAACTTCTTTATTTCTAAATTTCTTTTTTATTATGTTCCATTGTCTTATTTGTCAATTGTTATGTCAATATCACCCTCTCCTGATTATTGTACTTTTATAACAAATCTTGAAATCAGATGGTATAACTCCTCCAACTTTTATTGGTTTTTTTTTTCAAGATTATATTGGAAAATTTAGTTTTATTGTATTTACATATGAATTTTATAATAAATTTGTCAGTTACTACAAAAATAAGTCTCCTGGGATTTTTGCTAAAATTTCATTGATTCTTTTAAGCAAGTTGGGAAGAGTTGTCATCTTACTGATATTGAGTCATCTAATTCATGAATGCGAGATATCCCTCCATTTATTTAGGTCTTCTTCAATTTCTTTCAGTACTCTTTTCTAGTTTTCAATGAAGCATTTTCTTGTTGTTTTTTTTTTTAAGATTTATTTCTTTATTTTAGAGAGAGAGAGACAGAGCATGAGTGTGCAGGGGGAGAGGAGGGACAGAGGGAGAGAAACAGAGAAATTTTAGCAGATTCCATGCTCAGCACAGAATCCAGTGAGGGGCTTGATCTCACAACCCTGAGATCATGACCTGAGGCGAAACCAAAAGTTGGTTGCTTAACTGACTGTGCCACCCAGATGTGCCAATGCAGAGGTTTTATACATTGCCATGAAATTTGTTCCCAAGTATTTTATATTTTTTATCTTTTGTAAATCATATTTAATTTTTTTTTTACTTTCCAGTTTTTTTTCTGTATGTGCGTATACAGAAATAAAATTATTTTTACCTATTCCCCCATCTTTTACAGTTACTTACTATTTCTAGTATTGTATTGACTTCTTAAAATTGTCTATAGATATAATCATTCTATGTGTAAATTAAAAGAGTTTGACTTCTTTCCTTTCCACTCTTTATGCTTTTTATTCCTTTATATTGACTTATCACATAGGCAGAAACATCTAGTACAATGTTGAATAAAAGCAGTGGGAGCAAACATCCCTATTTTTATCCTTATCTTAGGAGAAAAGCATTTAATATTTCACTGTAAAATACGCTGTTAGCTACAGGTTTTTCAGAAATTTATTTTTCAGATTATAGAAGTTCCCTTTTATTACTAGGTTATATAAAGTTATGCTTCCTTTGTTTATGTGAATAAGTGTTAAATATTGTGAAATACTTTTTCTACATCAATGGAGATGCTTGCAGATTAATGGGGTAAATTACATTAATTGAATTTAATGTTAACTAAATTTTGCCTTCCTGAATAAGTTTTACTTGGTTGTGAACATAATATATACATCATATGTATCTAGATAAAATTTCTAACATTTTATTAAGAATTTGTATATAGAGATTTTTATGTAGTCACTGATTTAGTAGGTGGGGAGCCAAAATTTGAACTCATGTCTATTTGATTTTGCATCCAGTGTTCTTTCTAATATAACATCCTACTATATTCTACTGATGCATGTCTTGAAGAATGTGTTTTATTTATTTATTTATTTACTTACTTACTTACTTACTTAATTACTTATTTATTTTACTATGTTATGTTAGTCACCATTCAGTACATCATTAGTTTTTGATGTGGTGTTCCATGATTCATTGTTTATGTATAACACCCAGTGCTCCATGCAATACATGCCCTCCTTAATACCCACCACCAGGATAACCCATTCTCCCAACTCTCCCTCCCCTCTGAAACCCTCATTTTGTTTCCTGGAGTCCATAGTCTCTTGTGGTTCGTCTCCCCCTCTGATACCCCCCCTTCATTTTTCCCTTCTTTCTCCTAATGTCCTCCATGCTATTCCTTATGTTCCACATATAAGTGAAATCATATGATAATTAACTTTCTCTGCTTGACTTATTTCACTCAGCATAATCCCCTCCAGTTCCATCCGTGTCAATGCAAAAGTTGAGTTTTCATCCTTTCTGAGGGCTGAGTAATATTCCATTGTATAGGTGGACCACATCTGCTTCATCCATTGGTCTACTGAAGGTCATCTTGGCTCCTTCCACAGTTTGGTTATTGTGGACATTGCTGCTATGAACATTGGGATGCATGTGGCCCTTCTTTTCACTACATCTGTATCTTTGGGGTAATACCTAGTAGGGCAATTGCTGGGTCATAAGGTAGGAATAGCACCCAAGACTCAAAAGTCAATTCTCTATTCATAAAATAGGTATTTTAAATCAATAACATTTGAAAAAATGGGTAAAATAGTGCCTTGGCACATCACACTGATGAGGGAACAGAAGGCTGACTGAGGACAAAGCACAAGCTGATACCCTGCCACCCTCCCCCACCCGCACTCCTGGGTGGCACATATGTGACATTCTTTAGGAATCTCCCAACTATCTTGATGTTAATGCCTTGCTAAGAAGGGAAGAAAGACCTTGGCAGTGGCAAGGCCTCTGGTATCTGATATCCTGTAGGTCTTTTTCATATGAAAGTTCTATTGAAACCTCCCTTTTTCTTAACCTACCCCAACCCAACCCCATTATACGTGACCTGCCACCCTTCACAACACCGGGGCAGCAGCTCTTTCTGACCACAGGTCCTGTCCCCGTGCTTTAATCAACTACTATGTTGCACCAATGACGTCTCAAGAATTCTTTCTTGGTCATCGGCTCCGGACTCCACCCCACTGAACCTCACCTAATTCTAAAACTTCATCAACACCATGAGCATAAAGCTATCAATAAATTCATAAGGGGAATTATATTTATAAAAATCAGTAATAACAGAAATGATGACACATCATCTTGGCCAGAACTCAATTTCAGATATTGTGTCCATCTGTCCATTAAAGGTCAAGAAAAGTCCATGGGATAAATCCATGCAGCTTCTAAATGGAACTGAAGTGCACGTGTTTCTCATTCATCCAAGACTTAGGCTCCATAAACCCTACTCAGAAGGGCAATTAGATGTCAGGCTGATAACTTCTACTCCCTCTTGCTAAATTAAGTCCTGTAGAAATTCAAGAGTCCAAGGTCGGAGGCCCAGAGCAGAGCATGGTTCCTGGAAATGTGACCCGAAGGTGCTCACAACCCTGCCAGTGGCTCACAATGAGAAATGCCCTTTTCCCTGTCTGTTTGGATCTGGGTCACCAACACTTCTTCAGCCTGGCAGGCTTTTCCCCTCTTCTTCTGTAAATGAGTAGCTGACCGCTGGGAACTGCATCTTGAAACACCTTCTTTGTTTCACCTGGAAGTGATGTTGGTGGGTTCGCCTAAGAAAAATAAACGCAGGACTTCCAGCTGCTAGATTCTGTACTGTGTTCCCCAGATTGGATAAAAGGCTTATTCCTCTTTCAAACACAAGGAGTTATCCCCAGATCAAAGTCAAAGCCCTGGAAACAAGTGATAAATGATTAAGACACACTGGCCTTTGGTGATCCCTAAAAGGGATTCTGTGGTGAAGAAGCAAATCTGGTTCCAATAGCGGTAGCAGAACTTAAGTACTTTATAATCCTATTATAATGGGGAAAAGTTCAGACCTTCAGGGCTTGAGCAGGCTTTTACTTGACTGGTCATTATGTTTGGGAGGCATGGTTGTTCATGGAGTTTATCTAAATATGGGTGGTCAGTCCTGAGGTTATTTTTTTAGCTTTACCGCAAACATCTAAGATACTTAAAAAATGTTAAAACAGTATAATTTTGAATAAGTTGAATAATTAAGAATGAGACATGCTGGAGGGTTTGTTTTCTTAATAGCCAGAAATTTATTTTCCTTTTAATTCATGTTGAAACTTTTTCTATGATTATGACCTAATATCACTGTGCAGCAGAAAGAACATTCAACTAAGAGTCAGGGGAAGAGGGTCTGATTTACTGATTCTTCCACTAACCAGCTGGGTGACCTGAGCCGACTGCTTTTCCCTCCCAGAACTTAGTTTTCAAGTCTGCCAAGGAAGAGGATTGGAGCCAGTGATCTCCTCATGCACTGCTCTTCCATTTCTTTGCCTTAGGGACAGCCCTCCCTCCCCATCCCCCCATGAGTCCTTCCTTGACTGTGAAGGATCTCCAAGGAAGATCACCATGTTGAGCACCAATTCTCATCCTGTGGAGGTGGGGAAGGAACAGATGGGGCTGGATATGCCCTTCCCACAGAAGATATATGTTGTTTTGTTTAAAGCCCAAACCTAATATTAATTCTACAACTGAGTTGAATAAACACTTTTTAAAATTATGTTACGTGGTACATCATTAGTTGTTTTTTTTTAAGATTTTATTTATTTATCTGACAGAGAGAGAGAGATCACAAGCAGGCAGAGAGGCAGGCAGAGAGAGAGAGGGGGAAGCAGGCTCCCTGCTGAGCAGAGAGCCCGATGTGGGGCTCGATTCCAGGACCCTGAGATCATGACCTGAGCTGAAGGCAGAGGCTTAACCCACTAGTCATCCAGGTGCCCCCCCCCCCACAGTGTTCCATTATCCATTGTTTGCATTTAACAGCCAGTGCTATCCGTGCCCTTGTTAGATGCAAGTGGCTGGTCTAGGTGCTTGTTGGTGCCATAAGGGGAAAAAAACAACAACAACAAAATGAATGTGGCCTTTGGAAAGTCACTAGGAAACATACCGCATATATAAATAGCAACATTTGTTGACTAGTGAGGCCCTAGAGATAAGAAAGACCACAGGATAATTGGGAGGGAGACTTACAAGTGAAGGAACCCAGCTGAGGATATTGACCAGACAGTTGAAGGAAACTTGCTTAGTATTTTGCAGACTTTTTAACAGAATAGTTTAAAGGGGGGGGGGGGGAATCTCCATTGAATGAGGACTCTGGGCTATTTACTTTTCGGGTTCATTGCTTTGCAATCACTAGCCCAGACCAGAATAGCTCTGCCAAATGGGCTTTAGGGGAATTTATTTTCCTTGAAGATTTCCTGATCCTGTATTTGATAAGGTACATGAATGCCCAGGCTTTAAAACCACAGGACTGCTAAAAATAGTTTGGCATCAGAAATAATTTCCTAATGGAAATGACAAAATGGGTTAAGAGAGAAAGGTTTTAAATATCTCCTAAGAAGGTCAAAGAGAACAAGAGCCACCTGTCCCTCTGAAGGAAGGAATGAAGAGGCAGATGACCTTGGGGCCCCCTTGTAAGTACCACATTTCAAGGATTGCAGACACATTTCCTAGGGGTGCTGTTAGCAGTCCCTCTGAAGGTGAGATTTCTTGTGATCATCGAGCGCTTTCCGACCAGTCACACCTTGCTGCTCTCTAGTTTCCTGCAGAGGTAATTGCTCCCTTCAGAAAATGGTCTGTAAAGGTATTTCCAAGGGGCCTCACAATCCTTATAAACTGGAAGAACTCTCCTGCTCCAGGGAGTGGGAACCAGGACTTCAGAATAGAAAATACAATCCAGAAGAGCTTGTGCTAATATGGTTTAACAGAGTTCAAAGCACTCCTTGGCTGATATTTTTCTTAAATGAGGATATTGGTAAATGAAATCCAGGATGCTTTTGCTGGCAGAGACCACTGGTGTGGAAGAAAAGACCACAACATAAGTTAGAGATGGCTTTGCCATAAGCTGAAAACCTGTATTTTGGAACCAAATGAAGTGTGCATGTGGTGGGGCTGGGGGAGGTTACTTACAAAAAGACTTGTTTTTATAGAGAGTTAAAACCTAAGACAACCTTCTTGGCTTCAAAGGGTGGGAATTGCTCTTTGACAGTCAGGTGAAGGTGAAAGTCCCCATGACACACAGAGAGGAGAGATTTAAATGTTGTAAATTAGTGAAATATATTGGCTATTTATAAACTATGCTGATTTAAGAGGATTAGAGTGTAAGCATCAGTTAAACATTAAAGGATTTTTTAAAAGATTTTATTTATTTATTTGACACAGAGAGAAAGAGATCACAAGTAG
The DNA here is from genome assembly GCA_028646535.1 of Procyon lotor. NCBI lineage: Eukaryota > Metazoa > Chordata > Mammalia > Carnivora > Procyonidae > Procyon > Procyon lotor. The sequence continues at coordinate 25,299,085 of CM053611.1, read as the reverse complement.
GTAGAGAGAGAGGAGGAAGCAGGCTCCCCGCTGAGCAGAGACCCAGATGCAGGGCTCGATCCCAGGACCCTGAGATCATGACCTGAGCCGAAGGCAGAGGCTTTAACCCACTGAGCCACCCAGGCACCCCACATTAAAGGATTTTTGTTTTTGCTCAGATTTTTAATTATCTTTAACTAGAAGGACCACTTTTTTAAGTTAACAGAGGTAGACTGACTGGAGAATTTATCTACCCCAGAAGGAAACTTTCGTTTTTCTTATTTCATGTAAAATGTTTACATGATCTATTAAGCACTGGGTATTATATGCAACCTGTGAATCATTGAATACTACATCAAAAACTAATGATGTACCAAATGTTGGCTAATTGAATTTAAATAAAATTAAATTAAATATTTGAGCCACCCAGGTGCCCCAAAAATAAATAAAATCTTAAAAAAAAAAAAAAGAATTTCTTTGTCTACATAAGGTCCCATCCTTTTTGGCAGGAGGAAATGGAGGAAAAAGGGAGGAAGTGAGAGAAGGTGAAAGGGAAGGAGGAAGAAAACAAATTAGTTAAATTTGCAAACAGGACCCTGTTATTATAATTCTTCATTTATTTTACCCATAATGTGTAAGCTAGTTGTGGGTTCAGATCAGTAGATAGAAACAGCTTAATTCATTGCAATTTGGTGGCGGTTGGAAAGAGGGGGAGCAGAGGGTTAAGAAGCTGAACTTCCCAAGAAGGGGATCCACCCATACTGAGACCAAATGACTGACAGTATCATTCATTGCTGAACTGAAGCCTGAGATTCTACCTGAAGACTTTGACCCAAAGATGGGGGCTGAACAAAACCCTCAGTAGTTCAGGCACAAACCACTTATTCCAGATGATTCGGGAGAAATCACATGAGCTGCCCTAAACTGATCCCCTCCCCAAATGGATGCGCAAGGCTACACAGCAAAGATGTCTTCACACGAGATAGAGTTGGACCCTGATTCAGTCACTTACCAGCTGTGAGAACTTAGGAAAGTTATTTTACTTCCCTGATCCTTGATTTCCCATCTATAAATGGAGATTAAAAGTAGCTCCTTTTTTTGTGTTCTTCTGTAAAAATAATGATACCGCGAATTTATGGAAAACATCTAGAATAATTCTCGGTATATAGTAAATAAATGGTACCTAAGGTGAGACAGTCTTTCTTCGTTTTCAGGAT
>CM053611.1:25249116-25297389 GCA_028646535.1 Procyon lotor | reverse complement strand
TAGTGCGATGGCTGGGTCATAGGGTAGCTCTGTTTTTAATTTCTTGAGGAATCTCCACACTGTTTTCCAAAGTGGCTGTACCAGCTTGCAATCCCACCAACAGGGTAAGAGGTATTCAAATTGGCAATGAAGAAGTCAAACTCTCTCTCTTCGCAGGCGACATGATACTTTATATGGAGAACCTAAAAGACTCCACCCCCAAACTAATAGAACTCATACAGCAATTCAGTAGTGTGGCAGGATACAAAATCAATGCACAGACATCAGTTGCTTTATTGTATACTAACAATGAAAATACGGAAAGGGAAATTGGAGAATCGATTCCATTTACTGTAGCACCGAGAACCATAAGATACCTGGGAATAAACCTAACCAAGGAGGTGAAGGATCTGTACTTGAAGAACTACAGAACGCTCATGAAAGAAATTGAAGAAGACACAAAAAGGTGGAAAAGCATTCCATGTTCCTGGATAGGAAGAATAAACATTGTTAAAATGTCTATACTGCCCAGAGCAATCTATACTTTCAATGCCATCTCCATCAAAATTCCACTGGCTTTTTTCAAAAGCCTGGAACAAACAATCCTAAAATTTGTATGGAACCAGAAAAGACCCCGAATTGCTAAGGAAATGCTGAAAAATAACAACAAAGCTGGGGGCATCACATTGCCTGATTTCAAGCTTTCCTACAAAGCGGTGATCCCCAAGACAGCATGGTACTGGCACAAAAAACGTGTATGCTGTTCAGCAGTGCTCCTTTCCACCGTTAGAAGGGCAGGTGGTTGCAATATGGCATGTGCCCACCAGGTGGCACCCAAGGCCCATGTTTGAGATTCAGCATTGTCTCCAGCCTGTCCTGGAAACTTCCCGCTCAAAATCCTGTCCGGAAGAACCAGAAAAGATCCCGTAGCATTTAGGACTTGTCCTCTACCTCTACGGGACACAAGTCTGTGGGGACAGAACAAGGGCAAAGGGCCTAAAACTGCATCTATCATGACAGACGGAACTGAGACAAAAATAAGAACATTCCAGTCTTGATAAGTACTTGCCTGCCGGGTGATGACCTTCACCTGTAGAGGACTTGGAAGATGGGAAAGCATAACCTCTCCAGAAATCTGCCATTGCTTCCAGCCTGGAATGCATATTTTTGAGAATGTGAAGATTGACCTATTGTTGTAATGTTATCGCTCCATCTCCAAGCTGTAAAGTTCGGGTCACTCTGGCTGCTTAGCTTGGGAGTTTTAGAAAAGATGAGGAAAAAATGTGGACAAAAGAACCCCATGAAATTGCACACAACATTCTTTTCATCTAATCATTATGGTTGAATTTGATTGAGCATTTAGTATATGCAAAGCATTTTTCAGGGCAGGGTGTGACTCAGTGAGGCAGAGACTTCTCAGGTTCGTTATACAGATGGGGAGGTGCCTCCCAGAGGACAATGGTGTCCTTGTCCACTGGCTACACAGTCTTGAGTGCTCTCCATGCTCCCATAGTGAACTCAAGGAAGTCCTTGGTACTTTAGTCCAGGAAAGGGAAATGACGGCTTCCTTCGTTGGCAAGAAAAACCCAGAAACTTGAATGCCACCTGGAAAACATACTGGGGATACCCAGCTCACCTGTTAGGTTCCCAAAGGACAAAGCCCCTTCAAGTGCAGGGAGTGGTCAGACACAATAAACATTCAACAGGAGCTAGCGGAAATGGGAGATGGGGGCTGGAGCTATGATTTTTAGGGAAACTACAGACATCTCTTCCCATCAGTCTCCTTAGGGATGAATAGATCCGTCCTAAGAGTCAGGAGCTGGACTTCTCAGCCCATGTTCGCCATCCCTGTGCATCCAGAGGAGTCTCGCCCGTGCTGGGGCATGCTCCCTTTTCACGGAATGGCAGCTGGGCTAACTTATCTTTCATCTTTTATTTTCTCTAGGCCGCTCTTTAACTTAAACAAGAACCCTGACACAGTGCCCGAAAGTAGGCAGAAAGGCCAATCATTAAAGTTCAGGAAACAAGGGACCCAAAGGGAAATGCAGCGACAACGCTCTTTTCTTTGATCTCCTTTACCTGTTCCCTGGGTAGAAATTCTTAGGACCCAGAAGGTCCTCCTGGACATGTTCTCAGTGACCCTGAAGCAAGCAGCCTGACCTTTCAACAGGCACTCGACCTGCTTTCGCTCCCATGCTCCTTGCATCAGGGGGAGGAGGCAAGACTTAATCTGGATCCCTCTCATGGCTGTTACATCAGAGGGAGCTTATTTCTTTATCTTGCTTAAGAAGATAGATTTGGCAGTACTAAATCAAAACATTTCTCTGGCCATGTCTTGCTGCCCGGAACACAATTATCTCTGACCCATTGAGAAGAGTAAGTAGCTCTCATTATTATAGAAATAATTGCATGCCGAGGATCTTAAAAAAAAATAGTTACATTTCAGACAGGCAGGAAATGAGGAACTTTTCCCTCCTCTACCTTCCAGAGACAACTACTCTCACTGGTGTCTGTGTTTTGTTTTCCTTGTGTTTATCATTGCAGTGTAGAATAAAATGTCTATGTCTCTGTTCCTTGATTTATCAAAATTCGACAGAAAGCTTTGTCTTCTAACAGTCACAGTGAGGTACTTATTGAATTTCACAACCACATACTTTCTCTTTCCCATCTGTCTCCTGATTGTCATTAGTTAGACTATTTTTGTTTTTTTCCCCTAGTAATCTTTGTGACCCAGATAATATGCTCAACATGATTTAAAATTTAAGATATACTTTCAAATATACTTAGAAGTATTATTTTAAGATAAGCGTTTACTATCAACACCCGTACAATGAGAATCTTAGTATTTACTCAAGTTCAGACAGAATCTGTTAGTCCCTCTCTAGGAAGGATGAGGAATTTGATGTGTTTATCCCTCCTTTCACCTCTCCTTCATCCCTCAAAATCCTAATTGGTGGTGTTATCATTCTTTCGATGCTAAGGTAACGACAGCACTATTCATGCCAAAACATACCTTCTGTCTGCGATTTTAACCTTAGTAAGACCTGGTTCCCATTCTCAGTGTAATAATTCAGGGTAATAACTCGTTCTCATGTTAATAACGATCCTACAATGGAAAATCCCCAAATAAGTGAATGCCTCCCTTTCTTCAACACCTCTACCTCCTCTACCTCCCACCTCAATAAGTGAAAGGCTGAAACTTTGGGATCAGCTTCTAACACCACAGGAAACCCTAAGTAGGGAGATCACAGCCGTGGATGTAGAAGGAAGGGGATGCGCCCTCGTCTCCTCCTCCTCAAGGAGGTCATCCATTACAGTTTCCCTCTGTGTTCCTCTGTCACCTGGCCGCATCTGCTTGCCCTGACAAGCCCAACAGAAGCCAGGGAGTGGTGATGGGGAGAGCCGTCACCTCCAACAGCTGACAACGGAGTCCAGAATGTAAGCTCCCACGTGGTGTGGGCCTCCTCTCCCCTTGGAGAGAGAATGGATATTCTGAGTCTCTAGCTGTTAGCTCAGCCTCAGTAGAACTCCGTAGAAAAGTCTGGAATGATAATTCACTCTACTAATCCAATTAAGGATTTCTTTGTCCGGGAAGGAATCTTGAAATGGTACGCCATCTGGGACTTTTGGGTTAAAGGGATCACAGTGAGCTGAGCTCTTGCCAGCTTTCACCACAGAAATGCTGCATAGAAGAAGTTTCAGAAATTAAATATGCAGTTGGGGTCACAAGCAAGAAAGGAAAATCGATAGATGTCTGAAATAATGATGGAAATGAAAGCCAGAATGATAATACTCTCTCCTGCAACAGCCCTGGGAGAGAGGGCAAAGACTCCAAGTCCGAGTCTTCTGAAAGGGACTCTGATAGTCGCAGGCTTCATTAGCAGTCACAGAACAGGAGTTCTCCTCGGCCTCGAGGACAAGTATCTGAGAACCTTATGCGCAGCTGTGATCCCCAAGTAAAAAAGAAGCTACAAAAATCTCTGCCTCATTCGCAAAAGGCCATAACCTCAGAAAAAAAGGGACCATACAATCTCTCTCCTCCAGCCCGGGGTTCTGGCAAGGAAGCTTGTCTCTACTCGGAGTTGTGAGCAGGAAAAGACTCCCATGAGAAACCAAAAATCTCAAGGCCGTGTTGAGCATGGGCTTGGTGTCCAAAAATACACTGTGCGCATGCATGATGGAGAACACCAATATAGAAACTGGTCCCGGGCCATCATACCCACCCCCATGGCCTCTTGTAGAAGGCAAGTCTGTGCTGATCAACAGGGACCCTCCAGCCAAGTGGCCTAGGATTTCCCCTGAAACAATTCTGGTAAAGATGAGCTCACACCAAAATACTTCACACCACCTTGAGAAATAGCCTGAGAAGCAGCTTTGCTGCGACTTGTTAAATACTTAGCATAAAAATTTAAGAGCTATACAAACGAAATACCATAAAAACACTATGACAGTTACCTCCGTACCTGATGTCTCTTGAGTAAGGCTGTCCCCAGACATCTCAGGAGAGAAAAGTCAGAAGGTCAGAAGGGACCATGCACCCTCTCAACCAGCAGCATCCCTGGTCTTACAGAGATGGATACCGAATCCTAGGCAGCTCTTGGCTCTGGGTGAGACCGCTCGAGATGGTGGGGCCACGCTAACCAGGGGCTAATATTACCCTTTCCCGTATCCATAGCAATCACCCAGGAATTGCAGGACCACTTCCATAGCCTGAGACCCACAAGGCCTCAGCACTAAAAAGCCAGTGGACTGGAAGGATTCTCGGGCTGGAGCCCTCTTTTTTAGAGGTAGGGGCCGTAGTTCCATTAATCACCTCCTCACTGAATTGCCTGACCTGCCTCACCCCACCCCATTTTTCAGCTCTTGGGATGTCTAAATGTGTGCCTTTAACGATGCAAAGGCTGACTCTCTTCTAAGGAAGGAAGGCAAGAGAAGGAGCCTGAGGCACTGTGTTTTGCTGGGACCCAAAGCAGAGCTCCTGGTGGGGTTCTGGCTGCATATGCCTGGTTCAATGCAGTACCGTCCTCCATGCTTATTATATGATCTTTAACGTAGAAGCTTACTCTAAATTAGGGGCTCTCAAACTTTCAGGTACCTCTTTGTCTTCTGGAAGACTTACTGAAACTCCTGGAGTTTCTAATGCAATAGGTCTGGGGAAGGGCCTGAGAATGCATTTCTAACGAGCTCCTAGGTGAAACTGATGCTGCCTGGTCCATGGACCACACTTTGAGAACCACGGGGGCAATGCAGTACTTCTCAAACTTTCACGGGCATTAAAGCTACTTGAGTATCTTGTTACAAGTCAGCTTCTGATTCAGTGGGTTTGAGGTGGGGCCTGAAGTTTTATATTTAATAAGTCCCCAGATGACACCAGGGCTGCTGGCTAGGGACCACATCTTGAGTGGCAAGGCTCAGTTATTTTTCTATCATTCTACTTCCTGTTATCTCTACCTACCGCAGACAGATATGGAAGAGACAGAAGAGTCAGTACAGTTCTTCTCAAAGGCTTTTTTCCTTCCAGAGAAGCTGCACCCACCTCAGTCACTTGCAATGATGGTGAGCAAGTCCTCGAGGCCAGCACTGAGCTCATCGAATCCCTTCTGGAAGCTGAGGTCTTCGGTAGAGTGGCCTCAACAATATTATCACACTTCAGGTGGGGTGATGCTGGGGGAAGATATGGCAGGAGAGATGGGGAACCGAGGCCTGGGGTAGCAGGAATAGTTGAGGGGACAGGAAGTGGCTGCAGTCCGAGAAGACTCAGGGATACCTAAGCCTGAGACCAGTGCGGAATGTCCCGTGTTGGCACTAGTCTGCCTAGGAAAAAAAAAGAAAGAAAGAGAGCTGTTCTAAAATTGGCCTCTCTTCTCTTGGGAAAGTCAGATTCTTTCCCAACAGCCACCAGTCTGAGGAAGATTGGGGGAGCGGGAGGGGAGACAAATCCTTCCGCACACCATTACCTTCTATGATGGATGACTTCTCCCCTGAGGCTTCACTTAAAGCCCGCACTCTGAGTCTTGGCTCAGGTCCAGGCTGTCTGGGAGCCTGTGCTGCCATGTCTGATGGAGAGGGCACCAGGAACCAGAGCTTCTCTTGGGTTCCCAGCTCCAGCTGTAGTTTTCTAATTATAATCGTCTCTTCCTCTCGCTTCTCAAAGCTCTTCACTCACTCATTGATTCCTCATCGACAGATATTTACTGGGTATGTACAACATGCAAAGCATTGCATCATCCCCTTGAGGAAGAATATGAGAACATAAAAGCCATATTGATCATTAGTCTACAAGATAGAGGAAAATGCTGTCTTGGTGTTCAGGTCTCCTACGGTGCTCATTCCTCAAGACATCGTCATCTGTAGGGAGGCCCAGGGAAGTGCCCTTCCTAGCCCAGAGAGGGGCATTCTGGTTCACTGGGCGCAAACAGTCAGCCCTGGGGCCAGGGCTGCAACTCAAGGCCATTCCATCCAAACACAACATGTCCTATATCGACTAGTATAGGTTCATGCAGGGGCTGCCCGACACCTTCTCTCAGACCCAACAGGAGGAAACAGGTTCAGAAGGGAAGTTTAACAGCCAAAATGAGACAAAATAAGAACCTACCAGGGAGGGCTTGGAGACCCCAACAGACCCACAGAAACCGATCCCCAGTACCGCCAACTGTAGAGTTGTTCCATGACCAAGTGCCCAGAGACTTTAGAAGTTATCATGACAAGGCAGAGAACCGGTGAGATGGCTTTTTTTATACAGCCCTGCAACCTCAGCTGCTTTGACAACCTTTGGCCAGAGCAAAATACTACCAGGGGTCTCTAAAAGAAGGGGAACCATTTTCTCCCAGCAGAAGCTTAATCCAGACTTCTGAAATGAGAGCGAAGTCCCCATTGGTAAAGGGCTGATATCAGACCAGGACCTTGTTGAAAGGCTCTGCAGTGTAGACTTTACAGCTGGTTAGACCAATAGCCGCTGTTCTTGTGACATCACTTTTGACCCAGGTGGGGTCAGGATCATCATGGAGCCTTTGGAAAAAGACTTACCTGGGCTTCATCTTCTGAGATTCTAACTTTATTTATAAATCTGAATGGGCGCCTGAGTATCATTGGTGGTCCTGATGATGCGGTCAAAACAGACAACCATGAGTAGTGGCGGCAGGCATGGACTACCTCTTTGGGGCCAGATTTCTCCTTATCTTTATCCCCTTACTCTAGTCTTTTAAAAAAAGTTTTCATCTATGGAGCGCCTGGGTGGCTCAGTGGGTTAAGCGTCTGTCCTCAGCTGAGATCATGATCCCAGGGTCCTGGAATGGAGTCCCGCATTGGGCTCCCTGCTCAGCGAAGAGCTTATTTCTCCCTCTGCCCCTCCCCCTTGCTCTCTCTCTCTCTCTCTTTCTCTCACTCTCAAATAAATAAATTTTTAATTTTTTAAACCTTTAAAAAGGTTTTGATCTATTATAGAATCTTCAAGTATTCAAAAAACAATCTATGTACCTACTGCCATAATGTAACAGATTTTACGCACCTTGACAAATTTGTTCTGGGTATTTTTGTTCAGAAATTAAATTACAAATGAACTTGTAAGTAAAACAGTAAACTTTGCTATCTGAATACCCCCTCTTACTCTTTGCCTTCCCTTCCAGGAAGAAATCATACCCATGAGACCGGTACACATCCTTCCCATGCATGGGTTCTATTTTTCTACAAATGGGCATGCATGTATCCTTTTGCACCTTGTTTTTTTCACTCAACATTATAACTTCAAGGTGTACCAACATTGATCCATATTGTTCTACTTGATTTACCTTAACTGCTCTCGACAGAGTACCAATCCCCTGGACCTGGACCAGTGGCTGAAGTCTGGGTGATTTGCTTCTTTACTCTGGCGTCTTTCTCCTGGGGCTTGGATCGGGCACTTGAAATTGGGCACTTACAGACTCTTGGGTCCCAGAATTCCACTAGAGTTGGCCCACGCCCAGGGCTGCTGTTGCCATGGTGTCCATACTGTTCACCCATGAAAGCAGGTCAGGAGAGCAGCCCACCTTGCATCCATCACAGCAGGGTGGATCTTCTTATAGGACAATTAGAAATTTCTAGGCCTGGGGCATCTGGGTGGCTCTATTGGGTAAGCATCCCATTCTTGATCTCGGCTCAGGTTGTGATCTCAGGGATGGGAGATCAAGCCCTGTGTCAGGTTCCACACTCAGTGTAGGATCTGCTTGGGATTCTCTCTCTCCTTCTTCCTCTGCCCCTCCTCCCACTCATGCTAAATAAATAAATACATATCTTTTTTAAAAAAAGAAGATTTCAGGCCTGAGCTTTCAGGGGTCCTCTTGTTTTCTTTCTATAAACTTGAGAAAGGAAGGATCACCAACTTCAGCAGAGCGAGGGCACTGCCAGGACGTGGCTCTCATTTCGTGTAGCTCTGGAATTTTCATTCTGTCTTTTCACTTTTCTGCAAAGCAAGGATCAGACACAGTGAGACTGAGTGCTCTGTTTACTCCAGCAGCCTTTCAGAATGGGCAAAGACTGATCTAAGCAAACCTTTGAGTTTGTACCTTACCTGCAGTCTCAAAGCATCAGTTGTGTGGGACCTGAAGTTTTCTAGTTTAGGTAACTTAACGTGTGGGTTTCCCATTTCTACATCCTATCCCCCCTTAGTGTGCCTATTGCTTAGAACATAGTTAAGAGTGCAGGGTCTTCCTTAGTACTTTCTAGAAAGCCATGTCAGCTGCTGTTATGAGCATGGAAAAAGAGAAATGAAAAAGTAACCAGGCCCAAGATGTAAAGCCAGGTGTAAAGATCTTCTCTTCCCCATTTAGAAAGATTGATTGATTGACTGATTGATTGAGTTAGAGTGAGCACACAGGGAGGGGCAGAGGGAGAGGGAGAAAGAATCTCAAGCAGACTCTGCACTGAGCATGCAGCCTGATCATGACCTGAGCCGAAATCAAGAGTCGGATGCTCAATCGACTAAGCCACCCAAGTGCCCCTCTATTCACCATTTATAATGTGGACAATGGCTGAGTGTGCTCCGTATGAGGAAGGCAGCAGTGACAGAACACAGAGGCAGGATGCAGCCCGAGCCTTGTAGGCCAAAGAACAGCCCGGACCATGTGGTTGACCACATGACCAGATGAGGGGAGGTAGTCCCACAACACAGTGTAGACAATATCCCTGATCCCTCTGAGTTCAACCAGAGGCAGGATCATGGGTGAAACTCACTCCAGGCCCAGGGGAAGATATTTTCTGCTTTTCCAAGGGAGAACCCCACAAAACTGGAGGAGATTTGGGAGATCCCTGAACTCTCAGCAATAATTATATTTTACCTGTGCTTTCATCAACATGGACTCATTAGATTCACAAAAAACCTCTGGGGTTTAAGCCATACAGTTACTATCACTATTTTTTTTTATAGAGATGTTAGAGTCAGTTCTCTGATATGCCAGAGATACAATTCCCAACTTCTGATTACAAATCCAGCGGAATTTCCACTGTGCCATACTGTCTGTCTCACATACATCATGCAAGGTACAAACCCTGACAACAGTTTTGCCGGAGGAATCAGCTCAGGGATCTGCCAATCATTTCTCTTTAGCTTGTGAAAGAGCACTGGGCGTGATGCATGAACAATGAATCTTGGAACACTGAAAAAATAAAGTTAAATTAAAAAAAAAAAGAGCACTTCCAACAACCACGTGAGAGGGCGAGGGCGAGGAAGAAGGCACATTTGAAAAAGAATACCTCCACGGTTAGAGAACAATACCACAATTACCTCCGTTCTCCTCAAGCAACAGAGGAGTTATAAAGAAATCGTGTGACAGTGAACAGTCCACGTGTGTGTGGAGAGGGAGCTGGGTCTGGGGATCTCAGAAGCAAGAAGAATTTCTAGGGGCGCCTGGGTGGCTCAGTGGGTTAAAGCCTCTGCCTTCGGCTCAGGTCATGATCTCAGGGTCCTGGGATCCAGCCCCGCATCGGGCTCTCTGCTCAGCGGGGAGCCTGTTTCCCCCTCTCCCTCTGCCTGCCCCTCTGCCTACTTGTGATCTCTCTCTCTCTCTCTCTCTGCGTCAAATAAATAAATAAAATTAAAAAAAAAAAAAAAGAAGCAAGAAGAATTTCCAAATAAGCTCCTGTGGATTGCCTTGGGCTACCAAATCATTAGAGGTTGACCTCACTCTAAACCAACTCACACCCTTCCCTCACCATCTCCTGACCCCTTTGCTTGTCATGCACTCTGATCACCTTTTGTCCCAACTGTGGATGCTAGCCAAAGGTCTGGCAAGCCCCATGTCCCTAACAGAAGCTTGCACTTTCTCTGTTACTTGTCTTTTGGGGGCATTTTTGGCTAAACAAAGTCTGAATGCTATCTGTTGCTGTCTTAAAATATTTCTCTAAACCAAAAATAATTCTATTTTTTACTTCTAAGGTAGTCATTCTCTTGACTTCAGGAAATAGAAAATGGTATCATTTGCATTGGGGCTGCTTTGATGTTGTAAAGCTGATCCCAAAGCCCTCCAGGACCTTGCAGATAGTAGAATGAAAGCACAAGAGGAGTCCCAGGTGCCCCTGCCCATCTTCTGCCTCCTGCACCTTCTTGGACTCCTTGCTCAAGTTTGTAGCATAATGAGCCACTCAGTAAGCATCTTGTCCTTGGATCATCTGTGGCCCCATTTGCCCCTACCTCCACCTGCCTTCCTCCCTCTTCATAGGAGGAAGAGGGGGTAGGGGAGGAGGAGAGTGAACTCATTCTTCCCCGTGAACTGGAGAGGGTTCCTCTGACAGCTTCGCGTTTCCCATTCCTGGAATGAAATAGTTGGAAATATTCTGGGGGTGGGGTGGGGTGGATGGTAGCATGGTATGAACCACAACTCTGGCTCTGGGGACGGCTGCCTCGGACTATAAGTCATAATATCAGGCACTCTGTAGACAAAATCCCCTCCATGGTGCTCCCCCAGGGTAGTCACCCTAGGAAATACTGCCATCTGGTGGGAATCTTGCAGCTTCTCTTCTTTTCCTGGTTTCATGCCCAGGAATGGGGATTGTCTCAAAATGGCCAAAGTGCTGGGCCCTAAAGTTCCAAGGTCTCCTAGATCTACCAAGGCTTGCTGCCATTAAAACCTGTACCTCCTTAGGGCATGAAAATCCAGGGCTATTGCCTCAGGTTCTGTGCTTTGCGATCAAGTCTCTCTCATGCCGACTTTCCCCTTATACCATAATGTATCCCATCTCTGTGTCTTCCCCAAGGTTGTGCCTCTGTGCGGATGCTCTCTCTTCTGTGGGCGTAGATCCCTCAAGATCAGTCCTTGTCTCACTGTGTCACAGCCTCCAGTCTTGGTAACCTTCAGTTTGACTTCCCTAGTCTTTACACACCTGCTAAGTCATTTCATATTCCCACGCCCTGTCCACTCACCTGGCACGTTTCCCTGCATTTAGAAGATGCCCAATGCATGGCTGTTGATTGATGTCCAGCTTATATCCTTCCAGTAAGCGCATTTCTTGAATTGGGAATCTGGTTGCACCCAATCCCGAGACGCAGAGGAGAAACCAGAGACCCCTTCAATTCCAATTTTACAGCAGAGACTGTAAAGCAGAAGGCTCTGACTCTGTGTGTGGACCGACGTAAGCCAACCACTATGAATGCAGAGGTCTTAGGCATTCATTTCTATAGATCATTCCAGGTGGATGGGGTGGGGCAGAGTGGCGAATATTAAAACGTGATGACCCTAGGGGATACCCAATTGTGCGGCATGAAGGAAAGATTTTGAGTCCCGAATCTGTTTATTGGACAATCATTGTTAAACCCTTACTATCCAACACTGAATCTTTGTTCCCTCATCTAAAAAATGGAATTAATAATTCAAGATACGCTTGACCAGCAATAATTTCTTGACCCCAACACCTATCTCTAGTCATATAGGAAAAACTCCATAAATATTTGTTGAAAGAAAAAAAAATACAAGCTTAGTGTTGTTGTGGAGGATAAAATGAGAAAACACATAAGCAGTGTAGAAACTGAAATTCCATACAGAGGAGGGACTGCAGTGGGGATGGACAGGACCTTCAGCATCTACTTCCTCCTCCTTCTCCTCCATAACAAGGATCCCCATATTATTGTTCTCGGTTTTTCTCAGTCTGCTTCTCTCTGTCCTCCATCTTGGGCTTCTACTTGGATGATAAACTATGTAAGGTGTGAGGAGCCCAGAGATACCACGAACAACACTCGGAACCTAGTCCCTCTTCTTCAGGCTCAACCTCAGCAAGTCTGGGAAGCAGGTCACAGTGGATCCAGCCCCTGCGACAGCAAAATGCAAGATGGCCGCTCCTTGTTTTTTTCCTTTTGTAAGTAGGTCACTGCTGCCAGAACCTCTCAAGGCCCTACTTCTGACACTTCCTTGGGCCAAGGCCACATGGTTTCTCCAGCACTTTCTCTCTCTGCTCCAGTGAGCAGCCCAGAGCAACTCACAGCAGGCTGGTTTGCGAGGCTGCTGTTGTGTGAAGAGCACAGGGGCCATGGTGGGATAGGTAAAGCTGGCTGGGAGCCGGGTCCAGGCGAGAGGTGTAGGCAACCTGGTTCTGGCCCCAGAGAGACCGCAACTATCACTCAAGTTTACCTATCCGGTGTCCAGTTTCCTCGACTGTAAAATGAAAAGCTTGGATTGGAAGATTTCTAAGCCCTTGCCCAGTCCTGTAGCATTAGGAGAGACTTGGCAAGCACAGAGAGGCTGATACTTGTCCCCTGATAACCCTCCCTTTCCAAGAGGGAGAGTATCTGCCCCCTAAGCTCCTTAGAGAGAACACAGAGCTCTGCAGATCAAGCACTTACCATGTGCCAGGCATTGCAGTAACTGCTTTATATACACTTAATTTGAGCCTTCTGACAAGCCCATTAGGCCAGTATTATCATCCCTGTTTGAATTAAAGGGCCTGAGATTCTGTTCTTTAACACGGTTAGCCTAGCTAGAAGGAGGGAGAATTATTTTTAAAACGCGAGACATTTTGACCCTAAAGCCCTGCTGGTAGCAGGCTGACAGGTTACCAGGGAGGGCCCTATAAAAAGAGAATCGTGCCCATATTAGTCAGATTCTTGAGGGAAAGAGAACCAATAGGATTCTTATAGATATAAACATATGGAGATTGTTATAGGAATTGGCTCACACAGTAACGGAGGCTGAAAATCCGCCATTTGCAAACTGGTAGAGCGAGAAAGCCAGTGGTATAAGTCAATCTGAGTCCCAAGAATTGGAAAGGTGGTGGGCAGAAGACTGATGGTGTAAGTTCCAGTCTGTGTCCAAATGCCCAAGTACAGAGCAAGAACGTCGTAGGGAAGGTGAAGACAGACGTCTCATTTCAAGCAGAGAGAGTGAATGCACCCTTCCTCCACCTCTGTGTTCTACTGGGCCCTTCAATAGATTGGATGATGCCCACTGCTTCAGTAAGGGTGATCTTCTCTGTTCAGTCTACTGATTCAAAAACTCATCTCTTCCAGAGACACCTTCACAGACACCCCCAGAAATCATGTTTTATAAGACGTATGGCCATCTCTTAGCCTGGTTGTGTCGACACATAAAATTCACCATCACAGTACCCTTTAGACGTGGTGGCATTAAACATCGTAATGATACTCATGTTTATCCATCCAGTTTTCACTCATTTCCTTTACCCTGCATTGTCTCATTTCATATTCACAAGAACCCATGGGGAATGTGGGATTACCCCTGCTGAGAAATGAGGGGGGTAGAAGAGAGGCTTCAGAGAGCTGACTTGCCGACTGTCACTCAGCTGGTAAACGAGGGAGCCACTAGCTAGTGCCCTGGTGGTCTCACTTCGAGTCAGGCTTCCTGCTGCTAAGCTAATTTGGAAAAGATGGGGCACTAAGGACACTCTGCCCTCCCTGTCCCCAATTTCCCAGTTCATAGCCAGGATAATGGAGGCATAAAGAGCCTACATCTCAACCATTCTAGAATAAAGACAGTATGTGTTAGCAAAGAAGCCAGCCTCTCCCCTGCTTCTAGCCACAGTTCTTCCTTTTGCTAGAGTCAAATTCCTTCCCCTGGCTCATGGGCCCTGCCAAATCCACTCTCAAACTCCTGTTTCCAACTTACTCAGGCCTCATGCTCCGAGGTTGTGTGTGTACACACAAGGGGGATCAGATCCCTCTTCCCATTGGCTCTGTTACCTAGGTTTCAACTTCAGCCCCTGGCTTTCGGCCATCAGTCTTTCTGTCTCCTGTAGAACCTACCTTGGCCACTGCAGTTCCTGTGCTCCTGAGACAAGACCAGAGGACGAGAGGAGGCTGGCCAGAAGAATCATACTGCAGGTCAGTGTCAGAAGATATACTTGCCTCACACCTGCCAAATCAGCTGGAGGGCCCCGAGGCCAACCACCAATGTGGCCCCTTCTTGGGAACTGTCACTCCACAACTTTTTTCCCATCTGAATCTCTTTCCTTTCAGAGCTCCTCCCCAGAGGCCCATAGATTCAAAGCTATAATTACAAAAGCAATAACAAAGATTAGAAAAATACTTGAGAGTTTATGGAGACTTTCATCGAGAGGCCTTGATTTGGTCCGCACCCCATCTCGCTACGTTAAGTACAGCAGGACTATAAGAGGGCTCCCTCAACTTCACTTTGGAGGCAGCAATCTGAAGCTCAGAAAGATTGAAGAATATATTTAAGTGACAGAGATGGGACCGGAGCCCAGACTTTTTCCCTGTAAATTTAAAGTCACATGATTTCCGTAATAGTAGTGAGAATCATTACATTTCCATAGTTTCTTTCTTTGAAAGACCTCAGAAATTTCAATTCATATCTATCTATCTATCTATCTATCTATCTATCTATCTATCTATCTATCATCTATCTATCTATCTATCATCTATCTATCTATCTATCTATCTATCTATCTATCTATCTATCTATCTTCCTACCATCACTGGTCACTGGAGTCTCTACATTCTATAAACAAAGAAAACTAAGGCAAGAAATAGAATCTGGCCAATCTAAGATTCACGCAAATATATAGAGAACTCATTAGAAAGATCTTGTTGGCATTTGCTTTGCCCACCTTCTAGCCACCATGGCAGTTCTAACTGGCGTTTTATGGGAGGATTTTCAGTGCACCATGCCCATTTTCTCACCCACGACCTCTGAGTTTGAGTACCTGAAATCTAGTGTGATTTGTTGCCCAAACTCCCAGGGAAGTGTAGGTGAGGGGAAGTTTTCTTTGACTCTCTTTGGGTCCCTGGCTGGGTCTGAAAATTGAACTGAACAAAGACAGATGAACAGGAGGAAAATAACATAAATTTCACTGAATTTATATAAATACCTGGGAACATTCACAAGATAATGAAGACCTAAGAAATGACCAGAGTAGGAAGCTTTTAGACAAAGAAACAATAGATTTGCGAAGACAGAAGGGTTTGGGCTGGCGTAGTAAGTGTGAAGAAGTAATAGGAAAGACAAGGGTTAATGAGGTTTGTTTATATTACGGACTTCTTGGCCCCAAATTCCATCTCTGTGATAGGAATATCTTCCATCCTCCTGGTACAGGGAGGGCACCTTTCACATAGGCGATTTAGGCTCTGTTTCAGGCAAGAAGGGTGAGGTTGGGGAGGACAAGTGAGCCTCCTGCCTCTGCCTTTTTACAGGCTCTTTCATTTTAAGACATTCAATACACCAAGGTGTCACCTTGGGGGTAGCGAGTCCTGAACCCCATCCGAAGCAAATCAAGACCCACACATTTGAAAGACTCTTCCCTCTCAACCACTATTCAAATAGGTACTTGTCAAAAGGCAAGCAGAAAACCGTGGAACGGCTTGAAGAAGCCTAGAAGGATGAACTCTATATAATCCACCGGTGGTTGCCTCTGTATTAAAAATATCTGTCAATGTCTCAACTATTATGATTCCTCCTCCTCCTCCCATATGACTGCTGCTACCATCTACGGAATGGCAAGAACTCTACTATGACTAAGCCTTTGGCTTATATCTCATGGATCCTCACAACAACCTCATCAGTTAGGGATTTTTATCACCATTTTACAGATAAGGATACAGAAGCCGATAGAAGTGAAATACCCTGCCCGGGGCTCACACACCTCAGATGCGACAGGGGGCGGCATTCAAACCAGATCCATGTGACTCTGGGTATCAGACTCCTGGGTGACTCTGAGGAATGTTCTCTGGGGCTCTGATTTCAACTTGATGACGCCCAAATATAACAATATTCTCCGGAATGATTTATGATCCCCTTGTGTGCACAGCACCTTTTCTGAATTAACAGAAAGCAAATAAAGGGGTTTATACCATGAAACCGAGCCTAAGAAACTCGTGAATTTTTGGAGGTAAAAGTGTCAAGAAAGAAGACAAACCTCTAATATTGTGGGAAGAGTGTCCCCATTGGAGCCAGCTGGGTTCCAGTTAAGTCCTGATTCATCCACTTATTGGATGAATGGTCTCTACTGGTCTCTACTCTTAGCCTCAGTTTGCTCATCCATAAAATGGGACTAATAATATCTAGCCTTCAAAGTTGCTCTGAGGACAAGATAAATTGCATAAGCACCTAGCCCAGTCAGTGGCCAGAGGAAACCACCATGCCTGTCCGAAATTTTACTGAGGGCCTAGGAGCAGGGAATACAGTGATGGACTGAATGAAAATGGTCTCTGTTCTCACTGAGTTCACTGTTTAGCATGTGCTAAATAGTTGTTTATATCATAGTAGCTCCCCAAGGAGCACAGCGTTGGAACACAGAACTAGAGGACAGATGGCTGCTCTTTACCTAACAACCACAGGGAACAACCTCTCTCATCAAAACCCAACAGGCCAACCAGAGTCCTAGCAAATGAATTTATGAGTAACTTAGGAAATAAGCCACTCCATTAGGAGTTAGACTAAAAGCCTGCGTATCTTGGTCTCTCTGAGCAGACATTCCTTTATTTGATAAAAAAGAGTCATGTAGATGGATTCTGTGACATGAGACAGTCCTATCAGTAAAAATAACATCAGAGCTGGTACAAAAATGGAAACATCTGGTTCTGGCAAAGGAGCTAAAAGAAACATGGTTCAGAAGCAAGTGACCTAGACTTAAACAGGAGAGCTGGACTCCGGACTCAGACCAGTGCCTAAATGGCTGTGTGATTAGGAGAGACCCCCTAGGCCCTCTGGGAATGTCCTTAGCTGTGAAATTGACACAGAGCCCTGAGTTCCCGCCCACCTCTGCCATTCAATGGTTCAATAAATACAAAATAGATAAATCATTAAGGGGATTTTCATAGCAATGAGACCAGCTCCAGCGAACAATCTGGGCATCCAGTAACACGAGAGACTAGATCATACCTTGACATCATTTCAGAAGGTGGATTTTCTAAACACGGCTCATCACCAGGGGATTCCTGCCTTACTCCACAGAAGGAGATGATGTTAACGTTCAGTTCAGTTACTGAACGTCAGTTACTGAACTGATTCCTGTGTTTCCAAGTATTTTTGGCTCTCTTCCTTCTGGGCAGAATTGTTCTTTCTGGGCCAGCTGTGATTTTGCTATAGTCATGTGACTAGTTCTGGCCAATGAGTGGGGACTGAGAAAACTGCACCCCATTTCCAGGTAAGGGCATTTAACTATGGGTGCAAGACTCTTCAGAGCTCACCTTTCCTCCAGCATGGTGACTCATGGTGTTTAAGATGGCGGCTGTTTGTTACCCTTTGTCCCTGAGTGACTAGAATAAACAAAGCTCCCTGCTATCCTAGGATGGATACATAATAAGGAAAAAACAAACCCCTGTGTTTTATGCCATTGAGATTTGAGGATTATTTTGTTACGGGAGCATAATTTAATCTATTATTGATGTATTACTTCATATTAATGTTTTGCTGATTTAGTAGCTTCATGCAATATACACTAGAATCGTGCACTAAAATCCTTTTCATTTAAATATGACTTCCTGGGGTGCCTGGGTGGCTCAGCAGGTTAAAGCCTCTGCCTTCAGCTGAGGTCGTGATCTCAGGGTCCTGGGATCGAGCCCCGCATCCAGTTGTCTGCTCAGCAGGGGCTTGCTTCCCCCTCTCCTGCCTACCTCTCTGCCTACTTGTGATCTCTCTCTCTCTCTCTCTGTTAAATAAACAAATAAAATATTAAAAAAATAAATAAATATGACTTCCTTCCACCTGATTTGACACCAGTGGATGGCCACTATAAGGGACACATGCACCACGCTCCTGCAAAGGCCATTCATTTGGAATGCAATGTGACAAGCGGTTCCAGACTTGTAACAATACAGGGGAAATAAACTCATCCCACTCACTGTTTCTACTTCATTGATGTCCAGGTTAATGGAAATAATCCATTTCACTTGCAAAGTATTTTGTAGTTTTAAAGAGCTCTTGCATTCAAAATGTATTACGTCATTTATGAAATAGTCACAACCCTATAAGGCAGATAGTGTTAGCCCCATTTTACAATCAAGGAACTTGAAATACAGCTTAAGACACTGCATGAGGTTGCTAGGCAACACTGGGGCTTGAACTCTTGTCTCCTAACTCCATGTGTGGGACTAACCCAACTGTCACCTTTCCTTAAGCATCTTTACTCTGAACAGAAGTCTCTTTTTGTTTCCAACTCTTCTAATCAGGTTTCCCTTAAGTGGGGGAACACTAAGCCGATCGGTTCTTCATCACTATTAGTTTTTTGCAACTTGGTTGTTTGAAAGAAATTGTGGTGGGCAGAAACCTTCTACCATGTACTCTCAGGGCCGTGGAGTCACTCTGGCTGTGGGACTAGAAGAAAATGCCATCACAGGCCTGACACACTGGAGGCTGGCCCTCACGTCAGTCTAGGACTCTTACACCCTGCCTTGGTTGCCAGCCTTGGCCTTGATCTTGGAGGAGCTGACAGTCTGTGGGACCCATAATCTCACACACTCTGGACTTGGCACAGTAGCTTGCCCCTGAAGTGTGGGGACAAAAAGCACACAGGACGGAAGCCTGTGGTGCTGCCCAAGTACTCCCCCAGGGAGTCTGAGCTAGGCTCCTTCTCTCCCTTTTCTTTCCTTCTGCGTTTTCCCTTTTGGTAAGGTTTTGGTTTGGGTCTATCAGCTTCTTCTCCTTAATTGGCTTTACATGAATGAAATCACCCCATTTTCTGCATCACTGATACCGATGTCAGTCGGGCTGGGGCACAAGGACTCAAAGATTCAGGCAGGAAAGCCCCACCATCAAGGATCTTCAGTGGTGACTGACAGAGAATCCCTCTCTGTCCTCTCGCCAATTAACGCCCAGGTGGTACAAAACTTCAGAAATCACCTGTGTGGTCCCTGAGTCTCCAAAGCTCTCCTGTGGAGGTGTATGGTGACACTCACACCCATCTTTGGAGGTGATGTGCTATCAGAGGGCCTGTGTTGTCCTCACTGCACCACAGAAGCCATACCAGGCAAACGTAGAAGGCCAGATCTTCCTCTCTAGGATCTGCCCCTGATCCTGCGGGACCCCAGCTCCCACAGAGCGTCCATCCTCCTCTTCCCTGAGGTCTGCATGCCTGACACCGATTTCTCTCCCAGCAGAGTGGATGTGGATGATTGTCTTCAAGAACTTTCTTCCTCCAAGGAGGGTTCAGTGCTGAGTTCTCATACTGGGAAGGGGTAAGCTTTCAGGCCGACCTCGAGAAGGGCCAGCTGCTTCACCCTCTCAAGGGCTTAGCTCAGGGCTGGAAAAAGCAGGTCACAGAGGAAAGAAGAGAAGCTGCCCAGAGGAGGCTTAACAATTTCCCACTTCTTCTCCTCTCCTTCCAACCCAAGGCTTCCAAAGCTGAGGTCAGCTCACAGGGCCCTTAGCAGGTGTGGGCACCAAAAAAATTTGCAGAACCTTGTCACGGGGGGCTTTGTACTTTCAGACTTCCATTTCATTCCTACGTGACCAGCAAAATCATCCTGTTGTGCATTTTCTTTTTCTTAAAGATTTTATTGATTTATTTGACAGAGAAAGAGATCACAAGGAGGCAGAGAGGCAGGCAGTGAGAGAGGAGGAAGCAGGCTCTCCGCTGAGCGGAGAGCCTGATGTGGGGCTCGATCCCAGGACCCTGAGATCATGACCTGAACCGAAGGCAGAGGCTTTAACCCACTGAGCCACCCAGGCGCCCCCTCTATTGTGCATTTTCATCTCTTTCAGTGCTTTTTGCTTTTTCACAGAAGCAATTTCACATAGATTTGTAGGGTTATTTGATCAGCATCTTTCTCCTTGACTGGACTCGGTACATAAAGTCAGAAACCATACTGTTCTCTCCCTAGCCTAGAAAAGACTAGGCACTCAATAAATATTTGTTGAATGGATGAATTAATCTTCACTGCTGACATAGCAAGAGAGAATAAGCTTAAGCTATAGCAAGAAGGATTAGCTCAGCACTACCCTGCTGCCTGGTTTTAAATCCTGGCTCTGCAACTCGCTTCCTATGAGCCTCAGGCAAATATTGCTGCCTTGCCTCATTTTATAGTTCTCCGCGGTGGCAGCAGACTGCTAGTATTGCTCCGTATGGTTGTTCTGAGGATTAGATGAGATCATATATGCACCGCTCTTCAGACAGTTTCTGGGCCATGTAAGTTCTCTGTAACTATTAGCTAGCTATGGCTTGCTTGCGGATGAAGGGGAGATGAAGGAGAAGTTTTTGATTTTGGTCTTTGCAACAAACAGGAGGAGATGTGTAACATACTTCCCCAAGGAGATAGTTTTGAGATTTAAGTGAAAATGATCGTTTAACTATACTTTCTCAACAAAGACATACTACATCTACAAGTAGTATCTCTACTACTGATTATTAGATTATTATATTACTGGTTGTGATTATCATACTAGGCAATGACATTGTTGAAGGAACCTGGATGTAAACCATGGAAATCTTTGGCAGTAGATAACTGATCATAAGTACCTAAGACCAAAAAAAGACTAAGTGGGCATCCCAATAAAAGCCTATTAAAAAACCCTCCAGATGTGATGTACAGAAGCCTGATTCAGACCACGGAGTTCTTCCAAAGAAGAGTCCAGATGAAGTACAGTGGTTAGAAGAGCACAGATTTTGGAACCCGAATCCCTAAGCTCACATCCCAGGTAACCCATTACTTGCTAGGTATCTTGGTTACTTAACTAACCTCTATGGATTTCAGCTTCCTCATCTGTAAAACAGAAATGATAATCGGACACCAATTTTCTAAAGTTATTATAAGGATTGAATATATAATATCATACAGTAAATACTGCATTTAGCATTAGGTTTAATTAAAATGTTTTTTTTTTTTTTTTTAAATCACCAGTGTGTAACAAAAAACCTGTTCACAGCCACTGGGTAAATGATCATCCATTTTTCCTAGAAGGGGAGATAATCTGAAATAAAGGTCTATGTAAAATCATAGGAAGTAGGGGGTAGATTGGCTCCACAGTTAAGGACATAGATAGGCCAAAATCAGAAGACTGGTGACAAGGAGGTTCAGGAAAAAGGCTTGAGGAAAGAATGAGATACTGAATGAGTGACCGTCACCACAAGGCCCCTGTGTGGAGCCGATGCTTGATAGTCAGGTTGACCAGATGACTCTCTCTGGATGTCATTCTACTTCCTTCTTTGTGTTACCAGTCTTCTGCCTGCTTGGCTTCCTCTGGCTCCATGTGCTACACATATCCTTTCTATAAACTATTTCTCTGCCTAATTCAGACAAGACGGAGTTCCTATTGCTTAGGATGAAGAGTTCCAGCTGATAATGCAAACTCCCCAGACATACTAAGTGAGAAACTAGATTTTGGGAACACCCCAGGTGATTCTTACACTTACTGAAATTTGAGAGCCTTAGCTATTTTGGACTCTGAGACACCTTCCAGCATTGACACTCTCTCATTCTATGGTTGGCTGGTTGTATGAACTCCTGGGCCCACTCTTTGTTGTCAGATCTACTGGGCACAGTTTTCAGAGGCTGATGTCATCTTTCTGATGTGGAGAAAACAGGGGGGAAGAGACCCCGGAAACTTCCTCTTTTCCTCCCCACCCCCCACCCATACATCACACTTACATCTGCCATAGGTGTGTCACCTGAGCCTGAGCAGGGAACTGACACCTTTCTTAGTAAAAGCTAACTCTGTTTATCCAGGACCCTTGACCACATTGCGGGAGGAAAACATCATGATATTCTATCTGTTCCTCGTGGACAACTTCTTAGCAACTTGCCAGCAAAAGTCAAGAATGATGGTATGGAATATGCAATGTTGGTCCTTATTTAAAACAAGAGGCACCATCTTCTCATCTTTCCCAAATGAGATAAGGGAAATCTAAGTTCTACAACATCCAAGTTATTTCTCTAATGACCAATAGAATTTGTTTAGCAAATTCTAATTGCTAAATTAGATTACAAAAGATGTGTAACCCCTTGTGATGGTCATGTATTGGCAGGCTTCCCTCAGGCTAAGGGGATGGGCTGAGGCCTAGCATGGCCAGGAGACCTAAGACACAGCGGTGGTACCCCGGCCTGAGAGAGTCAGGCCACAGGCCTAGCAGGACCTGGGCAGAGCACATAGGGAGGGCAGAACTGTGCTGGCTATTTTGGGAGGACATGAGCAAACTATGCTGAAATGGAAGTGAGCAGAGAGGAGGAAAAATTGTTCTTAGAGCAGCCAGTAGGGACCTAGGAACATTCTGATGCCTCTTTCCTGGCTGAACCTCACTGCTGGTTTCCCTGCCCCAGATCTCCCACATGCCCTCCTCATGAGACATCCTCATCTGTCTCCTTAAAATACCACTTTTATCAGGTTAATTCCTCCTTCTTGAAAACCTTCCTAGCAGCCCTCACCTATGGTATAGAATGAGTCCAAAACCCTGAATCAGCTATTCAAAGTCTGCCTCAGCTTATCTTCCCCAATTGGCTCCTACAATTCCCACGAACCTTCTCAAATACTCACCTTCTGCTCAAGCAAAACGAACCTCTACTCTCTTCTCAGTGCATTTCCCATATACTTACTTCCAGGCTTTTGCTGTCATGATTTCCCCTCCTGCTACTGAGCTCTGCTCTTCCCTATTCTAGCCTTTCCTTTCCAACTTTTCAAATCCTGTGTTTGCCTGAAGGTAGATTTTCATTGCTCTACCTTGACCACCTACCAGCATGGATCTTTGCTCCTACATGGTCAGCCCTTAACAGCTGCCTGGGTGGAAAGAGACAGTCTAGAGTCAGAGATCATGGGTTCAAATCTAGTTGTTCCAGTTATTAGCTCAGTGATTTCTCTAAATTTTATTGGCTCTACAACTTATGAAGTTTTTCCTACAATGTGGATAATGCACATAAAATGTCTGCCATGAAGCATGCCACACAGTAGGTGCACAGTAAGTAGTAGCTAGTAGTATCAGCAGCGTCTACTACCTTGAATTCCTAAATCTCCTCTCTGTAGGGGTTGACTTCCCAGTTTGACTCTTGATGTCTTCAATGCACTCCCCCCCACCATGGCGGCTCACTTCCGGTTTCTTAAAATGGGCTCAGAAGATATTTTCTGGGGTCTCTGCGTATTTTTGCTACAATTTCATTGATTTTTCCTCAATAAACTATAAGTGATAAAGCCTGAGGCCAGCTTTGTACTCAACCAACAAGCCAGCTTCACAGAACCTGGAGACAAATCCATGTAACAGTCTTAGGATAAAGTCAATGTGTGCTTCTGAGAAGGGAAGCCCTTGACAGTTACGGTCTTGATCGGAGGGCCAGAGCTTTCTCTGCAGAGCTGCCTGAGAACACCAGCAGCTTGCTAAGGGAAACTCGGTTGTCACAACACGTCCCAGCGTCTCCGGTCGGAGGTGTCAGTCAACATCTTAGAGAACAGCGAAGCAAGCTCTTGGGAGTTCAAAGCTGATAAATGATTTGTAAATGTCACGTAGACCCCAGGGGAGGATGCCAGTGTAGATGGAAGTCACCTCTGTTTCAAAGCAATGGAAAATGGTGAAATTTCCAGCTTTCTTATATAAGTTCATGAACCATATTTTTATATTTATGAATAGTAAAGAATTACTATAAATCCACTCGTCCCTACCACACCGCAATAATAAAACCTTCCCCTACCCTACAAATGATTGCCTATTGTTTTTTTTTTATTCTTCAAGACCAATAATCTTATTACTTCTTTTACTCCATCCAGGTGTGCTTTCTCTCCTGTTGCCACTAATTCAACCAATCAACCAACAAGTATTTATCATGCTCCACTGTGTGTCCAGAACTCTGGAAGTTTTGGGGGCCAAGGAAGATAATGGAAGAAAACATGGCTTCTGTCCTCAAGGAACAGTTTAAAATCAAGTTGTCCTTCAAATCCGCATTATCCAAGACCTTCTGCTGGCCATCATTCAGCAGTCGGCCAGCCAAGAAATATTTATTAAACATTGCTGTGTGCCTGGGATACAGAGGATGAATGAGCCAGACAAGATCGTGGTTCTCATATAGCTTGCATTCCAGTAGGAGAAAGAGGCAGTGAACAGGCAAACAAGTATTACAAGTTCAGAAATGCTATTAAAAAAAATTAGATAAAAGACAGGTAGATAGGGTTGGAGGGGCTCGAGGTGAGAGAAAGCCTTTCCGAAGATGTGCATCATCAATTTATCAAAAGAGCTAAGATAGTCTCTGTCAAATAAATAATAAAAATCTTAAAAAAAAAAAAAAAAAGGAGCTAAGATAGAAAAGAGATGTTTGAAAGCCCTTCCAGTAAGGGGCTGTCTATAAACCCTGGAGAAACACAGAAGATATAAGGATAAACTCTGGGCCTCTTGGTCAAGCGTTCTACTTTATTCATAGCACTAAGCCCAGTTCCATGAGACACAGAAGATGTTGAATGACAGTGATGTGTAGCATTATTCACAATCTACTACATGACAGGCAACGGACTGTGTACCCACCGTGAGCTCTTCATTCAAGTCTCACAATCACCATATGAGGAAGGTACAGCTATCCTTACATGACAGACACAAAGACATTTTCACAAAAAATAAGCTTGAGCAACAGTGCAAACCCCAGAAGTCTATTTCAAGACCAGCTGGTCTCCTATGCTGTGATGCTTATAGGCATGAGTGAATGAATGATCGATCATCCACTTGACCTTTGAGATCATTTTAAATTCTAGGAGGGATACAGAGGTGGAGGCTACATGTGTCAGGCTTTGGATTGTTGGAATCCATATAGTAAATTGCACCTGGTACATAGATACCCCCAAATGTTCACACGGTTCCCAATATCCAACCAAATAGACACTTGTCTGAGATAAGAGGCAGTCCGAGAGAGGTTTCATTTCTGAGGTTGGACAAATCAAACAGTAAAAGAAAGGACATTCCTTTCCTTCTGGTTAACTCATCAGTTCACAAGAAAATTTTGTGAACCGGTAGATCAAAAACCTTTTTTATCACTATAAACTAATTACAGTATCGAACTGCCAGCACTAATATCTTCAATGTTGGGCGGTGCCGACACGTGTAGTTCCTCTTGACGGGCAGGAAAGGGCCCAGTCCTCAGATCTATGCTGGAAACAAAGCTGAGATAAGGCAAGAGACTGTCACCCATTTAGGGCTTCACGTACATTGCACCAGGAGAGCATCATTCCTGCTCTGCAGCATGGATGGCCCACTCATGGCCCCAGGTGTTCTACCCCTGCGCCTCTGCTCCCACGGAGGCTTCCGCATGGATCCCCTGCCATTTCCCCCACCTAGGTACATCCCCACCATCCTTCATATCCACTCCAAACAGCTGATTCCTTTATCTGTTTTTGTCATTTGTGCACTTAGTTTAGGGCGCCTCATAGATTGTGGGCAAATAATTCCTTCTAATTCATCTTTTTACACCATAGAGCACCGCCCGACATGGAAGACAGTAGTGTTGAAATGAATTTGATGCTGCTCCCACTTGGAAGAGGCAGGGCTTGTTCTAAGCTCCCTCTTGGCATTTTACAGGGTAATAACAACAAAAACTGACCCTTGCTGAGGGCTTACTGCCTAACAAACATCCATGTTGTTTATTACATTTGCCTATGACAACTCTAAAAGAAGGTCCTATTGTTATTCGTAGTTTATTGTTGGAAAAGACTGCAAGCTACTTAGAAGGGGATCACTTGTATTTGGTCGCATAGTTGATAAGTGGCAAAACTAGGATTCCAACTCAGATCTACCTGCTCCCAAACCTTTCACTTAACCAAATGCTTGACTGCCTCCTTGCCTCCCCATACGTTAGCCCTGTAGCTCCTCTTTATGCCTTCCTGATCCTCTTCCACCTGCAGCGCCTACATCCCAGCCCTCTGCTTTTCCGCCTCCTGGGATATAACCTACTCCCCAGCTGCTCTCTGGAGGCCCTAAGTCCTCCGTTTCCCACAATTCTTTAATCCATCCTGCCATCCAGCATTCCACTGCTAGGCTCTGCCTCCCTTCACACAACTTTCTGCTTAAACTTCTGTTTTCAAGGCTGTGAGATTGTAGTTAAATGGCATTTGACCTAACTAGTTCATACTGAAGTGTGAGTGACTGCTAGCCACTCAATTTGACACTTGATACAAGGATATCTATCAACTCAAAGAACTGAGTTTTTTGTTTCCAAATGTGTTTCCAAAGGAGAACTGCAAAATGTCTTGAGCAATGACAACGTTTCCTCGTTACACACACAGCCAAAATGACTCTTCTGAACATTTATTATTTGGGTATCAGGTCTGTACATACACATTTGCTTTAGAAAACTCTAATTAATTCGTGGTCAGACCTCATTCATAAGCTTTTTATCAAACAATTCAACACTTTTCATCATGATCCCATCCCTGTTTCTTTTTCCACGTTTGTCTCTCAAATTCAGTGTCCACACTCTACATCCCCTCCACTGTCCACAGCAGGAGGGTGGTCTAGGCCCAGCATCAGAAAGGGGTGATCCCTAATTCACAGCAGAGACTTAATCCTCAGCTTTGCCCTCTTGGAGTTTTCCCAGAAAAGACCTAACAAACCCTGCCTTGCTGGGGGTGCATCAGAGCAACCCCTTCAAAGCTGCAGAACAAAGGCCTCTGGGTGGCTCTGGGAAATTCCATGCTCCACTCAGCTTCAGGTCTGGTTTGGTGGCCTCCAGCTGTCAACATCTGGAATCCATTTCCTACTTGGAAAAGCCACCCAGACAGAACTGCCTCTACCCGTAACTGGGCCCACTGATGTGGCCAAGGGAGCATGGGGATCCCCTAAGGGCTGGGAGGGGATTGGGTCAGTGCCAGATTAGCCAGTAAGAGGAGTTAACCTGAGCTGAGGGCACTGACTCAAGAGAGGACATCAAAAAAATCTTTAGAATAACACTTGATATTTCAGCGAAGGCATCAAGGAAAATATTGGAACTTTGGGGAACTCTCTTAAATTTATGTTTTGGTTAGTATTGTTTTTATTTTGAATTACATATGGGGCAGTAACATATTCTTTTTAGTGCTTAAGACTTCTAAAGATTTTATCCAGTCCTGAGCCAGGGATTAGACAACTATATTGTATTGGACTGGGGTTGGGGACATGGATTAAATGCCACACAGCACACCCTTATGTCTTACGTATGCCTAAATCCCAGCAGCTAGCACAGCACAGCTCAGAAAATGTGTGATGGCCTGACTGCATTTGGCCCTGTGGGCACTATTGCTACAGGTATGATAGTCAACCAATCTGGCAGTCCAAGGCTTTCCATGAAAATGACAGTGGAGATTGATGGAAAAAGAGACAGTTATCACTCCTCCCACCTCCTATTTCCATTTGGGCAACCATTCAATTCATCTTCCAACATGGGAAGTTTTGGGAGTAAGGGAGATGGAGTGTTGGAAATAATAAGATTTCGTTGATAAAACAAAAACAAAAACAAAAACAGGTATACATTGATTGTCCTTGGCAGATCTGATATATAATCACTCTCACCAACATGTTTTTACCGATGGTGACCTTTTTGGTCTTCCACCTCTGTCCCTCAGTCCATCCTCTCTTCCCTTCCCACTCTATGGCTCTTCCCTAGCCCTGAAACACTCCCGTGGATCCTCGTCCAGAGAGTGCTCCATTTTCTAATTCTAATTAGAATTTTCTAGTTCTAGGAGCTCGAGCTCTCACTGAATGTCTTCATGTATCTGGACTACACATGTGGTGAGTGAAAGCAGAACAAAGACGACTGAAAATGCAGCCATTCTCCCACAGCTTCCTGGATGCCAAAAAAAAGTATCAGTGACTGCTCTACAACCTTCAGTGTGGGAGGCTGAGAGTGACTATATTTTATCGCATTGCAAATAGCTTGCCAAGGGTTTAACGCAGCTCCCTAACCATAGCAGGTTCCCCATCGACACAACACATTCGGAGATTATGATGAAGCTCATGTATATGTGAGGTGTCCTAACGGCTTGGAACCTACTTCTAGGGTATATGTGAGATGTCGGAAGACAAGTCAATTCAGTCCAGAGAGCCATATGATTGAGTACCTGCTGTATTCCAGGCTAATTCTAGGCACTGAAATGAATCAGAACATGGCGGCCAATCCCTGCTCTGAAGGAGGGGTTTGAGCCTGGGCAGAAGAGAGGAAGGTAAACAAGTGGTGAGGTTGAGGCATGTATTTACAATAGGAACACCAAAGAAGGAAAATGGTTGTGGGCTGGGGGAACTAAGGATGGTTCCTTTAAGGAGAAGGTATTTGCGTCATTCATTGAAGTAGGAAGAGAATTTCAACAGATAAAAGTAAGAGTCAGGTATTCCAACCAAGAGGATGACTGATGGGAAGGCATACTGCTGGGTTTCAGCTGGGAGCATGATTTTATCCAGTCCGGCTACAAAGCATGGGTGTCTTTGGAGGTACATAATGTAGAGATAGAAAGGGCTAGAAAGGAAGACCTAGTATCACATTATGGAAGACTTCCAGTCAGGCTAACGGGACTGGAATTATTCTCTTTAGCAGTCCTGAAATGATTTGATTATATGCATTGTCCTCTGGAGAGATTAATTTGAAAGTCACGAGTAGGTGGATTGGAGGCAGGCATGAAAGGCAAAAAGAAAGACCATAGGGAGGCTACTAGGGCCATTCCAGACTCCATTTTAAAACTGGTGTCCAAAGGACGTGGAATTTATAGGTGGCTTTACTACAACCAAAGAAGAATGAAAAAATGACAAGAATATAATAATGACATGTACACTAGAGAGAGAGAGAACAGTAGAGAACAGAAGCATAAAAACCATCAGTTGTCCAACCTAGATATTCTGTGAGAAATATAGTTGACCCTTGAACAACATGGAGGTTGGTGGAGGTTGGGGGCACCAATCTCCCATGTAGCTAAAAATCTGCATATAACTTTTGACTCCCCCAAAACGTAACTACTAATAGCCTACTGTTGACCAGAAGTCTTACCAATAACATAAACTGTCGATTAGTACATAATTTGTATTTGTATTATAGGCTGTATTCTTAGAATAAAGTAAGCTAGAGAAAATGAAATGTTAGTAAGAAATTCATAAGGATGAGAAAATACATTTACAGTCCTGCACTGTGTGTGTGTGTGTGTATATATATATATACATATTTATATTGATTTTTAAATACATATATATGTATATGTATGTATGTATGTATACATATATGTATATGTATGTATGTATAAACCGACTGTCACAGTTCAAGTCTGTGTTGTTTAGGGTCAACTGTACTTTCTTGCCATCAGATGGCTTGGCCCCCTAAACAAGAAAGACTGTGCTTGGGACAGCGTGTTTCAATTTCCCAAGAGATATCCATTTTAAAAATGCAGATTATTGGGGCACCTGGGTTGCTCAGTGGGTTAAAGCCTCTTCCTTCGGCTCAGGTCATGATCTCAGGGTCCTGGGATCGAGGCCCGCACCGGGCTCTCTGCTCAGAGGGGAGCCTGCTTCCTCCTCTCTCCCTGCCTGCCTCTCTGCCTACTTGTGATCTCTCTCTCTGTCAAATAAATAAATAAAATCTTCAAAAAATGCAGATTATTACAGTAATAGAAAGTTTAATCAGCTGCAGAAGAAAGCAGGCATGTTTCCTATGCCTGGCGTGGATTACTGACAGGTCTTAGTGATGTCAGTTGTTTAGAATACATGCCAAAGGGACAGATGTTTGCCCTCCTTGGGGGTAAAGCTGTTGTGTAAGTCTTCAGTTTTGTTATTGCCGTAATCTGTAAAATTATAATAAATATTACATAGCAATGGTGTCACGTTATAGGCACTCAGAATTTCCAAAAGGGCAGGGGCTTGCATTGGAACACAATTTATACACTACCAAAAAACAAAGCCAAAGACTCTTCTTTTTTTTTTTTTTTTAAAGCCAAAGACTCTTAAAAGTGGTCTTCAGATGTTTCAGAAGACCGAGCACTATAAAACTGAAAACGAGAGGGGGAAAAAAGAGCAGAGCCCATTCTTTCTATGTAAAAGTGAATGTTCGGCAGACTATTATAGATCTCTTGCTATATTGGAGTGTATGGCTTGTTGTACACAAAGGTCACGTGCAAGGAGCTGCGAGCCACGGCCAGACACAGGATGTCGTGAGCAGGCCAGCTTGCAACCTGGCACAAGGACTGGGCACAAGGGACAGAGTTACACGTGATGTGACAGGGCTGCGGGGCTTGGCAGGGGCGCTCATGGGGCAGGAGGACTGGGATGACTTATTTTTATACATTACTTATACTTAACAAGCGCTAAACCTATGTCTTTTCCCTCAGACTGCTTCTGAAGATCGCTTCTAGAAATCCTGGCTTGAAGAACTCCACTGGACTTTGATCAATTCCCCAAACCTTAAGCGCAATCTTGGTCCTCAAGGGCATTTTTTAGCCGATCCTTTGGTTTTCTTTAGTTTTGGTTGTCGTTACGATTTTTGCAGGTATCTCCTTGTGTTCAGGCAGGTGGACCTGCTCACGTGAGCCTCTGAGTTTCCTGAGGGCAGGATTGGGTTCATTTCTGTCTCCCATACGGTACCCGGGGTTGATGGCTGGTGCCAGCGGATGCAAGACACCTGTGGGAGGCCGAAGTGACTTCTCCTTCAGAGCCCTTCAGTCCTGGAAGAACCACGGAGGAGCGTGCTCATGGGCATCTAAGCCAAGTTCACCGTCCAGGAGCCAGCTTTGTACCCGGAAGTCTGGCTTTCCCACCAAGCTCTCTTCTTGACCTCACCACATCCCCTCTTAGGTTTTGCCATCACTGTTCCTGGTCTTTGAATAGTTATGAGGAACTAGAGGTGTTCTAAGGCTTCTTGGCTCCCTGCTCCCCACCTCTCATGTGGGGCTGACCTCACTGCACAGCCTTAGATTGCTCACACCTCCTTTTTAGCACAGACTCAAAACTCTGCTGGGGTCTCCTGTTAGTGGACCAAACAATGAAGGGAGTATCTGAGGGCCTTTGCCTGCCCCTCTGCTCCCACCAATTTTTAGAATTCGCATCTGAACCCATGGCTGGCCATCCAGCAGGAATCTGTGCGGTGCTTCCCTCGAGGAGATGGTCCCACTGCACCTCTGGAACGTCAGGGCCATGTTAGTGCCCCTTGATGGTCAAGAGCCGTGGGTGATGTTGGCGTTGATAATCCCTCCTGGAGCAGGAAAATATACACTCCCTCCTAGAGCCCCCATCGTCCTCACTTCCCCATCCCCCTCTCTTCACCCTATTTCATGCCTTCTCCTGCTTCCCTTACATGAGGCTCTTCTCGAACCATGCTTCTCTCTCCCCCAATCACAACAATGCTCATTTTCCCCGTGGCGCTCAATTTCAAAATGATCTAGCAAAAGAGTCATTTGCTTACTTGAGTGCTGATTCTCCCCACTAGTCTGGAAAACCGATCAGGGAAGATCCCTTGCCAGTTACTCCCAGAGCCTAGCACGGTGCTGCCTCAGAGGAAATAATAATGGAATAATATTTGTTGAATAAATGAGTGAGGAAGTGAATGAATGAACGATAGTATCAGGGACACTGGATGATAAATGTCTCAATTTCCCCCCAAAACAGTGAAATGCTTGTCTATAGGGCCCTGTTCCTTACCGCCATTGCCAATACAGGCTTGACATTTGCAATAATTACCAGTTGCATGGGGCAAGTCAAATCACAGGAAACAAACAAGAGTTTCAAGAGTATGATTGGATACCCAGGAGGCGACCCTCGCCGGCAGACGGGGTAGACATAAACTGATGTGGCAGAGGTGTGCCCAGCGGGGCGGGGTAGGGGGGCAGCTTGAGAACTTCTGTGCAGAAGAAGCAGAGTGGAACACAAGGAGAAATCCAGTGTAGGAGTCAGGAAAAACAATTCCAGGCTTACTTTACGTTAGCAATGGGTGTGACCTCGGGGAAATCACCTCTTCTTTCTGGGTCTCAGTTTGCTTCTTGGTCATGGGTGGGACAGACGAGATTACTTGTAAGGTTCCTTCCAGTTGAAACATTTGCATGGTGCAAAGTTCGACATCAGAAAATGAATGCCAATTAAAAGGGCAGGTTACAAGCATCTGGATTTGTCTGGAGGCCTGTGGTCTGGTGGTGCTTCACTCCAGGCTGGGCCACGCCTCCCCCACATGCACAATCCTATCCACGTGCTCGCCATAGGCACACCATGCACACACAAAGGACACGCAAGTCCAGAGCCCATCTCTACAGCCAGAGAAGAGCCCGGTGAAGAGGGGTGGGGAAGTGTATCCTGGTGACTCCTTGTGTGATGTCATGTCCAGGAAAAGACTAAGGACCAGAAGGAGAAGGAGGCCCAATCTCCAGCAGTGTGGGCCCACTTCCACCAACAACTCGGAGAAAATCCGCTGCTCGGAGTCCTAGGCAGAAATTCCAATAGGGCATTTTCTTCCTCCTCCCTAGAAATGGAGCGGCCTGTCCCACAGCCACTAGCACAGTCTAATTTTTCGTGAGGAGGTAGAAGTGAATAACATCTTCTTAATAAGGCCTTCCTTGGTCTAGGAAATCCTAGCATGAGAGCCCTTCCCCAAGCCAGGGGTCAGCATTTGCAAGAAATACAAATTCAATGGGGTAAAATCAAATCAGGGAGCCAGGTCAGGCATGACTGGATGTCCAGGAGGCACCTTCCATGCGACAGATAAACCAATGTGACAGGGATGTGCGGCCCTTGAGCTGAAGCTTGTTTTGACATTTTTCAATGACTACATTTCAAATGGTTGTATAGGTACCTACAGTGTTGTTTCCATTTGCTTCTTGGCCTACAAAGCCTATAATATTTACTGCCTGGCCCTTTTCTGACCTTTGGCCAACCTCTGCCCTGCACAACTGCTAAGTGTCCCTGCCAATGTCAAAATCGGGACCCCTACTCTAGTCCTAGGAGCAGCTCCGGCCTTGACCTCTGGCCATCACACAGAGTGATGGTGATGAGGACAGAGCAGTCATGTCTGGCTCACTACTCTCATCTCCTTCATCCCCAATTCCCTCCCCTCTTCCCAGCCACCTCCCAGGTCTCCAGAAGCTTCTCTTTCCTACCCTATGCTTCCTCACCCTCCCACACCAGACCCGTAACCCTTCATTCTGAAACTCTCTCCAAGACACGTGATCACACGCTGCCTTGCATGACTTGCTTTTATTTTACAGGGGTTGCTTCCCTAGAGGGGCCAGAAGTGTGAGAAGGCAGGGACCACACCCTAACATTGTCCCCGTATCCCCCAGCCCCAGCACAATGAGCAGTGCTGGGCCTGGAGCAGCTGGTGAGTAGCCACGAGCTGCTGAGGTCCGACAGCAGAGAGTACTCATTATCACCCTGGCTTGACCTTCCCTGTGCACAAGCCTGCCATTTCTGGAGGGCACTTGGAGGAGGTTTCTCTGCTCCAAGAGAAACACTTTGCGCCCAGAAGTGCACTTGTCAGTTACTGCTTGCACCTGTCAGTTACCTATAGCTCAAAGGCCAGCTCTGTGGGAAGATTCCTATAGGGCTGATACTCTGTTTCATTTTCCCCTCCAGGGAGCGTCCCAGCCAGGCAGGGCAAATCAAGGAGCCGGGGTTCCTAAAGCCTGTGAGAAGATTTGTGTTTTGAATCTGTCATTGCTCAGCGTCCGGGAAGCATGCAGACAGGAGAAGAAACCAGTAAGCAGAGAAAAAGAGGAAGCCAGATGCTTTGCGGTAGAGAAGCTGTCCTTCCCCAAGAGCATGACACAGAGCACCGGCCCTAGAGCTGGGAGATTATGAGCCCAGGGCTGGTTTCCTGCTGTGGGAGCCAAGACAGGACATCTGGATAAAAAGCTTGCCTGGGGCCCCTTGATCTAATCTCCTCAGGAAAGCAAAGGCTATGGAAAATCAATGACAGCAGAGAAGGGGAGGGTGGGAGAGGATGAAGGGGCCCCTTATCTCAGAGAGCCTGGGCAAGAACCTTGACCTTCAGGCTCCTTTTTCGCTAATCACATGGACAGGAAGATCGTAACCGCTGGAGTGAAACCCTGCAGCCTTTTTCGGGAATCCTGGCAACAGGTGTCCTGAGAAGACGGAGAGGTTGAAATTCTCGTGCTGCCTAGTGGGTGCCCACCGGGGGCGCAGGGCAGATACCGTGGCACTGACCTCTGGGGAGCAAGGCAGCAGCAGGGTACTCCGGTACCCAACCCCCCTCTACAACGACCCTCATCCCCTTTGCAACCCCGCTTTGCAGGATCCCCTTCTCCCATGCAAAATATGGAAACTCTCTCTTTTCCTTCCCCTTCTCCCTGAGAATTTGTATTAAGACTGAAGCCACTCACTGGACGTTTCAACAAGGCAGTCTGTTCTCTTCAGACCAGCCTCTATTAGCACCTGGACACATCCAAGACCTGTGTGTTGCTCTCTCTGTGAGCCTAAAGGAACCGATTATCAGGTCAGAGGTGGTGGCATCTCTTTTGTCTAAGGGAGGATGGAGCTCGAAGGGGGATGAGGTCCCAACCACCAGGTGCGTGCTGAGCTACACACAGAAGCTTTAAAGACACAGAGGGCTTGGAGGTGAGACCGTGGAGTTGAGCTTCGGCAAGACGCCCTGCTTTTAGGCAGGTTGCAAATTACAAATAAATAGTCTCTGTTCTTCTTTTGCTTCAGCATGTAATGAAAAACAACAGAGCACTGCCTGCACGGTCCCTCTGTTTCCACCTCAGATTTGCTGTTAACAGTTGCTGACTGGAAATGACTGCAGGCAGTCACAGACACTGGCTTTTATTATTGTGTCGGCGTCTTATTTAAATCCACAGTCCCAGACGTCAATTTAGCAAAGCCTCCCTCACCCCACTGAGATGTGGAGGCACCCTTCTGAACCAACCATTAAGGTCCCTGTTGTCGTGGGGGAGGTGTGATTGTGGGTCTCCAGCCCACCCTGGTGGGGATATCAAATGACATGTCTTTGGATTATTTAGATTATTTAGCAGAAAAGGCAGAGCAGGAATCCGGAGCCCCGCAAGGTAGCTAATCCCAGAGAGAAATTGCAGCCAGCATTCTACCTACTGTGATGTTCACCACAACCATCCAGGGAACCAAGAGATTCATTCTAAGTTTGGAGAACTCCTCAGCACAAGGCCGCCATCTGTAGAAACTAGGCTTTAACGTGGACAAGCCAATCCTCCCGTTTGGCTTCTCTCCACCTCTGTCCACCAGAAAGTCGGTGCGATCTCCTACAGCACAGATCTCCTCTAGCACACTGTGGTCGAGGGGGAGAGTTTAGCAACCAAGCACTGTTCCCTCCCTCCTCCGTGACTTTCACACCAGGGCTGCACTTTTGCGGACAGGCTTCACGGTTGGGAGAACGCAGCTTGCTTCAGAGCTGTTGAGAGCCACGTGAAGCAGAGCTTAAAGCCTGCAGACAAAGGAGAATTCAGCACCGCAGCCCCAAGAGAGGACAGTGGGGCTGGGGAGTGGTCTGATCGCCCCTTGCCTTTTAGCTGTATCCATGCACAGGGTTGAGAGTTGCAATCTGCCATCACACCATCAGGCAGCATGCCAGAAACAGCCAGGGAGACACAAAGTCACCCCTCCGGGATGCACAGAGGGGTCCCAGCAAAAAAGGAGTTGGCATTCAAATCATTACTTTTCCACGTAATCCACCCCAGTCAAGGTGGTGTTTGCTCTGACTTCAAAACCAGAAACAGCAAGCGACAGACTCCTTTTTGAAATTTCAAACAACAGCAACAACAAACAAACAAACAAACAAAAACAACTAACAACTTGCCTCAACCATGTAACATTTTATTTCCTGGGATAAAAATAAAGAGAATGAATTCTCAGAAGTCTTTCTTCAACATCATTGAAATGCTTTTCAAAGAAAGTCACAAGAATTGTTTAAGGCGCACAGAAAAAGTCAGTCTTGCCTTTTTTCCAGAACATTCCCTGCCCTAGACGCAAAACACCGATATCACATCCCAGAAAAGAGAGAGGCTTACAGACATGGGAACCAGAATGGCCATAACCAGGATCTCTGGCTCTCATATAAGCATCACAGGAAAAAATAAAAACCACATCACAATAACTCTCTCTTCCATAAATACAGCATTCCTGGAAAATATATCCAAAATATCTCCATCTGAACTACAGTACAAATATCCACTCACCGGCCATAAAAATAATATTTTCCCCTATACACAAATAAAATCATATGTAAAGCAAATTTGGAACGCATGGGGGGGGTTACAAAACCTCTGGGGATCTGGGCTATTTAAAGTCATTTTTGTTTGGGTTATCCCTCTGCTGGGTATAGGGAACTGGCTACAAATACATCCATTTCACAGTGCTCACCATTTCAACAGCTCCTGCGTCATGGAATGTAGTACTTTTTAAAAATAGGCGACCCTTGGTGTCATGGAAAGAAGAGGGAAAAAAGGGGGATCAAGGGAGGGAAGGAGGGAGGGGGGAAGTTAAAGACGAGGGACAGACGTCAAGGTGCGCTTGAAATACTCTGCGGTCTAAAGGAGATACTCAGGCTTGGGAGGCCTCCGCGATCCCCACCCCACTACCACCAATCTGACAAACTGGTGGCTCCCCTTTACAAATCCGTTTCCCGGCTCGTGTCCAGGCAGAGGGCATAGAGGGACCTCCGCAAGTCCACATTGCTTTTGGCCTTGAGGTTACACTTCTCCAGGGGGCAGCTGCCCCTTCGGGCTCCGTCTGCATTCTCCGGGGACACCCCGGCCTTGCAGAGGGACCCCTTGCTCCAGCTGGCCTTCCGAGGGCCTCCGCGGTCTGGCCCTGCCCCGTGGCTCTGGGTGCCCTGCTCTTCCTTAAGAGCTGCCTGCTCCTCATGGTCCGTCTCCCGGTGGTAGAAGTAGTTGAAGTTGGAGACAATGACGGGCACGGGCAGGGCGATGGTGAGGACCCCGGCGATGGCGCACAGCGAGCCCACGATCTTGCCCCCCACCGTGACAGGTCTCATGTCCCCATAGCCTACCGTGGTCATCGTGACTACTGCCCACCAGAAGGCATCCGGGATGCTGGAAAAGTGGGTCTCCTGGTTGTCAGCCTCCGCGAAGTAGACGGCACTGGAGAAGAGGATGACTCCGATGAAGAGGAAGAAGATGAGCAGGCCCAGCTCCCGCATGGAGGCCTGCAAGGTCTTGCCCAGGATCTGCAGCCCCTTGGAGTGACGGGACAGCTTGAAGATGCGGAACACCCGGACCAGGCGGATCACTCTGAGGATGGCCAGGGACATGGCCTGCTGCCCATTCTGGCCTCCCCCTCCCCCCCCTGGTTGTTGCTCTGCCAGCTCAGTGCCCAAGGTGATGAAGTAGGGGAAGATGGCCACCACATCAATGATGTTCATGATGTTCCGAGAGAACTCGGCTTTGCTGGGGCAGGCGAAGAAGCGCACGAGCAGCTCGAAAGTGAACCAGATGACACATGTGGTCTCCACAATGAAGAAGGGGTCAGCCAGGGTCCGAGGCAGGAGAGGTGCCACCGTAGGGCCAGAGGGAGGCGCCAGAGCCCCGCTGCCATTGGCCTCACGGGCGGGCCCAAGAGGCTGGTGGGGCACTGGGGGATGGCGGAGCAGCTCCCGTTCATCCCTGAACTCAGGCAAGGTCTCCAAGCAGAAGGTGATGATGGAGATGAGAATGACCAAGACGGAGACGATGGCGATGCCCCTCGCGGACCCCGAGCTTTCCGGATATTCAAAGATAAGCCACACCTGGCGTTGGAACTCGTTTCGGGGCAAGGGCTTCTCCTCTTCTTTAATGAACCCCTCGTCCTCCCGGAAGCGCTCCATGGCCTCGTCCCCCAGCTGGTAGAAGCGGATCTCATCTGCGAACACGTCCAGGGAGACGTTGACAGGCCTCCGCAGGCGGCCCCCGGACTGGTAGTAGTAGAGGATGCCGTCGAAGCTGGGCCGGTTGCGGTCGAAGAAGTACTCGTTCCTCAGAGGGTCGAAGTAGCGCAGGCGCTTGGCCGGGTCCCCCAGGAGGGTATTAGGGAACTGCGCCAGGGTGCCCAGCTGCGTCTCGAAGCGCAGCCCGGAGATGTTGATCAGGACGCGCTGGTGGTGGAGGGACCCCGTGCCCAGCACCTGGTCCTCCGCCGTGCCCAGGGCGGGGTCGCCCTCGCCCTCCTCGTCCTCCGGAGGCAGCCGTCGAGGCTGCTGCGGGGTCTCCTGGGGCGGCGGTGGCAAAGGCCACCCTCCCGGGTCCACTCCTCTCTGCGTGCCGCGCACCCTTGGCGCCCCCTCTTTGGGTCCATCGCTGAGCCCAGCCGTCGGGGGACACTGGAGCTCTCCCCCTACGGCCTGGCCACAGCCCGTCCCGGCCTCACCTCCTCCTCTGACCGTCATGGCCTCGCCGTTCTCCAGGGGCACCAGGGCGATCTCCATGACCTGGGGGCAGGGGGCATGCTGCGCCCCTGCTGACCGGCGTCCGAGCCCCCCACTCACGCCCCGCTGGGCACCTCGCCTCCTGCTCTTCTCCCGCAGTCGGCCGGCCCCCCTGTGGGGCGGGCTGGGGCTGCTGGCGCGATCCCCTGGCTCGGTCCTGACGTCAAGAAGCTGCTGCCCTGCTCTCTGCCTCGCTCTGCGTTCTGGCAGCCCGTTACCAAGCAGCCAAAAGCCTCCTTCCAGCAGATGCAACCTTCAGCCGCCCCTCTCTGGCTGCCGGGCGGCGCTCGGCCTCCACCCTACGCGGCTCCCCCGCCTCTTCCCTCCCCCCCCGCCCCGCCCCCTCCCCTCCTCGGTCTCCAGCCTCGCCTCCCGGGTCTCGCTGCAGCGGGTGTCTCCCCGGAGGGCACAGCTGGGACCCGGGGCGAGGGGAGGAAGGGGGTGCTGAGAAGGGAGCAGCCTGGCGGAGGGGGGGGGGGGGGGAGGAGGGAGGAGAGAGGGAGTGGAGAGGCTGGAGGAACAGGTTGTACCGAGAGCGCGGAAAACTCCCAGGGCAACCAGATGAGAACGGCTGTGGATCTGAGTTCACCTGGGAACCCGCCGAACGCCAAGCGGACTCCAGGGGAAATGAATCGCCTTGGGTCGGACGGGTGAGACAGGAGATAACCGCAGCCCTTTTACAATCCTCCTTTGGAGGAGTAACTAACTATTGTCTCTTCTCTGGGAAGAATTACAGACAGGAAGGGGCTGTTCAGAGCTATGGGCCTTGGGGATCTAGAGATCAGGAGATACACTCTAGATCTCCAGGGCAGCTGGAGATACCCTTCAGACCGATGGTGGAGAAGCCTCTCTCTTGCCCTCTTCCTACACACCCATCAGAAGGTAACAGGCTCAGCGCTTACAGCAGCCCCCTCCCGTTGCCCTGGGACAGCCCTGATTCTCAGTCCAGAAAAGTCCTAGCCCATGGGACCAATTCCCTGTCTGGTCTCCTTGCCCTGAGAATGTACAACTTCTAGCTCTCACAAGTCCCATTTGTAAAAACCTGTCAGGGAGAAGGGGAGGAGGAAGAAAGAGATCCTGGGGAGAGTTCCTCCTTTCTGGTAAAGTTTGGAGTTGGTCACTGCAGCTGTGTGTAGGGGGGCAGGGGGGCTGTGGAATCCCAGGGCTGGAGGACTCCTAGGAGTAGAACAAGAAGCGATACTTACTTTGCTCCTATGATGTACAGGGAGCCTTCTCAGCACTTTACAAATACTGACTGGTGCATTCCTACAGCAACGTATTTTCTAGATACTAGTACTATCTCCATTTCTTAGGTGAGTGAAATGAGACACAAAGAGTGACCGAATTGCCCATGGGGATACGGGTGGGGAGTGGTGAGGCCCCGATTCAAGCCCAAGTGAGCAGACTTTGAGCCCTTGCTCCCTCCGCTCCAGTCCTCTATGGAAATGCATAACCCCCTTTCCAGGTACAGGTGCACCCTCCCCCCAACATCTGGGCTGAGAGCTTCAGTTTTCTCCTGCCGGGGGCAGGAGGATGGCTGAGTAACATCGAAATCTTTCAGGGCCAGGAAATGGGCTCCAGCCCCTGTGGGGTTTTCAGGGGCATCCGTGGCCAAGGGAAATATCTTTCAAGGCATATCCACCAGTTCTGGACACACCCTCCAGGTATTTGTTGGTTTTAAGTTACCATAAAGTCACTGTTTTTGAATGTTCAGAGTTCATTCAAAGCTTTTGAATGTGTCTGTTTTTGTTCCTGTCTGTTGTTTACTGTTTATGTATGTGGATGTCACAGGCTCTTGTCTGTGAACTTATCTGCACAGGAGGGAAGTTTTGGAAACATGCTACGGGGTGCCCAGGCATTTGTCGGAATAGCAAGGTGTGCCCCACAAGCTTGTGTCAGGGTTGGAGAAATAGTCACGCATGGGGCCCTTTTTGTGCGTTGCGCGAAGGTGGATGTGAATTGGGTGTATGTAACTGTTTTCACGGGGTGAGACAGTGTTGGCCGGCCTGCGGATGTGCGTGAGCGAG
The DNA here is from genome assembly GCA_028646535.1 of Procyon lotor. Lineage (NCBI taxonomy): Eukaryota > Metazoa > Chordata > Mammalia > Carnivora > Procyonidae > Procyon > Procyon lotor. The sequence goes on along the minus strand of CM053611.1, from coordinate 25,256,652 downwards.
GAAGGGGCTGCAAAGGGAAAATCAGTATGTGGGAGCATCACTGTGACCGCAGGGCCTTATATTCCCCTCCCCAGACCTCTGCCAACGGGCCCCATCTGTCCTGGGTTTTTATTCTTCTCTGCCTCTGAGGTTGTCCGTCAGGATCGGGCCTGCCCCTGGGAGCCCCGGGGCCTGCGGAGCTAGCAAAGGGTGAGCTCAGAGACCCGCAGAAACTGAGTCTTGCTTACTGACTCATTCATCCTATAAATTCAGGAATACCATCTTGGTTCACAGGAGCTCCGCTTGAGCTCCCTATGGGAGAGAGTTCTCTGGACCTTGTCTTCCAGGGGCCCTTAGAGAACCAGTTCCCCGAAGAGTAGGAGCAGAACATAAACAGCGCCGGAAAAGCACACAAACCAGGACTCCTTGATGTGATATATAAGAAAATCTGTGGTGTTTTCTTAAATCTGCTTTCTGTACATTTACCAGCTTTGATAGGTTTCTTACAAAATTAGCTTCAGATGTTACATGTGGCAGCCAGCGGGGTGGGGGGTATACTGGAAGGATATCCTTTAAAGAAAGAAATTTCTTTTCAGCTTCCAAGAGTGCAATTAGCTGAGAGCTTCTGGCCGTTGGCAGCTTTAGGCCTTTCTGGGCAGCCCTCTGCCGATGACCGAGCACCACAGGCTTAGAGGTCCTGGCCATTTCTGCCCAGTGCAGAACTCTTCTGCTGTGCATCTTTGCTCTGGATCTCTCCCGTTGGCTTGGCCGTGACTTTGCAAGAAATACGTTGCAGTCTGAGACTGTTCACCCCTCTTCCTCCTCTCTTTCTTTTCACGGGTGTCCTTGAATCAGCAATAGGGGCTGAAGGCTTTCCCTGCTGGCTTCCATAGGTTCTTTTCTCTTTCTTCTGTTTCTTCCCAGTAAATTTCTTAAACTCCAACACTAGCTGACAAGTCATCTAACTGAAACTTACCCTCTGCTCTACCTGACTAATCCTAGAAGATAAGCCCCTCTAGGGCAATACTTCATTTGCACCATCACCTGAGGATCTGGGTCAAACACAGCTCTGATGTAGGATGAGCCTAGAACACAATTCAGTCTCCACAGCTACGCTGACGCTCCTGTCCAAAGATCACACTTGTGAGCCGCCTCCTCTCAGACAAACACCACACAGGGTCTTTGAAGGAATTATTTGGAGCACCTGGATTATGTCCCCCAGAATGAGCTGTACAGAGGAGACAAATGGGAAGTCTTCCCTTAATTCATAGGACTGGGTCTAGCAGACCACAGGAGGACTGGTAAGGTATGCAGAACCAAGAAGAAACGAATATTACTAGGAGAAGTAAGGCATTGATGGGAAGAAGGGCTGGGCTCAAAGAGGAAGGAGAGAGAGAAGAGGAGGAGGAGAAAAAATTCTAAATACCACCCTTATTAATCCATTAGAAAATAACCCATTGAGTATCTGCTATGTGCAAGGCATTGTTCCAGGTTCTGGGCATGTACTGATGACTGAGACAGACATATTTCCTAACCTCTGTGGAGCTCTAGCTTGGGGAAGGCAAAAGCCACCAAGCGCCTAATTTTACACTGGTTGTTTAGTTACAATTTTAAGAGGTACTATCCAAAATTTAGGGTGTTGTGAGAATAGCGGGGAGCCTGACCTCATCTGGGACCTGGGGATGCTTTCATGAGGTGGTGATGGGAAAGACAACAATTCCAGGTGGATAGAGGAGTGTGTTCCAAGGCCCTAGGGCTGGTTAGAGGAACTGAAAGTTAGGGTAGGTGCTGGGGGCTCAGAAAGAGTTCTGTGAAATAGGGCTAGAGAGGTGGAGGAGATCCAGATTATGAAGAGGTTACCAGGTCATGTTTCATGATCTCCCCAGCAAGATGCCATAATAATTCCTTTTTTCCACACCCACATACTTTGCTTGTGTCTGTTAAGGCAAATGTCCTGGGGTGCCTGGGTTAAGTGTCTGCCTTCGGCTCGGGTCATGATCCCAGGGTCCTGGGATCAAGTCCCCCATTGAGCTCCCTATTCAGGGGAGTCTACTTCTCCCTCTACCTCCCCTGTGCTTGTGATGTCTCTCTTGGATAAATAAGTAAAATCTTAAAAAAAAAAAAAATAAAGCAAATGTGCCAATGGACACATCTAGTTTACACTCTGCTACTTGTTTTAGCCTTTCTCCCCTCCACTTCCATCAGAATGTATCTTAACTTTATCTCTATTGTCTATCTTCCTATCTTCTTTCTTTCTTTCTTTCTTTCTTTCTTTCTTTCTTTCTTTCTTTCTTTCTTTCTTTCTTTCTTTCTTTCTTTCTTTTTTCCTTCCTTCCTTCCTTCCTTCCTCCCTTTTATCTATCTATCTATCTATCTATCTATCTATCTATCTATCTATCTATCATCTATCTATAATATGTAGGTAAGCAAGCAGGTAGATGGATAGCTAGATGATAGAAATAGAGAGACCTTGAAATCAGAGATCATACTTTACTCATCCCCAATTTTCCTTGCACCATCAAACATTCATCTTATGAATTTCAGTAAGTATATGTTAAATGTAATTAAACAAACAAACAAAAAAGGAGTTCAGCAGAGGAGCAGGAAGGGAGGTGAAACAGGGATAAGAACTAAACGTGAGTTTTGAGATTAACTAAATACTCAAAGTGATTATGAACATGGAGTCTAATCAGAAAAATGTAAGACTCATTTGGGTGGCCAGTTAGGGGAAGGGAATTAAATCTACTTCAGCCCTTTGTTCAAGCTATATGCATTTTATTACTAAACAACTTTGTGCCTAAAAACAGTTTAATATATTGGACTGTGCAATTTAGCCGCCAAGCTGAGAGAGCCTTTGAGACCTGAAGTTAGTGTAATTCTGTTTACTATATAATACTGAACCACGGAGCATAAAAAATCCACTGAGTTTTCATCTGGATCAAGGGAAAAGCTTCCACCATTGGGCAAGATTTAAAGGAAGAGGAAGAGGTGAATATAAAATTCCATTCTAAGTATGCCATTAGTCATTCCTGTCAAATGTCAGTTTTGCTTCTCTACCTTGGACGGGGTTACGGACCTGGGAACCTCATCAAAAATGTGATGAGAGGGTCCTAGCAAGAGGCCAGGCTGACCAATCAGTAAAAGTAGTAACCATTCGGTCCAGGGCTCAGGGCTCAGCTACCTCTGCTCCTCTCTTTGGAGGGCAAGAGGTTCTGCTTATGCTAAAGGAACCAAGGGACCACATCTCTAAGCATCCCCAGGCACTGTGCAGGGCTAGGAGATCCCAGATTTCTCAAGGAGAAGAGGTGCTCTCTGAGTCATTTCCCCAGTCCCCCTCCTATCACTCCGATGAGCCAGTTATGTTGAATTTCTGTCATCATAATGATGAATCTCCTCTTTGTTATAAAGGGAATTTTTTAAAAAATATTTTATTTATTTATTCAACAGAGAAAGAGATCACAAGTAGGCGGAGAGGCAGGCGGGGGGTGTGGGGGAAGCAGGCTCCCTGCTGAGCAGAGAGCCCAATGCGGGGCTCGATCCCAGGACCCTGAGATTATGACCTGAGCCGAAGGCAGAGGCTTTAACCCACTGAGCCACCCAGGCGCCCCTATAAAGGGAAATTGAACAAAAACATCTCCTCTGTGAGGGAAGCCGTCACCCTCAGATTGGCAAAGTTTGTCTTCCCCTAACCTCCCCGCAACTCCTTGGTCAGCATCTTTCTAAGGAAACGGAGGTGCTGGGAGTCAGGAGGGGGGCGGGTCTCAGGGCTCCTTAGGATGGACCAGGGAGAACCAAATAGGAGGCAATGTGGTTAACATAACCCAAAATACCTTATTTAAAAAAAAAAAAAAAAAAACAACTAGGAGGAAAACTTGATTAATGGGTCCTTGATAGGCTAGCTTTCACTGCTGAATGTTATAAAGTATCGAATTCTATGGCTCATTACTATTAAATAACATATCATAAGAGCGTATTATCAAGCAATAACTGGTAATAGGGTATTAATCAGTGAAAAGGTAAAACCATTTCTCACCTAATCCTCTCTCCCGGCTGCATTCTGCTTCTAGATCTGTAGTGAAAAACATCTTAATGAGGGGAGCGGCTGTTCTTCCGCCGCCCCCCCTCCCTTCTCTCTTGCCTCTCAATCCAACACCTTGGGAAGGAAGCCTTGGAAATGACCTTCCTTTCCCGTTTGATGGGAGGAACTGAGGTAGAGTCAACAAAGCAAACATACAAAACAAATGAGTGTGTGTCTGTGGGGTGTGGGGAAGAGAGGGTTTATCCGCTACGTTAAGAGATGGGAGCCAGAGAAGACAGTGGGTAAGCAGAGAGGGACAGATTATACCTAAACTGACCCAGATCCTGAGAGAGACCTCAGGCCCAGTGCTAGGATTTCCTGTTCGCAGGGATTAAGATGAGAGGCCCTTCACAAATCAAGGCTCACATCTGGAGCTTGGCTTTTTTCCCTCCCACTCTCCCTCCCCCCTTCCCCACATTTAATCCAGGAATAAATTCATTAATGGGTCCACTGCATTTTCAGAGGCCAAACATAGAAAGGAGAGTGACCTAGATGCACAGGGGCTGAGGGGTTCAAGGGAGGGCTCGCCCTGGTGAGTAATGATTTCCCTCCCTCCCCCTTCCCTCCTCCACTGAGGAGCTGGAGGGTTGTAGGTGCATCCTGGACTATTTTTCTCACTCTCTCTGTTTTAGCCTCAACACACCTCACTATAGCATTCACTCATACAACATGAAAACCCTCTGACTTTGAACTTACGAACCAGTAGCTTCATGTGTTGTTAGGGTCAGAGATATTTGAATTGTTTTTTACTTCTTCAATACTACCCACAACTTTCATTCCCTCTCTCTCTGCCTGGGCATTCAGATCAAGGAAGGCATTAGTCGAGACTTTTATATTCAGTGGCTTTTCTAGCTAAATTGTTGTTCACGTCACATAACGGTATATGCTCTAAATTTAGGCTACGTATCAAGATGTAGGGGAAAAAGTACTTTATTTTAAAAGTGCTAAGCAAAGGTAAGACAGTTTTGTGACTACAGAAGGAGCATTCTCTGTAAGTCTGGAAAAAAAACACGTGATCACGATACAATTCATGCAGGCCAGGCAGCACCCATTTTTTCCTCAGTGTCCTCATCAAAATAAATCCTCTTTATTCTGATTGGACAAAAAGATGGTTTAGTCATGAAACAGGATTAGGCCTGAGCCACATTTCCATGTGGCTGGACTTGGAGGTAGGGGCCGAGATGGAATGGCTTCCGGAGGCTTGCTGCGCAAACACCAGCTCATGGACCAGCGGGATCAAGGTCATCTGGGAGCTTCAGGGAAATGTTATTGGCCAAGCCCCATCTCAAACCTACTGAATCAGAGTATCTGGAGATAGAACCCAGGAATCTGCATTTTAACAAGCTCTCTAGATGATTCTGATGCTACCAAAGTCTGAGAACTGATGTCCTAGGGGGCCTGCCTGGTCCTTTTATTAGATGCAGTGTTGCGCAAGGGATTCAGAGGCTAGAAAGTTCTCCTGGGTGAGAGCTTGGGATCTGGATTGAGGTAGATCCCAGCGATTCCTCTTCCTCATTATGACACTCAACCTCTCCAGGCCTCAGCTACTTTGTCTGTCAGATGGAGACACGAGAACTGCCTACCTCCTATGCTTGTTTTAAGCATTAAAATGTCTGGAAAATCATGAGCACTCAGTTAATATTAGTTAATATTGTTATTGTTCGCTAGCCTGTGTAATCTGACAGGGGATAAATGCATGCACAACTAAGGCATCTGCATTAGTTGCCTGTAGGGACTAGTGGTATCATTCTATTCGTGGCCTTTCTCTAGCGAACCCAGTCATGGAGCTATGGGCTCCCGGTTTGGTGGGAAGTGAAACTGGCTCAGCACTGCAGATGCCCTAAGTGGTGGATGTGGGGGTTAGCCCGTCACCATCCGGCTCTTGGGCTTCCTGCAAATATTAGTTTCCTATTGCTGCTTTAACAAACTACCCTAACGTTGTGGCTTAAAACAATACAAATTTATTATCTTATAATTCAGAAGGTTAGAAGTACAAAATGCATCTTTTTGGGCTAAAAGGGAGGCGTCCTTTGGGCTATTTCTTCAGGGAGGCTCCAGGGAGAATTAATTAGAGTCCACCCACATCCCTTGGCTTATAGCCCCTTCCCTCACTCTCAAAGCCAGCATCATAGCAACCCTCTAATTCTGCTTCCTTTGTCACATGTCCTTCTCTTTCCTTCCGTCTTTTAAGGACCTCGTGATTATGCTGGTTTCCTATTTTGTGATCCTTAATCTAACCACATTTGCAAAGTCCCCTCCGCCATATGAGGTAACGTGTTCACAGGTTCCAGGGTTGAGGACTCGGACATCTTTGCTGGACCATCATATAGTCGGCCACACTGTCTCCGCTCCTCCCAGCAAGACCCTGAGGACGGAGCCTTGACCGCTGCTGAGTGCTGGGTGGAACCTAAGCTCTTGGCTAGTCAAATCCTCTCACTGTACTGGTACCAAACGCCTGGAGGTTTGTCCCAGCGAAGAAGCAGAGACTGAGCAACCCAAGATCCCAGCTTCTCACCGAGGTCTGCAGAATCCAGGTTCAATGGTTTCTCCAGAAGACAGTCTCTCTGCAGCAGGAAAAACCCCACCAGTGACCAGTCATATTAGTCATAATTCTTCAGACTCAGACTTACTGGAAGATGAAGGGTGACTCTAAAGGTTGGGTCGTCCCATGAGGATCTCCGTCTCCGTGTCTGTGGAAGAAGAGTTGATCATGTTTTCTGCTCTAAGAGCTATATCTCTAGTCTTGAAAGTCCTCATGCATGGATGAGATGTTTGTGAACTTGAAGCCTGATGTCTCCTTAATCACTGCCACTGCTCGCGGAGTGAGAGGCAGCATGATTTCTCTCACACAGCCATCACTTCTTTCTCTGGTAAAGACAGTAATCTGGGGAAGGGCAATTATCTCAGCAGAATTACCAACCTTGCAGCATGACATTATCGACTGTTTGAAATTACATGGTATTCATTTGCTGCTATTTTAATGTCTGCTGCCTTCTATTTCCCCTTCCCTAGCCCGACGCCAAATCCCCACCTCCCAGCCTCTTCCTTTCTTTTTATTAATCTTGGGAAATAACTTCCTTATTTTTAGCAGGCTGGTGCCACCAGTAGGAATATGATGAGGAGGATCATAATAGGGACTTTCACACTTTCAGCTGGGACTCAGCCACCACCCATTGGATTTTTCAACTAAGCTTCACAGCCTTTGTCCCTGCCAACAAAGAAATGGCGGGTAAATGCCCCCACAGCTGACTCTGTGAACCGCCTGGCTACTCTCCACTCCCCAGTGTTAGTGTGGTACATTGGGTGGTGTGAAAGCCAATTACCACGTTGTAAGGATGGCTTCCCGGACCTCAGGAATGAGTGGAAGTGGCTAGCAGTGAATGAGTGAGTGAGTGAATGAGTGTGTGTGTTGGCTGAGCTAGAAGAAGGAGGTGACTGCTAACACTGTCTCTAGGCGATGTAATTGGTGCGACATTGGA
>CM053611.1:25232334-25249016 GCA_028646535.1 Procyon lotor | reverse complement strand
TACCTCTATTAGCACATGGGTTGGGCAAGTAATTTAGCTTCCCTAAATATTTTTCAACACTTTTTTAAAACTATTTATTTATTTGACAGAGAGAGAAGGATCACAAGCAGGCAGAGAGACAGGCGGAGAGAGAGGGGGAAGCAGGCTCCCTGCTGAGCAGAGAGCCCGATGTGGGGCTGGATCCCAGGACCCTGGGATCATGACCTGATCCAAAGGCAGAGGCTTCAACCCACTGAGCCACCCAGGTGCCCCATTTTTCAACATCTTTGTTAGTAAAATGGGAACTACGCATTGACTCCATAGGTTATAATTGCAGTCATGTAAAATAGCAAACTGCATTTAGGCTGGTGTCTATTATGTAATCATAATAGTTAACATGTCTTGAGTTCTTATTAGGTGCCCAACCTTGAACTACATATATGATTCTTTTACATACATATGGCATTTTATCCTCAGTCACAACCCTATGGGATAGATACCGGTGTTAGTCTTAGTTCACAGATATGGAATCTGAGAGTTAATGCAGTTAAGCAAATTATGAAAGGTTTACTGAGAAGTAAATGTAGAGCCCAGTGAGTGCTGGTTATTGTTATGTCATTATTAGGGCATCTCCTCTGAACAAGGGAATAGCAGAGGGAGTTCTTCACTGAGTGTCTCTTCCTAACTTTCTGTACTCTATGCCCATTCTGCCTTTGGCCATGTCAAGTCCCTGTTAAGTCCTGTTGGGGAAAAGCCAGTGGCAAATGTGTGAATGACTAATAGCCCCGAAGAGTTTCAGGTTATTCCTTGTTAGCACATAAGAAACTCTGAAAAAAGGCGCCTGAGTGGCTCAGTGGGTTAAAGCCTCTGCCTTTAGCTCAGGTCATGATCTCAGGGTCCTGGGATCGAGCCCCGCATCAGGCTTTCTCCTCAGCGGGAGCCTGCTTCCCTCTCTCTCTCCGCCTGCCTCTCTGCCGACTTGTGATCTCTCTGTCAAATAAATAAATAAAATCTTAAAAAAAAAAAAAAAAACTCTGAAAAAGTTGGGATATCCAGCATCTTGTCAAAACCAAGTGACTCTAAGAGGCAGAGATTTTCTACCTGGTGTTGTGTTACCTCCAGAGTTAGGACAGCCAGATTGCTTATTCAGAGGAGACAGCGCCCCCTGTTGGCTCCCCCCCTGTACTTGCACCAGTCTGGCCTGTGTGGCTTGGGGGAGATCAGAGGGACTGAGGAGGAGTGAGGAGGAAGCTCTGGAGAGAAAGGCTAATACCACCATGTCTAGATACTGGGTTTTCAATCTCAGAAGAAGGAGCCTTCCCATTAGAACTGAGCAAACACTGGAAATAAAGAAGGGCCTGCTTTTTGAAATAGAACTAATAATTGCTGGGAGCTACAGCTGGACCATGCCAACTGTCCCCTTATGATGGATATTTTTATAGACTTGAGCTTCTCTAGAACCTTTCTTTTGGAGAACTCCAAGCCCTTGACCCCATCGTCCTCTCAGCACTCACGGGAAATAGTTAAGGGAAAGATTAGGATGAGAAATCCAAATCTCTGAAGGAAGGGGTGATACATTGCAAAATAATAGACGGCAAACCTGTCTCTATAAAACTTACACGCTGTGTGACTTTGAGTCAGTCACTTAACTTCTCTGTGCTTTAGTTTCTTTATCTGTAAAAGAAGAGTAATAATAATAATAATGGTACTTAACCTCATGGGGTTGCTATAAAGATTAAATGAGTTAACATTTGTAAACTGCTCAGACCAGTGTCTGGCACACGGCAAACATTATATAAGTGTTTATTAATAAGTGAAATTTTAAAGATGCCCAACATTCCCAGTGAGGTGCAATCAATGCCAGGAAGAGCGCCCAGCACATTCCTCTTTAGAAAGACTATAATTAGAGCCAACCAAAGGATGCAGGAATTTCCTGTGAATTAGGGAGCTGTGGTGGCCAGCAGTGGGGCGGTATGGACAAGTCACAGGCTTTGGAATTAGACAAATCTGGATTTAAATCCTACTCCATCACTTACTCTCTGAAACCTTGAACAAGTCGCTGGGCCTTCCCAAGCCTCACTGTTCACTGTAAAATGGGGCCAACAATGTCCGGGTTGCAGAGTTGTCACCTGGATCGGTGATATTTAGAAAGTAAGTGGAATCTATCATGCCTTCAGTTGGGGGCACCTCGATTGTCATCGTGGCCCTCGTCATCATCTTCACCTTCATCATCATCAATCTGCTATGTCAGAAGAATCAAGAAAACAGGATAGTCTTAAAGTCAGTGATTCTCAACAGGGAGAGTCTAGGGGAGTATGTCAACATTGAAGGCGTGAAAGGTCAATATGAAGGCTGGAAATTACATTCAATAAAATGTCATTTAGTATTTGGAAAGTGAAAAATAACGCCATTGTTTTCATAATGCAGACCAAATACAGTGAGATGCAACATATCTATCTGGAGGAAACTGACAAATTCCCCAGAAAAATTGCCACACTGGAGGAAGAGGGCTGGGGAATGGGATGGGAAAGTGTTATTTCTCTAGCTGGGGCTTATAAAGACCAAGCATCATACATATGTGATGGCTATGAACTTTGGAAAGCCTCACTATGAACTAATATATGCAAAATGTTAATTTTTAAAACATTGCTGCTCACTAGGTTTGCATTTTAATATTAAGGCTCCAAATGTAGCAGCAGCATTGGCGAGAAGTGGGCATCCTCTTCTGGACCTAGATATGTCTAGAGCTCACATTCTTGCTCTAGAAAAGTCATTTTGCTTCTAGTTCTTGGGCATGTCTCTTCTATCCTGGCAATCCATTGAGACGCAGCTATATCCTCATCCAATCCCTGGGAGGTTTACCCACGTCACCTCTGATGTGTTTCCCTCCTTTTTGCTCAGAAACTCTTTGTAGCCTCACCATGGCTCTCGGTCCAGCCTTCTTAACTTTTCTTTCCAGTTGTGGGAATAGGGCATGAGAACATTGAGTTGCCCTCCTTGTAGGATTACACAGATTTAACAAATAAAAATATAGGCACTCAGTTACATTTGAATTTCAGATAAATGATGAATACTTTTTTAGAATAGGTATGCCCCAAATATTGCATAGGATATGTTTATGCTAAAAATTATTCATCATTTTTCTGAAATTCAAGTGTAACTGGACATCCTGTATTTTATTTAGCAACTCTACCTCCTGGGCTACTGCCAAGTCATGAGAAACTCCAGAAGCTGTCTCCAGCAACCCCCAGCATAGGGAGACCATACCATCATCTGATCTCAAGGCTGCTACACGTTGTGAGCACAGGAGACTTCTTTATGTCAGTGATGGGTTGGTTTCTTGGGTTGGTTCTGCTGTTGTGGATCTGAGCTCTGCTTTTATATAAAGTCTCACCATCGTCCATTTGTATATCTAGTGTCAAATCTGTAGGACTTGTCACATCCCTTGACGTCAGCAAAGTCTCTCCTTGCTCATATCTCCAAACAACCTAGGATCTCTACAGTCACATCTAACTGCATTGAACAATCTCCAATATTCTCTCCCCCTTTGGTTTTATTCAATGGCATGATGGGAGAGGAGGAAAAGGAAGGAATAAAAAAAAGGGCCCTGCTCAATCACATACATATTTTCTAATTTTCCCCTATTTATGAATTGTGACTTTGCACTTTAAAAGCCAAGAATTTCAGTTTGCTGTTCTCAGATGATTTGGTCGATGATCCTAAAACAATGAATGTCCCCTTATCTAGCTGTCCTAATGAAGAAAGGTAAGCAAGACCCGCGTCTTCAGACAGCCCAGGGTTGTCCAGGTGAAGTTCACAATCCTGGCGCTGGAGAGCGCTCTTGGTTCTCCCAGGAGACACTGCAGTAGCTGCAGGGTCAGTGTCCTTTGCTCACTCAGTTCTTAACAGGGTACAGATACTGCTGAAAGGCAACTTCTCTCCATTTTTAATTCAGGGTTCCCTGTGATTTTGTGGAGCTGCATACGCTGCAGGGGAATGATATCAGTCAGGGTTTGATCAGAGAAGGTAAGCACTGGGAGGTACGTATGGTAAGGAATCAGTCATGGGGACTTGACCCTGTGCAATGTGGGAGTCAGTGAAACAGTCTCTGCAAGGCTGCTGTCTTCAGAGCTGGTGCTGGAACTTCTAAAACCATACCTGTGTTCTCCTTTTTTGCTGCTAGAGAATCTGAGGGCTGCAGATACCCTTCCCCCCTTCTTTTTAAAAATAGGCTATTTTATTTTTTATTTTTTTTAAAGATGGAACGATTTTATTTTTTTATTTGAGAGAGAGAGCTAGAGAGAAGGAGAGAGAGAACACAGGCAGCAGGAGCAGCAGAGGGAGAGGGAGAAGGAGAAGCAGGCTCCCTGCTGAGCAAGGAGCCCCAAAGTGGGGCTTGATCCCAGGACCCTGAGATCATGGCCCTAGCGGAAGGCAGACGTCCAACCGACTGAGGCACCCAGGCGCCCTAAAAATAGGCTATTTTAAACAATTTTTTTTCTTCTGTGTGTCTTTCCCTTCTCCTCTTTTCATCCTGATATCCTATTTGATATTTTGCGGTAAATATAATCACCACAGAAGTACCCTACGTTTGAAATAAGAGATAATAAAGAAGGCACAAGATGTGGTGGAGAGCAGCATACAGAAGCCTAATGTCAGTTTTTCCAGTAGGATGAGCTACCAGCTAAGACTCAGGATCTGGGATATCTAAACTGCCCTATTCACAAGAATACATTCCTTTCATGTTGACCCTGACCCAGAGGACACAGAGCCCAGGACAGGGAGTTGAGAAGCCAAGGCCCTAGTTGTAACTCTCTTGTTATACTGATTCAGGGCAAAGACTTTTCATCTCTTTCTTCACTTCTCAAATATGTCATTAAATACTAAGGTCATTGGAAATGTGACAAAGCTATAGTTCAATAATCACTGCCATTCACAACTAATCAATCCTCTTTTGCTCTACACGTGAAGATCGTTATGAAGCCTCACCCTCAGATTCTCACTTCAAAAAGCCTTTGCTAGGAAGCGAAAATGAGTCCATGGTCTGGGCAAAAGTTAGCTCTTGGACGTGGATAATTTTAAAATGTATCATATTTGATTAGTTTTTAAAAGATTTATTTATTTGACAGAGAGAGAGAGAGAGAAGGAACACAAGCGGGGGAAGAGGAAGAGGGAGAAGCAGACTCTCCACTGAGCAGCCCCAAAGCCAATGCGGGGCTCGATCCCAGGACTCGGGGATCATGACCTGAGCCGAAGGCAGAGGCTTTAACCCACGGAGCCACCCAGGCGCCCCAAGTTATTAAATATTTTTAAAAGAAGGGGTTTTGTGTTTGTATATTATTTTTTCCACCTCTACCAGAGTCTATTTATTAGAGCTGAGAACACCCCCTACCTGAATTCAATACATGAAAAAGACTCTAAAAGATGATGTGAACTGCCCTCATCCCCTAGGCAGTGAGAGGGCAAAGGCAGCCTCTGAACTCAGCTGCTGCTTCTGAGGATCCGGGGCTGCATCCCCAGTGAATGCTGTCCAGCGTGAGTCCCCACCCTTACGGTGCCGTGTGGACTGTTGGGACTGCATCTTCCCTTATTTTAATCATGAGCCCTTGTCCTCCCTCTCCCCATGAATATAAAGATCCTTCAGGTCAAGATCCTCTACTTCTTTGGTGGTTTATTCCCTCTTCTTCCCACCAGGATCTGCAGGACCAGCTTGCTGTCTCCCTAAAGCTTACAAGTCCGTAAGATCTTAGATCCTGATTGGGACAGCTTGAATTCCAAAGACCCTAATTAAAGTCCACATTTTTTTTTAAAGATTTCATTTATTTATTTGACAGAGAGAAAGAGATCACAAGTAGGCAGAAAGGCAGGCAGAGAGAGAGGGGGAAGCAGGCTCCCCGCTGAGCAGAGAGCCCGCTGCGGGGCTCGATCCCAGGACCCTGAGATCATGACCTGAGCCGAAGGCAGAGGCCTTAACCCTCTGAGCCACCCAGCTGCCCCTAAAGTCCACCTTTGTGGCAGATGTTTTACCCTAAGACCACCCAGGGACAAAAGACAAAGTACTGTCTTCTTTTAGAAGGGCTCCTCCATTTACACAGAGAACCCCAAGAAAGAGCAAAAGGGAGGGTGATGGAAGAGGAACATGGCTTTCCACCTAATTTCTGGCCCCAGACACCTGTCCCAGCAGGGCGCAGATGCATGTTCAGCTGAGCGCACGGTGGGATGTGTGTGGCAGCTGGTAGAGAGGGGAGTGGTCACTGAATTCTGAGCTAGAAGATGACCGCAAAGCCCCTCCATCTTGGGTGGGTTTTATTCCTAACATTAGATGCGCTCTGACTTATGGAGTGCTAGCCAGGAACCCTGACCACCAACTTTGTACCCTCGTGTTAGATGTGGCACAGGCCCCTCACTTCTGTCTCTGGGACCGTCCCACTGGGCCCTCTGGGCCTCCCTGTCTTGGCCCATGGCCACTCTCTGGGCTAAAGCTCGGCCCATATATTTAAAATGCTATATATTTTAAAATGCAATATATTTAAATTTTACTTTTAAATAGTTAACATTTATTTATATATTTAATATAAATTTAAAAATGCAATGTAGTTATATTTAAAAATATAAATATATATATATTTAAAAATGCAACCAGCACCCTTGCTTATCATTATCTTTAAAAATTCGTGGGAGTAGGAGCGCCTGGGTGGCCCTAGATTAAAGCCTCTGCCTTCGGCTCAGGTCATGATCTCAGGGTCCTGGGATCGAGCCCCGCATCGGGCTCTCTGCTCAGCAGGGAACCTGCTTCTCCCTCTCTCTGCCTGCCTCTCTGCCTCCTTGTGATCTCTTGCTCTCTCTCTCTGTCAAATAAATAAATAAATAAAATCTTTTTAAAAAATTGTGGAAGTAACCTGCGATATTAATTATGGATTTGGCTATGTTTTGACGAATACAAATAACTTTGTGTTTTATAATATTTGCACAATCTTTCTACACGGACAAATAGTGCCTGCACGGTCCTTCTGAACCAGGTGGAGTCATTATAACATAGTGCAGGTTAAAGAAAGGAAGGGCCCCTTCAGCTCACCAAGGATTTTTCCCTAACCCTCTCTGCCACACTGCCTCACACAGGCTCTCCCCAGGCAAAACCTCACTTCATTCAGACGTGACCTGGGACATATCACTTCCTCTCGAGCTGCTTAATCAGGCAGAAGCAGCTACAAAGATCTGTGTGAACATCAGCTTGGAACTATGGAATGATGATTTTTTCCCCCTTTATCTTGGCTGCTAAGCAAATGAACAGACTTTACTCTTATGTGTTCAAGGAGGGAAAAAAAAGTTTGCCTTAAAATAGGCACCCACCTCTGAAGGCAACTCGACTTGGGTATGGAAAAGTGTGTGGAATGTATTCACAGCCTGCATAACTTAGAGGAAATTTTCTTTGAATATACTGTCCACGGATGCAGCCCTGCCTGGCCTTGGGTTAATTAACTGGAGTACCTGATGGATAAATAGTCCACAAATAGCACTGCATAAACGTAAACAGTTCTTGAATGTTCTTTCCTGGTGAGGCATCACCAAAGAAGGATTTACTTAGTGTAGAAAAAGTGCTAAGGAGAGAGATTATAAAGGGGAAAAAAGTCAGCTGCCGCCCCGGAGACTCTCCACTCCTAGTTTTTTATTTTTATTTTTTTAAAGATTTTATTTATTTATTTGACAGAGAGAGATTACAGGTAGGCAGAGAGGCAGGCAGTGAGAGAGGGGGAAGCAGGCTCCCTGCCGAGCAGAGAGCCCCATGCAGGGCCCGATCCCCGGACCCTGAGACCACGACCTGACCTGAAGGCAGAGGCTTTAACCTACTGAGCCACTCAGGTGCCCTCCACTCCTAGTTTTAAACGGCTCAGCAAATGTTTGCTTCTGCCGTACTGTGGGATCTCAGCTATGTATTCCCTTTTGCGGATTCTTAGTGTCCCTCGCTGCGAAGTGGATGGATGTATTCATTTTTCCCATTCCTCCTGTTCTCACACCCTCCTGCGAGGCCCTTAGTGAACATGTATTCAGAGATTTGTCGACAGACTTTCACGTCTCCCATTGCAGTTAAAAGAAGTATTGATCCCAGTTGGCTTGTATTACCAGGTGGCACTTCCAGAGACTTACAGAAGAGGCAAGCAAATGACACAGAGAGAAACTCAAAGGGATCGAGCATGTGTATTTGAAGACAAATATTTAGACATAAACACATAACCCTTTCCATCAGCCTGTTCACACACACAGAATCATACAACTATGTAAGCGCAGGGTGGTAGCGAACAGACTAGAAGAGACAAATGTGCACAAAAGCCACTGTAGAAACCAAACAGACCCATGGTCACTCTTGGATATTCTTATCTCCATTTCCCACGGCAAGGTGAGCTATCAAGCCAGCCTTGACTTCCGGCTTCTTGCCAGCCCTGATCTTCACCAGAGGTCATGACGGCCAGTGGCAGAATGCGAGGACCCAAATGCACATTTACTGAGGCGCTGTGCCAGGTGTGGGAACCTCAAGAAGAAGGCAGCCTCCCCCCACACTCCTGTGAGGGCTCACATCCAGTAAAGAAGGAAGGAGAAGTACAAACAGTCACAAATCCATGTGAAAAGTGCTGTAACAGAAGTGAGTACGGGAAACTTGGTCCATTTCTGTCCTCCCCGAACTCTGGAAAAAAAAAAAAAAGGCAGACGTCCTCCATCCTTCACAGAATGAAATGCAGGCCCAGAGACTGTGGCCCATGCTGTCTTCTGCCAACTCTCTGTGGGGACCGCTCTGCTAGCTTCAGTCCTTGGGTCCGGCCCCGTAAGCCAGTGGCTCCTGCTTGCTCTTCGAGTATGTCCAGAGGGAGCAGTCGAGGAAAAGGCCGATGACACTGGAGGTGGGTGGGAGGACTTGCCCATCAGGGAAGGGGCACTCAGTGGAGACACAGTCGGAGGAGTGGGCAGCCGTGGCCACAGACGGACCCGAGGTGAAAGAAAGCGTGAGAGAAAAATGAAACAGGAGATCACTGAGCAGCAGGGTTGAGGAGCTGGAAAGATGTGGCCCCGGACTCCTCCTGTCTTCACCTCCTGTCTGCCGGCACGGGGCAGGCCTCCTGCCACCCGGGAAGAGAAAACTCAGGAAGTCTGGTGAAGCACTGCCCCCATTTTCTCCTGACTTAGGATCCAAAGAGTCTTCCTGCCCCTCTCCTGGTGTCCAATTTACCCCAATCCAGCCATGTCCTATGGACGTTAATGATGAACTCAAACCATCCCAGGCCCCGTGAGGGCCATCTTGGGTTGCCACCGTCAACCGGTAATGACGCTCCCCAAACCACAAGGCACCCAGTCACCGGGAGGGTCAGTCAGGGATCCCAAGCTCTCAGGATATTAGTGCTCTGAGGTCATACATACAGCCTCTTCACCTCACGGATGAGACTGAGGCCCAAAGTGTGGAAGGCATTTGCTCTAGGTCCCGCACCATGTCAGTGAGTAAAGGTCAGTTCTACGATTAACAAGACGGTTACTGGGAACCTTCCAAGTTGAGAAACCAAGGAAGAGTCAGTGATGAGATTGGCTTTGGTTCATGGTCAGATACCTCTTCACGGTATCTCAACAGAACCTAGGGCCCAGCCAAGGCCCCTGAAGTCGATGGGTCTTCCTTAGCTGCTGAAGGATGGTTAAATGTCCCTTCCATCATAGGTAGAGCTGCACACAGGGCCCCGAGCTGGCCAGTCCATGGGACAGATACGTGACGACATGGACCAAAGCTTTGGCGTTTTGATGAAGGAGGCTACAGAGTAGGGTAGAGAGATACAGGGAAATAGGGAAGCTGGGCCTAGTGGTTTGGGTTTTTTGTTTTTGTTTTATTTTTTTCCCATGTTCTCATCTTCTAAGCTGCAGAGAGCACCTCTGCACGCCCTACAGAAAAAAAATTCCTGGGAAGGTCTCATGATCAGGAGGTCCGGCATGAGCCATCTGAGGTCATGATGGTGGGTTAGGGTTGATGGGGTGCCAAATGAGAGTGCTTATAACTCTCTCTGTGCTGTCTGGGCAGATGGCCCCAGGAATCTCCAACAGTCCCCTCCCCCATACCAGAGAGGGTGGCTGGGAATCTCTGATGAACAATGGAGATAAAATGGGAGAAGAGGCCTGGTCTCAGGGCTAGAAGAAAGGGGAACCTTAGAACCGAATCATTGTTTATAGGGATGCACATGTCCCAAGCTGGGGACCCAGCCCAGCAGAGAGGGGCCTGCTTTACAAGGGCCTCATGCAGCTGTATCACTTACCTTGACCCTGTGGCACATATCTGAACTCCAGCCCATGGGTTCAGCTACTGTGCTCCTGCCAACATCCTATCTCACTCCCCAGGGCACAGGGAAGAGAACTCAGGTACTGAATGCCCAGCCGAGGACCCAGGCAGAGGGCACGGATTGCATGGAGTGCTGGGTGTGGTGCATAAACAGTGAATCTTGGAATACTGAAAAAATAAAATTAAATTAAAAATAATTTCAGGGGCGCCTGGGTGGCTCAGTTGTTAAGCGTCTGCCTTCAGCTCAGGTCATGATCCCAGAGTCCTGGGATCGAGCCCCACATTGGGCTCCTTGCTCGGCAGGGAGCCTGCTTCTCCCACTACTGTTCCCTCTGCTTGTGTTCCCTCTCTCGCTGTGTTTCTCTCTGTCAAATAAATAAAATCTTTAAAAAAAAATAATTTCAAATGTTCTCTGCTCAGACTTCTTTTGGCAAAGTTTTGATAAGAAAAGCCCCGTCCCTTTCATCACAACCCCCAAAATTATGGACCTCGCCCAACCCCACTCAATCCCACAAGCTTTCTGGATTCACATGTAAGGTTTCTTCTCCTTATTAACAGTTAAAAATGGCTTTTGCAGAGTTTCAAATTTATCTTTCCATTTTCACTTAGATTAGAACCTGATTCATTGCTCATGGGGGCAAACACGTATGTTTCTGCAGGTGCATGAATGGAGGGGAGTTGCGTGGGAGTCTATGGTGGTGTGAGATGTTACTACGATGAGTGTCATTTTGCCAGGTAATGGGACCAGGGTTTTGCTCTGAGATCACCCTCAGCCGTGGCCACCTGGGAAAACCCTAGAACATTCAACTAGAAGGTTGCTGGAGGGAAGGATTTGAACAGAGCGCCTCAAAAACCACCGAGACCCAGCTAACAGAGATAACCCCATACAAGTGTGTAAGATCTGGACACCTCAGAACTTAAGAGTACAGGGCCATTCAATGGCCTCGGAGAAGCGCCGCCGCACACGTTCGCCATCTGCTGGACAGCAAGGGGAAGTTCAGTCAGACGGCTGCTGGCCTTGGCGGTGCAGCTGGCAAGGCAGGTTCCCCTGCGGCCCCTGCTCCCACGGTGCCCACCTGTCTGCACAAAGATGCCTGTTAGCACAGGGAAAGGGGGAGAAGCTACCGGGAGCGTTAACAGAAGGACTCTCCGAAGGTGCTCCAGCTTGTAGTCCTGCGATCTTAATGGGCACACAGGTTTTCTGGCCATCATTGTTGAAATGCAGATTCTTCATCAGTGCACCTGGGGTGGGACATGAGATTCTGTATTTGGAACACGTTTCCAGGGGATGCTGATGCTTCTGGTCTGGGGACCGCACTTGGAGCAGCAAGACTTCAGCCCATCATTCAACATCCCTCAATTCAGAATACAAATCACTACCCGGTGACTTGTTGAGCCCCAGCTAGATTTTTTTTTCCTACCAGAAAGCTTTTTTTGTTCTGCTTCCTGTTGTATAGAGAACCGCTAAAGATAATGAAATATTCACCACTTAGCTGCCACTCAGCGTGTGCCCGGCCCAGAACTCAACACTTTCATACATTATCTACTTTGATCATCTTCCAGTTGTTTCCTTTTATAAAGTAGGTATTATTACCCCCATTTTATGGATTAAAAAATTGAGGCCCGTAAAAGGTAAGTAAGCTGCCCTGTGGTCATACAGCCAGGAACTGGCAGAGCTGAGATTCAAACTGAGGTATTCCAGGCCTCCAGGGAATCAGTCAGTCCCCTGCCTCCCATCAGAAGGTGGCACTACCCCGAACAAGCTCCGGTTTTTGCAAAGTGCATCCTATCAATCCTCTCTCCAGGCCTAACACTGCCGTGCCCTGCCCTGCCATCCCCTTATCCTGAGCCCACTCAGAAGGTCATCTCCTGGCCGGCGGAAGCAGCATAGTTAGCCAGGAGCGAGGTGGTCATGAGCCAGAAGGAAGAAGAGAGAAGGAAAGACCGTGTTCCCCCATGAGACCCACCTGGCTCAGGGTCTGCGAGGCTAAAGCCTCTTCCAGTCGTGTTCTGGAAACCACCGTCCCGCCCCAACCCTCACTGAGACTGGGGGAGGGGTCGCTAATCAGCTCTACTCCGTGAAGTGGCTAGAACAGAGGCTTACATCTTGCTGGCCTCTCAAATTTTTTAATGTGCACAACTATGGACCACACAGCCACCGTGGGCACCTACTACATGTGAGACCCTAAGTTAGGTGCGGGAGTATTAGAGCGACACCAAGCTGCAGCCCTGCCCCCAAGGAGCTCAAAGGTTCACTGAGATGTCGGAAACAATCCTTACTTGGATGAAGAGTAGGAACCAGGAGGTGTTTCTGAAGTTGGTAGCGGACTGGAGAATGAGGAGGTCCCAGGCAAACGGAGTGGAAGGGGTGGCCGCTTCATGCCAGGGAAGGAGTGCAGGGTGCCTGGACCTCTCTAACTCTGAAGGATCCGTGGGAAGGCAGTGGAGGCTTTGAAGAGGGAAGGAGCAGCCACAGATGCGGAGAGAGAACAGACTTGGTTAATGAGGGGTCTTGACGAAGACTATTTCAAGGAGCTTGAACTTTATCACTTAATAGTCACTTGACAATGACATGTTGAATAGCAGTAAACACTTCCCCATGCTAGACGCTGTTCTGAGCACCAAGCCACATCCCTAAAACAAAACAGACAAAAGTCCCTACCTTGCAGGACTTCCCATTCTGGTCACAATAGGCCAAGGGAACTACGGAGGAACTACGGTGGCCACGGGTGTGGCTGATTCTCAAGGGATTATGTTGGCAGCAGAGTAATTTGTTGCCACGATTAAATGACAAGCTCTCTGGGGCGTGTCTCCTGTCTCACAAGTTATCTGCATCTTCCAGGTGGTATGCCAGGCCTGAGTTTTCAAAAAGAAGCGACACGGGGCCCTTGCTTGGAAGCACTTGCTGCTTGGAGGGGAGGCCAACGAATCTGTAAATCGTGCGATGGCAGAGTGTTGGTAAATGCTTAAGAGGCTGTCGGGGTGGGAGTGGGCAGGTGGATGTGTAGTGTTGGCCAGCTCCTGGGGTGTAAATGCTCCCGGCACGGCTGATCCCATCACTGAGCATGGAGCTGGGGAGAGATGTGCACAGGTGCTGGCCGGCTAAAGGAGCCAGCCCTGGTGCCCCGCACAGAGTGAGAGGCAGGTGGAAACCCAAGGCAGGAAACAAATGACCTGGCCTTAGCAAGCCAAGGAAGACTTCAGGAGAAGCGCAAGTCTGCAGGATGTGCAGGATTTTGTCGGGGCACCCGGGCTAAGAATTTCTGGCAGGAAGCAGTTACATGCCAAGGTCTGGGACCCACGGGGCCATGTTGTGGGCCTGGGGAAGAGTGAGGCATTGGAGGAGGCAGGGGTGCAGGCTGCCGGGGCAGGGGGAGGAGAAGGGGTGGCCTTCAGACTGCCATGAGCTCCCTTTGGTGGGTAGGGGTCTGGGAGCATCATTCGGTCAGCAGTGCAGAGGATGGACGGGAGATGAGCAGTAATGAGGAAGGGAGACCAATGGATAGAGGAGGGAAGGTGGGAGGTGTGGCTGTCACGACCTGCTTTTTCAGGCTGGACTGCTGGCCCTTCGCTTCCCAGCTGGAGCACTGAGGCAAAGGGGCTTGCCACCTGCTGAGCTACCTGACCCCTCTGTTCCTCGGGGTGGGGGGGGGTGGTATAAGCAGGTGACCAGATCTTCAGAAAGCGCTTAGAGCAGTGTCTCACCATAATAAGCACCTTAAAATGCCAGTGGTGATGACTACTTGCTCCAGAGAGCTTTTCCTGCCACCACAACTCGGTCTCTGCCCCTCGTCCCCTTCCCTGGCCCACACTTTGTTGCCCAGCCTGCCCTGAGCTGTAATCACTCATTCCTACATCTGACTCCCCACCTAGAGCGGAGGACGGGGGTCGGGACTTCTCCAGCGGCAACTGCAGGTGCTTGCAGGCCTGGAAGCCAGCACATGCGCAGTGCGCCTGCCGATCAACCATCTCCTGCGAGCGCGGCGTCCTGAACTCCGCGTCTGGGGCTCAGAACCTTCAGCAGAGATTCACAGAGCCTGGGTGGAAACAGGAGGTGTCAACAGTGGGTCTAGATCTAGTGGAGGGGGGATACTGAAGTCTATCTTATTTGCACTGACCTTTACTTTTCCACTTAAAGAAAAGGAAAAATGGGAGGTGGGATTTATGTCTCTACAAGGAAGGCAGGGTCACCAGGGACGGAGCAGAACCCCAGCTCCTACCCGCGTCCCCCTCCAGGGCTTTCCATTTTTTTGTAGAGGCAGATCTTGGTCACTTGCACACCCCAAAAAGGAGGAGGCCCTCAAACTCTGCAGGGTCCCACTGGCCTTACCTCCCAGAATAGGTCCCTGAGGGAGCCACCAGGCCCGGGTCATAGAGGGCAAGGTGTCCAACCTCCGAGCCAACCTTGGAGGCTCCCATCTGGATGTGAAGCAAGGACTTGCCACCACCAGAAGGGAGAAGACAAAAAGAAGGGGGGACAGAGAGTGGCGAGTGTACTAGAACCGTGACTCCGTCCTCCGGTCTAGAAAAGCAAAGGGGCAGGGAGACAGCCGAGCCCGCCGCCATGCCCACCTGCCCCGAGCCCTCCCCTCAGCCAGTCCCCAAGGCCTTGCCTGTCCCCTTCTCTTGTTCCTCAAGATGTCTGACATCAGAAGGGGGTGAATAAACAAACCGAGGTCCCCAATCCTCCTGTACCTTCATTTTCAAAGGCCCAGGTTGTTAATTCAGAGCTTCTCCAGGGCACCGGCCATTGTGAGAATCTGTAAGTAAGAAGAACATCTGTTTCTTGTCCAAACCACCACCTCGACTTACTGTCTCCCTCACCACATGGCCTGCTGAGACAGAGTCTACAAGGTTCCTCAGGCCTGCCCGCCATGACCACTGACTGCGGGCCTCCCCACCGCTCCTGCCTTTGGGCATTGGACGACCACCCGCCATGCACCTTTGAAGAGGCTCCACTGGCCATCGCTTTGGTCTAATCCTCACACCCTTTGCTGCTCCACTTGGGATCTCCCGTCTCTCCAGTGTCCCCCAGACTGCAGGGCCCAAGGGTAAGGGATGTGATCACTGTGCAGTGAGCAAGGGGGCAGGGCTTGAAAGCTCTGCGGGTCCCTCTTCTCTGCTTTTGCTGAGCTCCCTCCCCCCCACCCCCAGCCTGTCACTGAGCCCAGACACACCTGGTCCCTCCAGGGCTTAACTTACTGCTGTGGCTTCTACGCTCCTCTGGTCAGTGACTGAGGCTGCTCTGGCTGGCGGCGGGTCCGAGCGACAGGTCCTCAAGGCTTCCGGGTAGGACAGGTGCCCCTACCTCCAGAAGCGCTCTCTCTCCTCCTGTGCTCTGACCTGTGGATCAACCCCAGCCCCGGCTGCCCTGACACACGCACTCACACTCGCACACTTGCTGGGAATCTGGATCTGACACTGATGTCCATGTCCTGGCTGGGCACCCTGCCCCTGTCACAGGCTCAGGGAGAAAGAGGACACGAGGCAGCCCAGGTGGAGAGGAGACACTCATAAGGCAAAGGACAGAAGCTGCGGCTCAGAGAGGGTGGGGAGAAACTCAAGGATGGACAGTGCCCACCTGGAGGCAGATTGTCAGCCCACTGGTCCCCTTCGCGTCCCCATGACCTGAGCCGGCACTCTTCATTCTTAGCACAAGTAGTCCTCTTGGAGAAAAAAGTGTGGTGCATGGGACACCACGCCTCCTCCAGGTTGGCCATGCCTTCTAGGCTCATGTTCATTTCCTTCCTCCCTCTCTTCCATGTGGGTACGTGGACAGGGGTTACGTGTCTACCCTTCTTAGCCTGCTCTCTGCTCACCAGTAGGCTGAACGAGGACTGGGATATTGGGATTCCCACCCCACTTCTACCAACCTGTGCTTAAAAGAAGCAACCGGGTACATCATTTCCTTTCTTAGGGGGAAAAGACCAAGTTTAGAGCCAGATCCCTGAACGAGGGGCCAGCAGCCCATGCCTCAAGCCCCACTGCATTGTGACCCCATGGGTGCTCCTAGAACCAGGCTTTTTAGAACGTAGAGCCTCAGTTTCTCCTCTGGCAAGACGGTACACTGTGGTCTTGCAAAGGCTTGTGGGAAATCATGTCTATGTAAGCCCTGGATCGTCCAGGCTCGGAACCCAGAGGATTAAGGGACTTAAAGAACCAGAGAAAGTAACATGTAGTCCCTACCAGGAGGATTTGTTTTGGAGACTCGGCTGGCCACACATGCTCCACTGTATGCATGTATGTTCACACGAGCTGCTCAGCCCCTCACGCTGCCCCTGCCCTTCTCTCGGTCCGGGACTGTTTCTTAGCTGGGTTCCAGCCAGAAGGCAAGTCCTTCGTGGTCACACATCACATGGCATTTCCTACAGAATCAAGTCAAAAGGACCCACTTGGG
>CM053611.1:25204848-25231834 GCA_028646535.1 Procyon lotor | reverse complement strand
GATAAATGAAATGGGGTAGGGAGAGGCACACCGGGGAATATTATTCAACCATAAAAATGAATGAAGTGCTGATTCAGCCTACAACACAGATAAGCTCTGAAAGCATCACCGAATGAAAAAAGATAGTCACAAAAGGCCACTTTTTGTGTGATTCCATTTATACGAAGTATCCAAAATAGGCCGATCTAGAGAGACAGAAAGTAGATCAGTGGTTTCCAGGGGCTACAGGGCAGAAGAAAGGGGGAAACTGAGGGCAACAGCTGGTGGCTATGAGGCTTCTTTTTGGGGTGACAAAAATGTTCTGGGATTCAATCGTGATGGTGGGCACGTAATTCTAAATATACTCAAAACTGCCGAATTGTACATTATTAAACAGGTGAATTTTCCAGCGCTTGATTTCCAAAATAAAAGAAAATCTCCCCTGACCCCAGGGCATTGGGTCAGGAAGGGGCCGCTAAGTGCTGGCTTTCAGGGCACTTTCCCTGGCACATCTTGGGAACAGGGACAAACACAGCACGGATGTTCATGTGTCATGCTCCCTTCAAAGGGTTCTTTGGGTGACCCCGTTCACAAAGCTAGTGCCTGGTGTGGCTTAGGATTACAAAGAGAGCATTCATCCTTCCTAACATTTCTCTTCCTGGATAGATACCAAATTAGCTCAAAACTCTGAAATCCTCTCCCGCCCCCTACCTATTCTAATTTGCCAAGGTAGTTTCTGGGGCATTCCAAGGTGTTGCAATGTGGACCAGCAGGCTCCTCCTTGACCATGTCCAATGAGATATTTTTTACTTATTACCAGAACTCATTCCCTTATCTTCAAATCCCACCGCCCTACCTGATTAATCCCTTGTCCAGAATTGAGACTTTCTCAGGCATAGATTCCTATGTCCAAATTTGTCGATTTGACAAGGGTATGTAAATGTTATTTGACTATTTCTGAAACTATTACTATGGTTATTTTTCTCAGGGAATGTGGGATCAAAGAATGAAGATACCATATGAAGATATTAGGAATTGTTTCTTTGAGCTACAAGGAAGAGACATTTACGAAAAAAGAAAACCGACTTTGGTGACTCTTGTGAACAGAATACTATGGAACTGTGTGTGTAGTTTTAGATCTATTTGCTAAATAATTGGTTACATTTCTTCACAGTCACTCCTTAGGTGTCTCTCTGATTCTGCTTCTCCGTCGAAAATGGGCAGAAAACACACACTGGCCTAGAATTCTTATGGGATATTATTCCCTTATTTCATAACTGACTATTTGCTCTTGAGAAAAACTCTTAACTGTTACTTTCTTCTCCTCCCTCTTTATTTTATGTAATCCTGTTTCATTTTACCATTTCCTGTACTGAATTGAAGAGGGAGGAAAAGCCGCCAATAAACCCAGTTTAGTATTTCTGGGTCTTTTTCAAGACCAAGCTGGGGAAGGAAGGAATTCGAGCTCATGGAACAGAGTTGAAGACTGTAGATTTGGGGTCCCTGATATGTAGAAGGAACCAGGGCAGTGCTTATGAGGAGGGCTGGGCCTGGATGACTTGGTTCCTGAGTTCTGGCCCCCGTTTTGCCTCTCAACTGCCCAACCATCTTGAGATAATTTTTCTGGATTTTAGTGCCTTTTCCTGGGAAGTGAAGGATCTGGAAGAAGTAATCCCGTTGGCATTGGGTCATTTCATTAAGTCACATTGTTTACTCCATACTACCAACCAAGAAGTTGGCTTTTCAGACTCACTGCCAATGAATGGTAAGCCCAAGTGCTTATTGTCAATGCCTGTGCACTGTCTATGGAGCTGCACTTGGCTAACCCTGACGTGTGTTCGATAACCTTGGGGAGGTGAGATCTCCCATCGGCGCTGAGCTCATTCCTGAGTAAACCCAGTCTCAGCTGCTTTGTGTGTTGCCATGACATATATCTGCTGACACAGAGAGGGCAGGTGGACGAGGCACGAGTGCCAAAGGCAGGTGGGTGTGGCCTGGGGTGGCCCAGGGCCCGGTCAGACTGTCAGGGGTGAAATCTGAAGACCCAAGTCTGCAAGGGTCTGGGTCTCGGATGCACTGGCAACTAATCAAGGGATCCTCGTGAGCAGGGGCTACATCTGCACCTTCTTGCTACGGCTGATACTAGGGCTGGACTGCAAAGAGGGGGTCTGCCCTTTGGCCCTGCTGCTGGAGGTGAGCCGGGGGCATCCACTCGGGAAAGCGCTGGCACCACCTCATCATGTGTGTTATAAACACCTCCCCTTTGCACTGGAAATTCTGCTTCTGTGCAGAGAGCCTACAGAAGGGCTCACAAGGTCAGCTGGGGAGGCCCCCGGAGGTGGTATTTGTAGGGTGGGAGCTGAGGCCATCTGGGAGACCTCTGCTAGGAAGGGCCGGGTGGACGGCAGGAGGGCGGAGGGCACTAGGGGAGTGCCCCCCCCAGAAACAGCCGACCACAAGGAAATGGAGCCATGTGGGTGGACCTACAAACCATGGTACTAAGGGAAAAAATAAAAAGCAAAATTAGATTTGTAACAGGACCCTGGTTATGTAAATTAAACATACATGCCAACATGAGACAACTATATAGCTTGGACGAATATGTACTAATACTCATTAGGTGCCTTAGAATGTTTGCCTGTGGGGGTGGAGAGTGGGAATGAGAGTCCAAGAGAATAAACACAGACACACACACACAACATAAGCAAAACAAGACAAGGGCGGTTTAAGGACCTGAGGGGGTATGATCAACCCACCTCTACGCTGGAGATAAAAATAGAAAATAAAACCAAACAAACTAGACTTGACAGCTGGAAATTATTTTTTGGAGCTTGTGTCTGGAACCTGGTGACCTTAAAATTTGATGTGCTCATTGTCACAAAACCTTAGCGCCATTATATCTTACCCCTCCGAGGCCACCAAATCTCGCACTGATGACAAATAGGAAAGGAGAAATAAACATGGAAATTTACGGTGCTTCTCTGTGTGCAGACAACCTCTCTGTTGGCATGGCTCCCGCTCAGAGCAAGGCAGAAGGGACCCCGCCAGTCCTGCCACCCAGGATTATGGAGCCATTGAATTCCCAATTCAAAGTCACTCCTGGGAAGGACAGCGGCAGCAAAATGCACCCTGAGTCCCCAGACTACTGAAGACACAACCCCACAGCTTTAGGAAGCACTCCTCACATCATCACTGAGACTGCTCCTCACGTCATCATCATGGGTGGCCCCCGGCAGACATGGTCCTCAGAACCCATGTCCTGTGTGGCTCCCTTTCACACTGACCCTGGGTTTGGGCTCGGGACTTCCTCCGGCAAGTGCGGGGCAATCAGGTTTGATATGGACGTGTGCATTGGGTCTCAGCCTCTTGGAAAGCTCTGGGAGCCCTGAGCCACCACAGAGGATGGTCAGGTACCCACTGGGGACGCTATGAAGAGACAGATGCCCGATCAAGCCCTTCCCCCACCCCAGCTGGCCCCACCATCCCAGCAGAGGTGTCAGACGTGTGTGTAAAAAAGCCACTTCGGACATTCCAGCCCCGGCAGCAATCACGTAAGGCGGAAAAACTGCCCAGCGGAGCCCAATCAACCCACAGAAATCACGAGAAGTAAGAATGCACCGTCATGTTAAGCCACTAAGTTTTGGGGGGTGGTTCATTTTTTATAAAAAGGAACAGATAGGAGAGCTGCTGGCATGAATCAGGTACCCGGTTGGTGTCTCCTGAGGCAAGGGGAGGGTTGAGAGGAGCCCCCACCCATGCCCAGCAAACTAGAATGAAAACTATGAGGGAGTGGACCAGCCTGTCCCGATCACTGTTCTGTCTCCAACACCTGGAGCCGCCCTCCTCCCCACCCATAGGAGGCACTCCGTAGAACTTGGTTGAAGGAATGAACCAGTGGGTGGAACCCCAACTTTGGGGCCTGGAGCGTGTCCAGGAGATGACGCCCATGTGTTAGGCTGGTTTGGATTTGTGCTGCCCGGTGTTGCCGAATCTCCAGGTGACCATGCACTCCCTCACCTGCAGCATCTCAGGTCCTGCAGGCTCTTGGGCACTCAGCCTCTGGCTGCCCGTGCCTTTCCCTCTCTCACCACGAGAGGGCAGGTGCGTCGTTGGATTCAGCCAGCAGGTTCTGCGGGCTCCAAAGGCACCTTGGGCTTCCCCGCTGAACAGAATACTAAATGGATCTGCCGAGATCCGTCTAACTCAGAGATCACTAGAGATGTACTAAGTGAACGAAGGCCTACATCGTCAGTCCTATGACCTCACTCTAGCCTCCCTTCTGCTGCCTCTGCAGTGGGGATCCTCAGGCAAAGGGCTCTGAGCCCCCTCCGTGTTCTGATTCTAGGCAATATCACCTTGGAGTCACCTTCCTGCACCCCACTCTCCAAATATTCCAAGCTGGGAAACTGCTGACAAGCAGAAGTCGGTCTGAGGAGTTGAGTAAAGAGGAAGATCTTAGCATGTGCCCATGGGTATGATTGGGGTAAAGGTTGAGGAGGGCCAGGTTGTCCCGAGCGCTTGTGAAAGCCTCACCTTAGCTGATCTTCAAGGCACTTGAGAGGTGGGTATTATTACTCTGCAGATGAAGAGACTGAGGGTCAGAGTGGTTAGTTTGCTCAAAATCACATGGCTGGTGTGTGACTGAGCTGGGACTCAGACATAGGGTGGCCGGGCTTAAAAATTCCGCAAACTCTGTTTCTCCTTTTCAAAGGTTTTGTAAGGACTAACGTATAAGTATCCATGGGACAACCCCTAGGCCTTTTTCTTTTGTCTTTCTCCCTCAGTCCCTCACTCACTTTGATTCAAAGCAACAGGCGCTAAGCGGGCTGGGCAGAGTCCCTGCACCAGGCACCATGAGGAAGCAGCAAAAGTGTACACCCCGGGGCAGTGGACGCTGGGCATCTAAGGGACAGAGCAGCGCACACAAGCACCCAGGTCCTAGCAAGGCTTGCATTGTGAACTCAGGAATGTGTCCTGCACTGGGTGGTTCTCCCTCCTTTCTTGCTGCCTGTAGTACTAGCAGCCAGGCTCACATTCCCAGGAGACCCCGTGGGGATGGGGCTCACACTGGGCCTGGCCAGAACACAGCAGACCTGTGTCCTCCTGCCAGCAGAGTGACAGACCCCTCCTTCCTGAGAACACTGTGCCCCACGGTCTTCACCTGCAACATCTGTCTGAACCCGGCTCGAGCCAATATAATTGCATCTCCTTCTCTTGCTGCGACTGCAGGAAACATTTTGCAGGAGGATGCTCCTTTTTCCTGGCACTCAGAGTTCTCAAACCATGAGCAGGACACAGCGCTCTTCTCCTTAACTAACTGGGGCAGAGGAAGGAGGGAGGCAGCATCTATGTGTTTTTCCATGCACTGTTGTCAGATGGACAGGAGCACACGGGAATCCTACTTCCTGGTCTGCATATCATTCCTGAGATAAACAGGGTCCTGCCTCTGTGCACAATATATTTTAAGGATGGGGACATGCCTGGCACAGTGTAGGTGCTCCATGAATGCTGGCTAGACAAAGGGGCTGCGGGTATGTGGCTCATTTTTGAAAAAGTAGTTGCGAGGGGCACCTAAAAATGCAGACCGTCCTTGCTGGGGAGTGTGGCAATGTTGGGATCTTCCTCCTTTTGCCTCCTCAAGGGGAGCCAGAGGACTCTCTGCTCCTGATAGAGGCAGAGGCAGCATCCCCTGTGGGTGGTGGGGGGGAAGAGAGGGAGAGAATGCAAATGGGAGAGGCCTGGCCAGGCGGCCTCAGCTGCAGCCCTCCCTGCCCATGGGAGTCTCCACACAAGGGCAGAGGCTTGTCCTTCTCTGCCCTCAGAGGCCGTGATCATTAGGTCTGTGTCTTCCCTCTGAGTAGGGAATCAAGGTGACCTTTTCAAGTCTCTGACCTCTTTCAATTCAGTCTGTGAATTCCATACCCAGTTGGAGAGCCCAGTTCGCTCCTGGGGGGCCGCCAGGAAGGGAGGAAGGAGGGGCCTAGAAGCAAGTAAAAGGAGCTCCATCTTCTGGCTCTGGGGCCTCTGGACCACCCCCAGGATGGTCCTTGTCCCACAACGGTGCAGAAGGCCACAAGGCACAGCCCTACCGTCCTGAGAGTGATGGGTGAGAGCAGAGCAAAGCCTCCAGAGAGAGTGCACGGCAGTGCTGCCCTTGCCCATGGCGCTGGGCTTCAAGGTGATGGGGTACAAGTCACTGCAGGGATGGGGGTGCTAATACCACCACCTAGGGGCCAAGTTCCAGGGAAGAGCACATCTGCCTGGCCATGCGGCCACCCGGATGCACAGCAGTGGGGGGTCATACTAACCCCACATGGTCCTCATCCCAGAGTCGGAGACGTAAGGGCCTGGGTGTAAAACAGCCGATCCCAGAGTCAGCTGGCCTGGACTCAGCGACAGATGCTGTGAATGTCACCCACAGTCCAGGGCAACCAATTCGCCTGGGACCCAAGCAAATTACGTCTCCCCAGGAGCTTCATCTACAGGGTGTGCTTTCATAAGTGCATGGCACTTAGCACAGGCATGCCACCAGTCCACAAAGGAGCTCACCCCCCACAGGCAGCCAATTTGGAACTTTGAAACCTGCTGGAATGAGATTAACACCCTTTGAGTGAGGCCAAGGGAAGAATGACAGGGTATTTTAGTTATTAAGAATAAAGCGATTCTCATCCACAGGGGTTTCTTGGACTGGCCATTCATGGTAAGCATCACCCAATTACTCCCTCCCCTCCCTGCCTCAAGGTGTGAATTCCAGAATATCCAGCTGGATGAGCCCTTATCCAAGCCCTTCGGGCCCAATGACACGCCCACAGAGCGCAGGTGTCACGTCCAAGGTCACACAGCCACACGTGGCCAAGGGGAGACCAGAACCTAGTCCTGTTGAATCCACACACACCATAATTTATCTGATTTATCACAGTTCTTTCTCTTTCTCTGTCCCCCTCCTGCCACTCACACTTCCCAACTTTCACTGGAACGGTCTTTCCTCCGAGTTTCAGAAAGCCCGAGAAAGGAAATCTACCAGAAAGCAGACAAATAAAAAGATGGGAAGGAGAATTGAATTCACATTTTGCATGAGAAAACGAGCTGTTTCCTTTCAGATCACAAATCCCCAACAGGTGAGAACGGTGTTTTCTCTACGTCCCACTCCACCGTGATCACATGCACCACCGAAGCAAGAGTGAAGACCTACCCGCCATCACTTGGCTGTTTTCCCGCATCTCCCATGAGGCCCCAGAAATAAAGACACCTGTCTGAAGTCACAGACATTAGGTGCTGTGCTAGAACTGCACCTTGGCTTTCCAGACACCGTCCCAATGAACAATTACTATGGTTTAAGGATGGTTTAGCCCAAATCTTCAAATTGCAGATAATGACCTATAGAAGGTCATGGAAGAAATCCGGTGGGCTGCGTAATTTTTAAAATAAAATTAGACCACAACAGAAAGAAAGAATAGAATAGAATAGAATAGAATAGAATAGAATAGAATAGAATAGAATAGAATAGAATAGAATCAGAAAACAGTAAGAGTGTCGTTTCCCCAGACATTTGTCTCATAGGCATGTGTGTGCAGACATACACATATGAACATATATACATGTGTAAGTGTATGTGGGTATTCATGGCATCAGGATGTAAAATACTTTTCCTGCTGTGGGCTGGCATCAAAGAAAGTTTGAGAGTTCCTAGTTTAACTTAGAGGTAAAGTATAAAATACTGCTCTAAATCATGGTTCTGATACTCCTATTACTGGACTTTTAGACAACTGTTTTCATCTTTCTAAACTTTGGTTTCTTCATCTATAAATTGAGAATAAGGATAGATTTATATGATTGAGAAAATGGATTGAAATTATCCACGTAAGATGTTAAGCATAGTACCCGACACAAAGTAAGTGCCGAGAGTATTGAGTATTAACTGTGCATGTGATATTGTATACATATCCTGCAAGGACTCATATTCCAAGGGTGACAAAAAACCACAGCAGTCAGGCCAAGCAGAAAGCAATCTGTGGGGAGTAACTGAGTGAAACTGTGGGGAGGGCACCTGTCCAAAAGTGGGGCCCCGTGCCTGAACCCCTCCACTCCCTATTCAATCATGCATGGGTAAGCATCAGCTAATTCCGGCAAGGCGCACATGTATTAAAAAGGCTCATCTTTACCTTTGCAAAAGGACGGGCAGTTTGGGGTCCTCTGATTAAGGAGGGAGCAAAAACAGGAGAGAGCAAGTTCTGAAGATAAATTGTGCCTCCTTCAGAACTTCACAGGGGACCAGAGCCACCGTCTTCCTAACTCAACTCCTTCCTCCTAGAGCAGCTGGAGGGACCAGGGAAATTCACCGCCTTCAGAGATCCTCAGGAGAGAGCCGAAGGGCAATGAGACAGTGCTGATGTTGCCGCTCTCTGGTGTTTATTTGTTTGCTGTTCACGAATAAACTTCTTCTGGCCCCTTGAGGAAGGATGGGTTTGGGTGGGAAGGACACAGAGCCTCTCGGAACCTTTTGCATCCAAGGAGTGAGTGGGTTTTTATATTTAGCAAATGACTCACCTTCAAGCACATTAGTCACAGCCTTCCAGCTCCGATCTGGCAGCCTGGATGCTGGGGATCTCAGTGGGGTGAGATCAGACAGGAGATTGGGAGACAGAGCAAGAGAGCTTGGGGGAGCATCAGACAGGAGATTGGGAGACAGAGCAAGAGAGCTTGGGGGAGCTAGAGTCAGGAAGACCGGTATGAGAGGCGGGGTGGTAAGGACAGAAGCAGAAGGCCCTGCAAGTGCCCAGACGAGAGGTTCCATGGCAGCAGGATCATCTGGCTCAGGCTTACCGCAAACACCCGGCCGTCAGGGAAGGACAGCAGAGGGGGGCAGGACCCAAAGCACCTGTCTCTGAGGCCGCCGCGCCTGTGGCCTGGCTCACATGTCCAGGAGCCCTCCAAGTGGTCCCCTCTGGGCCACGCAGGAAGCTTGCCAGCCTGGGCCCCATCCATGGGCTGGCCTCGGCAGCGACAGACGGCTGGAGCAGGGGTTTTCACAGGGTGTAGCCAGACTGTGCCCAGGCCGTGCTTTAGCAGGGCAGAGAGAGAGAACCTCTGATAAAGACCCTCTGTCCTGAGAGGGAAAGAAACAGAGGCAAGAGCATTTCCCATCTAGGGCAAAGACTGCAATACAGTCTCCGGGCCCTCCTCCCTGTCTGGCGTCTGAAGGCACTGGGACCTTGAGAACAGGTGAAGCCTGGGCCCCAACCTGGGCTTCCCCCACCTGACCCCCACTGGGCGGGTCCAGAGCATCTGCTTTTGCAGGCCTGGTACTTCATAGGCACCTTAAGGCTCCAGACCTTCTGATCTGCAGCTGGAGCTCAGCATGCCTGTAGGATTGATCCTGATCCACTATGGAATAAGGGCATGCTGGTATGCTTCTCTGTGCCTCAGTTTACCACCCAGAAAATGAGAAGCTTACTTAAAGGATTGTTTGAAAATTTACAAAAAAAAAAAAAAAAAAAGAATGCAGGAAAGGCATACAAAGTTGGTTTGTTGTTTTTCTTCTTCACACAAAATCTGAATACTTCTTAACTAGAACTGGGTCAGGCCGCAGGGGAGGAACACGACCCACGGCTGGATCCCACAGCTCCAGAAATGGCGAGGATCGTCTTGAAGTGAACTCCAAGGGGCTGGTGTCCGATGGCAGAGGTTTGAGACTTGCAGGCTGGGATGTGGGGCTACCCTCTGCCCTCCTCGGCCCACGGGCCCAGCAAGTTAGGGCCAAAGGAAAGAGGTGCTCCCTTCTGGAAGGTTAGAGGACTTGCTCTTCCAAACCCCTCTCAGGACAAGTGGGGCCGTGTCTTTGGGGCCCGGGGTGAAAGTGCAAGCAGCGAAGCAGGGGGGACGGCAGAGAGGGCGCAGGGAGGGGCGTGGAGCCTGCCTGCTGTGGCGGCATGCATTCACCCTTCTTTCTCACCAGCACCCTCAAGGTGGGTGCCCTCGCCCCTGTGCAGGACGGGAGACTGGACTGAGAGTTAACTGACCAGAGCTCCTGACATCTAGTAGGCATTTAATTATATTCTGCCATATTCTGGTGGCAACACAGACAGTCAGGACTTGAATCTAGGTCCAGAGCCCGTGGTTTTGTTTTTTTTTTTTTTTTCCACTTCCCTAAACTGCCGCTTCACTTTGTCCCCAAGATCCCTGGCTCGCTTAACAGGCCTGTCACATTCTGGACAATATACTCAGGACACCCCTTTTCCCTTCATGCCATCCCCCCCTCCCTTCGCTCTTCTACCCACTGTGGCCTGAGTTCTAGAAAGGCTCCCCTTGGTTCTCAATATGACACTGTCCACCCTGTCGGTTCTTGGGCCATTTCTTCTATTCTATCGATGGTGTCTTTTCCAAGGTCACATAAAGCTTAACTTCGAGACCATCCCCCCGAAGGGCCACCGTTTCTTCACTGTCCCGTGGCCCGCCCCGTGCTGCCGCAGGCATCCATGTCTCTGGAGCTTGGAAAGGGTTCTTTCTGACGACCTTGTCTCCCAGAGGGCCAGGATTGTGCCTTTCCTTTTTTACGCCTCCCTCATTTAAAGCTTCATACCTAGAAATATAGACCCTGTTGACAGGTACAATAGCCATGAGAAGGAGCTTTAGGGAAATGCCCCAGCATAGACCACACATCCCCTCTGGAGATGCAGGTCAGTTCTGCCTCTGTCCTCGGTCTGCCTCCTTCCCTGAAAGTCTCCGCCGCCTCCTGCTCCCCACAGAGGAGACTCAGTTGAGCAGCCTGTCAGGCCAGAGCCCTGAGCCAGCGGCTGCAGGAGGAGGCTCCAACAGGAATGGAAAAGCATGGTCTTGCTCTCAGCCAGTATGAGCAGCGTCCTCTCCGTCTCTCTTGTCACCAACCAGACCGGAAGGTCCTTGAGGACAGAGCCTTTGGCTTCCTCTGTATGATACGCCTGACCGGCTGCAATGAGATAAGTAAGTAACCACGAAGCAGGTGGGAGAGATGATGGGAAGCGTGCTACGGGAGTCCTCCAAGAGCCCGGCTCACGTTCCTGAACTCTGGCTGTGGAAGCTCTATCTAGAAAATGGTGAAAATAGCATCTGTGACACAAAAACAGGCGAGTGGAACAAGACAGTGCCTAGGAAAGTGTTTAGCAAAGTGTTGTCTCGTAAAATGGCATTTTATGAACTAAATTAATTATGCTAATGTAAACAAGGCGTACAAAAAGAAATGAAGTTTGGGTAAGGGGTACATTAAATGCAACAACTGCCTACTACAAGCCAGGCACCATACAACTTGCTCTGCCCACGGCGCCCCGTAATGCTCATAGCAACTCGACTTTGCAGAAGAAGGAACTTAGGAACAGAGAGGTCTATTTTTCTACCCAGAGCCACACGGCTAGCAAGTGGCCAAGTCCTGCTTTGAATGGATCCTTGTCAAAGTTAGAGCTCGTTCTTTCACGCCACAGTGTTTCAAATACTTGGAAAAATTTGGGGGAGAAATTTCCTTTTTCAAATAAGGTTTTGAGAAGATGGTGGGAGCTAAGGGAGGGAAGAAGAAAGAGAGAGTTTTAAGACAGTCTTAGGGCACCCCTGTAAGAATGGGTGGCTTACCTCCAGAGAGGAGGCTGAGCGGACCCAGACTGTCACAAGAAAGGCAGAGGCTACATCAAGGCTGAGCATATCTAGCAGGCCAGCAGGCAAAGACTCTAACAATGGTAAGGACTGGTTGTGCCCAGAAAGGTCCTCTGGTGCCAAAGATTCCACTTGGCTGGGAGACTAGGCAGAGGGAGAAGGGTCCTGGGGGAAGTGGGAGGTAGCAGAGGTCCAGCTTCGACTGCATATTCTGTGAGTGTGGTATATACATGCCCAGTCCAAGTAGCGATTTAATGTCACAAATATGAAGTCCTTAGAACAAGGTCATCGTGATCCAGTCCCTTTGCAAATACACATCACTTGGAGTAAAAATTCCAGGAAAGAATGATCGCTCCTGACCCCTTAAAAGTTCCTCCCTTGGGGTTTAAAAACTTACTGTCTGGAAGACATAATATAACCAGTTGAAAATTCTCCCATTGAAACTGATGTCATGAAACCCATAAGGTGAAAATAGATTCCTAACTAATGTGTTTTCTGATCCAGTGGCCTCCTGAAGCTGGGGGGCTATCTGATCACGACACTTGGCACTTAATGGTATGGCCAGTGCCCTTTTCATGATGTCTCCTGCACTGCTCATCAGACTCTGATTTCCCCTGGAGGAGCTGGGGAGATGGTGATTCTCTGTGCTTTCCGGTGTGCCCCACAGAGCACCTGACATCTAGTAGGCATTTAATTATATTTATTGAGAGTCTATTATGGGGATTGCCATTTAGCTTTTTCAGAAGCACTGGAAGACATCATACACTTTTTTTATCATTTATTGTTTTTTATTCACTAATTTGTGTTTAATTAATAATTGAAAATCAAGCCTGCAAACAGAATAGTCCCAGGAGACTGGGAGCTGGGGATTTTTTCGTTCTCATCTTCTAAGGTTTGACCCTCAAATACCTTATTAGCTATATCAAGCTTGATTTTATGATGTTCTGAACAAGAGAAAGGGAAGGAAAGGCATTTAAGTAGCCTCAGCTCTTTTGTCTCAAGTGGATTCTTTGAGGTTTTGTTGTACGCTGTGGCTTGGCAAATTCAGGACCAATTGAATATGGTTCTGTTCTTAGAAATGTGGATGGATGGCCACGATTCATGGGAGTCACTGCCCTTCTTGCCACCATCTGGATCTTCCCCTTGGTGGGTTTTCAGCTACCTGGGGTCAAGAAGGTAGCTTCTCAACAACATATTCTGCCAGCCCCTTACTCCTTAAGGACTCTAGGAGTCTGAGGTTAAGAACTGCAATCCATAGGTTTCTGATTTGTTGGTATTTCATCAAATTGTCTTCTGCCTTAAAAGCTACCAGAGGCTTAAGCTGCCCAAAGAGCATGTTTTGTGTCTGCTTCTTCAAGTCTCTCTCTGCTCAACAACAGGGCACTCTGCTGGCCATAGCCAACCCCCATCACACCAAATGAAGACTGGAGCCCATGTGGTTTGGGGACCAGGCAGCCCCTACAGGATCCTGGGCAGAAAGTCCAATTCACCCCTTCCTCACTCTGCTGTGTGGCTGGGGTGAACGTCCCCTGGACTCCTGCTCTTGCATTTCTTCCCTGGTCCAGCAGAGCCAAGTGATCAACACAACCCTTGCCTGTGTGGGCTCCAGAGACCTACACAGACCACTTAAACTAGAAACTTTCAGAGGAACACCACACAGATACACCAGATGTGGATCTTTCCCCATGAAACTCCAATGTTAATAATAAAGAGGATATTGGCTGTGGCATTAGAATTCAGTTTTCCAGAAGGCTGTCCTGAGCACATTCCACATTTGACTCAATTTCAGTTTCAATTTCCTGCACCTTTTATAACTTTATGTTCCTTTGGTACACTCTGGAATAATAAAGCCAAAACAACAATTGCTACCATATGCAGGATACTGCCATGCTCTAGGCAATTTACCTACATCATTTTCAACTCTCATTATAGCCCTATAAGGTAAATAGGATCGTCTCTATTTTTGCAGACTGGTAAATAAAACAGAGGTTAATAAAATTTAAGTCATGTTGTCTAAAATCACATGGCCTGTAAGTGGCATTTAGAGCTGAAATCCAGTGCCACATATGTCTCATCCCAAAATCTATGTCCTTTATGCCTTCATGAACCTCTATCCTTAAAATAATGAGCCTCAATCATTCAAAGCTAGATTCAATCATTCATGATATTTACCAAGGTGAGAAAAAGGGGTTAACAGGCTACAGTAACATGGCACGACCAATAATAAAGAATATAAAGACCAAAATAATAAGGACCAAAAAATAAAGACAAGAAAAAAAAATTCTCATGAACTTTCAGAAAGTTCATAGCTCATTGGCCAGAATAGCACGGCTCCTGAAGAATTCTAATTTAGTTCCTCAAGATGTGACAGCTCGGTGGGTTGTCACAAGGGATTTCAGAGGGTTAGAGGCTGCTCATACCTGCTCTGAGCTGTTTTCTCTTTCTGAGGCTTTGGGCCCTCAGAGGTGTAGATGTACATCTGTGCATGTGAGTAAGTGTGTGTGTGTGGATGCATGTGCACCTGCCCAGGACAGGGAGGATGGTGACGACAAGAGCAGAATTTCAGGTACAATACGGTCACACAATTAGTTCAACCAAGAACAAAGAAATGGATCGTATTCCAGAGGATCAACAGGATGAATTAGATAAACCATTAAGCAATTGATGTGTTTCTTGGCAACTGAATTGCATAGTGCTAAAACCAAAAATAAATTGACTTGTACTCATAGAGTTGGCTGTACAAACAAGTGTAGCCTCAATGACAAATATATATCTAGAAATGGAACAAGCAATGGATTGTTTTTCTTTTATGAGAGGGACACCACAAGGCCTTTTGTGCAGCATGGTCTTAGTCGGTGAGCCCATTTAATTAGGTGCTCTGTGGATGGCCTTTCAGATTTCCCTCCCACAGCTTGGCTTATCCATACATGGCTAAGAGTTGCCTTGCTCAGGAAGCAGTCCTGCTCATCTCCACTCTGTCCCACAGACCTTCACAACTCCAGGTGACGATCAAGGCATTTATGGAGACTGGAGGATATGGCAGCCTCTATCCCGCAGACATCTAAAATCATCTAAATAAATGCAATGCCAGCCAGCCACGGGGCTCTCCTGCTTGGTTGTACAAAATTAGGGAAGTGTTGGATGGATGGATGGATGGATGGATGGATGGATGGATGTGTGGATGGATGTGTGGATGGATGGACAGATGGTTGAATGGACAGACAGAGGAGATGAAAGAACAAATGACAAGATAAACAAATAAAAGATTAACACAGAGTACCTACTTGATGCCAAGATGAAGTATGGGAAATTTTATTTAACTTATTTATGTGCTTATGATATAGAAGACCAGCGTCCAGGTGCTTATAAGGAAGTAATACCTCAAATCATCTGTGAATAACCTCCTGGTAAAAAGCCCAGCCATAGAAATTATATTTAGGGAAGAGAATATAAGGAATGGTGACATTCTCTCCTGCTGGGCATTCCAAGCTTGAGCCCATATCAAATGAAATCCCAAGAGCATTGGCCTCTCAGGAGCTTTGGGGAGCTGTCTTCAACTAACCCGCAATTGAATACTAGGCCCTCAGCTTCTATTAAGATTTGTTGTAAAAACCACTTTTGAATTTGTTTATAAAATTGCTGTGTTTTCAGTTGGGGGGGCACTTGGGTGGCTCAGTGGGTTAAAGCCTCTGCCTTCGGCTCAGGTCATGATCTCAGGGTCCTGGGATCGAGCCCCACATCAGGCTCTCTGCTCAGTAGGGAGCCTGCTTCCCCTTTTCTCTCTACCTGCCTCTCTTCCTGCTTGCGATCTCTCTCTGTCAAATCAATCAATCAATCAATCTTTAAAAAAGAATTGTCGTTGGGAAAATTGTTCACTTTGTCATTCAAGATCCCACATAAAAACTTTACATCACATAACTTTGTCCTCTTTCCCTTTTACCTTCGCTGGCAGGAAGCTCTGAGACAAACATGATGAACCATTACAGTGACTAGATTGGCCTACAGCATTAGCATAATTTTCAGTCCTGATACACAAATACATTCCTGCTTTAGAAAGCCTACTCTACTGACATCTATGCCTTGATCTATACCGTGTATATCCTTAGTTGTGACCTATCTCAGATCCTTTTTATTTTTTAGGAAAAAGGCAGTAGACGCATCAAAATAAATCCATAAAAGCATATATTTATATACTGCCAGCATGTTTACCTTTAGTGGAGGCTGAGAAGAACAAAAAGGACAAACAAGACTAAGCCTCAAAGTGCTTATGTATTGCGGAAATCAAATTCATTTGACTGCACACAGTCTTGTACACCCAGCCACAAATATGTACACACATTATGGCATCTTGGAGCATCCAGTGGTACACAAGCGCACACTAACCTGCACCACTGATCCACTCCCTGCCTTAGACCTGAGGTCTGGCAGAATCCAACTCCACATGCAGAGAGATGAACGGATCACTTGCTTACACGGAGTGATGACGTAACTATTTCATTTAGCATGAATCTTGAATCTCTCTCTGCCTGTGATTATTACCATCTTTAGTGTGTTTTCCCCTAGACTTTAGGGACTTAATTTCTCTTCCTGGCCAGCCGGGGTTAGGTGGGAAAAACAATCAAGCATTTCATAAAAGTTTTGGGTGCTTAAAGCCATGCTAGCTATCCCTTCCTAAATATCCACTGGGTTCTGACACTCACATGGTACAAGATGGGAAACTGAGGACAGAGAGGTTAACTCACTTCCAAAGAGCACACAGTTAAGACCCAGGACTGCCTGATGCCACAGCCTGTGCTTTTTCTCCACCTGACCCTAACTCTGGGGTGATGCCAAGAGTGGTCGGTAAGGAAGTTAACACAAGGAGAGACCCTGGTTCCCCCACTATTTCACTATGTCAGAGCTAGCTATGAAAACTTCTTCAGCGCTGGACACAACAGAGGATCTGACAACAATGTGAAAGGCAGTTGACGGAGGCAAGTGGAAGACAGAGCCAATTATAGGAATCCTCATTACTTTAAGGGGCGAAAACAAACCCTAATACCTTGCCCTAGGCAAGTGTTCTGGCAAATTCCCAGCTGCCTTACCTGTGTATCCAGCTCCCCTGAGTCAGTCCAGGACCCCTGGGCACTTGTCTAGGGCACAGCTTCTCAATCTTGACACTGCTGATGCTTTGGGCCAGATGATTCCTTCTTGTGGGAGGCTGTCCTGTATGTTGTCGGAGGTTTGTGGTACCCGGGCCTCTATCCACTAGATGCCAGCAGGACCTGCCCTTAGTGGTAACACTCAAAAATGTCTTGCTAAGTTTCGCTGGGAGCAAAATCACACCAGATTGAGAACTGCTGGTCTAGGGCCCCTGGGAAACCTGCTTCAGAGCACAGTTGCTAGTAGCTGGAGCAGATCGGGAGTGTTGGGCCACTGGGGCCAACAAAGCAATCCAGCCAAGGGAAGACCCCAGACTGAAAGGAGGTTTCAGGAAACCAGGTCACTGGTTTCAGCCCCTTAGCCAAGCTCCATCTCTCTGTGATAAGCCCCCACGGGCCCTGCCCTGCCCTGCCCTGCAGGGATGGGATATAAATAAATGATACGGACTCTTCCAGGTTACTGGGTGGTTTATAGTTTGGATTCTCCTCATTTAGAACTTGTGACAAGTAGGCCAAACTGAGCTGAAGTCTACCTTCCTCCTCAGCTGAGGGAGGACGACCAGAGCTGACGGGTGGTACAGACAATATGCCCAAGGGAGACTTCCGCCACCACCACACCCCACAAGGAACTAGCCGTCAAAGTTCCTGCGTGGCACCCAGTTCCCAGGAGCACTTGCGGGGGCCGGCGCAGGTGGGACTGCCTGCCAGGGAGCGGACCCCCAGGACCTGTAGGTATGCATGTGTCAGATGTCACAGAGGGGCAGCTCTTGGCAAACTCCATAATCTGGATTTCTCATGAATTCAGAATATCCTGCTCTCCCCAGACTCTTTTGGTCATAACATGTGAGGCTGGAATGAATGCCTTTTGGAGGAAAGCTAGAATCATTTGTCCCTGCCGCCAGCCCCCTCCCTGACCTGACTCCCAGGGCCCAGGCACCAGGGGGGTCTGCTGGGGACTGGGTCCTACCTGGGTTGTTACTTGGGCTTATCGGCTGAACTGGGCTCCTAAGTAGCCCTTGGCTCATCTCGCACAAACAGAATCTACTTTCTTCACGCCTGCTCCTCACCTTCTCCACTCCTGGATAACTTACCACAGGATTTAAAAAAAAAAAAAAGCAATTTTGAAAAGTCACCTCTGAGTCTGAAACCCCCTTGCTTTGGAAAGAATCCTATTGCTTCATTCTCTGCCACATTGCTCTGGATGGTTCTTATCCCGGCGGGGGAGGCGGCAGCAGCAGCAGCAGGAATGCTTGGGAACTGGGTAGAAATGCAGATTCTTGGGCCCCACGCAGAGCATCTGAATCCTAGTCTGCATTTTAACAAGATCCCCAAGAGACCTTGGGGATGGGTTGGGATCCCCCAACCCCAAGGGGATGGCTGTCCTAATCCTGACAGGAAATGTCTACAGTAGAAGTCTGCTCCAACGTTACCCCATCCCAGCAGCCAGGGAGCTCTCCCTCTTGCCAGCCCTCTGTCTCTCCCCCTTGTAATTGCAGCTGAATTATGTTTGCCCTGTCCTCAGCACGTCACTACTTCAATAACAAAACACTTCATTTGCTTAATGACAGTGAGTCACGGCTGCCTGGCTCATCTCTGTTTTCAGAGAAGAAACCTGAGGCCTTTACCAGTGGAGGCAGCCCTGTGCACTGGCCTCAGGCACTAGCCCCGCCCAGAGCAAGCCGGGGACAAAAGTCAGCTGGATGGATGTTTGGTTCTGTAGCCTCTGCTTCCAGAGAAAAGGTCTGGAAATCTCCAGACCAGCGGCTCCAGCTGCGCCTGAGAGGTCAGGACACAGACTCGGCTTTGTCGTGTTGGGAAGCCCGGAGCTCAGGGGAGATTGCGGGTCGCCTGCAGGCAAGTGAGCAGAACCCCACTGCTCTATCTGAGAGCCCGAGACCTGCGGCCTTGTAGCCATCACTAGGGCCTGAGGGACCATGGGCTGCACTGGGGGGCTTCCCAGCTCACGGCAGGCCAAAGCTCCCTGACAGAATGTGGCTGAGCATCCCCTGCAGCCAGGTCACCAAAGGCCCAGAAGGGAGCCTTCTCTGTGCCTTCCCAGCCTGAGCAGAGCTTTAATGAGCCCTGTCTGCCAAAGGGGACGGGATAACCCGGCTCTTTACAATAGTGCAATCGTACTTATAGTCCTGTAAATATTCCTGTAAGAATCCCACTCCAGAGTGTCGTAAGATAAACGGGGAAACACGGGAACTGCCTCCTTCTGCCACTCTGGCAGGCGGCTCACGACCCCGTCTCAACCTTCCTGAAGTTGTGTTCTCTCCCATGGGACTTCTGCCCATGTAACTCTGCCCTTGGGGGCCCTGTCAACTTTTAGGGCCAACTCAGACTCAAAGTCTTCGAGGTCACCTTCTGAGGCTCCCCACTGAGGACTCACCAACCTCTCCCTTTCCCTTGGCGCTCCATTCGTAACTCTGGTGTGGCCATTTCCACAGTTCTGGCTCATATTTGCATTATCTGTGACGGACGGTCCCTTTCTTGACTCTAGAGTCAGCCCGACACCTGTTAGAAATCAGCTTGATTACATCCCAGCTTAGTGCTTTGGGCAGGTGGCCTCAGCTCCCCATGACCCAGGTTACTTGGCTGTAAAATGGGTATAATAATGTCCCCCTCCTGGGAGGAATGTGAGGAGTAAATGATGTGGTGCACGTCCGGTCTGCAGTGCCTGAGCTCACTCAGTAACCGGGACCCTGATGCCGTTGGCAAGAAACCATCATGGCCACCAGACTGAACTCCTGAGGGATGGAGCCATTTTAAAGTCGCCTTTGACCTGTGCAGCGTCTGATCTAGCGCCTTCCACACAGTAACTGATCACATCTTGCTTTGAGGATAAAATGAGATAATAAAGTAAATGAAAGCAATTAGCACAGTGCCGGTCACCAAGGAGCTCAAGAAGCTTTAATGTCCCTTTTCTCTAATAAGTAAGGAAGGAAGGAAGTAAATAAATAGATAAATAAATACAAGTTGGTTGTATCTAAGCTTCAACAGCCTGAATTAGGCTGCTAGTGAAAAGGGCTTAAAGATTATGGGGTGGTGGTGATCCCGGGAACCAAGAAGTGATTCTAAAAAGACCAAACCGTCCATCGGTGTGTTTTCAGAATGGATTCAAATCCAATCTTTCGTGCCCTGGTCTTGCCCTCCAAGTGCCTGCAGGAATACCCAATGGCGGTGAATGTGGAGTCCGGCGAGCCCTTGGAGGGTTGGGATGGAACAAACAGTGGTGGCCTGGAAGGGAGGGGCACTGAGTACTAGGAAGAGCCCCGCTGAGCCCAGGCGAAGGGGTTCGGATGTTACTCAGGAGGCTGTGCCCACGTCTCTCCATCCGGAGGCTTTCCCCGAAATAACCTTTCCCCAGCAATGACCTCCGTGGTGCCTGGAGGTGGGAAGAAACTGCCTTCTGCTCTGCAAGCTAAGTTGAAACCAAAGCAGCAGGCGTTCGTGTGAGTCCAAGCCCACAGCGCACACACCCACACACGTCCCAGCCCAGGAGTTATCCCCGTTGCCCTCTCCCGCTGACAAATACTCTAAG
Organism: Procyon lotor; assembly: GCA_028646535.1. Classification (NCBI taxonomy): domain Eukaryota; kingdom Metazoa; phylum Chordata; class Mammalia; order Carnivora; family Procyonidae; genus Procyon; species Procyon lotor. The sequence goes on along the minus strand of CM053611.1, from coordinate 25,211,551 downwards.
CCATGGCCCTCCCCGTCCAACGATTCCAGGACAGAATAAGAGGAAAGCGGGGTTGGCAGATGAGGAGAAACATCTCCGAGAGAAGAGAGCTAGCTGTTCCCTCTTTCCCTCCTTTCTGCTCCCCCCCCCATTGGCCCCAATGCCCGAACCTCCCATCGCTGCACACAACCCTTCAGAGGCATGCCCTGGTGAACTTGGTCCTCTGAGAGAAGCCGCAGGTGCCTTCAGGTACGCCTGAAGAAAGAAGAAGCGCTCCCTTAAATTTAGAACTTCTGGGTTTGAGTCCTGGACCTTGTAGGTGAGTATGACCCTGGACAGGTCACTGCATTCGCTGGGCCAGAGCTTTGACTTTAAGGAATGGTACACAAAGAGTCATAGAGGAAGGGGGTGATGGCTCAAGGGTAAAGACCAGATAACTACTTGACTGCCTTTGTGTTGTAACACAATTATGGCACAGACTTACTATCACTGTGGCATAGGCTAGTCGGACACTCACTAAACCCATTTTGTGTGCCTGGACACACTGCTAAACTGCATTTCCCAGCCCCCTTGCATTTAGATGCAATCTTCAGTTGTTGTCACCAATGGGATGCACGTCACTCCCCCAGGTAAGGTAGTTACCTACCTGGAATGCGTTTTCTGCATTCTTTCTGCCACAAGCTGATAGGCTCCACAGTCCTGTGTCACTCTACTAGGTCAGGATGAGGATAAGTTATAGACTTTTATTATGCCAGACCACTGGGATTTCCAGGATTACTAACAGACCAGCTGGAGCTATGTACTTAAACTGGTGCAGGCACAATCCTCCCTTCTAGGAAGGACAAATAAATGGTACTCAATTGCAATTCTTTAGATATTTGGTGGAAATATTACTGAATTCAAGGTAGGTGGCCTATCCCCTAGTCAAGACTCTAAAAGTATCTATCTGTGTGATTCTGAAGTCATTTCCTCCTGTGACCCTCAGGTCTTCATTCACAGGGTGAGGCTGTTGAATTGGATGGTCACTACCTTTCCCTACTGCTCGAAGACATCTGCGATGCCGGATGACGGGGACTCAGCCCTACAGATTAACATGCACCTGTCACTGAAATGGGAGCTGATGATGCCTCCCAGGTTTGAAGAGCGCTGCCCTTGTGCTGGACAGGACTGCTAAGTGTTATTAGAGACAGCCTCAATAGCCTCCTCTGTTTGCAGAGTAGAAAAGAATGACAGAGATATTTTAAAGTCCCAAATACTCAATATTTACTCAACCAGTGTTTGCTGGGCAATTTCTCGTTGGTGGCCAAAACAGATGACATGAAAGGGAAGTTTCCCATGGTCCCTCACTCACCTCCCTCACTGCTCCCACGTAGACTCTGTCTCTGTCCTCCCATGTAGCTGCCATACTGCAGGACTCCCGAGGCCATTCACAACCCAGCCTGTGTACCTGGCCTCCCTGGAGTTGTGCAGAGCACAGCCGCTGCAGCTGTGGGTACTGGCGTTGATTCTTCTGTGTCCTCGATGAACATTGTACATTCCCACACCTCCTTGCTTTTGTCTACGTAGCTTCCTTTGCCTGTGCAGCTTCTCTCTCTTCTCCAGCTGGGGAGCTCTAGTGTTCTTTCAGAGCCAGCTTGAACCACTCCCTTTTCTGGGAACCCCTGCCCAATTGTCCTACCTTGCAGAAGAATCCATCCCCTATCCCCCCTTGATAGCATCTGTCACTTCGCTACTCAGTTCATTATTTACACACCTGTCTTCCCCATTGGACTATGAATTCGTCAAACACCATGACCTCATCTTTGTCATCTCTGACTTCCCAGAACCCCAATAGCACCAACTGAATGGTGAGTTTTTAAGTGAATATTCACGAATTGAATGAACCAAGTTTCTTTTTACTTGCTGCCCTGGGGTCATATACAGAGAAGTCTAAATGTGGATTTGGAAAAAAAAATCACAAAATGTATAGACGTAAAGCTACTATGAAACCTCTTCCCCCTCAAAAGTATCATCAGTTATCAAGTTATGAAAAGGTGGCTGTGGGTTGGTACTCTGAGATGAGAGCCTCAGTCTGCTGCTTCCCTTGAAGAAAGGGAGCACTGTGATGAGCACTGTGCTGCCCGGCCATGCTAGACAAGGCCTAAATTAAGTCAGGAGATGAAACTTCCTGGGGCATAAGACCACATGGCCCCACTGCCCAAGACCATGTCCAGGTGTGGCCTTTATGGTCCCCACTGACACTTGGCAGTTCCCCCTGGCAAGGCCATTTCTCTGCAGACTGACAGGTGTGATGATCCCTCTGAATTGGTCTAATAGAGTTTCTGATCCCCAAGGACCCAGGGAATGGATGATGTGAGAGCCAGAAATAGAATATGAAATGCATGGGGGTGGAGAGGAAAGGGACACTGAGCTTAGCTTTCCCTCAAAGTGTTGACCATGAGGTCAGTGTCAAGATAAGCAAATTCCTGGGAGTGGTGAGAGATGGGATTGAGTGCGATGGAGACCATGGCATTGGCCAGCAGGGAAACTGTGCCAAAGAGTATCTGAGGGTGTCCCTCCCACCCAGAGGGACCCAGGACAGCCACTGAGGAGACTGAGGACAAGGAAGAACTGCCTTGCCCTCGCACAGATCCCAGAGGCAATCTGTGTCACAGCTACAATTATGAGAGCAAGCAGTTTCCAAGTGAGGGCTAGCACTGATGGGTGGTTTATGGACAGGTCCCTGAGAGCTTACATAATCACGTCTACGCACTTCTGTCCCCAGTCAATCATTCGCATGCTTCTGCTCAGCCTTGAGGCTACTTCAGCCTCTGGGATGCTGAGCTTCTCTTTTGCTTTGGGGGTTCAACCTTCCCCCTTACCCCCCAGCCCCCACAATCAGGGAGCCATCAAGGAAGGCTGGATGTGGAGATCCTCTGGGCCAGTGGAACTGATCAGCATGTCAGAAGAAGTCATAAACCTCTTATCTACACACACTTTGGGAGTCTCACCTTGGGACACAAACCTCTCTAACCAGGCTGGCCTTGCTCCCGTTGTCGCCAGGTTATGCCAGCTCTTCTAGGAAGAACCTCACTGCAGCGCCCTCCACTGATCTTGGGTGCTAGCACAACCACACACTGACTGACTTGCACTGGTTACCCACTTTCTCTCCCAATAGACCATCGGCTCCCTGGGATAGGGGATATGTCCCATTATCTTGGTGTCCCCAGGGCCCACATAGAACCTGTGTAGTAAAGAATTTAACGTTGCCCAGAAAGAGGGCTTCTTTACCCTTGGTTTCTAGGAGGTAATCCCTTGGAACGCCATGGCTGATAGGAGTATCTGTTTGCCAGAGGATCTAAAGCCTGCTAGATTGTAACAATGTGATGTAGGGTCAATGTTTTGAGCCACAGCAACAATATGATGTAGGGTGAAGGCTTTGGGTCAGTCATATGGTATCAGCAACCTCCTGAGGGCCTGGGGGACTGAGATTAACCACATGGGAAGTCAATGATGCCTACAGGATGGAACTCCAAATGAAAACTCCGGACACCAAGTTTGAAGGAAGAGTTTCCTGTTTGTCAGTATTCCATACAGACTGTCACACATCAGTGTAAGGATAGTACCTTTAAACAACATGGGTTAGAGCTGTGTGGGTCCACTTACCTCACGTAGGTTTTTTTGATATAGTTCAGTACTATAAATGTATTTTCTCTTCCTTGAGATTTTCTTACTAGTATTTCTCTAGCTTACTTATTGTAAGGATACGGCATATAACACATATAACCTCCAGGATATGTGTTAATTGACTATGTTATCGGTAAGGCTTCTGGTCAACAGTAGGCTATAAGTAGTTACGTTTCGGGAAAATCAAAAGTTATACACGAATTTCTGACTGTGCCTTCTAACAGTCCTTACCTTCTAACCCCCATGTTGTTCAAGGTCAACTGTAATGTGGTCCTGACTCCACGGGGAGAGGGCAACTGGAAGTTCTGCATTTGGAACTCTCTGGGATTCTGCCCTATGCACTTTTTCCCTTGGCTGATTTCAGGCTCTAACCTTTCCCCATAATAAACCATAACCGTAAGTATAACACCTTTCAGTGTGTTCAGCACATTCTTTCGGCAAATTATGGAACCCAAACATGGTCTTAGGAAGCTCTGAATTTACAGCTGGTGTCAGAGATGAGAGTGGTCTTATGTGGACTGTGCCCCCCTCCCCCAAATGTTGCAGAGCCTTTCGTATAATTGGAGATATGAGACATGGGAAGTCTTACTCAACCGCGGGAAGTTGGACAACAGATGCTCTGGGGGGCCATGCATAAGTCTCCTGGCTTCCACGTCCCCGCACCCAGATTTTTATGAAGACCTCTCCCACTGAAGGGAGATCTAGTCATAGAGCCTAATCAAGGGAAACTCAGAAATCACAGACAACAGTATTTTAATAAGCTGTGAACCTAACCCTGAAGTTGTAGGCAGCAGGATCTTCCATCTTGTGCCAAGAGTACTCTCTCCCAAGGGATAAGAATATTAAGAATAATTATAAAACTAACAGGAGCAGCTAAAATTGACTGAGCATATTCTAGGAGCCAGGAACAATTCTAAGTCCCTTGCATTCATTATCTTAATCTTCACAACTCTGTGCGGTAAGTATGGTATTATTCCTGCTCCACTGATGAGAAAGCTGAGCAGCAGAGAGAACAGCCACTCTTCCAAGGTCACGGAGCAAGCATATGGCAGACCCAACATTCCTGCCAAGGAGCTTTGACTCCAGGGCCTTGGTCGTAACACTACCTGTCCAAACACTAGACTCCAAGATCCCTGGGGTCTTCCTGGATGGGTAAGTCTCAACTGCCTTTGTCTACAGAGGGCAAGAACTTATGCCCATTCAGATAAAGCTAATTTTGGAGTAATCTCATAGGCACTGAACTCAGTAAGCTCTTTTCTACATATCTGATTTATGCCCCAGCAACACTCTAGGGTGGTATTCATTCCACGATATAGACTGAGGAAGCAGAGTCTGCTTTGAAAATAGGAACCCCCATATGTTCTAGATCCTCTCCAATCAAATACAGTCATTTATCTGGCACCTTTGATATATTACGTTGAACCTCAAAATATGGCTGACATGTGACCATCTTTGACTAACAAAAAAATGGCAATTTCACGTGATGGAACCTAATGTAATATGTCAGGCTAAGTAGGAATAGCAATAGCAGTAACTGATAAGCAGGATAAACAGGAAATATTTCATCGATGAGCGACTCATCACTTGAAAACTTAGGGACGTCCAGTGTCTATTACCCCTTATAAAGTGTGGATGGATGGCTCTGGGGGCACCTGTGATCACCAGAGTTCTTCATATGACATTCCAAGAAAGGTTAAAATATGACCAATGCTTAGGTCTAAGAATCCAAGAAAACTGGCACAAGTATGTGGTTTCATAAAACTCTTACAAACCGGAGACCCAAGCTAAGGTCTTAGGCAAGTGACTTAACCTCTCTGAGCTTCAGATATAAAGGCAAAAACAAAAACAAAAACAAAAAAATCACACACTTTGCTCCCAGGGTGGTTGTGAGGACCTCGACATTAAGGATGTGAAAAGATGTTGCAAGCCGCAAAGTGCCGTACAAACATCTTGGGCTGAACAGTCTTAGGTCATGCCACTGAGTCACTGCCCGTGCTCTGTCAGTATCCATTCACTTGACCCAGTTTTGGATGGTAACTTTTCAGGAAAGACTTCTATGCAAGTACCACATCACCTGGTCCGCTGTCCAGCTTGCCTAGTATCCCGCTGCGCCACACTAAGCAGGGTTGTGACAGTGGCGGGGGGGAGTTTGCAGGAAGTGCAGAACCCCAACCTGCGCTTCCTCCTCTCCCACCCCTGTGCTGGGAGAAGGGGAGGGGGTGGGAACACAGACACCAGCACCCCTCCTCCCTGGCCTCAGTCCTAAGGGAGAAGTGAAGAGCCAGCCCAGTCTCCAGGAGCCAAAGGAACAGCTTGCACTGCCGGAGCAGGCTGGTGCCAGGAGGGGATCTGAGTCACTCTCTGTCAGCAGTGAGGGCGCACTGCCAGCCCATCCACAGGGCCGCCTGCCCCTCCCCCTCTCGCGACACCATCACCTCCCATGGGGGCTCCCTTCTCTAGCCCAGCGGATGCACTGCTCCCAAGCAGAGGGCTCCAGGTCAGCTTTAGGCCACTTGGCACTTGAGGGAGCCCAAGGACTAAGACTTGTTTGCCTTAGGTCATCACTTTGTGACACCGGGGTCCCTGGCTGCTCTCCCAATCTCAAACACCTGTATGCAGCCGCTGAATGACCATGTGTTTCTCCTCCTCACTAACCCTCAGTGGGTCCCACCATCCACAGCGGCCACACTTCTGCCCCTGACAGTCACAGCCTCGGAGAATAAGCTCAGACTTGCTTTCCCAGCCTTATCTCCCACCGCTCCTGAAGCACTCCTTTGTGTCAGCCCATCCAACTTACTATCCCCCCAAATTTCCCCAAACACTTGCACCCTTTGTTTCACATGGACCATTTGGCTCAGGCCCCACTCCCAATCTGCCACACCTCCATGTTTTCCCCTTTCCTTGGAAAGTCTTCCATGTCTGAAGACCCAGCTCATCTGCTGCCTTTACCACGAGCGTCCTTCCTGGACAATTTCCTGAACTGATGTCCATGGAGCACCTACTATGTGCCAAGTTCTGTTCTGGGCGCTGGAATACAGTGAAAGATAAAAAAGACTGA
>CM053611.1:25191369-25204748 GCA_028646535.1 Procyon lotor | reverse complement strand
TCCCAGCTCTCAGGGAGTTTACGTTCCAGTGGGAAGAGGTGGAAAATGTAAGCAAAGAAATGATTCCAGTCCAAGATAAGAAAATCACCCAGTGTGGTGTGCTAGAGTGACAGGCAAAGGCACACTCTAGAAAGCTCTCTGAGGAGGTGACACTAGAGTGGAGACTTGTAAGGCAAGGAGTCAGTCGTGCCACACCTGAGCCGAAGATTCTAGAAGAAGGGGGCAGGCAGCCTGTGTGAAGACCTCAAGACAGAAATGCCCTTGTCACCGCATTGGAACCCTGTCTCATTTCACATGCGTTGCCTGCGTTACCTACACAGAGCACCCCAGGTGATACGTCAAGGATAAACAGGCAAATGATGCTAGAAGTTTCACTGTAGTGCAGTTCTGTGTGACTCTTGTTTTCACAGGTTTGCCTTCCTCCCTCCCCAGTAAACAGTAAGTTTCAAGCCCCTCGAAGACAGGAACTGCACCTTCTCCCTTCGGTGCAACCTCAGGATGCACGTAAAGGCCAGAGACCTACTGCCCCCACAGCAGACATTCACCGAGCACGATTTCACGTCTGGGCCCTTCCACATCACCTGGGCCATCTAGATGTTCACTTGTGATGTCCACAAAGCCACAAAGCCTGAGACAAAAATCTCAGGCTTCCCTACACCCTGACTCAGACTCTCTGAGAGGGGTGTGACTGTGAGGCTCCCATATGTAGCCTGGGTCAAGAATCTCCAGCTAGTTGATGGTGCACCTTCCAGAAAAGGAGAGGGGGCAGTCACCAAGCATTCTGATCTGGCCTCTGACTGGGCACTGATTGAGGTGGACCATAGTCTAGGGTGCTCGGGTTCTCCATATTCAAATTGAAGGACTTCCACCAAAGGCCAGCCTTTGACCTTGACCAGCCTGGGTGGTCCCTCAGCCCAAGAGTCATGTCTCTGGTCTCAGTCATAGTCCCGTAGTCCTTGCTCAGGGCTTGATGGTGCCTGCCTGGTCAGCCCTGGGAGGCGGGCACCATCCACCGCTGTCTTAAAGATCCTGAGTAAGGAGTCCGATTTCTTCTCTGACTCCTTAGCTTGAAGTTTCATGTGAAGAGCAACTGCCTACCCATGAGGTGCTGGGTTATGTCATTCTCACACAGACCATCAAAAACAGTGACACACTGTCTCTCCCTGACACACTATCAGGGAGGCTGTAGGTGTGATCTTGCCTGGAAGCAGAGGGCATCATGAATCATCTGTTTCCAGGCAATTTTCAAGGTAAGATGCCCTGCCACCATTTTAAAGGCTCTCCTATGCCTTCTTGTAAGCCGCTGCAATCCTGAGCGATGGGGCCTCAGACCACGGAGAAACCTATGGTGAGGATACGAGCAAGGGAGGACAGGATGCTACCACCACACAAGGCGCTTTTGCAGGGACAGATGGCGCTCATTAGAGAGGGAGGCATGCCAACGCGCAGACAGCAGCCCTCTCCCCTCCCCCAGCCTCAAGGGCAGCCTGGAAAGGGCTGGATCCTCTGTTCTGGGAACTTGTGCCCTCTGAATTTCAAGTCTCTGCAGAGGGAAGGGACAGCTAGCTCCTTCCAGTGGTCCCTGCCCAGAATCCAGACACTCAGCCTGGCTCCTTGCATGACCTTGAACATACTACCGCACTGAGCCTTAGATTAGCTGTGAAAGGGCCGAAATATCCCTGTCCAGTGCACTTCTTCAGAAAATTAAGAAGATAACTTTGTAGGTAAATGTCAGAGGTTCTATTCACCATCCAGCTAGCAAATCTTAATAGTTCTTGGGCCAAATAAAATTGGACTGGAAAGGCTAATCCCTGAATGAGAAGTGAATACGTAACACAGCCTCGGGACTCCTGGCTTTTCGGAGCACTGTATGTAATAAGAGTGAAAAAAGTATGAGACACATATGGGCTCTGATTTCAGCTCTACTCCTTACACACAGGACCACTGGAACATCAGCCTTCTCATCTGTATGATGCTGATACTAACATCCAGCTCACTGGCCAGCAAGAGAACCGGGACATAGGAGATACCTAATAAGCCATACTACTGACATCGATATTTAACTCATCCAAGCCCTGTCACTGACTGGGGCAAATAGAGCTGGGGATTGTCCCAGGTTGGTTATTTTCCAGCTCGTCTTGTACCAGAACACAATCTGGGACCTTGCATTTACCTAGAGAAACTCAGAATCCTTTTCATTACGTATCATTCATCCTCCCGAGCTCTGAGAAGGGAAAGGAAAAGGCTTTTCAGTTATGGGATGGAGAGATAAGGGGGTCTGATCAAGGTTCTAGAACAAGATGAGGCAACAGTAAGAGAACCTATTTCTTAAATCCGACCAGGGTTCAAAATAGAGAGGCAGTGCTCCTGCAGAGGGAGGGCCCCTGCCCAGCCCTGAGCTGAAATGACTGAGGGCAGCTGCTTTCTCCCAGAACAAGACTGAAGAGGCTTGGAGCTCTGGGCGCAGGAGGAGCCCGGGGCTGCCACCTCGGCCTCCCTGCCGCCCAGCCGCCCTGCTGTTCCCACCCAGAGAGGCAACGCCCATGGTTACTAAAGCAAACACTTCTCGATTTCAAGGTCTCTCAGTTTTCAATCCACGACCTTCGATGCACTTAAAATACTGCTCTGCATTTCACAGCAGCCTTTATGTAAGTGGGCGGAGGAGGGCTATGCCTGCCAGCCTGCCCTTCCCTGTGCCTCGCCTCCAAAAGCTGCTTGGGAAGGTTGTCTTGCCATGGAGGGCTTCAGTGGCTAACTCTCGCCATTTGCTAGGGGCTCCCTCATTTGTTTTAAAAAAAGAAATCACCATGGGTTTGTCCATTTATTTATCTTTTGAGGTCAGCCTCCACATTCTGGGTACACAGTGGCTGGATAAAGGCTCAGATCTAGCAGTGACCAATGCTCAGAGGATGAGAGATGAAAGTGCCGGAGGTGGGAGGAGATCCAGGAGAGGCTCACTACTGAAACTGGGGAAGGAGGTTCATAAGACAGAGTACTGTCCAACTCAATCCAATTCAGTTTAATAATCATGGTTTGAGGGCCTGTCTTTCCAGCCATGCTATAGGTCAGCACTGTCCAACAGAAATAAAACAGGGAGCCACCTATATAATTTAAAATGTCTTCATAGTCACATTTAAAAAGTCCTAAGAAACAAGTAAAATTAATTTTAATAATATGCTTTACTCAACCCAGTATATCTGAAACGTAATCACTTTGACATGTACTCAGGATAAAATTATTCATAAGATATTTCATGTCTTTGTACAAAATCTTTGGAATTCGTGTATATTTTACATATCTAGCACCTTTCAGTTCAGACACTCGTCAAGTGCTCAGTAGCCACATGTGGCTAGTGGCTACCATACTGGGCAGCCTTAGGTCTTGGTTATTCTGGGTGTTGGGGATCCAAAATGAGTAAAGTGTGGTCCCAGCCTTTGAGGAACAAAGGATGGCCACATGGATACTTCCAAACAAATGCAGCAAAAAGAGGGAGGCTGAGGCAGAACAGGAACCAGACACACATGAGGGGCAACTCATTTAGCCCACCCTGGAGACTCAGGAAACTCCTGGACGAAGCACACCTGAATATCAGAAAGATTGAAGGAAACCATTGCTGGGGACAGGCCACATCATGTGTTAATCAGGAGGAAAGGCCAGCCCCTGCCAGGGGTGAGGCATAGGCCAGACAGCAAGGGGTTAAGAATCAGTGAGTGAAGAGAAAGTGGAAGCAGATGGCCATGAAGTAGACCAAACAGTTGCGTGGTCAAAAGAAAAAGATAAGGCAGTAGCCTGAAAGAGTGGTATAACAGTTATAATTATGATCATTAAGCGCCCATTATGTGCCTGGCTAAGAGAAGATTTTCAGTTTTGACTTTAGGAAGGGAAACTGAGCATATTTATAGGAGGGGGAGAAGGGTCCAGACATGCAGGAAAACTTGGCAAATGCAGGTGAGAGAGAACCTGATGAGGACATATGGCAGAAGAATCCTAAACAAAGGTCAAGAGTTTCCACGGAGAAGTTGACCTCAGGCTATGTGGATAAGTAATTACACATCCCATTTACTCTGAGTCTCTTTCCTTTCCATGTGGCTCAATGCTCTTCCCTACACTGACCAGGTTTCTGAGCATTCTCTTGAGGAAACACTCAACATCACACAAATTGTATCTGGGAGATACAGAACAACCACAGCTTGGCTGGTACAAATACTTAGATGCAGCCTCTGATGAGGTATCCCAATGATCTGCTCAAAGATTGCAACTTAACTCCAGGTAGAAGTTGTATTCACCAAAGGACCTGAGGAACCCAAGAATGTTTAAGCAAAATGGGAACAAGGAAAGCAAATGCTCAGCAAGAGAGGTTGTGGGCTACTCAAAGGTAACTATTTGGGTCAGGGGGTGGTGGGTGGGCTCTCTATCAAGATCATACTACTTAGAGTAGAGGGCACTTGAGGCATCACTCACAGTGGCCCTGAGAAGGAATCTTTAGGAGACATGAGCTTTGTCACTCTGGGGTCTCAATTTATAAATATTTATTGACACCCTTAGATATATCATGGAATGTGCTAGGTTCTATGGAGGGTGTAGTGCTTAATGCACCATGATTCTTTCTCTCAAGGAGCCTACCATTTGATTTAGTAAGAAAGATAGGACATGTAGGCATAGACCTATACTCCAAGGCACTGTGTGGTGTGTGATATTAAAAATACAAAATAAGGGCGCCTGGGTGGCTCAGTCTGTTAAGTATCCAACTCTTGATTTCAACTCAGGTCATGATCTCAAGGTCCTGAGATCAAGCTCCACATTGGGCTCTGCACTGGGCATGGAGCTTGCTCAAAATTCTCTCTTCTCTGCCCCTCTCCCACTCTGCCCTCTGAAAAAATAATAAAAATAAATAAAAATAAACATTGGGGTACTTGTGGCCCTTCTTTTCACTACATCTGTATCTTTGGGGTAGATACCCAGTAGTGCAATTGCAGGATCATAGGGTAGCTCTCTTTTTAATTTCTTAAGGAATCTCCACACTGTTTTCTAAAGTGGCTGGACCTACTTGCATTTCCACCAACAGTGTAAGAGGGTTCCCCTTTCTCCACATCCTCTCCAACATTTGTTCTTCACTCTCTTGTTGATTTTGGCCATTCTAACTTGTGTAAGGTGGTATCTCAGTGTGGTTCTGATTTGAATCTCCCTGATGGCTAATGATGATGAACATATTTTCATGTGTCAGTTAGCCATTTGTATGTCTTCTTTGGAGAAGTGTCTGTTCATGTCTTCTGCCCATTTTTTGACATGATTATCTGTTTTTTTGAATGTTGAGTTTGAGGAGTTCTTTAAAGATCTTAGATATCAGACCTTTGTCTGAAGTGTCATTTGCGAATATTTTCTCCCATTCTGTGGTTTGCCTGTTTGTTTTGTTGACTGTTTCCTTTCCTGTGCAGAAGCTTTTTATAAGGAAAAACATGGAGGACATTGGGAGAAGGAAAGGAAGGGTGAATTGGGGGAAATTGGAGGGGGAGTCGAAACATGAGAGACTGTGGACTCTGAGAAACAAACTGAGGGTTTTGGAGGGGAGCAGGGTGGGGGGTTCGGTGAGCCTGGTGGTGGGTATTAAGGAGGGCACATATTGCATGGAGCACTGAGTGTGGTGCATGAACGATGAATCTTGGAACACTGAAAAAATAAAATAAAATAAATAAGTAAAAATAAAAATAACTGCAGAGTGGAGCACAAAGAAGAAGCAAGTTTTATTCTGCAAAGTTGTAATTGTGGTCATTTGAATTAAATCTTCTTTTTCAAGAAGGTTTGGAAAACGAAAGTGGGGGACAACCTTTATGGAGGTGATTCAAGTGGAAAAGTTATCTAATATAGATTCAACACACAGATACATTGAAACATCTTTTTAGGAAGAGAAAGAAAATGCATGCATCTAGGAAGTAATTAGTATTGAACTGAGGCAAATATTGAACAAGGTAGGTAATAGAACACCCAAAAGCATGCAGATGAATAAGTGAAAGCAAAACATCTTTAGGGACTGGAGAACTAGCCGGAAGACTCATGGATCCGAATGTTGTTTATTTGTATTTAAATGTGAGTGGAAATAACACCAATTAGAGTTCCAAAGAATGAACCGATAATTGACTTGTTCCCTCTTTCATTAGCTTCTATTCAAGGAGCTCAAAATAGCTACCATTTTTATCTTCAGATTCCCACAACCTAATGCAATGCTAGGGACACAGCAGGTGTTCAATAAGTGTTGAATGAATAAATACAGGCATGAATGAACAAGCAAATGTGTGAACACCTATGAGAATGGCTAATGCAAATCCTAGTGGTCCTACCCACATTCGCTAATATTTATTTAAATTGTGATCAAGGCATTTAAGGTCTGGCTCCTAGTTTTCTCATCTACAAAATGGAGATGATTACAGAGACTGCCGGGACTATTTTAAGGATTAAATGATGTGGGAAAACACTTTGTAAACCTGGAAATCACTGAAGAAAAGAGTCTTTGCTAAATTGGTATCTCATTTATACAATGAAGGAACATGTTTTACTGAGGAAACAGAGAGCCCCCTTCAAACCATCCACTTCCTATCGGCCCTGCCTGGGAACAGTCTCACTAAATCCATTGTTGGAGGGAAAGGTGCCTCACCCTAATTCCCATGAAGATGAGCAATAACAAAGTTTCTGATGAGAAGTGATAACTAGAGATGTCCCTATGGCCATTCTTGCCACATGGAGCCAAGGAGTTTCTTAGTCTGCTACTTATAAGCAAGAAGTTTCATCATCCCTGTCCTGGGCTTTCTGAACTGTAGAATTAAGATGTCAGCTAGAGATGCAGGCTTTGTTCACATGGAAAAGCTGCTGATTTATCAATAACTTTTATACACACACGCACCCAAGCATGCCCTGATGACACTTGCCTGCTCTTGACAAGACAACTGGTCCATGTGGTGACAATATTAATTAGACAACAGTAGCTGGAGAAGGAATCTGTAAAACTCCCCACCTGCTATCCCATGATACTCCGTTTGCATACAACAAACTGCCAACAGGATCTGATGGGTCAAATGGCATGTTTGTGGTTGTCTCCAGGGCGGTGGTTCCTGAAGACATGCAGAAGATGCAAAGAGAACCGGACAGACTTTTGGGATGGGATCTGGCCTCTACACTACTTGGCAAGGCATGTAGGTTGAACACAAAACCCTAAGCTTGACATTCAGGGCTCTCTGGTGGTTTAATTGGGGAGGTGTGAGAGTACCCTGGAATTTGGCTGGGCATTCATTCACATGAGGTGGGTTCAAACCCCAGGTCTGAACTATTTAATTCATTTTAATTACTCTTCTGAGCTTTTTTCCCATACAATGGGCCATTAGTACCTTCCCTGTAGAACCGTCATGAGAATTAAATAAAATTGTGCTTATGTAGTATGTCTCAATTTGCATCTTCCCCTCTCCCCACCCTCCTAAGTGCTAGTCAAGACAGTCAAGTCACTATAGTGAGAACAGTTACTTTCTCATAGGCATGCTTCTTTCCACTATCGACCATCCCCCAGAACACGCTGTTCCCACCTATCCAAATTAGACTCAATTCTAACATTTTATTTCTGCAGAGTCCTCTAAGACCCCCCAGCTAAATGTGACTACACCTTTTTCTGAAATGTCATAGCAATATTGCTAGTGACCTTTCCAATGTGTGTGACAAAATTCTCAAGGTGGGGCAACTGGTTTTTATGCATCTTGGTACTCCGTTTTGGATTGAGTTGTCTATAGCCTATTATTTTGTGGAAGCTGAGACCACGGCATATGCCATGCTTTATAGAATTTATGCTACATTGACCAAATCTGTTTCCCTCACAGTGGACATGCAGGAAAACTCCTCTGCCTGTTGTTTTTCAAAAGCATGTAAAAACTAATCTTTTTTTGCACCTAGTAGAGATCGAAGAGTCACTTTTTACAAATCTCTCAGCATCAGTCCACTCTGAAGTGAACAACATCCTCATTTATTCGAGCAGAATTTATTGAGCCCTGCTATGTGGCAGGACCCATGTCTTTCTTCTGCTGTCATTTAAAATTATTGCTCTGCTCATGAGCTGGTTTACAGCAGAATCCCTGAAGGAACTGATCCAAATGGCAGCTTCCTGGCCTCAAAGCCAGGACTCCTGAATCACCGTCTCGAGGGCTGTGCCTGTGGTGTGTGTTCTAACAAGTTCCCTTCATGAGTCTCAAGCACACTAGAGCTTAAGAAGAAGGCTCTGGACCAAAGAGCTTACAGTGGTCATTTGCTCCAAAAATGCATCTGAGGAGACCACCCACTAGTGTCTGAGGAAGAGAAAGGAAATGCACAAGAGGTTGAGAAGAGACAACTATGAGGAAGAGTGGACAGAACTGGGATTATTATGCTTGGACAGGAGAAGGTTATGAAGGTTCCTAAACACTTCCACAGACCCAAAGTTTCCTGTGGGACATGGTAGTCACAGTTCTCACCTCTGATGAGGACCCTGAAGGGACTGTGGAGGTAGTAAGCAGCACACGGGGATCAGGTTGGTATTCCTGGGTCATTGAATGGAAAAGGCGTTCACAGAAAGGCAGGAGAACTGTTTTCTATCCATAGGCCTCCTTCCAAAGGTCACTGAAGACCAAATACGTGTAAACAAGTGACAGACTCCTGTAGGCTCCTTTATCCTCTGAGATTGAGGAAACACACCTTTAAACTGTGGCCCAGTTTAAAGAACCATTGACTCTTTCAGAAAAATGGCTCTGAAGAAAAGGAATGTGAAAGGAGAATGGTATCATGATGGGCAGAGCAAGGGACTAGGAATTCAGAACCGAGCAAATACACTTTGGTGCAGCATGAAACAGCATGGCGTCTGGGAAGGATGCTGGAGTCAAATGGCAAGACTTGCGTCCTAGCTTTTCTACTTACAAATGTAAAACTGGGAGTAAATCTCTCAGCGTTCTTGGTCTCTTCATCAAAAAGCGTAAAATGTAGATTTTGTAAAATGTAAAACTGTCATAATAACACCTACCTTGCTCATTCCAGAGTTGTTATAAAAGTCAATTAAGAAAACATATATGAAAGCACTTAGTAATCAAAAAATTATTTTGAAATAGATTTTTAAAATTCAGCAATAAAACCTAATTCTACGAACATTCCATCTATGCTGTGTTTTTCAAGTTCTTTCCTTAGACAGAAACAATCCAGGATTCACATTATATGAAAACAGTGTTTCTTTTTGAACCAAATTTTACCAAGACAGTTGATAAGATATTTTTTTTTCCTGGAACAAGTGTGGAGAGATCCAGCATATATCTCAAAATCTTTAGGATTTGGTTCATGGATGTCTTTTTTCTTCCAGGCCATTTATATACAGTGGAAAGACACTGAGTAGCTGAAGAGGGAGCCAGTGACAAGAGCCAACTGATGGCAAATGTGCCCTCAGAAGACTTGGCA
Source organism: Procyon lotor (assembly GCA_028646535.1). Taxonomy (NCBI): domain Eukaryota; kingdom Metazoa; phylum Chordata; class Mammalia; order Carnivora; family Procyonidae; genus Procyon; species Procyon lotor. The sequence continues at coordinate 25,195,298 of CM053611.1, read as the reverse complement.
GCAGGAGGCAGTGGGATTGCAGGTCAAAGGGCTGATTACAGTTTCTTGTAACTGCTCAGCCCATATATAGACTATGAGAGTTGAATGGGGAGAGGACACACAACCTTATTTTGTTCCATATGGATTCCAGCTGCCTAACCACTTATGCCTTAATCTCCAAATAAAATGCTCTGAAGTCTTTATTATATTTTATTATCATTATTACTGTTACCACTATATCATTATCAATTATATTTTAAGCCTTCACTATGCACCAGGCAGGATGGCTTTACAAAGTTTCACTCCATCTTCACAACACTCTGGGTAGGGACTCATCATTTCCTTACCATAGATTGATAGCCAAGGCATAGAGAGAACAGGTAGTTGCTAGAACCTTCGTCAAAAGAGCCAGGACTCAAACTTAGGTCTTTAACTACTACGCGTGTAATGTCTCTCCTACAAGAAGTGCTATGAAACCAGGGTCCCTTTCTCAGTATGGAAATGAGCTTTTTCTCTCAAAAGACATGACTAAACAATATGTATTTAATTTGCTTTTCCATAAGCAGTGGGGAAACCATGGGAAAAAGGGGTGGTCTTCTTTCTGCAACCATTAGGGGTGGGATGAAGGAGAGGTACGCATTATCCCATACTACTCTCCCAATGGGTGCTTCATAACAGAGGTTTGGAGAATGTCTACTCTTATTCAGGTAAGGAAGCAAATAATTAAAAAAATGTTTGGTTGCTTTATTCTAGATGATTGTGTTTATACTCTATCTCTAAAAAAAGAAAGCATTTCGGTGGTTCAATTCAATTAGGCAAAACAAACAGCAACTTGTGACACCTGTGAATAGTTAAGACCTAAATTTCTAAGGGCTTTGTCATTGTTGGTTAGTTCAGCCACTCAGCCTTGCTAGCGGATGGCCCAAGTCTGGGGATGGCAGTTCTTCCTGCTCAGATCCTACCAAGAGTCTGCTGCAATGAAGAAAAAGATCAGAGGTACCACTGTAATTCGTGTTCTTCTTCCACTTCTCTTTCATCGTGTTTCCAAAGTCCCTAGAGATTCTCTCACCTGTCTAAGTTCAGAAGACTGCACTTCCTGGGATTCCTGAAAGGACCAATAGAAATCTTATGAAGTGACGGTAGGGCAGTCAGCGCCCAAGCAGTCAGATGGGATGAGCTGAGGGGCTCTTGAACACCAGCTGCACAGGCGTGGAAGAGAAGTGGTGGAGGCCAGGTCTGCATTCTGCCCAGTCACAGGGAGAGCCGGGGGAGGGAAGAGCGACAGCTGCAGACCAGCTTTGCTGCAGCAGGAGGCCACAGCATCGCAGCGTGGCTGCAGCTGGCCAGCCACTCCCCAGAGAACCAACTCAGAGGGGAGGGGAGGGCATCATACCCGTGAAGCACCTGGGATGGGCTTGCAGCCTGCTCTAGTGAGGACGCATAGCCGTGTGTCCATATTTTCTTTGTACGTAGTGCCTCTTGCCTGGAAATTGTCAAGTGTCGAGTGTGGGGTTATTAGGATGGTAGCTGATGGTCTTATCTGTGTCGTATTTCTTGAACCTCTCTCTTCTCTCCATCCCCAGGTCTACCATCTTAGTTCAGGCCTCAAACACTGCAGTGGTCCCATAACTGGTTGATTGTCTTGTCTCTTTTCTGGCTCCCTCTCCAGTTTGCTGTCCACACTAAGACTAGAACGACCCATCTCACAGGCACATCTGCCAACACTGCCTGCTTTCTTCAAGACACTCAGAGTTCCCATGGTCTGGGCTTTCTCACTCATCACTCAACGCCCTCCAAGCTATGGACTCCTGTCATTATCTCCAGCCTCATCTGTCCCCATTCCTTCACTCAACAACTCAGTCCAAAGACTGGGAACTGCATGTGATTCTTGACGCAGACCACATGCACCCTCCTCCCTTTCAACTGGTTAACTTCCACTCATCTTCCAGGACTCTGGGTAGATCCTCTCTTCTGGAGGATCTGGAGGAGATCCTTCTCCTTCTTTAACGTTCCAAGACTAGATGAAGTGTCCTTCCCATGTGCTATTGCCCCCTGGGCTCACCACACCATAGTACTTACTACCCTAAAGTAACCCAAACCAGGTGCCCAATAAATGTCAACTGGGTCACATAGGGCCTGCCTGAAGGGCTAAACATGTGCTCACCCCATGGATCCCCATGACAGCACCGCGATAGCCTCTGTTCCCCAGAGAAAGGCAGTGGATGTCAGCAGAAGTGGGGAGCAAAGGCTTTGAGTGAAGCCGCTTAGATCCAAATTCTGCTTTGCTACTTTGGGTTGTGTCATATTGGGGAAGTCACTTAACACTCCCAACCCCAGAATGCCTTTTTCATCTGCTTTTTCATCTGTAAATGGGCACCTCATTACTGGATTGTGATGAGAATTAGAAAAGCTATGAGAACACCTCAGTCAAAAAGGCAACAGAGTGGAGAGATAAAGAGTACAGAGACATAAGTTGGAACTGGGGATTTGCCACATTTTAGCCATACATACTTTGCTCTGTACTTGAGCAAAATATTTAAAGTAAGCCTCAGTTTTTTCTTCTGTAAAATGGGGCCAATGGCAGTACTCACAATGCTAAACTGCCTCTCTGAAACATCAGGGCAAAGAGCTTCATCTTGCCTTTGGACCCCAAGGGAGGAATGACTGAACTGATAAGTGAACCCAGGAGAAGGCCTAAGGAGAGTCATCTTAGGTGTGACTCTGCTCCTTCTAAGCTTTCTCTTTCAAACTTGCCTGGCTACAAGGTAGGTTTACTAGTACACAGCTGCCGAGCCCTTACTCTATGTCAAGCCCTGTGCTAAGCACCAAGGAAACAGCATTAATAAAATGAAGTTCTAAATAAGCATTTAAAATACATATAGACCATGGAATATTACTCAGCCATCAAAAAGAGTGAACTCTTGCCATTTGCAAGATGTGAATGGAGCTAGAGAGAATTAGGTTAAGTGAAACAAGTCAGTCAGAGAAAGACAAATACCATATGATTTCATTCATATGTGGAATTTAAGAAACAGAATAGATGAATATAGTGGAGAGAAAAATCATAAGAGACTCGTAACTATAGAGAACAACCTAAGGGTTGCTGGAGGGGAAGTGTGTGGGGGATGGGTGAAATAGGTGATGGGGATCTGGAGGGCACTTGTAGTGATGAGTGCTGGATAATGTATGGAATTGTCGAATTACTAAACTTTACACCTGAAACTAAGACTACACAGTAATTAACTAGTTATATGTTAACTACCTGGAATTTAAATTTTATTTATTAAAAATAAATTAAAAATACTTAATATGTTGAGCAGTAATAAGTGATTTTAAAGAAGTGAGATAAAGGAAAAGAGAATAAAAGAGAGGGCAGCTATTTTAGACGAAGAGGTCAAGGGAGGCCTCTCTGAGGAGGCAAAGCTGAGCAGTGACCTGAATAAAATGATGAACAAAGATCAGGGGGAGAATGTACCAAAGAAGAAATAGCATGTGCAAAGATCTGGAGCCAAAAATGAGCTTGTAGTTCTCAAGGAACCTCAAGAAGGGCACAGTAGCTGAGGCAGTGTGGCAGGAGTGGGGGAGGGAGGACCAGGGAAGCTGGCAGGGCCTGTTGTGAGGAGCTTTTCACGCGAGGGTGAAAGTGGAGAGCTTAGGTTTTCCTTCTAATGGGAAACTATGAGAAGTTTGGAGTGGAGGAGTAACAGGGTCTGATTTATGGTTTGCCATCACTCTGGCTGCTGTGGTGTGAGAGGGGAAGCAAAGAGAGACACTGGGACGATATCTAGGTTGTCAAGCAAGAAGTGAGCACAGCTTGGATCAGGTGGAGGTAGAGGTGGAGCTGAGGTACAGTTAGAAATGAGAGGTGAAATAAAATAAAAGTGGGGAAAAAATAAAAAATAAATAAACAAATAAATAATAAAAAGGTATTCATTCCAAAGAAAGAAAGA
>CM053611.1:25150809-25190869 GCA_028646535.1 Procyon lotor | reverse complement strand
GCAAACAGGGACCTATCTAATCAAAAGGCCAGGGAAATGTGAACTGATGACAGTTGACACTTACTGACAGGATCCTGTGCCGCATGTTTTGCTATCACCATCCCATTTCATCCGCACACGCGTGAAGTGGGTACTTTGATCTCATAGCTTACAGACGAGCAAGTTAAAGCCACCTGCCCCAGACAGCATGTCGGTAAGGGCCAGCATCTGCCACTGAACCCAAACAGTCCAGTTCCGGGGCCCACGTTCCTCTCTCCCATCACGTCCTTCCAGAAGCCTCTGCTACTGAGACTCCAACAGTCACTCTTACCAAAAAATGTCTCCGCTTCCTCCAAGCTGAAAAATGTCCACCCCCAACTGAAGGTCAGTCCCTATTCTGCGCGGAGACAGGCGGGTCTTGACAAATGAAACACGGTGGTGCAATTAGACAGTGTGAGTAGCGACTGCCTGCCGTGGGGGGAGCGGAGCGTGTGGCTTAGTGCCTGCTCTGCATGTCACGGGACCCTGCTGTGACTCACAGGCCCACGGTGGGGAGGAAGGCAGCCGCTCTGGGAGGCTGGCTGTCGGAGTCCCAGCCAGGATCTGCCTGCGAATGCTTCCAGCTCCATAGAGACGGCGGAGCGGGAGCCTGGCCCAGCAATCAGGCACATTAAACCCTGGCCCTCGAGCCCAAACTTAAAAGGATCAGGCCCCGCACAGTTAGAATTCTAATGCAGTCTGAAAACCTATACCCTCAGACCATGCTTGGTCCTCAGACGATGCAGCCAGACTCCAGGCAGAATGTGTGGGAAGAGAGCAAAGCAGGGAAGCCTAAGCAGCAAATAATCCCAAACACATTCCTTCATAGCTTAAGGAAGGAAATATGGTTCATTTTTAAAATTTAATATAATTGCATTATTTATTATTATTATTATTATTATTATTTTAGTGGGGAGCAGCTTTGTTTTTCAAATGATGCCTCAAAAATACAAGTCTGACTAAATCTCTCCCTTATTTAGAATCCTTCAGGGGCTCCCCATTGCCCACAGGGAAGTTGTCATTACCTGGACCCCACTCCATACTCATCTTCATCCCCTAACACCCCCACAATCCCTCTCCCCTCACATACACATCCTGCTGTCCAGTTATCGGCAGTGAAATGGACCGTGGGAGCTATAGCTTTGGTCTTCCAAGAACGCTTTGCCCTTCCCTCTTCTTCAGGTAATAAAGGTCCTCTTTCCTGGCAGAACCTTCTTACATGGTCCCGGTATAAGGATTCTGTACAATTTGCCCAAGGATAGGCCTAGGTCAGGTCCTTGTCAGAGTTTCTACCCGTCCCAGCTGGCAGGGCCCGTAGCCCAGCGGAAGAAACTTTTCATATTTGCTATCTAGAGGCTGGAAAAAGAGTGTCTCACTTTCTCTAGATTTACAGATTGAAAGAAACACCGGAGCCTAGTGCCACAGGAACTGTTTCCTTTCCTCCTCCTCCTCCTCCTCCTCACCTCTACCACCCTACCTCCCACAGTGAAGAAAGCCTACCTAGGAATTAAGCTAACCCAGGCAAAGCTGAGATGGGCAGAGGGAAAGAAACCTGAGGATTCCCTTTGTCTCCCTGAAGCCAGCCGTGCCTGCAGCCCCTGGACTTCTTAGTTCTTGGAAGCAACACATTTTTTTTTCTCTTTGAAAAACCACTTTGAATTTGGTTTCTATTTGCAATCAAAAAAGGACTTGGAGTTCTCAAATGTGCCTTGTTAATTTCATTTCCCATGATGCCTCTGCATGTGCTAATCCTTTTGCTTGTAGTTTTCGGACTAATCTTGTCCCATCAAGACTCAGTTCAAGTGTCCCTGCTTCCAAGAAGTGTTTTCTACCATCTCCACGGACAGCTAAGAGACCTCGCTGCTGTACACCCAGGTCATTGCTGGCCTTTCTCACTGCTGAATAATCCCTGGTGAGTACAGATGCTTCACCCACTCATAGGATAAGGGAGGAAAGAATTCCCAGAACCCAGAGGGTCAGCTGTGTGGAGAAGACTACCTTATAGGTGCTGTGGCCTCAGAGGAAGAATGTGGTCAACCAACAATAACCCAGCACTGGATGAGCACCCAGCCCACTCTCTTGTTGCCCTTTACTTGAAGCATGGTGGCCCAGGCAATGTGTTCCTTACCAAATTGAGGTTACAGAGCAGGTGCAGCAGCACAGAGAGTACATTTAGAGAGGGAAAAGGAAGCTACCCAGCAATCCTGAAGCTCTCCTCCAGAAGGGATAAGACAGTCTACACAGAGGAGAAGGAGGGGGTCTCAGACTAACGCATACCCTTAATTTGATTGCCTCCATAGAGGACAATACTTTTATTGAAGTATCTTCAGTGACCTCATTTGAATGTGCTGTTTCCTGTATGGACATTGACTGATATGTGTAGATTCTGCCAGGTTCCCCCCCCCCCCCGCCCGGCACCACCCAGCTCTAGCACCTCACTTTGAAGATTCACGACCGGCCATGCCCAAGGTGAGGTACAGGAGGCAGAGCACCAAGAGCTGATTGAGCCAAGAACGAGAAACCTCAATGGCCTGCCTAGCATCACATAGCAACAGAGCTAAGAATAAACGTCCGACCTCCTGCTGTCCACCCACCCAGAGCCTCTCCCCCTTCCTTCCACTAGTGGATACAACGCAGGGCACTCACCAAGAGAGCCCCCACTTCTATCCCTAGGGAAGCTGCTACATTTCATTAAGCTAACTAATGTTGCTCCCAGCACAGGGCTTATTTGGCCAGAGAGGGGGGGTGGGATTGGGTGGGGGTGTGTTTCGTGGAGGGAGAAGGAAAAGCCGAACAAAACGAGCAAACCTAAGGGCTCCAAAGGAAAGCCACAGTCCCCAACCAGCCCTGGGCGGCATTGCGGCTGGGGGGTGGCATGCTGGCTCAGTTCTGCAGATGCAGTCAATGACCAAGGGCCTGCCTGCAGGCTGTGCTCAGTGGGGGCTGTTCCCACAGCTGCAGCCCTCCCCGTCCCTCTGCTGCACCAGGAAGCCTCACTGGGCTGTGAACTCCAGAGCGGGGCTCTTTTCCCAGCTCTGCCACTAGCTAACTGTATGACCTTAAGCAAACCGCTTTCCCTTTCTAGTCCTCTGCAAAAGGAGGGTGTTGGCATCCTGGCCCCACAGGGAGCTTCTGTCTCTATTTCTCTGTAGTTATATGACTTCCTACCTGTGTTTCTCAGCATTTTGGATGGAGCTGCCTTTTTTTTTTTTTTTTTTTTTTAACAGTGCAGACTAGATGCAGCAGAGCAGAATGCTTAGCGTTTCTGCCTCCTGACACCAAATGTCACAGTGACAACACCAATCTTTTTACTCATATCCAAATGCCCCCTAGAGACCTACTTGTACCCTAGGTAAAGATTTTGTCCAGGAAGGGCAGAGATTCAGAAGGAAGTGTCACTTTTCTCTATAACCCCCTGGCCTCTCCTTCAAGAAAGTAAGGATGTCTTTACTTATCTCCAGAAAAATACCCAAATAATTCAGACCTATAAATACAGGCAGGCAATCTCAAGAAGTTAGAACGAGAGGAGTAATGAGGTCTATATTTTGGATTTGATCCTTATGGAAAAAAGAAATTGAGTCCACGGCATCCAATGACATCACAGCATCCATTGACAATGACTAGTCAACATAATATGGGCTGTGGCTCTTGAGGAGGGTGAATGTAGAACATTACTCAACAACCCAAGTGTAAAAACACTAACCTAAAGAGCTAAAAGGCTAAGACTAATATGATGTTTCCTTCATAGCATTCCATACTTATCAAAATTCATTTTCAAAAGAGAGCCTTGCTATGAAGTAGGAAGGGCTAGTGTTAACAGCCTCCATTTGTAGTTGCCTTGAAGACACTTGTCCAAGGTCCCACCAGCACTTTGGTCTTCTAGTTATGCACTAGTCCTTAGTTCAGAAGGAGGGGAGCAGCAGGGGCATGGAATCTGGGAGTGAGCCCTATAACAAAATAAGAAGATAAAACGTAATTCCTCTTCATCTCTGGCCTCCATGGAGATACACTAAATGGGATGGGGAGAAAACTGGACTTCAGAGGACCGACCCTATATAGTACCCTAGTAAAAGAGGGCCAGTGGCTCGGAAAAGCAGTCTTGAAAAGAAGAGGTGGGTAGGTATGTGAGCAGTGACAGAGACCTCAGAGTTCACTGAGTCTGTGTGAGGAGGCTCCAGGAGAGGGAGAGCATCCCAAGCGAGATCAGGTCTGCACAAGATGGGGCTGACAAGGAGTGACAGTACTCGAACTGCATTTAGTTGTCCCTGAGGTGTCAACATGGGATGAGAAGCTCCCACTGAGAAGTCCTTGCTAGCGGAATTGCATCTGGGGCCATTAGTGATGAGGGAATTCTTGAGAGGAGCTCCCAGATGGCCCCTCCTCCTCTCAATGCTCTGAAGGTCACTGCCTCCCCACCCCCACACCAGGCCACTCTGATCCAAGAGTGGGGGTTCTGGCCCTGGGCCCCTTGCACACTCCAATTCTAGCTCCAGGGCTAGTAATTCACTGTTCCGTCTTCAGTCTTCCTACTGATCACATTGCTACAATCCCACATGGCAAAATTAGTCCAAGAAGGAAAACTGATATCGATGGCTCTTCAGCAAGCTAGTGATGAGGCCATGACTAGCATACATCATCCAAAATTCATTACGTGCCCATCTGCAAAAAAACCAAAACAAAACAAAACAACCACCACACTAAATGCCCTGGAAGGGAATATCAATATGGCTTCCCGGTTCCTTGCCAAATTTTTATTAATGTGGTTATTAGGTGAGAAAAATCCACTTCCCTGTGTCTGAAGAGAAGGGTGAGAAAAATGTAGGCATTCCGGCCTCCGTCTTGCACCATAAGGCAAAATTTCAAATAATAACCAGATCCACAGCAGATGGACTGGTTTTCAGCACTCCTGAGGGGGAGACGATGGAGCCAGTCTGTCTGTGTCTCTCTCTAAGTCGAGAGGGAAACCGTGAGCCAGCGCAAGAGGAGCAAAGACAAAGAGCAGCAGCAAGGACCCTGAGAGAATGTAAGACAAAGAGGCCATCGTGGGAGAAATCAGACATGGGATGGGTGGGGAGAGGAGAGAAGAAAAAGAAAACCAGGGGACAGAGCAAACAGCAAACATAAAGAGACCTGTTAACACAGGAGCTCGGTCATGCTGAATGGATTACTAACCACGTCATTGGTTAGCTGTACTGAGCACTTTGCGAAATTGGAACTTGAGTAAAACCAGCTCACCCAGGGGTACAGAACGGAAGTCAGGAGAATCGGACTCACTGCTGCCCCTGCCACCGACCAGCTGGGTGAGCCTGTCAAGCACCTCTCTTCCCAAGACTATTTCTACGTCTATAAAATAAGGAAGTTAGTTGGATCAGCAGAGGCTGGAGTTTCTTGATCCAATTCTCAATGTCACTGAGACCATGAAAAAAACAAACAAAAAAAAATGAAAACCATGGCTGATTTGACAAAATCCTGATCCTACAGAAGAAACAGGGGCATCTTCTCTGAGCTATCCCAGGGGTATATAAGGCTGGAAAACTCGAGTGTTCGGAGATGGGTAAGTGAGGTCCAACGAGGACAGGGAGCAGAGCAGGTAACCTCGAGAAGGTTCCATGTCTGCCCCAGCTCCCCTGGGCCAGGGCTGACCTAGTCCTGCATAGTCAGTTTCCATCTGCCAGGGCAGAGTCCTGAACAGGGGGCTTTCCAAAGACCGAATGGCAGTGTTCCTCTGATGCTCCTTGCTTTGCTCAGACACATGCGCTTTTCAGAGAGCTGTCTCCCCAGTAGAGGAATCTCCCTCTGCCTCTCCTCCCAGCAACCCCCTGCCCACAAGTCCTCACCAGAATGTTCAGTCTCTCTGCTTCCAGCGAGGTTGTACCATGCCACTTGCTTTGCTTTGGAATGTCTTGTTTTTGGTTCCCTCTGTGGCTTTTTCCTATGACTCTGTTCTCCCAAATGCACTTGGAATTTTCCAGTGCTGCCTGTGAACAGCTCTGACCAGCACCTACATCCATTTCCGTATCATCTAACTGGTTTACCTCGCTTAACTAGGCCATTCTTGGAGAAGGCTTAGTGGGATGGTTGCAGTCCTAGCTCTTCACTTCATGAGCTGTGCAACCTTGAGCCGCTTACATAAACTCTGTGTCTTGGCTTCTTCATCTGTAAAATGGGGATATTAATAAGAAGACCCAGCTCCGGAGGCTGCCAGGAGGATTGAATGAGTGATATGCAAGGCTCTAAGAACTGTGCCTGTCACATTCTAAGTGCTTAATAAACGTCAGTGCTCAGTAGCAAATTCTGGCACTCTTTTTATCCTAAGACAACACCATCAAAGATATTATTTTCTAGCCTTGACTTTGTACTATAAGCAAGCTTCCACTTGAATCACTGCTGATGGTGTAACTGATACATCAACATCCACTCTCTTCTGTGGTTAGATTCTTTGTGCCATCCTTAACATTGAGTGGAGGTCCAAACACAAAGTGCATGAATGCAATGCAGATTATTGAGACCCCCACCCCATCTCCTTTTTGTCACCAGGCAGCCACCACGCTCCCCTCTGCTCAGCTCCTTATTGAAGAGTGAGTCAGACACATCCCCTCTGACAAGGGCTCACATTTCTGTTAAAATCCATTGTTACTCTGCATATTTTCCCTTCCTCCGCTCTCTGCCTGAGATTTTCTGGCTGCTTTCTTTCACAAGATCTTTTCACATACCCCATAGCTGAAGCTCTGTTTCCTTTTTTATTCTGTTAACCCTTCCAAGGCTCCACACTAGCGAGAGAGTATGGGAACTGCTAGCTTCCAATCAAGGGCGCTGAGCGAGCTTGGCTAGGCATCCCAGACCACCCTTAACTGTCTAGTTTGACACAGCAAAGTGCTTGTGCCCCTGTGCAAAAGGAAGGCCCTTGGTCCACCTTGCTAAGTAACTCCAACCACCTTTAGAGTGAAGGTTCTCAACAAATCTGATTTTTCTCCCAGCTTCCAATCCTTCATTTACACTGCGGCCACAGGAAGTGTTGCAACACTATAAACTAGCCCCTGACACTTGCATCTGATAACCTCCCTGGCCCCTTAGGTCCTCCGCCTGGTACCTGCTTCTCCCACCTCATCCCCTGCTACTGCCCTCCTCTCTTTGTCAGACTCCCTTCCCCAGCCCCACGCTTCACCCATATAGAGTTAGCAGCTCTGCTCTGCGGAAGCACCAGGGTCTCACACTTCCGGCCTTCACACATGCTCTTCCCTCTTCCCGGGATGTCTGCCAGAGTCACTCCTACTTGCGTTTCAGCTTTTCACCTCCTCTGAGAAGCCTTCTTGGTCCCCCTTTCGTCCTGCCCCGCCCACCCCACCTCACACCAGCAAGCAGGCTGCTCTCCTCTGTCTTCCCTTGGCTCCCCCGCGCCCTCTGTTCCTGCACATTTCACACTAAACCAGATGTTTGGTTTTTATTCTCTCCTCTACTTAGAGCTTTCTGAGGGCAGAGACTCTCTTTTCCATCTCAGAAGTCCCAGGGTCCTCCACAGTCCTTGACGATCAGTGAAGAATCTTCTGATTAAGAAGGAACTGAGTTGAATGGAAGTAAGCAGAGCTAGATTTTTTCTGCTGGCCTAAGGATGAATACAAAAACACCTTAGGCAGAGCAAAGAAGTGGGAGTCAGCAGATCCCGACAGGAACATACAACACCTGACTCTTGGCCTCACGGTGCATTTTCTCTGCTCCCTGGTGGCCTGTGGGCCATGCATGCGGAAGCTGAACTAGACTCAACTTTGCTAAGAGTTACCTGCTCTGGAGAAGCACGGAGAACTCGAGTTAAGGAGAAGATTAAATGCTAGTGTCAGCTCATATTTGACAATACCCCGGAGATGATTCAACTCACACACGCTTTGGGCAGCCAGCAGAAATTCTGGGCTTATCCGCAAGTTTGGGTTGAGATCAAGGGCTTGGGATGCTGTGTGGCAGAAGAGGGTCTAGAAGTGTGTCCATGGCAAATCCTCTCCTTTCCCATGGCTTTGTCCCTCCACTCTTCAGCCTTATTTGGGCTTTGTTTACCGGCCTGATACAATAACTAGGGCCATGCTGTCCCGCAACCCTCCTTCTTCATCCTACCTTTCTCTTTTGGTCTGGATACCCCAGAATTCCCCTATTAAGATTACAGGATAGCCAGTGCACCCTTCATTGTGACCCAAATGAGCCCCTCAGGGCATCAAGAACCTGACCTCACACATATATATCTAACCAAAATTTAAAAGGAAAACATAGTAAATGTTCTGATTTATGCACATTACCTTAGATATGCTACTTAGAGAGTCCCATCCCATAAATCATCTAGATAAGAAAAGGGGCCGGGAAGTAAGCAAGGAGCTAAAGCCTCAGATCATGTCCACAAGCAATTTCTAAGAAACTGCTGATGGCACTTCAGGCACTGGCTTCCAAGTTGGCAAATGTACAGTGACCACACCCTAAATCTGGGCAACAGAGCATCCGTTTCCCTACCTGGGGGGACAGGGATCTACACGAATGGGTTCTCCTAAAGTACAAGAGGCCAGACAAAACTAACTGCCTCATTCCAAAAAAGGATGAATAGACAGTTTCTAGACCACATCTGAAACCAGAGCTCACAAAAATGGACTTGATAAATCAATTGTGACTTGGAGAGGAAAATGACATGCCGGCAGAAAGCTGGCTATGACCCCAGCAAGAGGAGACAACTGAAGGTAGCAAACCGTGACAAGGAAGAGTCCCAGAGTGTGGGCAGGAATAACATATTTCTCCCAGGGCCAACCCCCTCACCCTGGTATCTGTGGTCTCCCCCAGGACCTGTGGATGGATATTCATCCAAGATCAAAATGGTGTCCACAACTGAACCAGTCCAATGGAGAAATGGTGACAAGCAGATAACATAATACTAATATCTAAGAGTTCTTGAGGTTTCGGAACATCTCAACTTTCAATGTGTTTCTCTTCGCTTCAGACCACTTTGGGTAATTGTTACACATAGTTGACATTCATAGAGGAATTACTTGCACTAAGACCTGTATTTAGTAATTTATCTTATTTAGTCCTCACGAGAATCCTTTATGGTCAATATTGTCATGAGGCTCATTTTACAGATGAAGAAACTGATGCAGAGGAAGGGTAAGTAACATACCTAAGGCAATAGAGTGTTAGAGCAAGGATTAGAACCAGTGGGACTGACTACAAAGCCTGCCCTCTTAAATAGTAGGATTAAAAATATATTCCATCAGGAAAGACGATATAAATGAGCTACCAATGGGAAGACGTGCTCTGAGGGGCAAGCTATTACAAAAGCATCCATATTCTCTAACTATTGCCAAGCAAACATATTGTAAGATTGTTGGCCTGGGAAAGGGTGTACAGTGTTTGGTTATGAAATAGAATTTTTCTCTAAATGAAAGTTATTGGTCTACACAGGGACACAGGTACTGTGCCCAGGATATTTGGAAATAAACTCTTGAAATTGGAAATGGAAGTGGAAGACATGAGGTTAAAGAGAGGATAGGAAGGAGAAAAGAATCCTATATTCTCCTTTCTTTTTCATTAAAACTTTGCAGAGAACTTACATCGAATCATTTCCTCCGTCTTCTCTAACAAACATGGGGCAGAGAGCACAAAAATCAAATCCATCCGGAAAATACTCTCCAAGGGAAACAATCATCTCAATCACAGAACTTTGGCAGATAAGAGAGATTTGGAGGAACATCAAGAAAGATCTAAGGATAATGATATTGGTCAGCAAATTAGATACAGCATCGAAATCCAACAAGGCAGCAAAATTCAACGCTAATGTGACTTGCAAAGTTTCCTGAGCCAAGGCATCCATCACACTGTGGGTTAGAAGAGTGATGAGCTCCTTGTTTATATCCCAATTACAGGGTCACAATTACAGGGCAGCATTTGATGTGAGCCTCCTGGAAAGCTCTCAACCAACAGTCAGTGATGCTGGGAGGAAGAGAGATGGAAACAGGCCTGAGCAGAATGAAGAAAGTGGAGGGTCAGTAACCATTTAAATGTCTACTAATGGGTGTCAATGGATAGCAGGTGAGGTGAGCAGATGGGAACTGGGGATGGAATGCTAAGGAAAAAGAAATTAGCAATTGTGACACCGTTTATCCTGTGGAATATGGAAAGGATAGGATGAGAGAGCCACAGGCTGCCAAGACTCAGAGGGACTCTGCTCTGGTTCCAAGGCTATCTTCTTCCCAGAGAGATGACTACCCTGCACTTCACTAAACGTTTTCCATGAAAAGTGATTTTACAATTTTCTTCTGCAACTGAGACTGATTTCTCATGACATACAAGTACCTTTTCAGATCAAACACAAATCTTGTTTCCTCACCGTTATCATTTCTTTTTCAATTGTCTCCAGAGGAGAATAATAATTTCTCAACATCCTTCATGTAAAAAAAAATCTATGCCTGATGGCTAATAAGTGATGACTGACTTTTCATTTTCTCAAGCTAAACAATCTTAATTTCCTACCTGTCTTCTGTGCCTCACATTTCCCTACTCTCTGCCCTTTCTTTGAAGAAAAAAGAGTCAATAAAAGAAAAGAAATAAAAAAGCTAAGAAGGGGCTTAACAATCACCCAGCTCATAGCTCTGCTACAAAGGATCAAAACTTACATCCAAAGGACCCAGTCCATACTCTTCTGGAGCAGGATTTCTCAACCTCGACACTACTGACATTTCAGACCAGACAGATCTTGCTGGTGGGGGGCCGTCTCGTGCTCCATAGGATGCTGAGCAGCATGCCTGTCTTCTACCTACTAGATGCTAGATGCATGGCCACCCCTGTGGTTACAACCAAAAACGTCTCTGAATAACGCCAACTATCTCTAGGGCATGGGCAGGGGGCAAAGAGGTCCATTTGAGACTGTATCTAATGCAATCCATCTCTTTCCTCTGCTTTGGACCCTCGAGGTGTGTGCCAGGGTCCCAAGTACCTGAGCACAGCCCACCCAGGACTGCAGACCCAGTACGGGGTCCTCCTGATACACGTGAGCTTCTGTGCTTGGCTTTGTGCCCTTTCTCCAAAAGAATGGACTGGAGACTAACCAGCCAGCTAGCTCTGTGCTAAGTGCCAGAACCAAACAGAGCCTGTCTTTTCTCGGCCTTAGGCACAGTGCAGGTTCAGGGGCCCCCATTTTCTAGAAATGAGAGATGATAGGGAGCCCAGTGCCCTGGTGGAGTAGTGTGTGTATGGGAAAGCCACCAGTGACCTTCTGACCGCCACAGCCACATCAGCCCCCCTGAGCACTGCTGGTAGCTCTAAGGGTGCCCAGTGTCCAGCATCTACTACTGTGACATTGTTTAAAATCATTCTGGGAGAATTTTCAGTGCCCTAAATCAGCTTCCATCAGTCTCTTCAGGCTGCAGTGTGTTCAACTCTATACAATCTTTAGTGCAAGGTGACTTCACAGGGCAGTTGAAGGAACAGGTCCCTGCTCTAGAGACACTTGTAGTCCTGTTAGATGCTATGCCAGGAGAGCAAAAACAAAAGCATTTTGTGTCTTAACCCAAAGACTGTGCTACCTCATTGATGGCTTATCTTTTGATAAGCAATCATTATAAATTATTGCACCTCTACCAGTTTTCCAGAAGAAGTGATCATAAGCCCAAGTGCAAACCCTACTTTCATGTGAGTTCCTCTCCAGGCTGCAGATCCCTTGGCATTGGTTTGAAGAAGCTTTTTTTTTTTTTTTTTTAACAAAATAATTTTTACAAATACATTATTTTCAACAAAATATAAATTTGCAATCATGTCCCTGGTGGGAAAAATTAATCCATGTGTTTTTGTTTCATTTACACTTTAATCACCAAACAGTGTTTTTAAATGATTATTTGGTGATGATGAGCCTGTTTAGCCTTAATGAGCTTTGGGAAAACTGAAGTTTTTTTTTTTTACATAGTAATTTCTATTTTAAAGTAATATACCAAAAGTACATAAGGTTTAGAAAAGAGCAGAAACATCCATAATCCCACCACTCTAACAAAACATTTGGGAGTATCTCCTTCCCATGGTAGATGAGCATTTTTAATGAGAGGTGCTCATTGGCTGAAAGGGGCTAATCCAATAAAGATTTGAGGAGGATAGGGTGGTTAGGTCGCCTGCAGGAATCAAAGCACAGAAAAGCCCAGTTCAGAAGGTGCATTTTGAAGGACTTTGGAAAAACTCACTGTCATACCATCTGTAGGCAGTAGCATGGTAGAAAAGTTATCTCCCACCACTGTTAAACACTCTCAGTGCCTTCCTGTTTCTTCTCTGATGTAAGCTGCTCTCGGTGCCCCTGCAGCCAGGATAGGCATTCGGGCACACCCCAAAGGGCCTTCAGCTCTGCCACCTGCCGCTGCTGCCGAGAAAGAGCGGCCCACAGTGTGGACCCCAGCATCCTCCGCCACCTTGCAGGACAGCCCTGCTGAGAGGGTAGCCTTCTCCTAGGCAGCACGCAAAAGACCTTGAGGAAGTCCCTTCTACAGAGCACATGGAGACTAGGTCATCCTTTGGTTTTATAGGTCATTATAAACAACTTTCCAGAATAACAGAATAATCGATAGAGCACAGAGAATAGTCAAAGGACAGAGCTGACAGTTTGAAAAGTTTCATTAGATCTACCAAGACAACCGAATCCAATACTTGAATCCAAAAATGTCTTCCCTGAGAGCATCAAGACTGGTGCTTCCCAAGTCCCTTTTGAGCCCTGGATGCAGAAATGAACTGGCTAAGCTGAATAGACAAATGGAGGAAAAGAAGTATCCCCGTGTCCAACAGGCCTCCACCCTCCGTCTTGGGAATACTCCCACTCACGTGTGCACATTTCCTGCCTCCCTTCCTCCAAGGTCCTCTGTCCACCGCACTCCACTCCACAAATTCAAGAGTAACAATCAATGCAGAAAATTTAGAGTACTCAGACCCATCCAGGAAGTGTTTGAGATGCATGGGTGCACACGCGCGCGCGCCACACACAAACACACACACACACACACACGCACGCGCGCGCGAGCCATGACCAGTGCTGCACCCACTGTAGGAAAAAAAAAAAGCTGCTATCTCCAAATATGTTTTGGATGATTGCAGCAGGTTGGTTGCCTACATGAAACAGATACATTTTATTTTCTCTCTCTTTCTCACTCTCCCTCTCTCTCTCTCTCTCTCTCTCAACCAAAATACTATCTGAAGTTTTATTCTGAAAACAGAGTAGAAATGTCAATGTGCAAATACAGCGTGTGCCAAAAAACACTTGTGGGTTTAAATTTTAAAAGGATCGAGTCCCCTAAGAGTCTAATAAATGAAATAGTGTGACTCAGTTATCTGACGCTGAGAAAAGCTATCACATTGGGTTGAGGTTTTGTTATTGGCTTTATTTCTTCAAAACCACTGTCAGATATACCTCCCTTATCTCCATGAGGCACCTCTGAGCACATTTCCCCCCAATTTTTACATGGTCCTCCTCTGAAAATATCATAGATTTTTCAAGGCACCCAAGAGGCATCACTTGTTTCTGCCGGTTCCTGACTAATCATTCAGTCACAATGTTTTTCACAAGGCTTGGAAGGAAGGAGGGAGGGAGGGAGGGATGGAGGGATGGTGGGGTAGAGGAAGGGAGGGAGGGAAACCTCCTTCCTTTCCTCCCCCCCACCAGCTAAAAATCTTGTTGAGTTTTAGACCACTTATTGTTATTCTTGGTCCTTTTAATCTTGAGTCTACCCAAAGGCAATAAGCACAAAGTTAGAGATTGAGAGTTCCAGTTAATTCTCTACATTTCAGATGAGGAAATATTTTACAAAAGGGTGCCCCCAACCACCTACAGTCACTATCAACGTGTCCCATTTCTGGGCTCCCATATTCTTTCCACATCACCCTCCTCACCCCCATTTCCCCCACAGTTTCAATGTACCTTCGCCTTGGCTAATTAATCCCAACCCCACAGCAGAGCTGCTGAAATTGCTTAGCCTGTACTTGTAGCAAGTACCAAGAGGCCGGGACAAAGGCCCCTCTGGCCCAACATGTCCTGAAATGCTCTTGCTTGTGCCAGTGCCCAGAGCTGTCGCAGGCATGGTAAGGGGCGATCAGGGCAGATCTGCAAAATCTCACCGTATGCAGGTTTCACAGTAAATAGGACACCCACATCAACCTGCTTTGAAAGTCTCTCGGCAAGCACATTTGGTGTTTTTATCAGGAATTCCAATCCGCTGGCTATTGGAGGGACATACATCAAACAGAATTAATGCATCCCATCACTCTGGCTGCTCAGAGATCAGGGAAACCCAGGGACCTGAGGTAAGGCGTACCATTTAGCAGGCCAGGCCTCTGGCTTCAGAGACTGAGTTATTGATCCCTGAGGCTAAAGGAACTCCTCAGGCCAAGGTATTGACAGTGGAGCCACAGAAGGGGTTTTGTTGCCTCCTTTCCTGCTGCTGCCTTTGCATTAAGCAAAGCCAGCAAGGTGCTTTTCCCACAGGGCTGGTTGACAGGAATGAGAAAAGCAGCTCTTATTATGAAATGATGATGAGATTTTGGGAGCTGAGTGAAGGCATGGCGAGGCACATCACTTTTCATCACTGAAAAGAACCAGTTGGCCAGCAAAAACTTCTCTCAGATTGGAAAGTGTTTCCACAACGAAAACAAGTGCTTTCCAGCTTTCTGAATAGTCACATCGCCCTGAACATAGCTCCTGTGCTCAGGACTGCCCTGTTTATACTAAGCTTGCACGCCCACACTCATGTGTGTAAGTACTTACAGGTCTGTAAGTATGACCTCATTCACCCCAAACACTCCCTAGATGGGAATGGAGCCCATGAAGCCGGGGCTTCTTGGCCTTTCCATTCCTTAGTCCCCTGAGCTCACTGCCATAGGGAACTGCTCTCACTAAAGGGACCAGCGCCAAGCCAAAGTCTGAGCTAAACAACTTCATTTTCTCTGTTCGTGAGGATCCCTGGATGCAGAGAACTTCATCAGAAGCCACCATCACAATGACTCACATCCACTGAATCCAGAGGGCACAGACTGTGTTAAATGCTCTTTATCAATTCATTCCATCCCTACAATGACCCTATGAGGCAGAAATTACCCTGGAGGTAGAAGTATTCACCTCTGTAAGAAAGGCTTATTTTTTTTTTATTTAAAAAAAAGAAAACAACAATTGTTGGTGAGGATGTGAAGAAAATTGAATCACCATAAATTTCCAGTAGGGCAGCCACTTCGGTATCCAGTTGTTCAAAATGCTAAACATAGAGTTATCATAGGACTCAGTTGTTCCACTCCTAGGTATATACCGAAGAGAACTGAAGACCTATGTTCACACAAAAATTTATACGTGAATTCTCACAGCAGTATTATTCAAAATAACCAGAAGTTGGAAACAACCCAAATGTCCAGTCATTGTCTGATGAATGGCTAAACAAAATGTGGTATATTCCTACCATATAATATTATTCATCAATAAAAAGAAATGAGATACTGATGTGAGCTACAGATATGAACCTTAAAAACACTATGCTAAATAAAAGAAGCCAAACACTAAAGTCCACATATTATGTGATTCGTTTTCTATGAAATGTTCAGAAGAGGCAGAGCCATAGGGACAGAAAGTAGATTAGCAGTGGCTTGGGGCTGGAGAGTGGGGGATGTGGGGAGCTACCATTAATGGGTACAGGATTTCTTTTGGGGGTGATGAAAATATTTTGGAATTAGATAGTGGTGTTGATTGCACAGCTTTATGAAAATACTAAGAACCACAGAACTGTACACATTTAAAAAGCAAATTTTATGTTATATGAATTACATCTTGATAATATTTTTTTAATAAAAACAGCGAGGGAAAAACAGCTTGTGCTCGAGGTATCTCCAGAGTCTCTTTGAATCTAAAACAGCAGTGTGACACAACACTAGAATGTGTTGCAAGATCATTCTCCTATATTCACTAGCCATTCAATGAGTGCCTGCTTTGTCCCAGGCTAGGAGCTGGGGACCCAGCGGTGATTAAACAGATGGAGCCCCTATGCTCTTAGCACTTGGAATCCAAAGACAGAAACAAAAGAGCAAAGAAAACTACACAAAAGTACAATGGTAGGAGACATATGAGGCACAGCCATGGCGTCTAACCTGCATAGGGAAGGGGATAGGGTTAGGCTTTGGGAGGAAGTGATGCTTCTCCTGCTTCCTGAAAGAGGAAGAAGAGGAAACGAGGCCAAGATGAGGTGGGGAAAATACCCCATGCAGAAAGAATAGAGCGTATCATGATGCCTGGCATGTAGTTGGTACTCAATAAAAATCTGTTGAATGAATGAATGCACAGCTTGGGCAAACACACTAAAGTGAGAGCAGAGCACATACAAGGAGCTGAAAGAGAATTTCCATGACTGAAGCAAACAATGTAAAGACTTAAGGGAGTGAAAAGAGAATGAGTCTATTCAAACAGGTAAAGTGAGCCTGTCTTAAGGAGTTTGGACTTTATCCCAAGGACTATGAGGAACCATTGAAAGGTTTTACTTACTGGTGGTGAGAGAGGGGGAGGGGCTTTCTCTTAGACTAGATATAGTCAAAGGTAAAACAAAACAACTTTTGAAAGTCCATGTGGGTTTGGGAGTAATTCCAGGCTGGCCGGATAAAGTAAGTGAGAAGTCACTAAGGTCTCTGAGAGGAGCATCCCAGCCTTTCACTAAAGTGGGAATAAGGGTGCAGAGAACCCAGGTTGTTTCCCAGGAACAGCCTGGAAAAACCAACACTGCTTTGAATAGCCTGAGCTGAAGGGTCAGTCATAGGAGACTGACCCTGCTAGGAGACTCTTCTGTGTGGCCCCAGGACAGCTTGTGTCCTTTCAGGAGTCTGAGTCTGTGGGTTGAGCAGCAGTGCCCACTGAGGGCAATGGTCACAGATGAGCAAGGTGTTAAAGACCCAGCCGAGGAGAGAAAAGCGGAGGGCAAATCTCTGTGCCTCCCCAAGAGATGTCAGTGGACAGGAGGAAGGAACTTAACATTGACTATACATGTACTACGTGCCAAACAAGATGCTCTCCTCTTCTCAATTGCTATCAATCACATGCCATCAGGGAAGTTACTGATCATTCTCATTTTACAGATGAGGAAGCTGAGACTTGACATTTAAGTCACATGCATAAGAACTAGGGACCAGGCTCAAATGGAAAATGTCAGTCTTATGACTCCAAATCTTATGGCTTTTCTTTTCCTTTGTCTTTGGATCTCAGATCTTGAGAATCATTGCAAGGAACTTCTTTTGCGCAATTTTCCCCCTTCGTCCCCAATCTTGATCCGCTGGACCCCGTTTTGAGTCCCCTGACAAGTACCCACTCTAATGTGGTGGAAATACGTCTTTGAATAAATAGGTGTCCCTGAGAAATAGGCAGCACTCTAACACATATGTGTGTGTTTACTTACATTAATAAACATGTGTCCTAGAACTCGACCTTAATTCAGTCCAATGTTTTCAGATCTACAATTCACTCGATGTATAGCATCCCACAATTATATGTACACACCACATGCGACTTGTCCTTTCCCATGGAGAAGACACCCGGGCTGTGTTCATCGGTCAACTATCACAAACAATGCTGTGGTGGACACCCTCATACATTTCTCTAGGCAGACCTGTGCAAGAGCTATTCTGAAGTCAGTACACTGGAGTGGGACTGCTGGGTCATGCGTGCATATTATGCAAAGGGGCTGTGCAAATTTTCACTTTCATTAATGGAACATGAGGGTTCTTGTTCCCCTATGTCCTCACAAACACAATTATCCCATTTTTTAAATTTTGCCAATATCATGGGTCTAGAGCAACATCTCATTTTTTAAATTGGCATTTGTTTTATTACTAATGAGACAAGGCATTTCTTCAGATAGTCATTAGCCATTCACTAGTTTTATACTTTCTTCTTCTTTTTATTGACTTCTTCTTACCTTTTTCTGGACCAATTCCTTTACTGATTTTAGATGTTGAAAATATCATCTCTATGTCTGTGGTCTGTAATTAGTCCCTGGTATCTTTTCCTGAACAGAAAGTCATCATTTGGTCTTAACTCTTTCCCCATAATCCATCCTGCTTGTTATTACTCATATGGTAACCAAAGCAATGAAGTTTTGGAAGCCAGTTGTCAGGTCTCAACCCTTTGGATTTTGAAAATAAAGTGCAATTTTAGCTAAGTGTTGGTTTATTGGTTCTGTGGAGGTTCTCCAGTTGACTTCAGCAACTCCATGTCAATATCCTGTCTGCCTTTAGTTTCTACAAAGCCTATCAGAAGAGAACCAGGATACAAAAGGCAAGTGTGGACAAACAGCATCTGATGGTCTTTCCAAAACTGTCTTTGGGAAAGTTTGTGTTTTTCCAATCTCTTCCAATAACATCATTTGGAGAAAATATACCAATTGTGGCTGAGTAAGTAGGTGACCCAAACTGTGTAAGTGGGTGTGTCTGTGGGTGTGCTTTATGTGGGTGTGTGTGAGCAAACAATGCAAGCACTGGGCCAGGGGTTCAAGTGTCTGACTTGACGCTTACTGTTAGTCCTTGAAAAAACCATTTGTGAGCTTCCGTCCTCATATCCATAAAATGAAATTTCAATGTAGATGAACAGAGAAGACCCAAGGATGACCCAAGAAATACTCTTAGAAGGGCCACATGTACCCCAGTGTTTATAGCAGCAGTGGCCACAATCGCCAAACTGTGGAAAGGGCCAAGATGCCCTTCAACAGACAAATGGATAAAGAAGATATGGTCTCTAAATACAATGGAATGTTATGCCTCCATCAGAAAGGATGAATACCCGACTTTTGTATCAACATGGATGGGACTGGAAGAGATCATGCTGAGTGAAATAAGTCAAGTAGAGAGAGTCAATTATCATATGGTTTCACTTACATGTAGAGCATAAGGAAAAATATGGAGGACATTGGGAGAAGGAAAGGAAGGGTGAATTGGGGGAAATCAGAGGGGGAGATGAAGCATGAGAGACTGTGGACTCTGAGCAACAAACTGAGGGTTTTGGAGGGGAGGGGGTAGGGGGTTGGGTGAGCCTAGTGGTGGGTATTGAGGAGGGAACATACTGCATGGAACACTGGGTATAATGCATGAACAGTGAATCTTGGAACACTTAAAAAATAAAATTTAAAAAAATAAAAGACAATACTATTTAAAAAAAAAAACATAAATTCTCCACTTTTTTCTCTTTGGTGTCACAAGCAGGTCAGAGACCTTGTCTATACGCATACATTTGGAAGACTAAAGTCAGTCTGATCTTAAAGCAAAAGAGAAAAAAGTAGACCAAAAAAAGCCTGATTCCATAATGAGGCAGCACATGCTTTTTTTCTGGACTCAAAGAGGAGACAGTCTGAAGGATCAGATCTAGTTGATGTAGTAATCTCAATGACCTCATGAATACAGGACCAAGAGCCAAGAGAAACTGCAGAAAATCAAAGCTACCCTTTTCTGCAATGGATTTCAATGACACCACACTCTCCTGGCTTTCCTTAGACTGCTGTGAGCCTTGGGCTCACTTGTGACTTCCCTCAAACCTCTGCAGGGCCTTTTACTTGCCTCTCTTCTTAGTGGTCACATCATGTCCAAGGCTTCAATTACCATGCATGTGCTGAGGATTTCCAAATTTGTATCTCTGGGACGTATCACTCTAACTACACCTTGTTCTACATCTTCATGGATGGTTCACAGCTACCAAAAGTCAGCTCCTACTTCTCCCTACCTTACCTGTTAATCCTCCTGTATTCTATGTCAGTAATCAGTGCTGTTACCTTCCAGTCTCCCAAGCCAGAGATGTGAGAATCATCCTTGATATTCCCCACCCCCCTACCCTTGCCATAATTCAATCAATCGCGCAATTCTATTCATTTCACCTCCTGACATGTCCCAAATCCATCCAGTTCTCTTCACATCCCTGCCACATGGTTAGTTCAAACTTCCATTACTTCTTGCCTCGACAGTGTCTTTACTAGTCTCCACCAGCAAATCCATCCACCACATTGCAGCTAAAATGAAAATCATTTTCAAAATATAAATCTTATCGTGCCATTCTCTGGTGTCTCCGTATTAACCTCAGAACAAATCCTTACATGGCCCTTGGTGATCCCTTCCCCTCCACCCATTACAGCTTCACTCCATGTCACTGTGTCCAGCCCCATTGCCTATGCTCTTACACCCCAGCCAGACTGACCTCCCACCTTATGTGTAGGGTCAAGAAGGCAGGGGGCTTGCTCTAATCTCAGAACTTTCACACATGCAGCTTCTTCAGCCTGAAATGCTCTCCTCTCTGCCTTCACCTGGCTGCTTCTAGTCAGCCATCAGATTTCAATTTAGACGCCCTTTCCTCTGGAGAGATGCCTTTGTGCCCCCAGACCAAGTTAGTGCCATACTATGTTTCACATCCATCTTCCTATCATACTGCAAGTTCTGTAAAAGTGAGGACTCCATCCAGCTTGCTCATCACTGCATCTTTGAAAGCAAAAGGTAGTATATAGGTATATACGTAGAGTTGAAGGAGAATTAACGTGGAATCTGTATTACAGCCTCTTGCTCAGCCTTGTATTCACCTAAGAAATCCATTTCAAAATGCTCCCAGTGTAGATTGATTCTGTCTTTGTAAAACAAAGTCAGATGTTACTCCATGGCCTAATACATTTCATGGGTTTTTTGCCTTAATCAAAGTAATATCCAAAGTCCTTAAAATGATCTATAGACCCAACCTCTGTCCTACTGCTATTAGATTGTCTTTTTTGCCATTGACTGAGCAAGTGAGATACACATCCACCTCAGGCCCTTTGCACTTGCTGTTTTCCCTGCCTGGAATGCTCAACCCCCATGTATCTGCATGGTTTACCTTCATTGTTGGGTCTTCATCTAAATATCACCATCACAGTGTTGCATTTTATGGCTTCACTGTTTAAAGTTAGAATCTCCTGACATTTCTTTTTGTACTTCTCTGCCTTATTTTTCCCCACACACTTAGTACTGTCTATATATTTTACTGATTTACTATTATTTGTATCCTCCCACTAGCATATAAACATTCTGAAGGCAGAGACTTTTTTGTCTGTGCCATTCACTGCAGCATGCCAAACATTTAGAACAGCCACAGAGGAAGTATATATTGGTGGACTGAATGAGTGTCTTCTCATTTTCATGTCTGACCATTTCATTTCACGTTTTATTGTGTTTTGCTTTGGTTCCAGAGCATTCTGTGGATCCTTTTCTACAAGTCTTTTTAGAATATTTCACCATCTGCCATGTCTGCAACAAATCTCTTGAGTGATTGAAAGTTTGAGCTGAATATAATCTATCGGTTTTATTTCCTGCCCCCACACATGCTCTAACTCTTCCCAATTTAGCAAGTCCCATTATATAGAGACTCTAATTATAGGAAAGTGTAACAAAAGCAGTTTCATGTTGAAATAGCATTCACGTGTGCCCTCCAGAGAGGTATTCAAACTTACATAGCAGACTAGAGATATTACAGGATATGCAAGAGACAGTTGGATTTCAAATGAGCATCACTAATTTGAGAGAAGAAGGAGCAGAATGCCTTCCTAAAATACAGAGACATTTTCCAGGGACCCACTAGGAAGTGGGTCTTCATTCATGTATTCATTTACCAGTCTGTAGATATTATTTAGTATCTTTTCTGTGATGGGCATTGTGGTGAGTCTATACAAAGATAGCTCATGATTTAGAAGAGACAGGCCTGAAAATAGACAAATTAACCCACAATGTGGCAAGAGCTCTTACAGAAATATGGGAAGCAACTAAGTCTGCCTACATGAGTCAAAAAGCTTTCATCAAGAAAGTGACTTTTTTTAAAGATTTTATTTATTTATTTATTTGACACAGAGAGAGAGATCACGAGTAGGCAGAGAGGCAGGCAGAGAGAGGGGGGAAGCAGGCTCCCCACTGAGCAGAGAGCCCGACGATGCGGGGCTCGATCCCCGGACCCTGAGATCATGACCTAAGCTGAAGGCAGAGGCTTTAACCCACTGAGCCACCCAGGCACCCCAGGAAGTAACATTTGAGCAGGGTCTTGAACGACAACTTGTAATTGTCAAAGTGAAGAAGAGCATTCTGGGCAAAAGCAATGCCTATGTAATGAGGGGGCTTATGCAAGAGGTGGAGGGGCCATTGTGAGAAGGTCCACATGGCAAGAACCCATGCTAAGGTAGGAGCAGCAGGGAAGGAAGAGTTGCTGACAACCCCACTGAAGTTTCGGTTTAGGAGTTTGGTGAACTCCACTTCAGAAATGGAAGAAGAACAGGTCTTAAGGATAAGGGATTAGTTATACTCTAAATTTCTCCATTTTGAAACAGGGGACTGAAGAAAGGGGTGGTGAGAAATGGCTCCTTCCCACCTCAATCTAACTCTGGGAAGACTGGAGAGACGGGATTGAGTGGGCAAGCGTGGAGGAAATAATACATACTTCACTCTCTAAATAGCTTTTCTCCTCACATTCTCAAGTTAGAGATTCTTTTGAGCCAACAAATACTTTTTTTTTTAATTAACATATATAATGTATTATTTGTTTCAGGGGTACAGGTCTGTGATTCATCAGTCTTACACAGTTCTCAGCACTCACCATAAGGCATACCCTCCCCAGTGTCCATCACCCAGCCACCCTATCCTTCCCACACCCCCTCTCCTCCAGCAACCCTCAGTTTGTTTCCTGAGATTAAGAGTCTCTTATGGTTTGTCTCTCTCTCTGGTTTCATCTTGTTCTGTTTTTTCCTCTCTTCCCCTATGATCCTCTACCTTGTTTCTCAAATTCCGTGTATCAGTGAGATCATATGATAATTGTCTTTCTCTGATTGACTTATTTTGATTAGCATAATACCCTCTTGGTCCATCCATGTCATTGCAAACACCTCTGAATGTGAAAATACCCTCAAAAGGAACTTAATGCCTAAAAGTCACTGTCATCCAACTTAACCAGCCAATCAGTCATTCCACAAAGATTTAGAGTCAACCAAGAACCAAATCTTGGAGATAAGCTGATGAATAGGACGTGGACTCTGTCCTCAGAGAGCCAAGAACGAATAAAACTAAGAGATGAGAAAAGCAGCGTTTTGTCAGAGGGGGGCAGAGGAAGAAGAAGACATCCTAGAGCCTGGGTTGGGCTTGATGGGGGGAAAAATGGGGTTGTTTGCTACAAGTTATGCACATGCTCTTCCTGAAATTGGAACACTGAGGACATAAGGAACATCATAAGTAAGAAGTCAAAAAACAAAGCTATTTCCAGTGGATGGTGAAGCTTTTCTCCAGCTTCATATGCCACCATGCTTTCCCTATACTCTTCTCCCCAAGATTCTTCTGAACATTGTCAACACTTCCTCACCTCCAACTCAATCCCTAGCCCACTGCTACCAGGCTTCCCAGCTACTGTACCGGTGTTGGTCTTAACAGCATTGCTATCAACCTTCGAGGTAAAAAAGCCCACTGGAAGAGACTGATTCTTCACCTTACAAAATGCCACCTTGTCTGGATTCCCATGCTCCAGAGTCCTAAGAGATTTCTTGACTGTTAGTCTTGGGTCCCTCCAGCTTTCAAATAGTAACTAGGTAAATCATAAAATGTAAAGCTAACTCTATCACTTCCCTGTGATTTAAAATCTTTACCTCTGGGATCAAATGTAATATCTGAGGTCTGGCTGGCAAACCTTGCCGAGGTCCCGCCATGGCCTGCTTCCTGCTCCCTGTGGTGGTGTTTACCCTCCATTCACACTGAACCTCCTGTAGCTCCCGAACTCCTCACCATTCTCTCTTTCTGATGGACCCCAACACATGCTATTCTTACTGCTTGAAGAGCCCTTCTATAACCTTCATCTACCTAAGGCATATCTGTCCTTCAGTTCTCAGTTTAGAAGTCACTTTTTCTGGAAGACTTCCTCGATCTTGAGTCTTAGCTAGCTGTGTCCACTATATACTGTTAAAGGACCTTATATTTACCCTACTCCAGCACTTACCATGCTGTAGTGAAACCCTCTGATGACTTGTTGGTGTCCTCCTCCTGTTGTAATTTCCATAGCAGCAAGGAGCTCCACGATCAGGGTCTGGCACAAAAGATCGCTCAGCATTTTTGAATAAATTATTTATTTGTTTTGGTGCCTCCATTAACCAATTACCGTATCTTACCGCCGCCTGATATCCTATTCACACATGAAGCAACTGTCTCACGTGTAGAAACATTACACTCATTATGTAAAGAAACAGTCAAGCAAAATATCAGAGTGGAAGATGTAGGCCAGTCTGCCTGGCTAACTAGCTTTATGATCTTGGGGCAGTTATTTAAATTTTCTTTGCTTCCGTTTCCTCTTAGCAATAGATACCATAATAATGTCATGTCTAGGGGTGCACACAGTAGTGCTGACAAATGTTTATCAATGAGCTTTACAAAAAATGTAAAAGGCCTTAGAGTCTTGGCCAATTTTGATGGGGTAAATACTCCCACCGTGGCCAATTTCAAGCTACCAACTTGACATCACCAGCTACGGAGTTTCTTCATTATATGGATATACCAGATATGAATAACCTCGAGAGCATTGATAGTAATAAAATGTAGTTAATAGTTCTAAAGTGATGAGTTGTGAATATTGCCACTGTTTTTAATATAATTTCCTTAATTTCAGGTTTATAATATTCATTTTTTTATAATGGCTACATTTTACAATAGGCTTATAAAATTCCTAAAAATTTAACAACTGGCTCTCTTGAGTTGACTTCCATAGGTTCAAGCAAACTACTGGCAGGGTTTGTGTGGAGATGCAGAGGCCTCTCACAACTCCTCTGCTTCTCTTCCTGGGCCTGGGTGTGCAGGTTCCGCTCTGTGTGATACAGAAGAGGAGGATGCTCTATTTGCTTCAAGGATGCCTAAGTCTAAATGTTGCAGCAGTTCCACTGGTAATGAGATGATATTGTGATCCCTATTTGGGGATCAGTGCTTTGTGTTCATACCTTACCTACCAAAAGCACTCTGGAAAAGCAAAGGGTTGGAAACTCAGACCTTGGCTTGAATAACTGCAAACCAGCATCAAGTAGTGCCTCATCTCTTTGAAGACTGTTGGTCCATGTGATGCATCATATTTTATTATTTTAACATATCTTTATGGCATTAGTCAATGTTTATTGCATATTAAATGTATGAATCAAGTTTGATCATTTCTTACAACGATTAATTCATCTGTAATATCGCATCTTCCACACACATTATCTTTCATAAGCCCCTGTTGCAGTTCTATCATTATGCCGTAAGCAAAACAGTTTCATAGTTCAGTGCATTTGGGGAATACTACATCATAGTTATTCTCTCCATGGGCTTTAAGAATTAGCTTTTCTATCAAGACTACATCCCAATGGGAAAGCTACATCGCATAAAGGATTTATCTACATTCAGAGTTGTCCTTACTTTAAATGTCAAAATTTAACCCTTCCTGAAATAATCAGCAGCCCCCTTCCATCTCACATAAAATGGATTGACATAGGGTGAAATTACAAGGGAAACTTATTTTTTTAGATTTATTAATTTATTTGAGAGAGAGAGAAAGAGGGAGAGGGTGTGAGAGAGCATGAGTAGGTGGAGGGGCAGAGAGAGAGAGAGACAGACAGACAGACAGAATCCTGGAGTAGACTGCCTTCTAAGCACAGATCCCCATGTGGGATCTTGAGATCCAGGACCCTGAGATGATGACCCAAGCCAAAATCAAGAGTTGGCCACTTAACCGACTGGGCCACCCAGGAGACCCTATAAGGGAAATTTTTTAATTGCATAGCAAAATGTTGACTTTGCCACCAATTTGCTCTGTAGCTAAAGCATACAGTTACCCTTTTTTAACCAAAAGGTGGATTTCCTATATGTTTTGCACTCAGTAAACTATCTCAATCCTATAGAGCATGCAGGAGAAATTCATCTTTGAGACGGTTATAAGGAATATCGTAACAATTCGATCCTCTGATTCTTTAAGGTCTAACACTGAATCCAGTTGAACTAACAAAATCACAAAACAGAAACGAAAACCTATGTACTGCTTTATCTCAATAGAAATGTTTTCATAATTACAATATAGCATGCCTTCAGTTTTATTTGAAGATCAATATAAAATATGGTTTTATAAATAAAAATTCTACAACTGTTGGAAAAGTACTAATGAAAGATGAAAAAATGCCTAATGGCATAGAAGTCATACATTCAATTGCTCTTAGAGTTTTAGAGTCACAGAAAAATTAGACCAAGGCATAGCATTACCTCATGGCATAACAAGCTTATTTTACTAGATGATGAGAACCATGTGACTCATTATGTTTCCTTTCTCTCCTTGGCTGTCAGGAATCTCAAGGGTAAAGTCTGTTTTCAAATGAAATAAAAACCTTTAACTCTGGCTTTCTTGTACAATTATCTCTCTTCCCTTCACTACACAGCTTTTTTACCAT
Organism: Procyon lotor; assembly: GCA_028646535.1. Classification (NCBI taxonomy): domain Eukaryota; kingdom Metazoa; phylum Chordata; class Mammalia; order Carnivora; family Procyonidae; genus Procyon; species Procyon lotor. Next base: position 25,164,410 of record CM053611.1, on the reverse strand, counting down.
TGCCTTTACAGTCCTATTTCAAATATAATTTTTATCATACACCCCTCCATATTATTTCTGGAAGAAGTCCGAGTATGAATAATTAATAAGTGAATAAATGTAGCTTACTAAGTTCAGCTTAGTCAGCTTGCTCCTGCATCATCACCATGTCATTGTAAGTACCAGCGAAACTCATTCTATCAAGTACCACTGATGTCTGTATCAGTAAAAAGAAGCTTTCTACCTCCCAGATTAATGGGGAAATGGGTATAAAACTTTAAAATCAAATCCACAAAGAACTGAATAGGTGTTCCTTAAAAAATAATCTTCTTTCCCCAAACATTACAAGAAACATTTGATTCAATCGCCTCACTTCTCTCTTTCAATCATAAAGAAGAAGCGGAGGAAGGTATGAAAAGCAGGCTCAGTTGGTTGAGTGTCTGCCTTCGGCTTGGGTCATGATCCCAGGGTCCTGGGATTGAGCCCTGCATCTGGGTCCCTGCTTGGCAGAGAGCCTGCTTCTCCCTCTCCCTCTGCTCCTCCCTCTGCTTGTGCACTCTTTCTCTTTCTCTCTCTCTCTCTTTAAGAAAGAAAAGCAAGATTTCTGAATAACCACAAGGTGAAAAACCAGCTCCTGACAATAAGCCAATTATGCTTTGAGATCTTACGATTGTACTGAGACTCTTACCAAGAATGATGTTGCTCAGCTTTGTGTTACCTTGTGTGGCATCCACAGAGCTGGAAAGACGCCTATAGATCAGAACTGCAAAGCAATGGGAAATGAACCAGAGAGAGAGGAAGTAACTAGCAGAGGATCACACCACCTGTCAGTGGCAAAGCCAGCACCAAAACTCAGATGTGCAGAATCTGTGCCTTTGTTCTACTGGACGTGTTCATTCCTCAAATATCACACTTATGCATGTAATTTTCTGCCTTTTTCCTGCTAGTTTCATTCCTAAGCAAAAAGAAGGAGTAGAATTATATTCATATTTGCACCCTTGTCAACCATTAGTCTCAGTTTAAAAAATCAAAATGGGATTTAAATAGCTATTATAGGATGTGCAAATACTAAGATGTAAGAATCAGTGAAAGAGAGATGGAGAGAATCAGAGGACAGGGTGATTCAAAGAAAGATTAAAAAGGTGCACATAAATTTAAAATGTCTTTTCTTTTCAAGTTTTAGATGAGTGCTTTAAGTACTGTATAGTCCAGAGGAAGAGGTACACCAAAATCCCACCCGAGCACCGGCAACCCCCCTCGTATCTCCCATGGGCAGTGCAGGAGCCGACAGCCCACAGGAGAGCTGAGGTGCATGAAAAGGAAGTATGGAGAGATTAGATCAACAGAGGAAATGTAAGGTGGGAAGGACAAAACACATTCTATTTTTTCAAGTGACACTGATTGGTACTCTTTAGACCCATATCACTTCTTTTTTCTGTGTCAACTTTTGATTGAATTTATCTACTATAATTTTACAGTAGAAAATAAGAAGGAAACTCTCAGGCAGGGGAATAGTCTTTTGTTTTTGTCTTTAGTTGGGAAAATATTAGGACATCCATTCCCTTCCTTCCTTCCTTCCTTCCTTCCTTCCTTCCTTCCTTCCTTCTTTCCTTCCTTCCTTCCTTCCTACCTTCCTGTTCTCCATTCATGTATGCATCTATTCACACATGTATTAAGCAACTCACAACAGGTAAGGAAGGCTAGAATTTTTGTGGGAGTCACACATCTATGCACAATGTCACTCCTTCCAATACACACCTTGTAATGCAGTGGGGGAGAAAGATAACTCATCCTTAAGTGTGAGGTACCATAAAAGAGGTAAATATCATGCTTTGGCAGTTCAGGGAACTGAGAAAAAGATACCTGGCTGAAATTAATCTGAAGACTTGCTTGGATCAACCAGTCATTATAAAGAAGATACAAAGAAAATGTGTCTTCACCTTTTATGGTATATCCATGCCTGAATACAAGGTGCAGTTTGAGTAACTGTAACTCAAAAGAGGCACAATGTGGACACACTACAATTAGATCAATGAACATAGGTAGGAAAAAGAATGATCTGTAATGATAAATGTAATGATGCCTACTGGATTAGTCATTGGCCCTAATCCAAAGACTGGTATTCTCTTAAAATAAGGGAAATTAGACACAGACACAGAAAGGGAAGAAAGCTGCATGAAGACAGACAGAGATTGGAGTGATGCCCATACTAGCCAAGGAGTACCAAGGACTGTCAGCAATCACTGGAAGCTAGAAGACACCAGGAAGAATCCTCCCCCAGAGCCTTCGGAGATAGAGAACAGCCTTTGTGCTCAGACTTCTAACCTGCAGAATCGTGAGAGAATACATTCCTATTGTCATAAACTCCCTACCCTACCACCACCCCCTCACTCTGCCAAAAGTAAGGATGCTCCAGGCCCAGTTTAAATAGCCTCTTCCCAGCAGCTCTCCCAACCCTCCAGTCAGAATATGAGCTTCCTCTTGGCCTGTGTGCTGGGAGTGAGCTCACCCCATCATCCAGCCAGGGCTAGAGTCTGTCTGTCTCCCACCCTGAGCTCTTTGTGGATGGAGAACCCGTCTTACTTGTTTTTCAGTTCCCAGAGTCCTGTAGAGCAAAGTTAAATAAAATGCAGTCCTAAGAAAAGACCAAGGGAATTTGCTCCTCATCTAACATTTGGGAGTCAAGGGTGGCTATAAACCTATTTTAAGCCACAAGAAAGTGAGTGAGTGCATGTGTTTCTGTGAGTGTCTCTACATACATTCTGGGTTGACAAAACCGCTAGCATCTCTTTGGCAGATTAACTGGCTGCACTTGTCATTTTCTTGGCATCTGACTCCTGTGTCAACCCTCTGTGTGCTGTGGATTCCTTTTCCGGAAATAATCGCTAAAACATATGTATAGACCAGACCTCAAGCATTTGTATTCTTTCTTCACTGAATCCCTTACTTCTCACCAAATTGCACAGCCACAGAACAAAGGCTCTCGTGCTGATGGCAGCGCGGCTGAAAAGTGCAGGATTCTCTGTTACCCCGGCGGAAGGACTGCGGGCTGGCTGGGATGTAAGCACTGCCACATGGATGAGAACAGTTGAAAGGGTTGTAAACAAAGGGGAATGATAAATGGTTATGTTGCAAGTGGGTGGGAGGTGTTTAGTGGGGTGTTCCATGGATTGGTGATGGGCCCAGTTTCCCTTAACATCTTTATTAATGATGAGGTAGGAGGGAAACACTAACAGCACGTTCATTAAAGGCAGGAGGATGCTAAATTGGGAGGTGTTGCAAACACCACAGAGGACAAAGAAGCAGCACAAGATGGGGGTGGTGGAGACACTATCAGCAAAGGAGAGAAGGACCGGACTCAACTGGGTGACAAAGGAGACCCAGCTCCTCTAGGAGAGACCACTTGATCCTCAGCAAAGAAAGCCTATGGCACAGTTTTTCCCTGAAGTCATTTACTTAGGGCAAATTTTATGACCCCAATGTTTCTGTAATATGATGCTCTGGTGGGGAGGGGTAGGAAGGCTTGGGCTGGTTTAATTCTAGAAGCATTAAAAGAGTTGATCTGCTTTTGTGAGCCATGGAAATCAGAAGCCCAAGTGGAAAACCCCACACCACTGCTGGACTTGAGTGAGAACAGAAAGACAAAAAACAGTCCCCACTGCACTATGAATAGTAATAGTCTGACTTTTAAGAGAGAGAAAATATTTCAACCCTGTTGGGCCTTCTGGCTTCTAGTCTTAGATCTGCCATTAATTTAGTGTCATTTTTAGAAGGTTCTCTTCCTTTTCTGGGCTTGTTTCACTATCTTTTCTCCCTGTCCCCTTCCCTCTCCTAGAGATGCTTAAGGAAGTATGGTCATCAACCTCATTATGTAATTTTAAATTTGATGTATAAAGACAAAGAATTCATAAGGGAGACCTGTATGGGCCATGTGAAGGAGAGAAGCCTGTTTCCTGCCCACAGGAATAACAGATGGAGTACTATTTACCCTTTTTTCAAAAGTCAAATGGTAAATCTGGAAGGATAAAATAAAGCTAAAGACTTTAGAACATTAAGCTCCTCGAAGAAAGCTGTTGCATAAATAATATATTATAAGCACTTAAAATCTTACCTGCTTGCAAAATTCTCTTGAGTTCTCCCCACGGCATCCAACATAGCAAAATATTATTTCTTTCTTCATTCATTCAACACTTATTGCACACCTACTGTGTACCAAACATGATTCCTACCCTTGAGTAACATAGGGTAATAGGAGTGACAGACCAAAATAGGAATTTATTTTAATATAATTTTCAAATTGTTATGGGGATATAATGGTGGTGATGACTGAACTGGGTTCTTATGGGTTGAATGGTTGTCTAATAAAAATAAAAGTAAGAAAGCAGGGCAATGTCAATCAAAGGACAATGCATGCAAAGGTATAGTGACTTATAAATAAATATATCATTAATGTCATTTCTATAAATACTGAGTAGAAATTTCTAGAAATGGCAGTAGTTCCGTGATGTGGGAGTATAGGTTGCAAGTTAAAGTGACATAGGATGACACTATGTAATAAAAATTTCTTGAGTGCTAGCTACTTAAGAGAAAAACTCTTTCACGGGAGGTTTCCTGGATTGGATGGTTAATGTCCTACTTTACTACACTAAGGAATGTGAACTTTATCCCTTATAGAGTGGGAAAGAATTAATATTTTTAAAGAAGGGAATAATGATATCAAAAAATTTAATAAAACAGTGGACCAATCTTCTGTGTTTGCTAAAATTTTTATTTAGCCAAGCCTGATCTTACGTTCTTTACGGCTAAAAGCTTGGGCTAATAAAATACGGTGTGATATACACAAAAAATGATTTAATATTACCATATACAGCACTGGTGAAATATACAATCGTGTACATCTTGTACTAGGAAGACCTCAACAAGTTTATGAAAAGATGGATTTTTTTAAATAAATTATATAGATCTCTATTCATAAAAACAAATGCAGTTTGAATTTGGCTTAAATGAATGTTCCACACATCAAGCTAAACCACCACTGTGTCCAGACAGAATGACTTAAAATGGGCACAAGAATAAAATATATTAATTACTGTTTACACCATTTTTCTCAACTTGCATTAGATCATTTATCTTCATAGCAGCACAAGATTATGTGATTAAATCCTAGCTGGAGAATTGGAATTTCTGACCTCCATCTCTTCTACCACCAGCATTAAGACCTTCAGTATCGAGACAAAGTCCAATAACAGTTTTGGCTTTTCCTGATGTAAAGATCTCCATGCTATGGTAGAAATGGAGACTTGTCTCTTAACACTTTGGGGGAAAAGAAGGAAGGAAGGGAGGAAGGAAGGAAGGGAGGGAGGGAGGGAGGGAGGGAGGAAGGAAGGAAGGGAGGAAAGAAGGGGGGAGAAAAAAGGAGGGAGGGAAGGAGAAAAAAAGAAAAAAGGAAAAGAAGAGAAAAGAAAAGAAAGGAAAAGAAAGGAAGAAAAGGGGAAGGAAGGGGGGAATGAAGAAGGAAGAAGGAAAAGAAAAGAAAAAGAAATAGAAATAGAAAAAGAAAAAGAAAACTAGCTATGAGAGGTACTGGGCACACTGACAATAACACAGTAAATGGTTTCTGAGGCTAGATTTTGCTTCTGAGTAAAAACCAAGCCAAACCAAAATAAAACCCACCCTTCTGACAGCACCAGCACCTCTGTGATGCTATCCTGGGTTAAGAATACTCTCATGGAAATGTTGCCTAAGATACTACCACAAAGACCAGGGGCTGCCATCGCCCTATGACTGCAAAGACAGAGAAAACTCCATAGCAAAGATAAACTTCCTTATCTTCTCTCTTGAGTAGCTAATACCCAAGAGATTTTCATTTCACAGCAACTGGAACTATTCCAGGTTCTGGATGTTGTCTAGATTTCTAGTCTGTTACAGCTCTGGTCTACAGCTTGTACTCCCCCAAACTGCCTTGGTCAGTGTGGATCTCCATATCTCATACCATCACACACAATTTCCCACCCAATGTCACGACACCAGCTGATGCAAACCTACATCCTCTGTAACGTTCAGGATGTCACTTGGTAACTTGTATGCAAGATTCCAGTATTTCTGTGACTGTGCAGTCATGTATATAATAGCCCCTTGTTATTCCATCCTTAAGTGTGGATCGATAGAAATTCTGTCTAAATAAAAGCTGCACTATTTAAAATAGTTGAGTAGGGCTTAGATAAGTAGGGCTTAGAAATTATGAATCCAGGGTAGAATTTGCTCACTACATTAATCCGTACACTTTGCATGAAGGAAAATGATCATGGGCTATGCCTCTAAAGCCCCCTTAGATACATATACAGCGTTAGTCACAAGGGAATTCAGGAAAAGAGCAGGTAACTGGGAGCCTTACATCCTCGCAAATATCTTTCTGAGAGTGGATCAGTGGAGTCTTAGATAGAAGCAAATATTCTTTATTTACAAAATCCAATCTATCACCACGGTTCCTAATGTCTATTCCACTGACTCCATAGAAATAACCCTTTCCTTCACTGAGACGCTAATGATCTCTTTTATTTAGGGTCTTTTCAATTTTGCTATCCCTTAACGAAGGGAATTCGGCTTGGGAGACTAGCTCATTTTCCCAGAAGAATCAAATGACAGGGATGATGTTTCTAGAGTGCCTGAAAGAAATGTACTTCTCTGTTCCAACTCAGCTTTTCCCACAGGTCACTTTTCTAGAGGAGTCTGATCTGAAACAGGGTCATAATTATGTATTGTTTCACCGGTGGCTAGAAAAACTTAAAAGTAAGAAAAATAAAATAAAATAAAAGTAAGAAAGAAAAGTAAATAAAAGCACAAAAATACTGCACAGGGACACACACAAAAACAGAGACTGTATTTCCAAAAACAAGGTAAGAGAGCCCAACCTCTGAGGTGACAGCTTCTTTATCTTCCCTCTTCTTCTGCTCAGAAACCAGCAGGCTTCAGGTTCCACTGATTCTAGAAAAATCTAAACCTTGTAGGGTCTTTCACACCTCTGAAACTGGCTTGCTTAACTATGACTATTCCACTTTTACTCCTTAAACGGTGAGTTTATAAACTGCAAGCATCCCTGGGCTTTTATGATTTACTACCTAAGCCAAAAGAAACTGACATTTTATTCTACACTCTAGTATCAAAATGCTATGGTTTGGGATTCAAAATACAAAATCCAGATTTCCAACACAACTGTGATTCGATACTACAGAATGACAGATGTTTGGGGAATCACATTTGTTCTCTAAATAGTTTCAAATCTACTTCGGATCACATCTGCTTCTGGCGCGACGAGCTGGATTTTTTAGCAAATGCAAATTTCCTCCTAGCAGGTTAGAGACACAAGAATAATCGTGATTACCATTAATCACCATAACCTAGAATTTTTTTTTTTCCTATGCAAGTGCAAAGCTGCCCAAACAATTAGTTCCTCTGAGATCTGTTTTCAAATGAAAGGTCTAAATAATCTTGTTGTTTCTGGACCAAATGCCAAGCTGACCCTCCTAAGGAGGATGCAGGTGTATGTACTCCACACCGCAATTCTAAATTGGCCACAAAAACTCTTAGGGGCACGGTGATATGCCACATGGCTGAGTTTGCTTTTAAAAGCCCCTTTCCCACCTACTCCCTTCCAGGCACTTCTTTGTCATCCATGTGACACATTAAGAGGAAGTGCTAATGTTACACAGATGCATTAAGTCACACAAGCGGTTCGGTACATTTTATGGGGACCTCAAAGCATTACACCACGGAGGTGTCCAGATGAAGCAAGGAGAAGACCGCGTCAATACCATCTGAACCTGTGCTCTGAACATGCATTACAAAGGAATGCAATTACCCAGTCCACGCCATTAGGTAGCATTAGCCAACATTGCCCATCACTCCTGATTAATAATTGAACTCGATCCATACAGGAGAGCTCAGGCTTGTCTGGAAGATGCCTTCCAGCGTGCATTAGAAAGGAGCACCTCCAGGGGCCTCAGAGCACTTTGTCCATTTAACAAGTCAATCTATGGACTACAGTAAACTCTTGATTATTAGAAACGGATGATTCCACTTTTGACTGTTCCTCTGCTTTGTTGTTCATCTTTCTCCCTCTTGGTATGCTGGGACCTTGCCGCTGGCCACATACAGGTTTATTACATCCCCTGTAGCGGGTGCTCTGCTGCACAGCCCAAGCCCACTTTGTGAAGTGAATGACTCATCCCCCAACAGCCGGGAGTGCTCTCAGCTTCTTTGGGGATTGCCTCTAATGAAGACAATCACCTCATCCAAGGTCAAGTTCCTTCTCAAGATAGCCTCATCCAAAGATGGTTCAGCAAGAACAAGTAAAGGCCTACTCACATGTCTCAACTCAGGGCAACTCTGAAGGACCATCCTAGCTTCAGGGCTCCCTACTGGGCTGGGCTGGCTGGGCCTCTGTCTGAGTGCACTGGAGCCCTACACCTCCCCCTGCTCAGCCCCACCTTCTCTCCCCTCTCAGGTATAATCCCACAGCACTTCTGACCAATCATCCTGCATGGCATCTCCCCTCCCAGTCTCTTTCCCCTTCCAGGGGGAGGGAGGGGAGATGGGGGACAGGACTTAATTTGCAGTGGAAAGAAGTATCAGATACCTTACCTTCCACGTCAGGAAGCCACTGTAGGGGTCAAATAAGATCGTGTATGTGAAAGTTTCTTATAAATAAGGATAAAAAAGGAACACTTGTTACACTCTTCCTTTAACTAAGGCACAATTAAATTATGGAGTATTTGTACCTACAGCAAACCAAAGTATACCTTTTCTGTTGTCTGCATGTTTAGAGTCTAAATAAAGCAAGAGGGTCCAAGTTTTCTGGGCAATGGATTTAAATACTACTAATACTGTACTTTAGCATACTGTATCACTTATTTTTTTTAAGATTTTATTTATTTATTTGACACACAGAGAGAGAAATCACAGGCAGAGAGAGAGGGGGCAGCAGGCTCCCTGCTGAGCAGAGAGGCCGATACGGGGCTTGATCCCAGGACCCTGAGATCATGACCTAAGCCGAAGGCAGAGGCTTTAATCCGCTGAGCCACCCAGGCGCCCCTACTGTATCACTTAAATTTTTATTGATTTATGACAAGTCTTCAATTCATCCAATTTTGAGGAGTGTTGCTGGGCTTTGGGAAGTAAAACACCTTTTTGCAAAACAGTATCAAAGTAGTTTGATATTTGTGAGTCAGGCGAATAACACTGCTGAGACAGCAAGCAGATTCTTAGAGGAGTAAAGAGACATGGTATGGGCCCATAGACCCAAATTCAGAAAATTCAAGGGAATTTTCCGGCTTAGCGCTCCATTGAGGAATGTCACTTTGTGAGCAGGACCACACGACAGAAAATAAATACCTTTTGAATTTAACAAAGTGGAAGGAACTGACCCCGGCAGGAAGAGAACAATGTTCAGAGATGATCCACATATCCACCCCAGGCCACTCTCTGTCACTATGTGCCTGTCAAAGGACCAATGAAGCATAAACTCAAGCAAGAAAGAATCAGATACACAGTCACCACACTCACTGTGTTGAGCACTCAGAGCCCAATGGAAAATATCCTGGGATCCCCAATTTCTGCTGTTTGTTTTTTTCCTCTCATTTGAATTGCAGTTTAACTGCAAAATGGAAAACTTGATTATGATATCTTTGTGTGCTCCTTTGTGTGTGTGTTGCTTACTTAAAAGGTAGTGATGACAAATCGTTAGTATGAATTAAAAGTGCTACCACATTTGGGCTAACACACTCATAGTACATGATACCTATAGGTAGATGAGTAGAGGTCAGAGTGTGTGTGCGTGTGCGTGTGTGTGTGTGTGTGTGTGTGTACATGCAAATACATGAGCTGGGGATGGGGTAGGCATTTTCCAGGTAATATAGACACCAGGGCCCCCGAATAAGTGATATATGAGCACTTAATCATACATAGGAAGGAAGAGATAATAAGGAAAAGATAAATTTCTATTTCTACATCTTTAAGGGCCCAGACTCATTCCCACCTTTGCTCTTGAAAAGTATACAGCCTCGAAGTGCCAGTAAAACAATTTTAAGACTCTCAAAAAATATTACGGTGTCTGTAAACACCAACCCAAAAGACGATGCTCTAAGAAATCAAACCCCAGATAACCTAAGAATATGAATAACAGTTTTTGAGAAAAATGAACCGCCAACATCTGACCTCTAAAAGAAGCAGGAATGTATGTGAAAAATGTACCAATCCAGTTTCAAACAGAAAAGACGAGGCAATGTATTTTCTGGAAGTGTTCAGTTGTTGGGTCTTGGGAAAGAACTCAATTATCAATGAACTATCAATGGTTAAAGTTACAATTTCTGCCAAAGTAAACCACAATAAAGATTCCTTCCCAAAGGAGAGAACACCAAGAAAAAGGGTTTTTTTGTGGAGAATCTCAACTACCATGTTTACTGAACTGGAGAACTGAACTCAATACAATGAGCCCAGGCAGAGAAAATTGGGAATTGCTGTAACAGGTGAAAAGTTCAGAATTTTCATTCACAGAGCAACGGTATAATTAATGTGGAAAGTGGAAATTGGACCTAATATAAAACCATCAGAAATAAATAAAATACATTTAAATGAAACATGGTTATCTTCATTCACTTTATAAGACTTTGTCTTTTAAAAATCACCTTTAATCATTTTCTCTTTAGGTCAGTGGGTTTAGGACCTATGAAAATGTTATTCTTTAGTTTTGAACATTAGAATTCTAGGGCTTCCCAAGGTCATCTTACCCTAAAATCTGATGAATTCTTCTTTGTGAGACTCTATATAATCTGTGATAACAACAAGTCCATTTTACTGAACACCAGCAAAATTCTTGGATAATTTAGTCCTGAGTTTAGCAATCCACATCACAACTTGACTGACCACTAAGTGCATTAAATTGACCCATAACACAATTTATGTGGCTTTTTAGAAACAGCATAATAGTCCAGCACTTAACATTAAGCAGCATTAATTGATGGGCACACTATTTTAGTCACCATAATAACCATGAGTAATTAATGAGTAACTTACTACACTGCTTCTTGCAAAACAGATGAGCCTGGGTCTCGAATCTCCCTAGTGTGAGCCCATTTCCTAACCATCCATCTTCAAACTAAAAACTTGAAAGTCATCACAGCCAAATTTTCTGCCTTCGGGAAGGTAAAATACTATTCTCATTTTATTCGTCATACTCTTGCTACAAACCCTTGAGAATTAGAATTAAAAACAAGCATTTTACTTTTTTGTGCTAAATGACCTCCTTTTGTACATCCAGTGGGTGTCTTGGCTTGAAACACTGCTCGAATGCACAACCTGGAAAGTGTTGCAGAGGACAAACACTTTTCTTCCAACATGCTAATTATATGTGCTATAAATTATTCTGTTTTTTTGAATTACCAAACCTGTGATTAAATGATGTTTAGAGTACTCAAGTACTCATCTTTATCCATTAAGAACAAACATTATTTTTGAAATGTCAACAAATGTGACCCTTGGTCCTCTGGAAACTTAAAAGAAAACCATTCTGTCTTAACTAGAAATGTCCTTTAAGCATTTGCCAAATCCCATGATCTTTCAAAAACTGAGCTAGGCACCCCATCTTTTAGGATTGACATACACACAACTTTCTCTAAGATTAAAAAATGTTTCCTTATTAATGAAGAGGGAATATTTGATGGGGCAAACCTTAGTCTCAGAGTGATTTCCTTTGAAATTCACATAAAACAAGATTACTTCCTTTCAGAAACAGTGAAATAATGATATTGTATGGAATGGAGAGGAAAAAAAAGCAATCATCACTATAGAGATAAAGTACCTTGGATTTCCAAACACTCTTAACTCAATACATAGAGTAATGAGCATTTTTAATAAAAGTTGGATTTGGCCCTGAGCTCAAAACTTAATTATCCAAGTTTAAGCTCCTACTCATTGATCATCCTCTGTTTCAAGTCTGAAAAAATATATTCAATTGGAATTAGTTTCTCCTGAAACATTCCTAAAATGCATATATTCCTTGGCACTTGAAACAACATGGAAATATGTTCTCTATTTCAGCAAACATGGATATGTTATATAAATTATATTTTTAAAAAATTATTAAGAGGTTAGAGAATGTAGCCCCTGAATATTATTCTCCAGAAAAATGTCGCATGAACCAAACATTCTAACAGATACTCAACTCCTTAATTACATTCAAATTCCTTGAGAACGCCAAATAAAGTTTCACTGCCATTTAAATCAGAGCTACTTTATCCAATCATTTTTAAAATGGAAAGGTTGGATCACTGTAGAGATAACTTATACATTTTTATAAAGATCTTTGTAGTATCGTGCTATTCAAGAAAAGGCCATATTGACTCATGTGTGCTTGTGAGGGTTATTTTATTTTTAGCAAGGGAAGTGAAGAATATTTTTTATATTTATATAATATCTCTCAGACAAGCATATGAGAAAACTTTGCAAACAACATCTTGCTTTATTTCTCAATATTCACAGGTGGAAAGAAAAAATTAAATCACACAATATTTTGCACATGAGAGAAATGAGGCAATGAGAAGGGACGCCTTATGATACCTTATGGCTCCTTCTCTTATAATGCAGCAGAATTTGCCCGTGATATCTGGGCTGAAGATGTAGAATAACATTACGTCACAGGGCAAGGGAGGACCAGAACCAGAAATAGTGGCTCGGTGTTCTGTGGGGCTGAGGCATGACTGCTGTCACACGCAGGATGTACCGAAGATCCTTACTGGAAACGTCTCCCTGCCCCCAAGTCTTCAGACTCTACCATAATACTATTATTTTTTGAACTAAGCCTCTGATGTCCCTGGAGTCTTTCTTTAAAGGATAGCTCCTCATCTGGGGAGGAATCATCCAGAAACCTCCTCTCCTTACTCCTTTGTTCCTCATTATAATGAATGATGTATGTATTTGTATCTCATATTTATAGGACACGTTAGCATTTACCACGCTTGTTAACCTGTATTACCTCATTTAATCCACACAACCTTATGTGCTATTACGTTTCCATTTTAAAAATGAGCAATTTAAAAACTCAAAGAGCCTAGAACCCTAAGCAAAGCCCACTGGCATTAATACATGGCACTTTCAGCATTTCATCAGCTCAAAAAACACTAGAGTGCCCACCATGTGTCAGCAGTGGGCCATGGAATCATCAATGAACCCAGGATTGTTCCTTGCACCCAGAGACATGAGGTAGATCCCTTGGCCTATAAGACAAGGATAGCAATATCAGCCCTACCTAATTCCCCGAAGAGAATAAAGCAATATAATTAATGTGGAAGTGATTTGAAAACTGCAAAGAAAGCTAAACAAAATAGAGGTGTTGCTATTCACACCTTCCTGGGAATGAGGGTGTCGGGTTGACTTCAACTTGATAAAAGCCAAGGGCTGCAGGAAGTTCTGACTATCTGATAATACAGAGATCTATTAAGGGGCAAGGGAAGGAGGAACAGAAACAGCAAACCTCCTTCCAGATATGATGAAATCTAAATTCTTCTTCGGGAGAATGATCTCTGGATGCTAACTGACATGAAGACAGGGGGCTCAGATACTCATCAGCA
>CM053611.1:25129547-25150709 GCA_028646535.1 Procyon lotor | reverse complement strand
CTTCAGCTCAGGTCATGATCTCAGGGTCCTGGGATCGAGTCCCGCATCGGGCTCCTGGCTCAGCAGGGAGCCTGCTTCTCCCTCTGCCTCTGCCTGCCTCTCTGCCTGCTTGTGATCTCTCTCTCTCTCTGATAAATAAATAAAATCTTTAAAAAAAAAAAAAAGATACTGAAGAGAAGACCTAAATGTTCTAGAGATGGTTCAGGCCTGAAGGAACTGCCAAATTTAATGGGTTTAGAATTCAAAGCTATTACCACATCAGGAAATAAGAGGGGACATATGTTTGAATCAGGGCGGTTCATCGATTATAAGATTTTTTTTTTCTTCTTACATCTCTACAGTTGGGATGAATCAATACAGTGGTGCATCATAACTGTCCCTATTCTCTCTTTCTTGCAAATATGTCAAATAGCAGTGCATCTTAAAATTGATTGTATATTAAATTCAGTTAATGAATATAGGATATTTTCAATGGCCTGTTTTGAAGCCTCTTCAAAGAGCTGCTTTCCAGTCATGCAGAGTGACCATGCCGTCTTATCTGCAAAGGACTTTCAATGGACACACTCAGTTCAGCCTCAGGGTTAACCTTCCCTCCACACTCCAGTCTGGTGGGCTCTACAAATCTAGACAAGCTGCAGGAAGCAGCAGCCAGTTTCTCTATCCCGTGACAGGGTGGCTGGGATCAAATCGCACCGCCTATCTGTTCTTGAGTCCTCTGATTGGCCTCCCTTAAAACTCACTCGCCTTCTTTTTGAAGTTCTGTACAAAGCTAAGCTTCCATTATAGCCCTACTGGTGCAGCTACCCTGATCTTTCTGTCTCTGCTTCGGGAAGACCATTCCAAAGCTGAGCTTTGAGAAACAGACTGAGGGTTGTCAATATCCTGGCTCCTTTGCCCACCACCACCGATATGGTTCCAGCTCTCCCTCATCTTCTCTGTCAGAGTTCAGCCTGGCCTGTTTTCTGACCACGACAGAAAAATCATGGGAAACCTACCTCACCTCAGGATCTACTCTCAGTAGCGACTTGTACAGCAAACGTAAGAGTCACCTCCAAACCTTACAATTTGAGCCCATCGCGATGCAATGCAATTCTATGCCACCGCACACGTTTGTCACATAGCAAACACCTGTCATAAAGCATGTGACCTTGCCTGGTCTGACATAAAGAAGCTTGTATAAAATAAGATACTCAAAGTGAAAAAATGAGAGCCTCTAAATCTCAGGAAGAATCAAAAGGAAATGCACCAACAAGTCACTCAAAAAAAAAAAAAAAGGAAAAAAGAAATGTTAACCACATATAGAACTATGTGGGAAACGTCTATGTAAACAACAACTAGCAATTGCTTTGTTTTTCCACATCAAAATTGCTTCTAACATTGTATTGTAACTATCAAGTTAGCTGATGCCAGACTGTAGCACTGTTACACACACACACACACACACACACACACACACACACACACACTATCCTTTCTAAGAGGCTTAAACTGTGAATGAAAAATACAGTTTCAAATAAAAAAACAATTTAAGCGAATATAATCACTTTATTTCCTGGAGCCTCATTTCTTTTTTCTTTTTTTCCTTTTTAGAGCTTGATTTCCCACTGCTTTCATAGGCCAAATTCCAAAAGCCTCTTCTGGGGATCCCACCTGAGACCAAAGTGTGAATTTATTATCAAAATTCAACCCCAAAGCATTTCCTTGCACACGAGAAAGAGTACATGAGTTCTACAGAAAACCAGGTGGCTTCATGATTTTATCTCGGATTCATGATGTTATTTAAAGAGATCCCACAGGAAAAGCCTCCCTAAAGACCAGTTACACGAGAGACAAATAACCAGTCAAGATATTGCTTGATAAGATCCTTAAAAATTATCTTTAATTGATGCCAAATATGAACAGATCATAAAGTGACAGAAGCAAGTAAAATTGCATAGATGAAAACTATGCGCTTCAGTTAGGTTCTCAATTCATAACATTCAATGTCCTCTACCTGACATATTCGACAGGGCAGGGGAAATGCACAGCAGGTGAAAATGAGACACATCCTTAACTCAAGGTGTAAGCAACTGGCAAACTCAAGAAATAAAGTGGTGCTTTTTCAGCATCAATGGTTTGTTTTCCTGATGGTGCACTTTAAATTAATACTACTCAATTTTTAGTTTTGAACCTTGGTAATAGTGTATCTTTAATGTTAGAGGTATGTCATATAGAGTCCTTGCTGGCGCCTTACGGCTGCTGCCTAAACAGCTCCCAGCCAGTGCACTGAAGAGAAGAAAGGTGTTTCTGCAGGTTTTGGAGAGGAGACAACTTTTGACCTGGAATCTTTTGCAAGGGGTATTTTGTGTTTTGTTTTCTTTTCTTGCCTCACACCATTTCTTCTTCTTCTCTGATTATGGTACAAAACTCTTCTATACTCTGTGAAGTCTCATGTCATAAAAAGTAAACTCCTAGTTAGCTCCTACATAAAAATCACTGGGACTAGGGCTAAGTATCCTTAAAGCTAATTGTCCTGAGGTCAAAAAGGCCTCCTCACCCCTTACGTACACCTTGGACTTCCCAAGAAGGCCCATGGTCATTGTGCCTGAGCAAAGAGACCGGCACTGGATCCCAAGACTTTTGAGACTCACACCTATACCCTGAATGAGTCTGCACAGTGACCCAAGGTAATGCAACCATTTTGGTTAACAACTCAGCTCCTGCCCACTTCTTTACAAAAATGGTAAGTAAGGTACATTCTTCTGAGGTTTACCTGAGTCATGCTGAACATGTTCGCATATACCCTGAAATTCCGTGATATAAATACGAATATTAATACACCGCATGGTGGATGAGAGGCCACCTCCTGAGACTGAAATTCAGTGTGGGTGGTGTCTGGCTTAAAAATTTTCATTTTTGTTGTCTTCTTGAAATGAACAAAAACATCAAAAGACTTCATCTTCAAAAAAAAAAAAGACTTCATCTTCTCTTGACAAAACAGGAAAGTAAAATGGCTGTTTGGCAGTTTATATTCTTTCTAACAATTCTATACTATGGATGGTTACCACCCACCAATTCTCACCTCTCCTAAGAATGAGTTGTCTCTGGAAGAAAATGGGGAACTGCCTTCGGCTAATGTGCTCTTTCTCCTTTCTGTTCAAAGGCAATCTACCAAACAAGGAATTCAATTGTAAAATTGCTAAAAAAGCACGCGTTTTGCGGTCTCCTATACTAAAGGGGAGGGTTAAGAAACTACTTTTACTGACTCTTCAGATGTTAACCAATTTGAAAAACCTGTAACTCTATACAACATAGAGAAGGCCCTTTGTGGACTAAACCAGATTTCTCCTTAAGGAAATCTGCTCACCATTTACATGTTTGCCTCTTTGTTTTTTGATTCTCAAGTGAGTCAAGATTATGATATCACCTGTGCTTGGTTTCCAACACAGTGGAATCTCAACCGGTTGTACAATTTCATTTTGGAGCAATGACTATCCATCAGCCATATTCCAGAAGAATATGCCATTGGTTCATCTGATTTCGCTAGCCTAACTCACTAACACACTCCAAATGAGCTGCTTTCACTGATAATCCACACTCGGTTCTCAAGGAGGGGAGCGAGGGAGGGCTGTGAACAGATAGGGAAGGGGAGATGCACAAACAAAAAGCTCTCCTGGCTACAATCTGTCTTCTCTAAATCTGAGGACAGAGGGAATTAATGTCTTTGGTCTCTCGAATTCAGATCACTTGAGGTGAGTTAACCACTTCGGAGATGCTGGGATGGCTAACAGCCCTGGTGGGACCAACCCTTCCGATTGCCACCCTATTGAATTAGGGCCTCAAAACCCTGGAAGAGCTGAGCTATGGCTATTAGCATGTCAGAAGTCTCTCCTTCTGGGGAAAACAAGCATTCAGGACATGAGCCGTGAAAGCTCAAGACCAAGGATGGGGATTCAAAGGTACAAAGCCCACTAAAATAAAATGAAGTGAGTAAACCAAAAGATTGTCATTCCTTAATAGGCAGTTTTGGTAAGTGCACCTTCAGGCCTACAAAAACATTTCAGCACATTACAGTGCAAGGGGTAAGAGCTTTGTCGAACTTGGCATGCCTATGCTACACAGATAATCCCTGTACTCCATTCCTACTGACTTGTTTGCAATGAGTACAGATGGATAAGCAGCATTCATTTCCCCCCTACCACCCAACTTCATAACAACTCATCCCAGATCCCAGGCTGACAGGCTCATGCACGCGGCACTTTCTCCCGTGACACATGCAGAAGAACCCCAGTCCAGCGAATCTAGGAGAGGTATACCGGGTAGCCAAAGCCAGTCTTGTCAGTCTTGGTCCCATTTTTCTCATCCTCTGACCCATCCATCCCATAGTACTGAGTGGATTATTGCTGTTGACAGAGTGCTGTGTTTCAAGTTCTGCGTGTCCTAGACCTCAAAGTCTAAATAAAAGATCAAGATATCCCCAGAAATTTGGGGGAGGTTGGCTTTTTTTTTTTCCCAACTGGAGACTTTTAAGCAGGTAGGAGAGGAATAGCCAGGATGAGTCAAGGTTCAAAAGAGAAGGAAACATCACAGGGGAGGGTTTAATGCCCTGTGGTCAGATGCTGTGCAATCCTTGGCCCCTTGTCTTCCGTGGTGTTACATCGGTCTTACAGATTCACAAAAGCCGCACAGGAAAAGAAAAGATCCGTGGTCTTTCTTTCAACTGAGTCAGCCAGCCTGGGTGTTACTCTAAGCTTCTTGGTTTATCGCCTCACCGCTAGTTCTAGGATAAGGTGGGGGTAGGGATGGAAGTAACAGGGAAGATTTCCACAAGAAGCAGGGCAGGAATGTAAGGTGGGCAGCAGCAGGCAGCCACATGCTAAGTGCAGAATGAAGATTCCCCACCTTGGTGTCCTTAAAAAGGCTGGGAGTGCCTCTCCATTGGTGGACAGCTGCCAGGCCCCCAGAGGCCTGTGTTATGTGACTCTCTTTTAGCTAGACTTGGGGTCCCCACCATTCTCTGGGCTGAGTGCCTGGGGCAGCAGAAGTTAGATGCTCAGCCTGTGAAGTGACTGCCGGGTGGGACGATCACAGGAGCATCACAGAAAATATCTGAAGGGAGTGGGCCAGGAGGGAAGGCCCAGGAAAGGTTATTATGAATTCGGTGTTCCCACATCCGCACTGATGCCGGTAAAGAGCAGACAATCAGAGCTGAGCAGAGTGCTGTTGCTAACAGAGGAGAAATAAGGAGCTTTGCAAGGAACACTACCCTGGACCTGAGGAAGCCTGGCATGTCCGGAAGTGGCCCTTGACTGGAAACAAATTCCCAAAAACTTCTTATTGGCTTCTGGTGGAGGAGAGGGGAAAAAACAAGTTCCCGGTTCGTGTCCAGTTCGAAGATGGGTCTCAGGTCCCAGTTTACATCCCAGATCAGGCTGCCAAAGGGACCAAGTCCAGCGGATGGCCAGAGAGACAGCACCCTCCCGGATCGCTCCTCTCCCAGGTTTAGGATGGTGTGGTCTTCTCACAGTGGTGAAGTGAGACAGGGAGGGTGGAAAAAGCAAAAGCAAAATATCTGTGCCTCAACCCTTCCTCCCTCTTGTTACATAACATCTCAGCTGTATTAATGGAGGCACTTTCTGCAGTTCACTGTGGGTACAGGATAAAGGCACTAAGCAACTATTAAATCAATTGGTTGAGTTTCTTCAGGGAGCCTCAAGGGGAGGGCTGAAGTCTCTACAGACTTCAAATCATGACTGCAAAAAGAAATCAGCTCTGCTTTGGATGCATACAAGAGATAAACATGTTCATTTACATCCTAAGAATGCACCAAATACATGCAGTATTGCACCTTTTTTGTTTGTTTGTTTGTTTGTTTTGCTTGTGTTTATTTTCAGCTAGAAAGAATACTTGTTCTTAGGTGTTGCTATATATATTTTGATGACTTATTTAGTTTTCCACATAGCTTCCCTTTAAGGGATGGGCGTATTGGTCCTCTCTCTGCCTACACCTGCACAGAAACCTGACATTTCCCTGAGCAAAGGCAGGAAAATCAACTGAGTGCCCCCCACCCCCCACCCCCCATTATTTCTTTTGGGTCTTCATCCCACAAACTTGTAATTTTCATGATTTAATTTTTTTTTTTACTGAAATCATGCATTAATTAATTCAAGATACACCTTAATCAAATAGGCCATAATGCGGAATAAGAGAACATGCTTTGAGCTCCAAAAAGTTATTGTTCCCATCTGACTAACATATGCACTTAAATACAGTACTTTATTTACTAATAAAATGGTTAATAAATGAAGGAGTGCACTTTCGGTGAATGCAAATGAAAAAGGATGTATTTTTAGAAGAGTTGATTCCAACGTAAGCTTATCCCTTATTGTCTGAGTTAACGTTCTTGGCATGCGATTATAAAATAAATATGATCAGATTCAAACATGCTTACATTTAGTTCCATTTGTGCTCTCTTGCAATAAGGAGGCTAAGGTTTTACATCCAGTTCTGGAGGCCAGGATTCAGAGTGCAGGACTGGTGAGAAAAGACCTGTGTTTGGCTCACCTGCAGTTGAGAAACTTAGCAGCGCTGCAGACGAATCAATTAAGGTAATTCAGATATCTTTTTCTTAGGGAACAGTTTGGATTAGAAGGGGGATGGGGCAGAGGGAAAATCCCTAGAGACCAGGACCGGTTTCAGATTTATAAGGTGCTTTATGAACCAGTCTTAAGTAATTTTGTGTGTGTGTGTGTGTGTGTGTGTGTGTGTGTGTGTGTGTGTTTTCACCTTGTCATATACAGTTAGGTTGGTCAAAATAAAAACAGCATTTGTTCATTGCCCATTTGGGCTGGTATATCATGTTACATATAATACATCAGATGCACTGTCTTAAATGTGCTGTGCAGTTTGTGAAAGTCTTATGATGGAGTCCCATGCAAATTGAAATTTTATATTCCTAAATGATCATCTGGTTTTTAGTTAAAAGAAAAAAAATGAAAGAAGCCAAAGGATTAAAAAATGTCTCAGTATGGGGAAGCATATGAATCTTAGTCTACCTAGACTAGCTCATGGACTGAATTGTTTTAAACCAGTTTTAGAAAATACACTTTCTTTTCCCATTTTTTTAATAAAAAATGAAAATAGTTTCTTTTTTCCTGTATCTTGAAAGCTTCTGGTTCATCATCCCCAAAATCTGCAATGCAACAATGCATTGACAGTTAAATAGAGCATTCAGAGACTATTTAGTAAAGTATCTACAAACAGTGATGTGAGTCACTAGGGTTTTTGTTGTTTGTTCGTTTTTTGTTTGTTTGTTTGTTTTGTTTTGCTTTGCTTTGTTAAGTCTTTCAAGCTGCTAAGTGGGGCTTTTTGTTTGTTTGCTTGCTTGGCTTTTTAAACATCGGTCAGTAGCTTGCTCTTATTAACGCAGTTTTGGTTAGCTGTGGTGCAATTACCAGTTCTGATATTGGCCTGTCTATAATGGGCTATGCTATTATTCATATCCTCTTCGATCTCCATGTACTCAGATTTGCTGATAGTGGAGGAACTGCGCCGACTGAGGTCACTGTCAGAGGCTAAATTAGGGGAACTAACGTGGAGCAACTGAGCCTGCTCTTCCCCCTCAGTTTCTCGGTGGTAGAAATAGTTGAAATTGGACACAATGACAGGTACGGGCAGGGCAATTGTCAGCACACCAGCGATGGCACACAAGGAGCCCACGATCTTGCCTCCAATTGTCACAGGGTACATGTCACCGTATCCTACAGTGGTCATGGACACCACCGCCCACCAGAAAGCATCGGGGATACTGGAGAAGTGCGACTCAGCTTCTTCCGCCTCGGCAAAGTACACTGCACTCGAAAACAGTATTACCCCAATGAAGAGGAAAAAGATGAGCAGCCCTAGCTCTCTCATACTAGCCTTGAGGGTCTGGCCCAGGATCTGGAGGCCCTTAGAGTGGCGGGAGAGTTTGAAGATTCTAAAAACCCTTACCAACCGGATGACCCTGAGGATGGCCAGCGAAGTGGCCTGCTCGCCCTTCTGGTTTCCCTCCTGCTCGGCTATCTCGGTGCCTAGGGTGATGAAATAGGGGATGATGGCTACGATGTCGATGAAGTTCATGATGTTTTTGAAGAAGTCTGTCTTGCTGGGGCAGGCGAAGAAGCGCACCACCAGCTCAAAGGAGAACCAGATGATGCACAGGGTTTCCACGATGAAGAAGGGGTCCGTGAAGATATTGGAATTGTAGATAACCGTGGTGTTGTCGATGCGGTGCACGGTGCCGGTGAAGTCCTTGTCGTCCTTCAACTCAGGTAGAGTCTCCAGGCAAAAGATGACAATGGAGATGAGGATGACCATGACCGAGACGATGGCGATGACCCGGGCGGGCCCCGAGCTCTCAGGGTACTCAAAGAGCAGCCACACCTGGCGCTGGTATTCCTTCTCGGGCAGGGGGCGCTCCTCTTCCTTGATGAAGCCCTCGTCCTCCCGGAACTTCTCCATGGCCTCCTCGCCCAGCTCATAAAATTTGATCTCCTCAGAGAACATGTCCAGGGGCACGTTGACCGGCCTCCGCAGGCGGCCCCCGGACTGGTAGTAGTAGAGGATGGCGTCGAAGCTGGGCCGGTTGCGGTCGAAGAAGTACTCGTTCCTCAGAGGGTCGAAGTAGCGCATGCGTTTCTTAGGGTTGCCCAGCAGCGTGTTGGGGAACTGCGCCAGGGTCTTGAGTTGCGTTTCGAAGCGCAGCCCGGAAATGTTGATCACCACGCGCTCGCAGCACTCGTGGTCGTCGTGCTCGGCCGGCCGGGGGTAGCTGCCATCCTGGGGGTGGCCCGGGGCGGCCGAAGCCTCGTCCACGTTCTCTCCAGACATCACCGTCATGGTGGACGCAGGGCGCAGGGGTGAGAGACCAGGAGAAGGCCAGGGGTGGGAAGCAGCGGGAGAGGAGGGGTGGGGGGGACCCAAGCGCCCCCCCCACCAGAGTGCGCAGCTCCCCCACGCTCAGGGGGAGGGGCTTCAAAGCCAGCAGGTGGAGAGATCTGTGACTTCGCTTCTCCTTCCCTTCCCTTCCACCCTGCCTTTTACTCAGTTTGCAATCCCCCTCGCCTGCGGCCCTAGGTGCAGCTTTTTGCCGAGGGGTGGAGTGGGGGGAGGACTGATATTTCTTCCTGCTCGAAGGTGCCTTAGCGCAGTGCCGTTCTAGCGGACCGGGCCATCACTTCGGGGGTCACCCTGTCCTCCCCTCCCTTCCGTGAGCCCTCCTAGGACCGGGTGCAGAGCCAGCTCAGCAGATCCCCTCGCCTGCCACCCCCTCTGCTTCTCCTCGGCTCTCCCTCCCCTACCCCTCTTCGCCTGCCGCCTTCTAAGCTCCCACCAGGGCGATCGATGGACGCTGCAGAGAAATAGAAAGTGATACGGGGGTAGAAAATCAGAAGCATTCAGATGGGACGGACCTACAGACACCGAAGAGCACAGACCTCTAGCTTTTTTAGAAAGCACTGGACTTTTGCTAGGGTTAGCACATACACACAGACAGACACACGCAGACACCCGGAAATCCAAGTTTGGGCTCTTCCATCCCACTTTCCCCAATGCCCAACAACCGATCTGTTTACAACTTCGTTAAACTAAAGATCGGGAAAGCGCCTAGAGACGCTGGGGGAGTTCCAGGTCCCGGGCAGCATCCCCACACCCTCGGCTTCCCCCACCCGCGCCCCTGCCCCCGCTTTTGCAGCCCCGGACTGGGGAACCCCCTACCTGGCCGGCCGGCTTGGCGCAGGGGCGGTGCTGAGTCGGCGGAGAGCCCGAGTCGGAATGCGGCAGGTCGCCTTTGCAGTACCCGAGCGGGAGTGGCGGCCGGAGCCGCAGCAGCATCCGAGAGGCGCCGGGGCAAAGTCGCCGCCCTCGCCCCCTCGTCCTACGCCTCTTCAGTCGGACAATCGATTGAGCGAGCAGCTACGGCGGAAATGTCCGTTGCCTTCCCCCATTCTCACCGGTTGCCAGCAACCTAGAGACGCCGTCCTCTCGCTGGTGCAGGGAGTTCCGGAGGATGCGGGGCGGAAAAGCAAAATGCCACCCTCTCCCGAGGCTCGGAAGCAAATGACGATAAACAGCACTCTCGCCCCCTCCTAACACTATGGGAGCCCTTGATTCGATCCCGAAGGAGGCGGGCGAGCAAGAGCCTGGATCTACATGGCTCTCGGATCTCCTCCGCTTCCCGCACCCCAGCGTGGACCTAGCCGAGGCTACACGGCGCGCCGGGAGCCGTTAGGAGCTCCGAGTGGGGCAGGGTGCGTGCGGCGGCGGGTCCGCTCGGTCCATTTCTGGGCGCTGCAAGATCAGCAGAAACCTGAGAAAGCGCCTGGAATGCGGAGCAGCGATTGGCCTACTCGGGCGTGGGTTGGGGAGGGCGGGGGAGGGCAGGAGCGAGGAGGTAGATGGAAAATATGAGGGGGTGGCTTGGCAGAGGGGGGTTGTCATTCAGCTCCCACCCTTGCCAGCACAGCTTTTTCCTCCTCCTGCCAGAAAAGCCGACCACCAATCTACTTCCCTTATGGTGCACAGCCCCGCACACGCACGCTCCCTGGCCGCGACCTTCCCCAGGAATCGCACTTTGGAAATGGTCAGGTCCGACGCAATGCAGGCGGCGGTGTTCCTGGCAAAACTCCTCAGATGGGTTTGCGTTTGTGCAGTCCCACGATAATGGGCTTCTGCCGCCATGCTCTGCATGCCACCCCGCCCCTCCCGCCGGGGTCTCTCCGCAGGGGTGACCCAGCTTGTCTCTGCCGGACTGGGAGAGATGTGCACTTTGGGGAGAGCTCTGCAGTTGAGGATCAAATGGGTTTATCTATGTAGTGTTACTGCGAGGCAGTGCTGCTGAGTCTGTCCCTCCTTGACCTAGGATGGAAGTGGAAGTTTTCTTACGATCAGATTATTTTGAAATACGGCGAATGCGATTTGTGGGCAACCAAAGGCTTCGTGGGTTTGTGGGGTTGTCTGCCAACTTGGTGCTAATTGGGACGAATCTGAGAAGCAAGTCGCCTGCCCACCTCCCACCTACGTCCCTCCTTCGGCAACCCCTTTTCTCGGCCTAGTGCCCCCACGAAGCCTCTTGCAAGGCTTGCAACTTCTTCGGGAAAGGGTCCCCACGGAGGCGCAGGGCAACAGGAGCCGGGGCGTGCGCGGTGCCCTCAGAGTGCGCCTAGGCGCCCCGCAGCGCACCAGAAGGCAGCCTGCAGCTCTGGTACTTGGACTGCTATGGAGTCTCCAAGGAGGACGCAAGAACCCGGAGTCGCCGCTGATTGGTTCCCCTGCTGCATTGGGACCACCCTTCCCATCATAGCTGATCGTGTTGCTTCCCGCCTACACCAGCCACCACTTTAATCAGAGCCGATGATTGTATCCTCCCCACTCTATTGTGGTTAGTGGAAAGCAGGGGCCTGTGCAGGATTGCCCAGGCAGTGCAAAGGTCCTGGGTACGGAACTAGTTAAATCCCTCCTCCAGATTCAGACTCCAGCATTCCTTTCAGAAAAAGAAAAGTACTTGTTCTCTCCACTCCTCCGGATCCATACCCCAACTTTTCTTTCACGAACAATTAGTTCTCCTAAACTCCTCCGTCCCATATTAAACGCTGCCCGTTCCCCACCTTCCACACACAATATTCCTGTATCCTACAAACTCCACGGTTCCCTGCTTTTCTGCGCTACTGCTTTATTACCAGAAGGAAGGGAGGGAGGGAGGAACGGAGGGAGGGAGGAAGGGAAGGAAAGAAGGAACTGTGCACTGAAATACTGTCAAGTCCCAGTTTCTGCATTTGTTGTTGCTGCTGTTACAACCCCGTGTTGAGATTAGGCTACTAGACCTGATGAACACTTTCCGACCATGTCCCAGCAATACTGGGCTTCCCTATCCTGTTTTTGCACCTTCCTCTGCCTGTGTAGCATCCTTCCTTCTTTCAAATGCATCATGTAGATTGCACTTGCCCCAATTCAGCATTTAGAGATTGTCTTACTAAAAATGATTTGCAGACTGCATGGGATCCCATGCTTATCCCAGGTTCCTAAATTCAGGGTTTTATTAGGAGGCATAATAAAATCCAGAGGTTTATATCATTCCTAGCAGGTGTGTTTAGAGCAAGACTGGATCTCCAAGGAATCGGAAGAACAATATGGAGCTAGGAACTCATCGTTCTTTTCTTTTTATAGGGAGGAGAGGCAGAGGAAGAGAGAGAGAATCTTAAGCAGACTCCAGAACCCAAGGGAGGCTCCTTTTCATAACTAGAATGGAACTGCTTAACCCGCTTAGCTGACTTAGCCACCCAGGTGCCCCAGAATTCATCATTCTTGCTGCAACCCCACAGTTGGTAGGGGTCTAAAGATATGTATTCACTCAAGTATTTGCTCAGTCCCAGCTCTGTGTCATATTCCAGCACTGCAGACAGTAGTAACTATGAAATGCGAGGTCCCGGAACTCATGGAGCTCACATTTTGGTGGAAGAGACGGACAATAAAAAAATAAACCACACAGTATGACATTAGGTAAAGGAAATTAAGAAAAGGGGATCTGGAGTCACAATGAGAGATCTGCATAGATAGGAAGGGCCTTTGCAGAAGTAACATTTGGACAAAGAAATTCAAGAAGAGAGAGAACAGGGAATAGGAAAAACAGAAGCACAGATGTAAGAGCAAATGCAAAGACCCCAAGGCTTAGCATATTTGGGGAACAAATGAGCACCAATGTGCTTAGAAAGAAGTAACGAAAGAAGTGTTGTAGAAGGTAGGTCAGAAAAGTAGGCAGGGACCAAACCATGGAGAGCCTCTTGGGCCTCTGTACAAATATTTCATTTAGTAATATAATATGTTCCATATCATAATATAATATGATTTGCCACTTTTAAAGATTGTTCTACTGGAAACAAGGCATGAGATTGGAGGTTATTAAGTAGCACAGGCAATGATGACTTTAACAAGCAAGTTGGGTGCTGGTAGGCTTGTGAGAAGTGGTTGGAACAGAATTACGTTTTGAAAATAGAGATGGCAGGATTTGGGATGTGGGGGAAAGAAACATTTCAAGAACATCTCCTAGGTTTGTAGCCTTAGTAACTAGGTGGATGGTGATGTCATGTACTGGAGGAGTGGATTGGATAGCTTCTCTCACACCAGAATGTGAGCTACATGAAGTCTTGGACCTTGCGTGTCTTGGTTATTACCGTATTGGATGGCTGAGGTCTCTCCTCAGATGCTTTCTGCCTTCCCACTCTTCTTGCCCTGTGGTCACTTGCCCAGCCTCAGCTGCTGCTGGAACAGCCAGCCGTGCATGGGCAGCAGAGTTCTGCCTCCTGACGTTGACCACGTTGCGATGATTTGGGTTTCTCGAGACTACAAGAAGGTCTAGGTGAACAACACAGCCATTTGGAGGCATTAACTCAATGGACCAGTGGGAGCCTGCCCAGTAGGAGACAGGAGATGTGACTGAGCCTATAGATAAATCCCTTCTCCTTTAATCTTTTCAGAGACAAACGACCAAATGGTGTAGTGACAGGGCTGCATCTTATTGTGCCTCATGAAGCATTTGCCAGCTTGGTAACTCACCACCTTGTATTTGTACCCTAACTTCCTCATCTCACTTTCCATTTTCCTTACTCTCATTGCAAGGGGATCACACCTTCCATTAAACCGTAAGTCTTGTCTTGGGTTCTGTCTTCAAGGGAACCTGAGCTGAGGCGGAAGAAATACAAACTTCAGTTAAGTTTGAGCTATCTGTTAAACATCCAAATGAAGATGTTGAGTAAGAAGTTGGGTATGTGAGTCGAGAGTTCAGAGAGAAGGTCTGGGTAGATCAGGGTTTGTCAGCCTCAACACGTTCATCTTTGGGATGGATCCTTTTGGGTTGTAGAGGGCATTTCTGTTTTGTTATCCTGTGAAGTTTAGGATGTTCAGCAGCATCCCTGGCCTCTACTCACTAGCTGCTAGTAGCTACCTGCTCCCAGTTGTGACAACCAAAAATGTCTCTAGACATTGCCAACTGTCCCCTGAGGGATAAAATCACCCCCACTAGGAACTACTGGGGTTGATGGTAGTTAAAGCCAGAGCACTGGACTAGAGCACTTGGACATGAAGATAGAAAGAGAAAAGGAAATGTTCAGGAATGGCACTTCAGGATATCCTGATTTTAGGAGTCAAAACAGAGGAAAGAGCCAGTAAAGAATGACCGGTAAGGTAGACGAACCAAGATAGTGTAGGGTCCGTCAAAGAAAATGAGTAGCATTTTCAAGAAAGACAGATTAAGTTTGTTAAATACTGCTGATAGAATGAATAGAATGGGGAACTTGCAATTTACTATTGGATTGAGAAAATTTGACTTGATAAGAGATTGAGAGAGAAGAACTGAGGACAGTGGGAAAAATCAACTCGTGGAATCTGGGGGTCAATGGGGAAAAGAAAAATGAAGTAAAAGCTGAGGGAAGATAAAGAGGGGCAAGACTTTTTTTTAAAGATGAGAACTCTTACATCATGTTTGTATGCTGATGGGAATGATTGATGCAGTAGAAAAGGAAAAATTGGAGCAATGTTCTTGAGAAGGCAAAAGGAGAATGGGGTCGAAGATCCAAAAGAAGGACAGTTAGTCTATAGAGAGTGGAAGACGGAAAGCAGAGCTCAGACACAAGTAGTTTAGTAGATGTGGCTGTGAGGATTGGTAGACTGTTACTTACGCAATCAGAAGTAATTTCCCCAGTGAAGAGGGAAGCAAAGTCATCAACTAAAAGTGAAGATGAGAAGGAGGTCTTGAAAGATGGGGGAGGGGCAGGAAATGTGAAATGACCACCCAAAAAGAATAGGAAAGTGAAAGGATTAGGAAATGTAGCAGGATTGCCTGGTAATACCATGCTCACTTGTGGTGAGGAAACATGCATTTCAGTGATCAGTCCCTGAGTATTGGAGATAAACTTGGAAGTGAGTCATTATAGAATTAGTTCTGATGATCTTTTATGGGAAAATGTGAAACTAGTTCTAAATATAACCTCCTTCTTAGGATGGATCTCTTAAGTGCTAGGTAGTGGTAAGGCAAGATGAGACATGAGAAGTGGTCTTACTAGGCAAGGATATGCCCAGTGGACTCCCCTTAGATTCTGCTGAGGGCAATGTCACAAGCAGAGGAATGGAGGTCTTTAACGTATGAGGTATAACTGTAAATAGTAAAATAGAACCACTAGCAGGCAGGAAGGAAAGTTCAGAAGTTCACCAAGGGCTTAAGGTGACAATGAATGGTATGGATGGCTCCATTAATCATGGGTCCGCTTGATGACATTGGGCTTATCTATGGATGGGTTCCAAGGGTCTGTGAACCTTCTCAAATTTTATACACATTTTTGGTACATGTAAATAATCTTATTTCTGAGGACCAGGCTTATAACTGATTTTTTTGGTCAAAATCTCAAAGGGAGATTATCCTGGAAGAGTTAAAACCTCAGTTTTTAAGTCAGAGATGACTTCTAATTCAATAGCTCAAATCTTAGACAAGTCACTCCAATCATTTCACATTTCTGTCTCCTTATTTGTAAAAAATGTAGTGTCTGTATAATAGGCTGTTGTGAGGATAAGATACAAATGGAGTACTGATCAGTAGTGTCTGGCATAGAGTTCAAGTTCAATGAAATGCCAACTTTGAGAAAAAGCGACCAGAGAGATCAGGAATCATTGCATTAGACAGATTTCTGGTAAACATTCACTGAAGGCAGAGCAGCTCCTAGAAACTCAAGAATAAGAAAAAAGAACAAATGTAATGCCTACCATTGAGAATCCTTACAGCCAACTTCAATTTTCAAACATAGCAGAATAGATGGTATAGGACATTTCCTATCACAATAAACAACTCGGAAAACTGGATAAAATATAGGAGGCAGCACTAGGCAGTATGCAAGAGGGAACTTCTTATTGTTAAGTTAGTTTGAGTTGAGCTTGCTCATTAAATCTCATTAAAGTACTTCTCACTAAGGATTTTAAAGGGACTTGCAAAGTATTATGGGTAATATTTGGAGATATGATTTAGAGGCAAGGGCTCATGTCAGTTATATCTCCTCCTGATAATAGAAGCCAAAACTTAAACCCAAATGGCTTACATTTAAAAAGATAATTCACTGGCTAAGAAAACTGAGCATGTTGGGAACAGATCTGCAACTTCGGGAAAGGCTATATCCAGCACTCAGCGTTTATGGCCAGGATCTTTTTGCTTTCTTTCTTTCTTTCTTTCTTTCTTTCTTTCTTTCTTTCTTTCTTTCTTTCTTTCTTTCTTTCTTTCTTTCTTTCTTTCTCCATTTCTCCATTTTCCTTTATGGATGCAGACTCTATTCTCCAGCATGGCTACCAGAAACTCCATAGACTGTATACTTTGTATCTGGTGGGAAATAAGTCCAATTCTCTGATGGCTCAAATAAGAGCTTTGGAGTTAAGTCTTAGTGACCCTGATTGTCCTGACTGGTGTTGTTAACTCATCTCTGAGCCAATCACTGCAGCCATGAAATTGGGATGTACTGACTGGAGATGGATGTGGGTAATCTCACCCAAACTATGTGGAAGGAAATTCCAGAGTGCTGGTGAAAAAGGTAGGAAAGAACTGCATGCTAAGGAGGTAATAAAGAGAGCTAAGGGTGGCTCTCAGGTCTCTGACTTGGGCATCTGGGAGAAAAATGCACTTCATTTTGTGCACTTCAGGAACACTTCAGGAAGGTCAGTTAATATAAGCAATATAGTGAGATATAGGTCATTGGCTGTCTTAAAAATGCAGTTTCAAGGGAGTAGTGGAAACAGAGGCCAGATTGTAGTAGTCAAAGAATGAATGGAGTGGGCAAGTGATGTTAGAATGAATAAAGCATTCATTGGAGATCTTGGAACTAGAAAGCAAGAGAGAATTGGGGTAACCGCTAAAAGGGACTGTGAGATTGAGGAAACTTCTTTTGTCTTTTTTAATGTGGGAGAGATTTGAGTATGTTTAAATCCTGAAGATGACAAGTGGAAAAACTCTAAGGAAGAGCAAGGTTGAAGATGTAGGCTAGAAATGGGGTAATTAATGGAGCAAGATTCCTAGGAATGATAAGAAGGGCAATACAGGGTATAGCTAGAAAATGTAATCTTACGGGAGAGTAAAGGACCTTTTTTCATTGTGATAGAGTTGGAAGAGGGGAGGACTGATGGAAATGCATTACTGTATCTGTGATGGGAGTGTAAATTCAGGAAACTCAGGGATAGTCCATCTGAAGTTTTCTAGTTCTCAGTGAAGTAGAAAATATTAACTTACTAATGGACATACAACAGGAGACATTGAAAGGTAGAAGATAGTCACAAAGAAGAGTGTTTAGGAAAACATATGGAACCCTCCCATTTTGTCACATGTCATCTAAAGATGCCATAGTCTAATACCATGAAGACCCAATCTTCTTATGGTCAATCATAGATATAATCAGAATCCAATGACAGGAGTAATATATTTCTTAACCATTGGCCATTAGATAACTTTCCAGTTTAGTCCAACTCCTCAGCTGGAATCTCAGAATTCACTTTTCCCCTGGTTGTTCCTGTCCTTCTTGTTTATTCTTCTGGCTTCCTTTCAGGACTCATCCCTGAAAGGGCCTTTCTTCTATTTTGTCCTTTGTGTCTGAACCTATGTTTATGTGTCTCCCAACAGGGCAGTGGTAATATCCTCAGAAAGGATCACCTCAAGGAAAGCCAACTTCTATCTTGCTAATGATGATCCTCTCCCATATGGAACCAAATGTGCAGTTTTGGAAAAGGCCCCCCCTCGCCCCAGAGATGAGATGGGGAGGGGTGAAGGAATGAAAAGTGCACCTATAGCTGAGTCTCATAAAAGTACTGAGGCCCCATTGAGGTCAGAAACCAGGAATTTGAAGAAATGCCAATTTGTGTGTTTGTATAGGTTTTTCCCAAAAAAGCTTTAGCATCTCAGATGTTAAATGGAAAAGGAGGTTGGCACTATTGATGGCACAAAAAAAAGTTGTTAAAATGGTGTGTTTGCCTAGCAGGTACAAATAGATTAGAGCATCAGAACACAGATTATAATTTCTAACCAAAAATACGTATACTGGGAGTGTTTACTTCTCAAAACATTCTGGGATAAGACTGCATCTGCCTGGACGGCATAGAGCTTTGAGGTCTCTGATGCCTAATTTTCCCTGTGTTGCAGCAGACCCAAAAATGCTTTCAGAGGTAACATTTACCCTGCTCTAAACATTCATTTAACCCTATAACTTACCAAATGGTAGCCACAAAACTTTATATTCATGAAACATTGTTGGAAAGACATAAAATACAGACATTTTTTTAGAGCCTCACTCTCCAACATGATAGCCACTAACCACATGTGGCTTCTATATTTAAATGAAAAGAAGAGTTCGAGTTCAGCTCTTCAGTCCCCTGGCCACATGTTCAGTACTAAATAACCACACGTGGCTGGTGATTGCCACACTGGACGATGAAGAACATTCCTACCATTGCGGAAAGTTCTGCTGGTCAATATTGCTTTAAAGTTTCTACACTTCGCTCAGTTTAGGCCTTCAGCGAGGTCTCTCAAGGGCAGTGTGGTTTGTATCCCTCCTATGATTGCTTTTATCCCTTTAGCTTACAATGAGGAACATTACAATGAGATACCGTCCTATAAATTCATGGTGGTAGGTATTGTCACAACCTTGTGAAGGGTATCATCCACCATATTATATGGTATCTTCTTTTATAAGGGTCCCCAAAAATCTTATTTTCAGTATCAGACTTAGGAATCTCTTACACATTGCATTGTGATTCTTAAAGTTGATTCATTTGCCTTACTGTCTTCAGGCAAAACTTGGAGCCACATTTGCAGCCTTCCTTCAGGAACCAAATAGGACTCCTGGTGTGTGTGTGTGTGTGTGTGTGTGTGTGTGTGTGTGTGTGTGTGTGTGTTTTGCCTTCATTTCCCTACACGATTTATTTTATACTTCTGGGGTGCATGTACATTTCAAACTACCGAAATCTTTCCTGTCATGGAAGTAAAATGTAAGTAAATAGATCCATTATGTGCATGCATGTACACACTTTCATTAACAATTCAGAAATGTGTCCTTGGGTTGAGCAAAAACAGTCTCTTAAACTTATCCCCTTAAGCATCCTAATTCCTTGTTTCTGGTCTCTTTCTCAGCCACCTTAGCACAATGGTCTATTACATTGTTATACATAACAAATCAGTCATAAATAAGGTGTCCATGTTATAAGACAAATATTTAAACCTTTATGAGAGTATTAGGTTTCTGAACACCTCTCCTACTGATATGTAGCTGTTGCTGGTAGTGATAGGCAGGGAAGGATCTGGCCTGCATTGTGGTAACTGTAGTGGTTTCCAATGTAAATGCAGTGTTTCTATGAATAGTATACAATTAAAAAAAAATTCCAGAGATATACAAGTAAAATACTGTTGCTCTGACTCACACAGTGGAAACTTCTAACATGCTACTCTCAACTCTCTCACTAATTAAGTGACATACCCACATTACCCACATGCTGCTTTGAGGCACAAATGAGTACTATGTTTAATTATCCAGCATAGAGATAGGGATGTCATAGAAAGATTGAATTCATAATTTCCAAACCCATTTTGCTCCTTCTCATAAGAAAAAAGTTCTGAATGGCTTGCACTTTTCTTCCTTTTATCCCTCTTATCAATTAACTCTTTGCAGTACTGGATACTTACTAGGGATGTGTCTTTATACCGTGGAAAAGGCAAGAAAAAAGGCATTCTGCATATCCTCCATAAATGTATACTCTTCTTTGTTGGAGATAAGACTTATATGAATGTGAAATGACAGCCTCCAAAGGCAATCTGGTGAGTGGTTCAATCTAACATATCCTATCAGGTGTTTAGGATGGGGAAACACAAGAGCTTATCAAGACAGCCAGCTGGGCAGCTTTGCAGGAGCTGTGGTCTTCAAAGGATCCTCAAAGCAGAAGAGAAGGGGACAATTCACAACAAAAGGAAGGCCAGAGCAAAGAGGCAGACATGGGAATGTCCTGTTTCAGGGGACAGTGGACAGGTCACGCTGGCAGAAGCACACTCAAGTGAGATTCCAATGAGATGCTAAAACAGGCAAGAGGGAAATGAAAGACCAAGGAGAGGACTGTGAAAATCCTACCCACTCAATAATTCACCCTTGAACAACCAAATGTCAAGAGTATTCTATCAATTGTTTTTAGGCTCAGAAGGAAAATGAGAGCCAATTTGCAGTTTTCAGTGATACAGTAAAAGAAGGTGGGTTCTTGATAGCAGGTATCATCCAATGCATGGTAATGAACTGTTTTAAATCATTATCTTTGTACTAAATACTTTTCAAAATTCTGTCATATATATTTTTTAATCATCAGACAAATCCTTGGAGGTAGGGAAGGCAGGTATTTATTTTCCTAATATGGTAAGAACACTGAGTAGGAAGAATTCATGTGGCCTTGACTCATCCATGTTCACATGGACAATGGTGGACCAAAGCAGCAAATACGGGCTTAAACTCCCAGCTTAATTATTTTCTCACTGCACCAAACTGTTTTGAATTGCTGCTAATTCACTTTTTCCCCCCAAATATGTTTATTTTATCTTCAGTGTTACAAGATTTATTGTTCATGCACCACACCCAGTGTTCCATGCAATACGTGCCCTCCTCAATACCTACCACCAGTCTCACCCAACCCCCCACCCTGCACCTCCTAAACCCTCAGTTGCTCAGAATCCACAGTCTTTCATGGTTCATCTCTCCCTCTGATTTCCCCCCATTCACCTTTCCCTTCCTTCTCACAATGCCCTCCAAGTTTTTCTTTATGCTCAGCACATAAGTGAGACCATAAGGTAATTGGTTCTCTCTGCTTGACTCATTTCACTCCGCATAATATCAACATGGATGTTGATACAAAAGTTGGATATTCGTCCTTTCTAATGGAGGCATAATATTCCATTGTATATATGTACCATATCTTCTTTATCCATTCATCTGTTGAAGGGCATCATGGTTCTTTCCACAGTTTGGCAATTGTGGCCATTGCTGTTATGAACATTGGGGTACATGTGGCCCTTCTTTGTACTGCATCTGCTTCTTTGAGGTAAATACCCACTAGTGTGACAGCAGGGTCATAGGGTAGCTTTATTTTTAATTTCTT
>CM053611.1:25112666-25129047 GCA_028646535.1 Procyon lotor | reverse complement strand
CAGATTTAAAGTGAGGGGATGGAAAACAATTTATCATGCTAATGGACATCAAAAGAAAGCTGGGGTGGCAACTCTTATATCAGATATATTGGATTTTAAGCCAAAGACTATAATAAGAGATGAGGAAGAATACTATATCATACTTAAAGGGTCTGTCCAACAAGAAGATCTAACAACTTTAAATATCTATGCCCCTAACACGAGAGCATCCAGTTACATAAACCAATTAAAAACAAAATCAAAGAAACACATCAACAATAATAGTAGGGGACTTTAACCCCACCCCTCAATGAAATGGACAGATCATCTAAGCCAAAGATCAACAAGGAAATAAAGACTTTAAATGACACACTGGACTAGATAGACATCACAGGTATATTCAGAACATTCCAGCAACAGAATACACATTCTTCTCTAATGCACATGGAACATTCTCCAGAATAGGTCACATCCTGGGTCACAAATCAGGTCTCAACTGGTACCAAAAGCTTGGGATCATTGCCTGCATATTTTCAGGCCACAGTGTTCTGAAACTAGAACTCAACCACAAGAGAAGAGTTATAAAGAACTCAAATACATGGAGACTAAAGAGCATCCTACTAAAGAATGAGTGGGTCAACCAGGAAATTAAAGAATTTAAAAAATTCATGGAAACAAATGAAAATGAAAACACAACTGTTCAAACTCTTTGGCACACAGCAAAGGCTGTCCTGAGAGGAAAGTATATAGCAATACAAGACTTTCTCAAGAAACAAGAAAGGTCTCAAGTACACAACCTAACCCTACACCTAAAGGAGCTGGAGAAAGAAGAGCAAAGAAAGCCTAAACCCAGCAACAGAAGAGAAATAATAAAGATCAGAGCAGAAATCAATGAAATAGAAACCACAAGAACAGTAGAACTAATCAACGAAACTAGGAGCTGGTTCTTTGAAAGAATTAATAAGACTGATAAACCCCTGGTCAGACTTATCAAAAAGAAAAGAGAAAGGACCCAAATTAATAAAATCATGAATGAAAGAGGATAGATAACAACCATCACCAAAGGAATACAAACAATTATAAGATCATATTATGAGCAACTGTACGCCAGCAAATTTGACAACCTGGAAGAAATGGATGCATTCCTAGAGACATATAAACTACCAAAACTGAACCAGAAAGAAACAGAAAACCTGAACAGACCCATAACCAATAAGGAGATTGAAGCAGTCATCAAAAATATCCCAACAAACAAGAGCCCAGGGCCAGATGGCTTCCCAGGGGAACTCTACCAAACATTTAAAGCAGAATTTTTCTTTCTCCTATTCTCCTATTCTCCTGAAACTGTTCTCCTATTCTCCTGAAACTGTTCCAAAAAATAGAAATGGAAGGAAAACTTCCAAACTCATTTTATGAGGCCAGCATTACCTTGATCCCAAAAACCAGATGAAAGACTTCATCAAAAAGGAGAATTATAGACCAATATCCTTGATGAACGCGGATGCAAAAATTCTATCCAAAATACTAGCCAATAGGATCCAACAGTATAGTAATTACTGTACTGTGATAATACTGATAATACTGTGATTATTCACCACAACCAAGTGGGATTTATTCCTGGGCTGCGAGGTTGGTTCAACATCCACAAATAAATCAATGTGGTACAATACATTAATAAAAGAAAGAACAAGAACCATATGATATTCTCAATAGATGCTGAAAAAGCATTTGACAAAGTACAGCATCCTTTCTTGATCAAAACTCTTCACAATGTAGGCATAGACATAGACAATATCATCAAAGCCATCTATGAGAAACTGACAACGAATATCATTCTCATGGGGAAAAACTGAGAGCTTTTCCCCTAAGGTCAGGAACAAAACATGGATATCCACAATCACTGCCACTATTCAACATAGTACTAGAAGTCCTAGCCTCAGCAACCAGACAACAAAAAGAAATTAAAGGCATCCAAATCGGCAAAGAAGTCAAACTCTCACTCTTTGCAGATGATATGATACTTTGACTCCACTCCAAAACTGCTAGAACTCACAGGAATTCAATAAAGTGTCAGGATATAAAATCAATGCAGAGAAATCAGTTGCATTTCTATACCCCAACAGCAAGATAGAAGAAAGATAAATTAAGGAGTCAATCCCATTTACAATTGTACCCAAGACCATGAGATACCTAGGAATAACCTTACCAAAGAGGCAAAGAATCTGTACTCAGAAAACTATAAAGTACTCATGAAAGAAATTGAGGGAGACACAAAGAAATGGAAAAACGTTCCATGCTCATGGATTGGAAGAGCAAATATTGTGAAAATGTCTATGCTATCTAAAGCAATCTATACATTTAATGCAATTCCTATCAAAATACCATCAATTTGTTTCAAAGAAATGGAACAAATAGTCCTAAAATTTATATGGAACTAGAAAAGACCACGAATAACCAGAACAATGTTGAAAAAGAAAACCAAAGTTGGTGGCATCACAATCCCAGACTTCAAGCTCTATTACAAAGCTGTAATCATCAAGACAGTATGGTACTGGCACAAAAACAAGCACAAAGATCAATGGAACAGAATAGAGAGCCCAGAAATAGACCCTCAATTCTATGGTCAACTAATCTTCGATAAACCAGTAAAGAATGTCCAGTGGAAAAAAAGACAGTCTCTTCAACAAATGGCGTTGGGAAAATTGAACAGCCACATGTAGTAGAAGAATGAAACTGGACCATTTCCTTACACCACACACAAAAATTGACTCAAAATGGATGAAAGACCTCAATGTGAGATAAGAATCTATCCAAATCCTTGAGGGGAACATAGAAAGCAACCTCTTCGACCTCAGCCACAGCAACTCTTCCTAGAAACATTGCCAAAGGCAAGAGGAGCAAGAGCAAAAATGAACTATTGAGACTTCATCAAGATCAAAAGCTTTTGCACAGCATAGGAAACAGTCAACAAAACCAAGAGACAACTGACAGAATGGGAGAAGATATTCACAAATAACATGTCAGATAAAGGGCTAGTATCCAAAATCTATAAAGAACTCATCAAACTCAACATCCAAAGAAGAAATAATCTGATCAAGAAATGGACAAAAGACATGAACAGACATTTCTGCAAAAAAGACATCCGAATGGCCAACAGACACATGAAAAAGTGTTCAACATCACTCACCATCAGGGAAATACAAATCAAAACCACAATGAGATACCACCTCACACCAGTCAGAATGGCTAAAATTAGCAAGTCAGGAAATGACAGATGTTGGTAAGGATGTGGAAAAAAGGGAACCCTCCTACACTGTTGGTGGGAATGCAAGCTGGTACAGCCACTCTGGAAAACATATGGAAGTTCCTCAAAAAGTTGAAAATAGAGCTACCCTAAGACCCAGCAATGGCACTACTGAGTATTTACCCTAAAGATACAAATGTAGTGATCTGAAGAG
The DNA here is from genome assembly GCA_028646535.1 of Procyon lotor. Taxonomy (NCBI): domain Eukaryota; kingdom Metazoa; phylum Chordata; class Mammalia; order Carnivora; family Procyonidae; genus Procyon; species Procyon lotor. The sequence continues at coordinate 25,125,610 of CM053611.1, read as the reverse complement.
ACACGTGCACCCCAATGTTTATAGCAGCAATGTCCACAATAGCCAAACTATGGAAAGAACCTAGATGTCCATCAACAGATGAATGGATAAAAAAGATATGGTATAGACATACAATAGGATACCATTGTATCCCATTATCCCGTATCCCATATCCCATATCTCATGGGATGCCAATGATGGCAGCCATCAAAAGAAACAAAATCTTGCCATTTGCAACAACCTAGATGGAGCAGAGTGTATTATGCTGAGTGAAATAAGTCAACCAGAGAAAGACAATTATTATATGATCTCTCTGATATGAGGAATTTGAGAGGCAGGGCAGGGGGTTGTGGGTGTAGGGAAGGAAAAAATGAAACAATATGGCATCAGGAGGCAGACAAACCATAAGAGACTCTCAATCTCATGAAACAAACTGAGAACTGCTGGGGGGTGGGGAGGTAGGGATAGGTTGGCTGGGTTATGGACATTGGGGAGGGTATGTGCTATGGTGAGTGCTGTGAATCATCAGTCTTACCCTGGGGCAAGTAATACATTTTATGTTAAATACACACACACACACACACACACACACACACACACACACACAGACATATAAAGAAAAGACCTAATTTTCTCCCACTTTGAAACTCTGTTATGCATCAAATGTAAATATACATATGGATTTGTTTCTGGGCTCCCTCTTCTGTAGTACTGGTTTATGGTTTATTTTTTGTATACTTTGGCCAATTCTACAGTATTATTTAATAAATATAGATTCGTAGCCATTCCCAACATCCTTCCCTTTTCAGTAGTGTCTCAGATTTTCTTGGACTTCTGCTTCTTCATATACATTATGCCAAATGCCATTAAAACAAAACAAAGCTGGGCACCTGGGTGGCTCAGTTGGTTAAGCAACTGCCTTGGGCTCAGGTCAGGATCCCAGAGTCCTAGGATCAAGACCCACATTGGGCTCCCAGCTCCATGGGGAGTCTGCTTCTCCCTCTGACCTTCTCCCTCCTCTCTCAAATAAATAAATAAAATCTTTAAAAAAAAACACAAAGTTAAAACAAAACAAAACAAAAAACCCTCACAGAACTTGAGGCTTTTTTTTGCTTTGAATCTAAAGATCAATTTTAGGGAAATGAACATTTTGAGTATTCATCCATACACAAATAAATATCTCCACTTATTTAGGTTTTCATTAACGTCTTTCAATTACAGTTGTATAATTTTCACCATAAAAGTCCTCAATAAAGGGCGCCTGGGTGGCTCAGGCGTTGGGCGTCTGCCTTCGGCCCAGGTCAGATCCCAGCGTTCTGGGATCGAGCCCCGCATCGGGCTCTCCACTCTGCGGGAAGCCTGCTTCTCCCGCTACCATTCCCTCTGCTTGTGTTCCCTCTCTCGCTGTGTTTCTCTCTGTCAAATAAATAAAATCTTTTAAAAAAAAAAAAGTCCTCAATAACATTGGATTCATTTGTAACCACTTAGCTTTTTATGCTATTGCAAATGATATAATTTTTAAACAATTTCCAACTATTGGTGGAGTAGAAAAAAGCAATTGATTTTTTATTTTGATCTGTACTCAGCAAACTTGCTAAATTCTCATTTGAGTTTTCCAGGTTGGAAATAACAGCATTTGCAAATAAGAACAGTTTTAGTTCTTTCTGTATTAACCTTACACTGTTATTTTTTTTTTCTTGCTTTATTGTGCTATCCAGGTTTCCAGTACATTGACTAGAAGTGGTGATTGGAATTGATTTTAACGTTAGTCCATAAAGCATAATACCCATATATGTACAATTATATATGTAATTTTTGTTTTAGAGTACATATATATAATTGTATAACCTTTTAGAGTAGATAACTTGTATATATGTATGATTATATATGTAATCTGTGTGTTCATATATAAATATATAAACATAAAGATTATATTTGCTACATATATGCATTACTCTTTATATGTATATTACTCCTTACCAGGTTAAAGAAATTCATAATATTAGCTTTCTAATATTAGTTTCTTAATAATTTCTATAATGAGTGGATGTTGGATTTTAATTACCAATTTTTTTGCATTTTTTGTGATAATTATATTTTCCTCTTTTAATCTATTAATTTGGTGAATCTAATTACTTTTATTGTTAAACAACCCTGGCATTCTTCAGATAAACCCAAGTTTGTTAGTTTTGTTGTCCTATTATATGAGTTAGAATTTTTAATCTATATTTATAAATAAGATTGGTTTATAATTTTCCTTTCCCAACTTGTCCTTAGTAGGCTTAGGTATCAAGGCTATGCCAGCCTCATAAGATGAGTTAAGGAGTCTTTATTCTTTGTATGGGTGTATTATGAATAGTTTTGTGAGATTGAAAAAATTTGTATTGAATTTTGGTATTTCATTGGTAAAATTAACTAAGCCTGATGTTTTCTTTAGGGGAAGATTTTAACTATTAATTTGATAACTATTATAAGATAACAGGATTAATCAAGGTGCTTATTTCTTTTGAATTGGTTTTAGAATACTTACATATACCCTAAGAAATCTAAATTTTCAAATTTGTTGGACAGAATTTGTGAATGGTATCTTCTTATGTTTTTAATAATTTTTTAAAGGGTTTATTTATATATTTATTTATTTGACAGAAATCACAAGTAGGAAGAGAGTCAGGCAGAGAGCGAGGAGGAAGCAGGCTCCCCCCTAAGCAGAGAGCCCGATGCGGGGCTCACTCCCAGGACCCTGAGATCATGACCCAAGCCAAAGGCAGAGGCTTTAACCCAGTGAGCCACCCAGGCAACCCCTTATGTTTTAAATTATGCAGAATTTGTAATTATACCTATTTTATTCCAAATATTGTTTATTATCCCCTTCTTTCGATCAATTGCCCATCAAATTTGTCAATTTCGTTAGACTTTCCAAAGAACCAATTTTACATTTGTTAATCCACTTTATGTATGTATCCTTTCTTTTCCATCAATTTCTATTCTTTATTCCTTTTTGAATCTTATACTTTTCATTAAAGTCATTTTTCTTCTTACTGAAGTACATTCTTTAGTACAGGTCCTCTGTCATTGAACTTACAGTTTTTGTTAGAAAATGTCTTTACCCCTATTCTTGAATGTATTCTAGGTTAGCAGTTATTTTCTTTTGGCTTTTCATTGTCTTATTTATTTATTTATTTATTTAGTCTCTTGTTGCGTTTATTGAGAAGACCAGTGTTGGTCTTACTGCTGTTCCTTTAATGGTAATATGTCTTCTTCATAACAAGTGCCCTGCTTATACCTCATCACCCATTTATCCCATTGTAAGTGGTGAGTCACTAAATTCTACTCCTGAAACCAACATTGTACTATATGTTAACTAACTATAATTTAAATAAAATTTTGAAACAAAAAAAAAACTAAAAAAAAAAATAAAAGTAATATGTCTTTTTTTTTTCTTTTGATACATTTACAATTTTCTCTTTGTCTTTAGCTCTCAGAAATTTCCCTCTGGTAAGCCTACATGTGGATTTATTCTTGTTTATTCATTTTGTGTACTTTATTAGGTATTTTGAATATGTGAACTAATGTCCTTCATTGGCTGTTTTCTTTTCAAATACTATTACTCTTTTACACCCTGCTCCTTCTGGAACTCTATTTTCTAAATTTCCTTACCTTTTTTTCCATATTTTCTACCTTTTTGCTTTTCTATGTTAAAATTGAAATTTATTTTAATCCATTTTCTCCCTTTATCTTATTTTTTTAAAGATTTTATTTATTTATTTGACAGAGAGAGAGAGAGTGCAAGAGAGGGAACACAAGCACAGGAAGTGGGAGAGGGAGAAGCAGGCTTCCTACAGAGCAGAGAGCCTGATGCGAGGCTCTATCCCAGGACCCTGGGATCAGACCTGAGCCGAAGGCAGACGCCCAATGACTGAGCTACCCAGGCGCCCCTCTCCCTTTATCTTAGTAATTTAGTACATAGTAATTAGTGTCTTACAATTTCCCCCTTTATCTGAGTAAATCCCACATCCTACTTCTCTGTTGAAATTCCACCTACTTAGTTTTATTTCTAGTGATTATGTTTTTTGATTCCAGGAATTTTATTAGTTCTTTCCAATCTGCTAAGTTACTTTTTCAGTAACTTTAGCCACTTATAGCCCTTGAGATAGATAGATAGATAGATAGATAGATAGATAGATAGATAGATAGATAGATAAATAGATAGATAAATAGATAGATAGATACATTTAAATGTATGTTTAATGTATGTATAAAAATATATACATACATTTAAAGATTTTATTTATTTTATTTGACAAAGAGAGAGAGAGATCACAAGTAGGTGGGGGGGAGGGGAACGCAGGCCCCCCGCTGAGCAGAGAGCCTGATGCAGGGCTCGGTCCCAGGACCCTGAGATCATGACCTGAGCCGAAAGCAGAGGCCTTAACCCACTGAGCCACCCAAGGACCCCTACTTTTATAATTTTTAGCCAAAATAAGGCATAGTTCTTTTATAATCTGTGTCAAATAATTCTAATGTCTAAAATCTTTGTGGGTCAATTCCTATTGTTTGTCATTTTTCTGCTGATCCTCATTCATATTACCGTGTACCTATTCTGTGCCTAATTGTGTTTTACTGTGCACTGTTCACTAACCTTACAAAAGGCAGTGGGGAGTGGGGGGAAATGTTGAGGCCTAGGATAAAGTGTATCATCATCCGGAAAGTATTTTGTTTGTTTTTCCAGGATCTGGGGGTAATACCATCTAAGATTGACTTCAACCAAGTTCGCTGCTTAAGGTTCCCTAGACCACCTAGACAGTATCAATGCCAGCCTCAAGTACCTGGCAAGGTCATCTTGTATCCACAACCTCCCAGCCATTGTTTGTTTTCCTCACCTCTGTTCCTCTTCCCATGCTGGCATCTGTGCCACTTTCCCTGGGGTTCAACTTATGGCTAGGCTTACTTTTAGCTCCTCTTACTCTGATGTCATATCCTTTCAGATTGGGTCTTAGCTAAATAGAGGGAAGGGTTCCCTGTTAGAGAGACCTCCCACCTGGGGGTGAGACTGAGTCCTTGACTCCTTCCCCTTCACCACTTATGTCTGCCAAAACTGAAGCCCAGGATCAAGAATACATCAGAGCAACTTGGGAGCTCAGCTTATCTCTCTGTTTCTCACTGTCCCTTAGATGTTTCCTGGTGTTGATTATATATCTTGTCAACAATTTTTGTTTTTAATGACATTCTTTTTTTATTGTAGCCAATTTTTATTCTGTTTAATGGAAAGTTTCGTTCAAATAACTTTACATGCTGTAGGAATTGGAATTAATCACTATCTCTTCTCTATTGCCCAAAAAATAAATGAATTTTTAAATGTCCCTTCAGAAAGCTTATTGCTCTTGAAAATCAATTTTGTAGAGAAGATATCTCTCAAAGGAGGAAGGAAAACAAATAAATAGGAGATAAATGAAAAAGTCTCTGATTTTGAATGTGGTCTTCTAATATATGTGGTTAATAGGTGTTACTGGAAGAACAGAGGGAGAAGAACAAAAGGAAGAAAGAACAAAGTTAAAAAATAGATACAAATAGATATATTCATCACCACTCTAAAGTCTGATAGAAAACCAAAATTATCAGCAGCCTTACACCATTATTTCACGCTGAACGTGAATCACGATGTTTCAAATAAATGGACTCTATCATATTATGATTCTATCCCAGTACTCTGACTAAATGTTTGTAAAGTGCTTATGTAAAGCTTATTAAATGTGCTTGCAAATCTAGGATACTGACTTAAATTACAACAATGGAATGCAGGCAGGATAGATGGAAGAATTTTCCTGGAAGTGAGTATTCTTACACAAACATTTGGTGGAATCTCCTTCACAGATGGTAGTTAAGCTTTTCCATGATTCTATAATTCCTTCTCTCTGTATCTGTATATATATATGGAGTATGTATAATATATGTGTGTGTGTGTGCGTATATGTATATTTTATATATAAAACCTTCCTATCAGTCTTCTGCAGGAAGAATGGGAATGGGCAGAATGCCCCTAGAATTTCATTACAACCTAATGATTCTAGTAATCTAACTCTTCAGAAATCAATGGTTTAACCTCAATTTGGATTAAAAGGAAATCTTCCTAAGAAGCTAGGAGATTGTTTTTAATAGCTATGGGTAATGGAGGAAACCCCTGACATTGTCTTAAGCTCAAATTTCATTGTCACTAAGGCTGCTGTGCAAAAATGGCATTTTAAAGAATCTTAAAATAAATGTCTATTTGAACAAATAGCCAAAATCAGCCTACATTCTGAGATTATCTGAGCTCTCTGGGTCTTTGAGTTTACCTTATTATAATAACATAGTGTCTCTTTTGCATATTTTTGCTGGAATTTCCTTTTGGCAACATCTTCTTCATCCATCACTTCTTGGGTCTGCTATTGTTGGTGGGAAGGGTTTTGGCTTTTATCAATGGGTTCTCTCTGCAGAAGGGCATAAGTGGTTTTGGACATCTAGAATATCTTTTCTCTGGAGACCGGAAGGCTTTACTACCAACGTGTTACAGTTTCAATTTATAAATAGACTTGGAAAATCTCTGGGCCTGAGTATTTTGCACAACCTGTAAAATCTACATCCACCCCTTGAGACCTTCTTTAAGATTGGTAATATGTACTATACAATTGTCCCTACCTCCCAACTCTTTTTTTTTATTTCTTTTAAGATTTTTTTTTAATTTCTATTTATTTGACAGAGACAGAGAAATCACTAGTAGGCAGAGAGGCAGGCAGAGAGAGAGGGGAAAGCAGGCTCCCCGCTGAGCAGAGAGCCCGATGCAGAGCTCCATCCCAGGACCCTGAGATCATGACCTGAGCTGAAGGCAGAGGCTTTAACCCACTGAGCCACCCAGGCGCCCCTATTTTTTTTTTATTTTTAAGATTTTATTTATTTGTTTGACAGAGAGCACAAGCAGACAGAAAAAAGGAAGGAGCAGGCTCCCCCCTGAGCAGAGAGCCCTATGCGAGGCTCCATTCCAGGACCCTGAGATCATGACCTGAGCCGAAGGCAGAGGCTTAACCTAACTCTTAAGCCACCCAGACACCGAAAGTCTTTTTCTTAATTAAGACTATCTCTTGGCTTTATCTATTCATCTGACAGACCCCAAATTTAAATTCGTGTTCTGACCGACACTGTTTTTCATTTATGAATTTATTTTATGAATTTTATGAATTTTATTTTATGAATTTATTTTTAGAAAGCCTTAAAAATTAGAAAAAAATAAATGTGATGAGTTATACATTAAAAAAAGAAGAATATTTCTTGGCTATTTCTAACTTTCTGAGTTTCCATTCATCCAATCTTATTCCCCACTTCTGCTGCATGCACCCCCACCCACCACCCTCTCAGGTCAAAATTTTCGCTCTCCCTCATCCACACCATGTTCATCTTCATTTCCACCTTTGCTTTCTTAGAAAGGGATGGGCACTGGCAGGACTTCCCTGATGCTTCCCTCTTTTGCGTGTCCACCTTTCCCCTCTACCTACTATACTGACTCCCATTGCTGCCCTTATCAGAACCAGAGTTGCTGTCTTTGATTCTTAGTTATCATCCTGAACAGTGCCTTAAAAATACTAGCCTGCAAAAGAATGGGGTGAGTGTTTACTACTACCTCCTGCCATCTCTCTCTCATCCCCATTCCTCAGATATAATAATAGCAGCATTTAAGTATTTTTTAAAAGATTTTATTTATTTATTTGACAGAGAGAGAGATCATAAGTAGGCAGAGAGGCAGCAGAGGGAGAGGGAGAAGTAGGCTCCCCACTGAGCAGAGAGCCCGATGCGGGACTTGATCCCAGGACCCTGAGATCATGACCTGAGCTGAAGGCAGAGGCTTTAACCCACTGAGCCACCCAGGTGCCCCAGCATTTGTTAAGTATTTTAATTGTTTCCTTTAATCCTTGCCACATCTCACTTTACTGATGAAGAACGCAAGATTCATGGAGATTAGTTTCTCCTCAGTCACTCAGTTGTGGAGTTGAGATTCAAATCCAGAAATATCGGGCTCCAAAGCAATTACACTTGACAACTTTTTGGTGACAGGAGATTTTACTTCTCTCTATTCCTTCTCTTTTCCTTCTTTCCAAGAGCCCCTGGTATATAAGTTAGTTATTTAAGATGCAAAGTAGTATAAAACAAAGAGACAGGCTTTGGACCATACAAATCTGAGTTGTAATTATATCTTTAAACTTACTGGTAGCCTGGCTTTGGACAAATGACTTAACTTTTCTGTCCTTTGATTTTTCCTCTCCTAAAATGAGGTCACAGTGCTCTAGAACTCAACACAGTGTGTGACGTATCATTGGCATTCAACAAATGTATATTGATTCATTTTCCCCTCTTTCTTTTTCTTCTTCATCTCCTTCCTTCTTTTTTATTATTTTCTTTAATTCTATCTCAAACTGATCCAAATATCAAGAACTATTAGGGGACAGCTGGGGAAAATTTGAATACTAGATATTTATTGGTGTAATAGAATGATTGTGGTTTTTAGGTATAATAATTATTCCATAGTTGCATTTTTTAAAGAGTCTTCCCTTTTTGAAGCTACTTTTTGAAGTATTTATGGGTGCAATGTTACGATGTCTAGATTTGCTTAAATCACTGTAAAACCCAGTGAAGTTGGGTGTCAGTGGACAGGAATGCATAGGGGTACGGCTGAAACCATATTGGTTTGAGTTGATAACTGTTGAGTCTGAGTGATGAGTACATGGGGATTCATTATACTATCCGTCACCATGTCGTGTATGTTTGAAAATTCCCAAAATAAAACATTTTTCCAAAATGTCCAGTGCAGAAGGTTCAAGCCTCAGTGTCTTCTTCATCTTCACCCAAGTCCCCAGTTCTCCCGAGTGACATTCTGGTCGGCTCTTCTCCTCGCTTTCCCCAGTACCTCCGGGGTTATTCCAGACTCATTCCAGCAGAGCGCCATACCGCCTCAGCCCCCGTAGTTGGCATTTGGACAAAAGTCTCTTCCTGACCCCAGATGGCATCACAGCTTCCTCAGTCTGATCCTGTCAGCATATTTTTTCCAAGCACCTGACTCCGGGATATGGCAGCAATAAAACCAACTGAGATTGTTTGGCCGGTCCCCTCTGGAGCAGGTATTTCCCGTTCTGACGCTGTCATCCATCTGAGCAGGCTGCTTCCAAGAGCTCCAAGATAACAGCCGAGTAAGAATTTCACAGACTGCAGTGCATGCTTTTAGATTTCTGGCCAGAGTGTTCCTGAGGGATGGAGAGCCACTAGGGTAGATGGTATACTGATATTACTGATTATTAATGGGAAAATTGATGCATATAAGCAATTTTATGGGCTGCATTTCATTGCAAAGCTGGCATGAGCGGGAAAGAAAAGGCAAAAAACAAGCACAAGTGGAGTTTATTTACTCTGGTTCTGGTCACTCAGTGGACTCTTTAGGCTAAATAGATCCCAGACTGCAGTTTGATTGAAGTAGAAAGATAAACAGCTGAGTTATCCTGGTCTTGATGATTTCCTAAGAATAAAACAAATGAAAAGAGAGAAGCAAGGTAAGTCAGCCCAGGTCTATGTGAGAGCTGAACCAGAGATCTCTGTGGGTTCCTGCCTGGGAGCACTTCAGTGATGGGCTTTGGAAGTCTGTGGGTGTTTTCCGTGGCATCATAAATTCACTGGGTGTGTTGAGGACCTACCTCCTCTCCTTGGCTTTGGTTTGCTTTTCAGGTACCAGGATGAAATCCTAGTTTTCTTCTTTCTATAATGATGTTTTCAAGAGGCAAGACTTGGAGAACAAGCTTTTTGGTTATTTTTTCTGAGACTAGTATGGACCCTCACTTCCAACGTCACGTGTCATTTCATACTTTAAAGTACTTCAAGTCTCTTCTCTCATTTGAGCCTCACATTCCATAAAGTAAGCAGGTACTATCATCCATATCTGATAACTGGAAAGCTAAGGCTAAGTGATATGGCAACAACGTGACTCATCCAAGGCCACACAGTCTCAGTGGTGCAGCTAGAACGAGAACCCAAATCTCTTGCTCTCTATGCCATACTTTTCCTCTCACACCAAAGTTAACAGTGTCGTGCTCAAAGCCATCAGGATCTTCAAGGAAATGAGCTGGGGAAAGTGGGTCAGGTGTAGGCAGAGTAGATTTCTTTTCTTTTCTTTTCTTTTCTAAGATTTTATTTATTTATTTGACAGAGAGACAGCGAGAGAGGGAACACAAGCAGGGGAGGTGGGAGAGGGAGAAGCAGGCTTTCCACTGAGCAGGGAACCTGATGTGAGGCTTGGTCCCAGGACCCTGAGATCATGACCTGAGCCGAAGGAAGACGCTCAACCAACTGAGCCACCCAGGCGCCCCAACAAAGTAGATTTCTATTAGGCTTGCTCACTGGGAGTTTAAGCTGACAAAATCAGGCAACAATTACCACTGCTAATCATGCTACAGAACAAAGATGAGAACAATAATGATAACGGCCCTAGATAAGTCTGTCTCCTATTGCAGTGCTGAGTGGAGCATGAGCCTCCCTTTCTGCATGGGAGTGAGAACTCTTCAATGCAACAAAGATGCAGTGACAACCTGCTGTGTTTCTACCACTGAGCGGGCAATCACTGTGCTTTCTCATTCAGTTAGATGCAATTTTCCTGCTCCAAACTTTCCTCCCTCCTTTCCCTTCCCCAGTTAACATACAGAGTACCTACTCTGTGCCAGCACTGGGCTGGGCCATGAGGATACCATAATGAAAACTACTTTCCATCTGGATACTACAATATGCTCATTTCCACTTTTGTCACTGTGCCTGAAATGCCCACTTCCCTCCTTTGTGTTAATCCATTCCCTTCATTCTATTACCACGTTGCTCAAAAGCAGCCTTCTCTGCGAAGCTCTTTCCTGCTTACTTCTCCTACCAATTCAGGCCACTCCATTCCTAGCGGACCTCTGTCACTTTTTGATTACAGGTGGCACAATTTTCATTTTGATGCTGAGTAAAAGAACTCAGCCATGGAGTTTTTTCAGGTTGTCTTCTTAATTCCATCAATGTCCATCTGTGTAAGCCTTAGGCAAATCACTTAAACCTTCTGAATCTCAGTTTCACCCATTGGAAAATGGGGATGATAAAAAACTGCCTGATTGACACATAAACTCATGGATGTTGATGGCAGTGGAAAAGTCGAGAGGACAGTACCCACTGATTGGTTTAATATTTATAGAGTTTCCATTAATATAAACCACTAATCTAGATAGGATATAAATCTGTGCTGCTGAAGGCTTACAATAGGGGGACCTGGATGGCTCAGTCAGTTAAGCATCTACCTTCAGCTCAGGTCATGATCTTGGGGTCCTGGGATCAAGCCCCATGTTGGGCTCCTTGCTCAACAGGGAGTCTGCTTCTCCCTCGCCCTCTACTCACTGCTCATGCCTGTCTCTCTCTCTTTTCTCTCCCTCTCAAATAAATACATAAAGTCTTTTTTTTAAAGACTTGCCATACAGTTTGGGAGAAAACACCAACACAAGACTGTGAAGGATGTTGTGAAAGCTTAGAGGAGGGAGGAACAAATTCTGGTTGGGAAGCTCAGGGACAGTATCATGAAATAGATGGCGCGTGAGCTGGACAGTGAGAAACAAGTGTGACTTAGACTTACAGGGTGGTGGGGGAGATGGAAGGACAATATTTGACAATATTTGCAGCAGGAACATTGCAAGCAAATGACCGAGCTGGTGGAGGGAGTGTCGTGCAAGACCCCAAGTGGCATGCCATTTAGTATGACTGAAGTACAAGGGTTCATAAAGAAAAGGAGCCAAGATAAGTCTGATGTATGGATTTGCAACAGATGTTTAAATGCTGGATTTCAGAGTTTAGACTTTATTTGAGAAACCATGTAGAACAATTGAAGCTATTTGAGTATGGGTGTGCTCAAATACAAGGGGATACTTATGGAAGATTCTTCTGGCAGCAAAGCAGAAGTTGGCCTGACAAGAGCGCTAAATAGGTGCAAGTTATGAAGTGTAGTAATAGTCCAATTTGTTCCAATTAAACTGTATTAATATCTTGTTAGTGAGTCTCCTTTCTCTCTCTCATCTCACTAGTCCCATGTGTTCCCACAGCATGTGATGGGGAGCTATTGATCCTAACTGGCTGATGGTTGAGTTCCAGTTCCATGTTTATCCATTCAAGCCCAGTTGCTGTGCAAGGTGTCTGCAAAGGACCAAGCACCTCTAAGCCGAGGGTTCTGGTGCACCTTTCTTCCTTCCACTTTTGCTGTTCAGGTTTTAATTCACAGACACCTGTAGTTTCACAGTCACTTATAAATAGAGATGGTAGAGACATCTGCTGGAAAGAACATCTGGCAAGGCTTTGAGCAGATGTTCCAATCACTGGCATATGGAGCCTGGGACCCCGACTGGCATCTGAGCATTGGAATGCTGAGCCTTCTCTACTCTTTGATAACAGGGTCTGCTGACTCACTGTAAGATGGGAATGACAAAAATTGGCCAGTTTTGCCTATAAATTCACAGGAGATTGTGTTAGAGCATTCAACGCCTCAGAGAATAGGAGCAGACATAGAGCAATAGTTTTTTGTTTGCATGTTTGTTGTCCTTAGGAAAGGGCATAGCACCTATGAACGTTAGAACCACTCATCAGTGGATGGTTACATAAACAGTCTACTTTGTGTGCTGGACCCAGAAAACTAAAAACTTCTCATCCCTTATGTTATAATTTAATAAGAGGACTCCAAACTATCTTCAGTTCATCATAATATCCTAGGTTTCATCACATTTTTGTGGTGGAGGGTCGAGGATAAGGAATACAGGTAACTAAGAAGTAGAGAGAGTAACTAGTGAAGTGTACATAGGCATATATTATAAAATAATAAAAATAGCTACCATTTATTGAGCCCCTACTCTATATCAAGTACTCTGTTGATACTTAACAAATGTGACTTT
>CM053611.1:25091724-25112166 GCA_028646535.1 Procyon lotor | reverse complement strand
AGTTCATCATAATATCCTAGGTTTCATCACATTTTTGTGGTGGAGGGTCGAGGATAAGGAATACAGGTAACTAAGAAGTAGAGAGAGTAACTAGTGAAGTGTACATAGGCATATATTATAAAATAATAAAAATAGCTACCATTTATTGAGCCCCTACTCTATATCAAGTACTCTGTTGATACTTAACAAATGTGACTTTATTGAATGCTTATAACATTTAATACGTATTTCTATTCCCATCTTAAAGACAGGCAAACTAAGGGTTGGGAAGTTTGACCATCATTATATGTAATATTATATTAGAAAACATGCGTTGAAGGGAAAAATTATACCATGAATGTCACATAATAAGAGCAGTAACATTTCTACAGGGTTTATTTACAAAATTCCTTCATATGCAATAAACCATTTTCCCAGAAGAAACTAGGGAAAGAATTAGGAAATGAGATCAGAGAACTAAGATATATTGAGATATATCCATGTTCCAGGCACGTGTGCTATCCGGCTTGATTATTAATTACTATATCTACTTCACATAGGCATAAACTCAAGTTCAAAGAGTTAAGTAATGGGGTACTTGGCAGTTTCAGTTGGTAAAGCATATGATGCTTGATCCCAGGGTTATGAGTTCTAGCTCCATGGTAGTATGGAGTCTACTTTAAAAAAAAAATTACAAAAAAAAAAAGTTAAGTAACTTGTACAATGCTTATAATTCATAAGCGATAGAGTCAGGATTGAAATTGATTGAATTTGAAGTAGAATGTGCCAGAGATAGGGGACACTCTGCACCCCAATGAATTCCTGAGTACTGTGATTTTAAAAATCAATCAAGAGTCTACTCGGAACCTGCCGCTAAGTTCTGAATCAAAAGAATTACTGAGTCCAACATCCATACTTCCCAGCTTGCTAGCAGGAAATATTCACATAGACCCTTGGCTATATGACGGAAATAGTGATGGACAAAGAGTTCTCCAAAGTTGCAACTTGGAATCCTTGAAAATGGCCCCAAGTGAGACATGGATACAGGTGAGAAAGGTAAGAGTGTCAAGAGCCTGAGATTTTGTCACTTATGAAGGAAATTTGTGATTAAATACATATACAGTGTATATATAGCTCATGTATACATGATCTATAGTGAGCTACACCAACCATTAATAATTGCAGTGTAAAATCAGCTAACAATGGAAAAATTAAAATTCTGCAAAGATGCTAAAGGATGGTCATCAAAAGCAGAAAGATATAATTGTCCACAGCTTCAGGGGAACTACTGGTGAAATTAATAAAAATCTTATCATTTTTGTAAAAATTATCTCTCTTATGATCCTGCTAAGAAATTCAAACATAAAATGAAGGACGGCAAATTGTGCTATCAAAATATCAAAACAATATCAAAAACAAACAAAAAAATCTAAACACTAGATCGACTATTCTATTCTGAAAAAGAATTTCAGAATAGTATTCTGAAAAAGTATACTTTTAATATATATATATATATATATATATATATATATATATACTTATATATATAACCTTATTTAATATATACATTTTAAAGTATAAAATAGTATTCTGAAAAAGTGTGTGGTATTAAATACTCCGAGTATTACTAAAAAGAAGATTAAGTAAATATATCTTTCTAGTTATTAGTCTCAACTTTCAAGATAAAGTCAAAATCCTAGACCCAATATCAATTTCCCTGAGATTTTGAGCCCTTGTTGCAGTGGACTTACTTTAAGAGGTCTTGCCCTGCTAAGGGAAACACTCCTTGTGTGATGGTGGCGGGGAAGTCAGTTGGGGAACAATAAATTACGCAAAAAGGAATGTCACCTCACATCATACACATATACATTATAGAATGAATGAATGCATGTCCCCAGACACTTGGAAAAGAGAGGAAGAGAAAGTTTGCTGGGTTTGCCCTGGAGAATTTTTGGTCAGCTGAACCAGGAAGAAGGAGCTGTGGCTATTTGGTCTGTGAACAAGGGCCAAGGGAGGTCTAGTGCCTTTGCATCCCCAGAGTTATAAAGTATTTGCTCAATAGAAGTCTAGTCATAATCCCAGCCCTTCCCTTTCTAAAGAGCTCCCTTAAGGAACTTGAAGGATAACTACAGATTAGGAAGAAATAGTCATATCATTGAAGCACAAAGCATTTGCCTTGAGATGGAAACCATGGATTTTTGCATTTGTTATACACACATTTTTTATTTTCTTTTAGGAGAGGAATTAAAATATAGCATTGTTCCTCTAATTACTTGTGAATAGCATGAGATGATACACAAGGGAAAAGATCTTTGCAAATCATTGATCCACATTAAGAATTCTTTTGCCAGTTGCTAAAGCATCTTATACATTGTGAGAGAGCAGAGCAGCATCCTCTCTCCCATACAGATCACCAAGAAATTTGTTTTGAGGATAACTTTTACTTTTCCAGGTTTTCCTGCAATATTCTTTATCAGATCTTTCATCAAACGAAGTGGGGCTCAAACATGCTCTGGAGAAAATTTATTTTATTGAAGTTTCATTCGTCAAAATGCAGAGTCTGGTCCCTCTTGGAATAAAGGAATTTCTGCCTTCTTTAGTGAGATGTTTTCCCCCTTCACTTATCATCTTTCCCTCATCGCTGCCAATTACATGAGGAAAGATAGGCTGTGTTTCTTCTCCCAAAGCCCACGTCATCCCCAGTGGCTGTTGTGCTTTACCACAGCAGCTGGGGAGTTGCTGAAATCTGGAAATGAGCAGTGAAGGAGCCCAAATGGCACATTCTTTGGAAGGCAGAGTAATGATTGCTGCTCACATCCCTTCACCTCAGGCAGGACCACGTGTGGAGCAAGACTTGCTACACGATGTTTGGTCTTCAGACCATCAGCATGTGCATCTCCTGGGAGCTTGGAAATGCAGAATCTCAGCCTCACCTCAGACCTCCCAAATCAGAATATGCATTTTAGAAACATTCCCGGGGTGTGGGGGTGTCATATACCTGCACCAGCCCAGTGCATGCATTCTAGCATCAGATGACTAGAGCCGGGGTCCCAGACCACTCTACTTTCTTATGTGTGACCTTGGGCAGGTTCCTGAGTTTTCTCATCTTCGGAATGAGGATGATAATTGCATACCCTTCACAGTATTGTTGAGGAAGTAAATAAGAAAATGTATATGAAGTACTTAGCATGGAACTATATAGTCTCTAAGTGAAATTATTATTATTATTATCATTTCAAAGTCTTAGCTACAGGAACATTATTTTCCAAATTATATTTATCCTGGCATCAAACATGATTCATTTGGTCAGGAGTAGGACTGGAAACAACGTACACTACTAATGTGTTCTTCCCCAGAGGGGAAGATTTTGGTAAAAACAAAGAAACCTAAGACTGATGGCTTGAGGAAAAGGAAGAATGATGAAAACCACTGCAGGGACACCGAGGTGGCTCAGTTGGCCAAGCATCTGTCTTGGACTCAGGTCATGATCCCTGGGTCCTAGGATCGAGCCCCACATCAGGCTCCTTGCTCAGTGGAGAGTCTGCTATTCCGTTTCCCTCTGCCCCTCCCCCCTGCTCATGCACTCGCACTCTTTCTCGCTCTCTCTCCATCAAATAAATAAATAAGATCCCAAAAAAGAAAAAAGAAAACCACTGCATAGAGAATGCTAGCTCTGTCTATTCATACTCACTTGTATACGCCTACAATACTTACTCTGAACACTTTCCATAAAATGACCGTCATTACGTGTGGGGGCAGAAGGAACTGTGAGTTTAAGGGTTCCAGAGCTGGGTTCCAATTCAAGCTCCACCACTTATTTATTTGATTTTTGGCACTTAGCCTGCCTGAACTCTTGCCTTATCTGTAAAATACCTACTTCCTACTTCCTAGGATGTTGTGGGAAGTCTGTGTGTGTTAAAATACAGGTTTTACTATTACTTAGGTTTGGCAAGCCAACAGATCAAGAGGCGTTTGCCATTGAAAAGATCTTTCACTCCTCAGAGTTCCCTAAAGAAAATTGCACATCACACTACCCTGGACACAGGGGGACGTACTGGGGTCAGCCAGGATGGGGAGGCAGAGAAACTGTGGCGAGAGATTTTACTATCATTTCTATCGGAAGAAGATGTGTGAGGAGGCAGGGTCAGAAGGGTTAGGTTTGGCTAGTTGGAATAATTTCAATGAGCTGTGGGACAGAGGTGCTGTCTCTAATTTGCTGGTACCTGGCCCTGGGATGATTAGAGCAAGGGAAAAGTGACCAGGAGAGCCAGGTTGGGGTGTGGGCTCCAGACTGGCCAGTCTTTGTTTGAAAGGTGCCCTTGTGGGTGAGTTGGTTATTATCTCTAGAAATCAGCCCATCTTGGAAGGGGTAGTCCCTTCAGAGTCTGCATGCCCCCAGATGTCAAAGCATCAAAATGCAAAAAATAAAAGATAAAGCTAATACATCATGAGTCCAATCATGAAAGCCCCTAGCATTGGTGCTCAGAGAATAGTTATTTACCTGTTTCCCTAGGAATTGCCCTTACCCCAGAATAGAAAGGGCTTAAAGTTCAAATACACAATCAAGGACCAAGAGTAAATGCATGCACACCTATGAAAAACTCGTAGCACTTAGGTAGTTCTCTTGTCCCTAAGGAGGTCCCTGACAACACCATCAGAAAAATGTCTTCTGGGCATAAAATAAAGCACTTTAAATCAATAATGTCTAGTTCTTCACTTGCTACTAAAAATAGAAGAAAAAAAAAAGACTACTTATCATGTGCTAGGCCAAGTTCTTGGGCTCTGGGATACAAAGATGGCCAGGAAATGTGTTGTGTCCTAATGAAGCTCAGGGTCCTGTGAACTTGTACTCTAATGTTTCCAACGGTACGTACTGGTACTGACAAGTTTTGTGGAAATGCTCCCATGAAAAATCTTCTTTATCTTCTCCTGGTTGTATCTTATTGTGAGAAGGATGTTTTAAGGGAGATATACAAGGAAGGGATTCCAAAAGACATACCTCCAAATCATTCTTCCTCTCAACCTGCCAGTCTACGTATTGTGTATTATCCCTTTCAACCCAAAACTGGTAACATGAAATGGAACTGTACACAAAATTATTTTCTTTGCTTCTTACCTGAATTTTCCCTTAGTGAGAGTTCTGTGCTCTCTGTCCTCAGTGGCCCCAATCTGTAATCAATCCCCTTAGACTATGTTTTACAGCACCTAGATATTATAGGGGTCTGCTAAATTTTCCCCTTCATGTGTCTGTGTTCCCAGAGGTACCACTAACCATGAGAAGTGTCTATCATTCCAAAGTGCTGTTTTGTGCTTCTGCTACATTGTATTTGCTACATTGACATGTACACATTGTGCATGTCAATTTATCACTTGTTTTTCTGAATTCAACATGTTTTGTTTACTGAGATTCATCAGTGTTGATATAGGCTAATCTCATTCATATTTTTTCAATTGCTCTGTAGTATTCCATTTCATGAATAATATTCATCTTTTGTTGTTGGATGTATATAAATGTTGGTGGTTTAGGCATGGTGAACTTGTATCCAATAACCTCAATGAACTCATTATCTTTAAGAGTTATTCTACAGATTATTTTTATATTCTATTTGACAATTATTTCATCTGTTACAATGACAGACCTTTTCTTCCTTGCCTGTTCTTACTCTTTTTATTTCTTTTCCTTATAAGTACCATTTTGAAGATAGGTGCTAACTCAGGCATCCTGTCTTGTCAATGACTTTTAAGGTAATGCTGCTTAGATTTGGACCACTAAATAAAATTTTGCTGTGGGTTTTCTGTGGCATTCTTTATCAGGTTAAAGAAATTCCACTCTATTCTTATTTTGCTAAGTTTTTGTTTTTTTAATCAAGAATGAGTGTTGGGGCGCCTAGCTGGCTCAGTGGGTAAAACCTCTGCCTTCGGCTCAGGTCATGATCTCAGGGTCCTGGGATGGAGCCTCATATCTGGCTCTCTGCTCAGCGTGGAGCCTGCTTCTCCCTCTCTCTGCCTGCCTCTCTGCCTACATGTAATCTCTCTCTCTGTCAAGTAAATAAATGAAATCTTAAAAAAAGGGGGGGAGGGGGCGCCTGGGTGGCTCAGTGGGTTAAAGCCTCTGCCTTCGGCCCAGGTCAAGATCTCAGGGTCCTGAGATCAAGTCCCGCATGGGGCTCTCTGCTCATCAGGGAGCCTGTCTCTCTGCCTGCCTCTCTGCCTACTTGTGATCTCTCTCTCTGTGTCAAATAAATAAATAAAATCTTTAAAAAAAAAAAAGAATGTTGAATTTTTGAAATACTATTTCTGTGTCTATGAGATGATAACAGATTATTTCTCATTTTTGCTAATAGAATGGTCAGTTACATTAACAATTTTTTAAATTATTCTTAATTTCTGAACTTAAGTTGACAGATTTGACTAACTCACAATGGATTTTTTAATGCACTGATGAATTTGGTTTGTTTTTAGTTAGGCTTCTTCTGTTTATTGTAGGTAAGATTGGCCCCAAATTTGCCTGTCTTCCAACTTACCTGAATTTCATATCAAACTCACACAGCTTTCCCTCTTTATTCCCTGTTGCAGTTTATGTGAAATAAGGATTGTTTCTGCCTTGAGCATTCAGTGGAATGCAAGGTAAAACTTTCTTTTTACATTGTTCTCTTTATCTGTATCAAAAGTAGCTTTCAAAATACTGATGCAATTTCCTTAATGACTTTAAACCTATTCTTGTTACTTACTTTTCTATCCACTCAGCCTTGATAAGCTATATTTTGTCTAGGTTTCCAAATATATCAGTACAAAGTCCATTATAGTTAGGTCATGATCTTAAAACCTATACTCTAAATGTGATTCCTTCTCCACTTTAATTTTTATTATTTTATTTTGTGTATTCTCCTATTTGATCAATATTGCCTAAGGATTGGGGGTTTTGTTACTTTTTTCTAAGAATCAGCTTTTTTAGTTGCTTCTATTCTTTTTTATTTCATTCATTTTACTCTTCTTTTTGTTGTTTTCTTTTTTCTATTTCCATGAGGTTATCCCGTTGCTCTTTCATAACTTGGGTTAGACTCTTACTTCATGAATTTTAGCATTCTTTATGTCTGCCATACATTACTAGTAGTGCACAAGGAGATTGTGGGGGTACATGAGCTTTTAAAAAATGTGTACTACTGGGCGACTGGGTGGCTCAGTCAGTTACGTGTTTGCTTTCAGCTCAAGTCATGATCCATGATCTGGGGATCCCACATGGGGAAATCCCTGCTCAGTGAGGAGTCTACTTCTCCCTCTGACCCTCCCCCAACTCGTGCTTTCTCTCTCACTCTCAAATAAATAAAATTTTTTTAAGAAATAAATAAATTTTTTTTAAAAATAAATATATAAATAAAGTGTACTACTTACGTATTTAGTAATATGTGTCTTTAAAAATGTAATAAGTGGGGTGCCAGGGTGGCTCAGTGGGTTAAGCCTCTGCTTGTGATCTCTTTCTCTCTGCCAGGTAAATAAATAAAATCTTAAAAAAAAAGTAATAACTACCACATTGAATTTGACAGTAGTTTGGTTTGAGTATGAATGTGACTATTTACTATAAAGAAGTAGTAAGTTAAGAGACAAAGCCTGGAGGGCTCAGTCAGTTAAGCATCTGACTCTTGATTTTGGCTCAGGTCCTGATCTCAGGATTGTGACATCAAGCTGGGAGTGAAGCCCGCTTAAGATTCTCTCTCTCCCTCTCCGTCTGCCCCTTCCCCCCCCGTTCATGCCCTCTGCTCTCTCTCTTTCTTTTTCTCTCTCTCTCTCTCTTTCTAAAAAAAGACAAAATCAGTCTATTTAAATAAAAATGAAAATAGTAAAGTTGTCCATTATTTCATATCTGAAAAGACTGAATTTTCTAATTTGGAGTATAAGATTTTAGTTATGAACATTGGGCAAAGGTTGCCAATCATGTTACTCAAATCTTCTGTACGTTATTTTTTTACCTGTTTGATCTATTAGTTTTTATAAAGGCATGTTAAGATCTCCCACTATAGGGATGCCTGGGTAGCTCAGTGGGTTAAAGCCTCTCCCTTTGGCTCAGGTCATGATCTCAGGGTCCTGGGATCGAGTCCCGCATAGGACTCTCTGCTCGGCGGGGAGCCTGCTTCCCCCTCTCTCTCTGCTTGCCTCTCTGCCTACTTGTGATCTCTCTCTCTTTGTCAAATAAATAAATAAAATCTTAAAAAAAAAAAAGATCTCCCACTATAAATGTATTTGCCAGTCCTTCTTTATAATTCTGACAATGGTTGCATTGTATAGTTTGAATTTGAACTTTTAGGTGTAATTCAGCTCAGAGTTATTATATATTCCTCATGAATTATTCCTTTAGTAATTAAAGAATGACTCTTTATCTCCAAAAATACCTTTCTCTGAGGTCTTTTTTGGCTGCCATTAATATGACCACGCCGGCTTTCTTTCTCTTAACTATTACTTGCTTGGTATGTACTTTTCCATCCCTTTATTTGCAACCTTGGTCTGGCATTAAATTTTAGTATTCTAGATGTCACATCAGCCTGTTCTTTTCCTGGTTCATTCTCCTTCACCAAGGTCTCTCATGGCCTTGAGTTCCGGAATGTTAGTCTGTCCACATGATACATATATCCAAATATCCAGATGGAAACAAGAAGTACTTAAGAGAAGTGTGGATGCTCATGAAAGCAAGACGGAGCCCCCTGGTTTGCATCTGGAGACAGAGAGTGGACGGCATGAGCTCTGCAGACTCCTGCCAGCCTGGGGAGTACAAGAACCGTCAGTGCATAGTGGCCTGCTTCTGAAGCTGGGGTGCATACAGTTCTCCTGCCTCCTGATATTTATAGCTCCATGTAGGTGGGGACGCTGCTCCTCAGAACAGAAACAGAAGGTCTAAGCCCCAGGGGAACAATGTAAACCACTGCGTGACTGATCAAGCGCCTTCCTCCAGCGGATGCTTGAGAGACTGTCACCCAGGCCCTGATTCCTGGGGATCGGGATTAAGGCAGAGGATCTCGGGAAACAAGGGACCTGCCCCCAAGCCCCCCCTGAAGCTGGAGATTTACTCTTAAAAGTTAGTTAACTCTCTCCCGTGAGTTAGTTCTGCCTTCACACACTGTTCTTCCTTAAGTGAGTGGGCAGAATGAATCTGCTTTGTTTTTTTCCAAAGCATCCAGGCAACACTGAGGGTCCTGAGGCTCCAAGGAAAGTCTATCTTCCTGTCTCAGATCCACAAAAGGGGAAGAAAAAAAAACCAAAAACCTACTCCTCAGGGTGGGGAATGTGCATCTGGAGGAATGAGGACGAGGGGTGCCTGCCCTTTGGTGGCTCAGCTCTCCTGGATGAGCTCTGCCCATTAGCGACCAGGGGTGCCGAGAAAACACCAGCCTCCAGGGTGCAGCTCGGGAGGAAGTGGCCCGGGGAAGCATTCCGAGGCAGGGGGCGTCCATGGGGGACACCACAGCTCTGATTCTGCACCAGGAATCTCTCCTATTTGGGTCTCGGCTTCATCTGTAAAACAAAAGTGCGCCCGATCAGATTTTTCCAGACTTCATTCATTTGCTATCACTTTGACATTTTTGGTCACATTTGTGTGCCCACTTTATTGCTGACATTTCTCTTCACATCGACTTTGTTTCCTTTACTTTGTCATAATCAATGCTATTTGTGGGCTAATGGGTTTGATGTGACAGTTATTATGTTTCTAAGGCGCATTTAATTAAATGCACAAGTTTTAATAAACACCTTTCCATGTATTCCCTGCAATCTCCTTTTATACCATCAGTTATAAAATATGCTTCTCCCTCTGCCTGCAGCTCTCCCTGCTTATACTCTCTCTCTTGGACAAATAAATAAAAATCATTAAAATAAAAAAAATTATAAAATACGTCAATATATATCATGCTTGGAAGTTGTTGAATGATCTCTAAGGTCCCTTACCATTCTAAGCGGTCTATGTTTCCATGAAATCAGCTTAGACCCACATCCCTGAGACCCCAAAGAACTCGGGCTGGAGAACCAGAGGAATATCGATTGCGGGGCCCCAGGATCTAGACTGTCTTTAGAATCTCCAGTTCCTCCTCTGTGTTTGTTCCCTAGGAACTTCGTAAGAAGGCCCTCGCTGATGAAAGCATAGCCTCAGATTGAGTTCACATCTGCAAGTTTCCAGACAGCTCATGCAAACTAAACGGAACACCATAACCGAGACAGGAGCCTGCTGCCTGATTGGGAGAGTTCAATGTGATTAACACGTAGGCTTGGAGTCAGCCTTGATCATTACCAGATCACACACTATTGCAGGTCACCCTCCCCCAAACAAATGGCACTAACCCCAGACTCATCAATGTCTGACTCATTAAGAGCTCACGTCTTATGTTTCCTTCCTGCAGCCCAGATGCCGTTCCTTACCTTCAGAGAGGGGCTCTGTGGGCCCTTGCTGACTGGTCACCTTCAGAGCCGGGAACACAGGTGGCCTTGAAGGCATAGATACATTACTCTGTGCAAACAAGGCTTTTTGGTGACAATGAATCATACAGAGAGAACATTCAGAAAGCCATAGTGATATCTAGAAATTAATCATAGCGTAGATTCTTCTTGGGTTGTTAATTTGATTTTTGGCTCTCCCGTAGAATTTTGTTTGCACCACCCATTAGGTACGGGGCATCTGAGACCTCCTCTCTGGCATAGAGAAAAGAAGAGTGGCCTAGATTCAGGATGCTTGGGTCAGAGCCAGAGTTTGGTTTCCATATGACCTTGGAAATGTCACTAACCTTCATGGTCCTAAACTGCACATCTGCAAACTGGAACTTACAACCAGGCTTTATTAAGCATGTTGATTTTTTTTTGTTTTATTGACTGTTAATTAAATAACTCTTAACACAGGCCCACGATTCTGAAGCCAGACAGAAAAGAGATCAGGAAGTCACAGGGTTAATAAAATGAACAAAGACAATGACAAGGGTATTAGTAACTAAGCCCAACTCTTGCGTCATCATTAGATGTCAGGCTTTGTGCGCAGGCTGGCTGGCAAGGATGTATCTGATCAGAATCAGGACTGAGCCTCCTCTAAGCCAGGTGGCCGTTTGATTTATTGGGACACTTGGGAGCAAAAGCAGGTAATAATTATGCCTGGACAGTAGGTGCAAACCAGAGCTGTCCTGGGCAAAATAAGATGATGATCACTCTGTCCACAAATGGAAGAAGTAGCTGGAGGCATTTTCCCTTCGCATCTAGAAACTTCTCTATGTAGAGTTTGGTAGAAGTGTCTGAAAAATCCGTGTTAGATAAGCCAGAATATCCTGGATAATTTGGAGTATTGGGAAGCAAAGCCTATTGAGATCTGTTGCCTTTAACTCCCCAATTTTAGACTTGACCTTGAGAAATACCAACCAACTCAAATGTCCTGGGAAGCCACCGAAACTCATATATCCTTGCGGTTGGGGTCCTGAAAGTCACTGGTTCTGGTGCCTGGATCTCTGGAACAAGCGAAATAGAGGTGAACCGTGGTGGAGCCCCTCTGCAAAGGCTCAGTTCACGTGCAGTCCCGGATTTACAGCCATTTCCGACAGCTGAGGACGGAGCTGCCACCCGCAACAGGTGGCTCTGCAACATGGGGCTGAGAGCCCAGCCTCAGGGCTTGAGAACCCCCCAGCACATGGCCACCTTTTTAGAGCAGTTCTGAGCTAGTCAGAAGGCGCTTGTTTCAGCCAGCATCTGCAAGAGAAATCATAGAGACCGCTCGTTGCCACCAACTCCCTTAACACATAGGCTATGCCCAGAAATCTCAGAAAATGTATGCCAGAGACACTGCTGTGAGTTCACCCAATCCAAATCTAGTTTCCCTGTCCTCTGGGTACTTCCTTTCCCAGTCTCGCTTGCAGGCAGATGGGGCCATGTGTCTCATTCTGGGCAATGGAATATTGACAAGAGTGATGTATGCCACTTCTGGGACAGGCCTCTAAAGAGCTTATGGGTAATCCTACTCCCTCTTTCTTCCCTCCATCCCTTGCCTTCCAGCCACAAGCAGTGGAGAACCATGAGGTCTAGGGAATGGCAGGGCTCGGGACCCTGGATGGCATGGAACAGAGCCTCCCACCGGCCCTCCTTTTTCACCAACTCATTTGGAACTGTGACACGAATGAGCTGTGTACTTCATTGTGTTAAGCCACAGAGGGTTTTCAGAATTTTGTTTTTGTTTTTTCCTGAAAGAGAGAGAGAGCACAAGCAGGGTGTACTCCCTCCCATTTATCTGATCCCAATCCCTCTTCCGATGGAAAAGGCCTTTTCATTCTTCCATCCCCTCAGGGAGAATGGTTCTCAACCTCTTTGCTCCAAACATTTGCAGTCGCCCCTTTCCCCAGCCCTGTGGCCTCCTCTTCGTGCCACCCCAGCGTCTGCTGGTGGTTCCAAGCCCCTGCCCTGCCTTGGCCCACCGTCCACACCTCGTACCTGGCCACGAAGCAGACCAAGCGCTCTGGAGCAAGCGCCAAGGAAGCCAGGGAGGCAGCCTTGGAGTTTTTAGTTATAGCTATTTCCTTGGACATTGCCTGGCTCGTCCAGATGGTGAGCTGGGTAAACAAGAAGTCCCTGTTCTCCATCAACATGTCAGCGAGTGCCTTACTCTCAGGCATCTGCCAAGCTGAGGGTATGGTCTCCGTTTAGAGTTTGGCTCCCTCGGCGTGCCAGAAATGTGCCCTTGTGTAAACACTGGGCGTACTTCCTCCGGGGAGGACACATGGACAGGGCAGTGAGCTCCTTGCTCTCAGTGGCGCGAGGAAAGCAGAACTATCACTCCCCTTCTCTCAGGCCTCTCCCCAGCCGCCCCAGCCATCCGCGGCCACACGGCCCCGCAAACGCAGGCGGGCGCCCAACTCAGTCCGTTTCTATCAGATCCCAACGGCTTGCCAGTTTTTCTGAATCTCTATTCAGCTGCTACCCTCTCATCCCCCCACCCACTGGCTATGCCATTTACCAGCGGTGTGAATATGGGCGAATCCCTTAACCTCTCTGAGCATTTGTTTTCTCACACAAATAATGAAAGAATACCACTTATCACACGAAGGTCTCTCCTTGCCGCTAGGACTTGAAAAAATATACACTCATACACACAGACCTTGATATATCCCAGGATCTCTCGACAGATGTTAATTTCTTTCCTCTTCCCTGGTGCACCTTATGTCTTGTCCCAACAAGAAGTGAGTAAGACCTAATGGCTGGGTCAGGCTAATGCTTCAAGGTCGGATTTCTGTGAGCCGTGTTCTCTGATCACAGGTGCTGAGCACCTCTCTCCTACCTATTGGCCTTGAGAGCATCCCCTGTTGGATCTCAAAACCCTCGAGAAGGATTACTTCTTAACTTTTATCTCAGATGCCAGGACTCAAGATCTAACGCCCGCTCCTGCCTCTGACCTCTGACCTCTGTCTTATCAATACCCAACTGACAATGCTTCTCATCTTTTTTTTCCATAATCTTCATGCTTGAGGCCTCAGCTTACATGAGATGAACAAATGATCGGATGAATGCTGGGGCCATAGAGCCCCTAAGGAAACTGGGAAATGATTTATGGACTTAAGTTCTCAAACTTCATCCATCACCGTAGGGGATTTGTATTCACTGTTAAAAATACTCCATGACATTATTTTTCCAGTTCCGCTAAGAGGTTGTGACACATGTCCTGGAAAACAGAGGAAAACTCTGCCACCACTGAATGTAAAATCCCTTCTGAAAGGGATCTAGACAGAGATCAAATTTTGTCCTCCTAAACGGAGTCTGCAGGAACACATGGCCGGGGAGCTAAGACGGAGGTTTCTATCCCTCACTGCATTCCTGAGTCTCCAAGTTGGCCTGGAGCACCCTCCTTGTCTGCATGAATACAGGCCAGGGGAGGGCGCTAGGTCACATGAGAGGTTTGTTAGAGCCAGCTCCTGTTAGCTTGCTAGAAGCAGTTGTTATATTTTCAGGAATTCTGCAACCCACTTAATAACACTGGGAGGGAGGTTGAAGTTGGCTACAGTGGGGTATTTATACCCAGGCAACTTGCAAATGCTCCAAATAAGGGTGTTTTCCCCTTAAAGGGTCGGTTGTTAAACACCAGGACCCTCTAGTTTCATGGAACGTTCCCTCACCTCTGAGCCCTAAGGGAAGCCAAAAGGGCACGGAATTTACAACCTTCAGCTTCCTTCTCTGCAAAATGGAGGGAAAGACCCTTGCTTCCTACCTTGTCTCCTCCAGGCACTGGCTCAAAGTGAGTGGGAGCAAGGACCTTCCTGGGGGTGTCATTTGTAGGAATATAAATAAGACGCCCCCCAAACCCTAACCACTGCAAGTGGCTTCCAAAATACAAATTTGATCTCGCCATGTCTCTATTCAAAAACCTTGATGATTTCCTATTGCCCCCAAGAAATAGTCAAAACCTTTATTATCTTACCCAGTCTAGCTCTCTGGGTTCCTCTCCTTGCACTCCAGCCCACATCCCCACCCCCAGCCACAAACTCTAGCTATTTTCTGCAGGTTATTGTCTGCTCACTATGCCTCTTTATTAAGTAAGAGCACCTTCCCTTTTGGGGGGAGAGTGGAGCCCATTACGAGTGCATTACGAAGACGTGATAGAAGACATCGCCTCCGGGATGGGGCTCTGCAGGCAGACTTTCCTGCACAGGAGGCTCCATTCCACCACTTACCTGCTGCATGACCTCAAGCAAATGACTTAACCTCGCTGAGCCTCAGTTTCCTTATCTGCAAAACGAGGATAATAGCAGTACCTATCTCATAGGGTGGCCATGAGGATTAAACAGGCTGTTGCATATCAAGGGCTTAGCACAGTGTCAGGTACAGAGTTCAAGTTCAGGGAGCTGATAGCATGGTCATTGTCACCGTCACTGCACACCCTCATGGGATCACCTTTATTGCCATTATTAACCCCATAGGCAGCATCTTGGACTTGAAGTAAGTCTCGGCCCAGGCGTCCCTCTGTGTTCTTCTGTCCTTAGTTGGACGCTCTTTGGACCAAGAGAATCTCAGGGAACAAGCCGGTGCCCTCCACCCCATCTCTGCCATACCGACAGGGACAGACACTGAAAACTCCCGGGACTAAGTTAACAGTCTTGACTTTCCCAGTCCCTTTTAAAACCTAACACTACGGTCAGATAAACAACCTCACAGACAAGTAAGAAAAGCGTATTTAAAACCCGCAGAGAGGGGGGAGTAATTTCTTACAAAGGAGATTGGGATTACAAAGGAGCTCTCCACCCTGCACAGCTCCCATCAGCCCAGCCAGAGCACTTTGCTGAGAGCATCTTCCCACCAGAAGCGGGGCACCGGGGCCCTCCCACTCCAGACCTCGCCAAAGCAGCAGAAGCACCTTGGAGATCTGGCAGCTAGTCACTGGAGACTTGAAGGGGGCGAGGATGACCCGGGAAGAATGGAAGTCTCAGAACAGTTAGAAAATGCTCTCTGTGTTCTAATGCGATGGTACTATAGCCTTTAATGACCCCCGTGGCCGGGCACATCGTGTTCAAACTCCCCAGCTTGCTGGTCCCTCCCCATCTGACTCATCTCGAAACATCGGCTAGAGAACAGAAACTTGTTCATCATATATCCGGACCCACGTGCGCATATCTGAAGGACTATTGAGGAAAATCCAACAGAGCAGGCCATTGTCCCAAGACACCTGTGTGCGCTGGGAATGAGGGGACTCCACAGACTGGCCGCTTTCCACCGGGGGGTGGGGGGGAGCAGAGAGGGGACAGTCCTGTGTGTGTCCCTCAGATCGCTCAGGCCCGGGACTGGCACTGGATCTTGGCTGGTGGGGGGCAGGGAGTGGGGCTGGGACTGAGAAGGAGGAAAAGAGCGGGAGCTATTTCAGTACAATCCCAGCGGGAGGGCAGGCAGCACGGAGCAGCCTGGGCCCGGGAAGTTGGCCCCGCTGTGGCCAGCCACTTCGGGGACACTTTAAGGCAAGGGATGGAAGGTGCACCAGAAGCTGGAGGAGAATGAAGGAATCATCAGGAGGGGGCCTCATGATCAGGGGCACCCATGGCAAGAAAGGAACCCCATGGGAACGAAGCACTTGCTGCCGGCATAAATTCTTTAGACCAGGAGGCACTTTGGATACACTCAACACCACATGGGAGGAATCTTGGTGGGCCTGAGCCGCCTAGAACCCACAGAGGCAGGGCCAGTAGTCCAGTCGTGACCCGATGTACATGGAGGCTGGTCTCCAGCCCTGAGGAAGTAGCACCGTGCTTATTCCCACCACTTCCCAACAGAGGGCAGCTTGCCTGAGCACTTCCCCTACACAATCTGTGCCTCGGTTTCCTCCTTGACAGTAAAACCTCCCTCTGGGGTGGTTGTGAGGATTGATCCGGTTTATACATCAGAAGGCTTGGAGCAGCATCTGGCACGCCGAGCATGCTCTGCACTGCTGCCTCTCTACCACCGCCAAGGTCATCTTCATCCAGAGGACACAGAATGCCACAGTAGTCCTGGACCCCGACGGCCACGGCCGGCCTCCCAGCCCCTCCCTTCTCATCAACGGTGAGCCGCTGGGGAAAGCGGCTCTGTCCTCTCTTCCCTGAGTGACAGCAGTCCTGACGTCCTCCCTCAGGGCTGGGCCAGGGATTCAAGGGCCCAGGGTCCAAACTACGAGCTGGTGTTCAGTCTTGTGGTCTTGCAGAGGTCTCCTACCCCTGGCAGCCCAGCCCCTTGTGGGACAACATTCTGCCTCCCTGCAGCGTATTAGCCCACGGTGTCCACCCGGTCCCCGGCACGTGGCCCTTTTTTTAGGGCCTGACTCAACCCTGGCTCCCCAGTGAGGGCTCCCTATCTGACCTCTGGCTCATGCACACGGACGCACGCAGGGTGTCCTCTGCCTCAGGCACCTGCTTGGGACCAGATCCCACGCGAAGACATGAGGGACAAGGTCATCCACTGGAAAGGTCCCTGCCCTCAGACTGAGATCCAGGGGGAGACAAAGAGATGAGGGGGCATTTGATCCGAGTGACAAGTGTCGCCACAGGGATAAGCTCCAGGGTGGCCATGGAGAGAAGATCCTAACCAGGAGAGGGGGCTGGATCAAGGCCCCCCGCCCCCCATCCCCCACCCCGTGCTGAGTCTGGAAGGGGGAGGAGCTAAACCACAGAAACTTACCCTCTCCCTTTTCTGGAGGCCCCATGTCTGAACTCAAAGTCTTGACAAGGCCGTGACCCCTACAAACGCTCTAGGGCTGAGTCCTTTCTCGCCTCTGCCAGTTTCTGGTGCCTCCCAACTCTGCCTCCAGCTCCACGTGGCTCTCCCCTCCTCTCCTCTCTCTTTTCTGTGTCTCTGGTAGGAATAGTGGCCATCAGATTTAGGGGCCATGCGGACAATCCAGGATGACTGCGTCACGAGATCGTTAACTCAATTACATCTGCAAAGACCCTTTTCCCAAACAAGTCCCACTCGCAGGCTCCAAGGGTTAGGGTGTGGACACACCTCTTAGGAGGCCACCATTCAGTCCCCTGCACAGGCAGTGGAGCAGCGGGACTGAGGGGACAGTGGCCTGGAGGACGGGTTGTTTTCCATTCTCCCACAGGGGCTCTGGAACTCCGAGCCTAAGACACTAGTGTTGACTGTGGAGCCCTCTCACTCCTGAGGGTCTTCGAACTCACTGCACATCTCATGCTGCCAGGAGCACTGTCGTCTCCCCAACTCCCCCTAACACACGTGCGCTGCCGGGGACAAGCGGACAGGTCGTCCCAGAGAGTGGGCCTCGAGGGAGGGCTCGGTGGAGCAGCCCTGCAGCACGGGGCTCTCCTTGGAGCAACAGGGTTCTTACCTGGCCAGGCTGGCATGCTCCATGGCCAGAAAGGCAGCTGCCTCCCCGAAACTGAGCCACCTCCCTGAAGCCAGCCCTGATTAACCCCCCCTGGCATTTGTCATCCAGGATTGTTGGTTTCAAGTCCCCCTCTGCCACTTCCCTGCGGGAGAGACTTTGGACCTGGGACTTAGCTTCTCTGCCCCTCTTTCCTTAACCACAGACACAGACGATAAATCCTTGACCTGCTGGTCTCAGAAGCATATTGTGAAGACATACAGCATCAAGCTGTATGTACTTGCCAAAAAGTACTCGGCACATTGCGGACATGTTAACATAATGAATTCAGTTTCCCTAAGTCTATTTTGGTGTAACTCGTACATGCAAATATCTAGGGCGCACACATGCGCACACATGCGCACACACGAACGCACTCTTATTTCTGATGAATACCATCACTTTATGACCTGGTGTCCTCATTTCCTGGTTACATGGTTGTCATCATTTCAACTTGTACTTGCAGATTCACACGTGTTATCATAGTTCCCGGGTTTGAGGGTTGGGCAGGAAAAAATATTTCCTGCCTCTCCACAAGACACAGAGTCCCTGAGCTCAGGGATATACCTCCGTTTCTCTACGGTAATGGGATTCCAGGCCAGGAAGGGAATCAGTGTTACTGATGGGTGGGCTGATTGACACCTGTTTTCCCAGGATCTGAGGCTTTTCCCTGACTTGTCCTCACACGGCTGCTCCTGCTGACGGCTTGGTGACATGCACACAGGCCCCTCCAGGTGTGGAAAGCAGGGACTTTGCTGCCCCCTCCCTAATGCCCCACAAGCTCCCCTTGGCGAGGACTCAGACTCCACTGGGGACGAGGCTAACGTAGCTCCTGCTCACCTCCTAGACGCAGAGTATCTGTCTTTGCTGATGTGGTTTCTCTACAGCAGTTTGGGTCCTGCTGAGAGCAGACGACCTCACAGGCAGGTTTTTGCACAACCTGCCTGAGCCCTCCAGCTGGCCAAGAGCTCGCGGACTCTGGTTCGCTGCTTGGTTTGCCCCAAGTTTGAGGGAAATTCTTCTCCATGGGTCAGAAGAGCACTCACCTCCTTGGCCTGGGTAGGAATGCAAAGTTTACTCCACATTTCTAGGCAGAGAGTGGTCAGTTTCAGTGGTTACTGGGACTGCTGGAATCCTAGCCTGGGATTAGGGAACCCAGGTTCCACTCCCTGCCACTACTTGGCTGTGGGGATCTAGGCAGTTTGCTGCACCTCTCTGGGCTTTGGTTAACTCTTCTGCACAAATAAGAGGCTTAGATCTAATGATGTCTTTGTCCTCTTCCTGCTAAGGTTCTGAATGGCTTGTTATTCTGAGGCCTACACTGGTGTGTGTGTGTGTGTGTGTGTGTGTGTGTGTGTGTGTGTGTGTGTGTATGTTGGGGATGGGGCCACTATTTTTTCCCCAATCCCCTCCCCGAACTCTCTGCTGACCTGGAGAGCATACTAGGAGGGTCTGAGAGAAAGCCTCCCATGGATGATTTTCCCATGGCACATTTTGCTCTTTTTATTCATTCATTCAACAAATATATATTCAGTGCTTAAAAAAAATATATGGTCTAGGCACTGAAGGATTTTTTATGAACAAAAGAAGTGACATCCCTATCCTTCTGGAACTTAGGCAATGGATAATAAACCAGAGATGATAAGATAAAGTCACACAGTGAAAAACTAAAAATTAAATAAGTTGGGGAGGGGGCACTAGAGGGTACTGGGAGGGGAGATGCCAATTTTAAACAGAGTGGCAGGGAAGCCACTGTCCTGAGTGTCATGGAGCGAGAGTCCAAAAGGGGGCATCCCAGAACCCTGAGCTCACACAAGCCTGACATAACAAGCAAAGAGGCCAGGATGGGATGGGCTGTTCCAGTCAGGCAGTGGTGGGGGGACATGAGAGTAGGGAGCATGGGGGTCTGGTCCCTTCACCTCCCTGCCAGGGGCCCTGGAGCAGATGGCTGAGTGCGAGGAATGGAAGGGGGAATGGCGGGGTCTAAGGGAGCCTCTGAAGGACACCCGGCATGCCGTCTCATTAGCATTTCTGCCCAAGTCAGCACCAACCAACTCCCAAGCTTTCCCAGAAGCAGCCCTGCCCCGTGAGTCCTCAGTTTCCTCCTTCCTCTCTTCCTCCTGCAGAGCCTGTGACCCCCCCCCCCCAGGGCTCCACCCACTTGCCTTCCTGCCACACTCGAAGCCCATCTGCCCCTGGCCACTATCTGTGGCATACTGGCCGCCCCCCTGGGGCTGACTCTGTGCCCCATCCGTTGTCCAAAGCCTCCCACGATGCAGCTCTCCTCTACAAGGTGGTGTCACTGGAGGGGAGGTGAGGAGAGATCTGAGTATAGAGATGTGGCAGAAGAACCAACTGCCACTACATTTGAGGGCAATGTCATTGCTGCTGCTGGGATGCGAGTCAGGCTGCTCTGGCCCAAAGCCCGGGGCTATTGGAGGGAGGAGCACAGTGGGTCTTCCTGGTCTTCAGCAGAAAAATGTAGCCCTTCTCCCCTTGCCCGGGGTCCAGCTTTTGCTAACCTTCCCTGGGCCTTTCCTGATCACCCTCTCTTCTTCAAAAAGACCCTCGGCCCCTGTTGCCGTGGCCTCTCCCACCTAACACCAAAGTACCTACGAGAG
>CM053611.1:25030049-25091224 GCA_028646535.1 Procyon lotor | reverse complement strand
ACCCTAAAGTTGTAATTTTTTTAATCTATATTTATCGGTATGAAAAGACATCTAGACATATTGCTAAATTTAAAAGGGTAATACATGGGGTGCCCGGGTGGCTCAGTCGTTAAGCGTCTGCCTTCGGCCCAGGTCAGATCCCAGGGACCTGGGATCGAGCCCCGCACCGGGCTCTCTGCTCTGCAGGAAGCCTGCGTCTCCCGCTACCATTCCCTCTGCTTGTGTTCCTTCTCCAGCTGTGTTTCTCTCTGTCAAATAAATAAAATCTTTAAAAAAAAAAAAAAGGGTAATACAGTAATTTTAAGTTTGATTTTATTTTTCAATATTTGTAGCAAGACACCATACCTCACCCACAAATACATGAAAAACATCTGGAATAATTATACCAAAATGTTGACAGGAGTTATCTCCGGTTTGTGGGGTTACTGGTAATTTACTTTGCTCTGTACCCCTTCATATATTATCTTCGTAATCAGGATATATTATCTTAATAAAACAATACAATGGTTCTATTACGATTTTGAAAAATGTACTTGTAGCTTTCTTAGAAAGAAGTACACAAAAGCATTGATAATTCTATGATCTTAGAAGTTGCAGCAAAGAATTCACGTGTGGATTCAGGAATTCCTTAGCTAAAGTCACGGGCGTGAGCCTTATCATGTTTTAGCATCAATTTCTCTAAGCTATGACCTCTTTCTCTTGCTAAGAGAACTACAAAAACACCTGGATATGGTAGATATTTGCTATTTTTGTTCATTTTGTTTGGGGTTGAGGGAGTTACTTTTTTTCCTCTACCTACCACCCATTTTATCCCTTCTTCTTGTTACAGAGCACTGGTTTCCCTACCGGGAACCATCATCCCCAGACCCCAGGCTCAGTCCACACGTTTTGAGTAAAACTGACTCCAACCTTGACTCCCAAGAGTGTGCCTGTGATCCGCTTACATGTCCAATCAGAGCACGCCATTCCCCGGCCTAATAACGTGCCCAGATAAGAGAATGAGATAGAATCCTGACCAATGAAAATCGGATTATGGGATTTTGTCAGGTCAAGAGAAATACTCGTTTTATTGGACTAGACCCCAGAAGAATATGTGCCTGGAGTTACTAGCCATCGTACTGCCCTCTGAAACCAACATGGACGCAAAATTACATTGACAGAGAGAAAAACAAAAACAGAAACAAACAAAAACAAAAAACTTAATTCATAGATTTTACGGCGCCTAAAACTCAGGTTTATTATTTTTTTAAGCCAAATTCTTTAAAAGAATTGTATCATTTTCAAGTCACATAGTACGGACCTCAGACTTACTGTGCATTTTCCAGCAAAAGGTCTGGTTAATTTGATTCCTCTGAGGATGAAGTTAATTGAATCTACTGGCACTAGTTGTAAACACAGTTTACAGGTCTGAGCAGAATTTCATTGGTGTCAATACCCCAAGGGGAAGGGTTGCCAGGCATCCTGTATATACAGAATATGTCCCATATTTAATGATTTTTGTCGTGCTCCCTGTGTTGGCTTTCTCAGGGCATCCTAAATGGCCTGTGTTCAGCATTTTGTAATAAATTACAAAAATTCAGCAGTTGGGTTTTTTATGAAATTTATCTGGACACGGGTATTTTTATTTGCTAGATTTGGTGGCATTCATCCTGACATGCCATGTTTCACCTGCTCTACCATAGCTCTGCCTACTGACGCCCAATTTTACCTGAGGTTATATGAGTTGATGAATTTTTCTTTTTTTTAAAGATTTTATTCATTTATTTGTCAGAGATAGCACAACCTGGGGGGTGGGGGGTGGGGGGGTGGCGGGCAGAGGGAGAAACGGGGTCTTCCATGAGCAAGGAGCTCAATGCAGGATTCGATCCCAGCACCCTGGGATCATGACCTGAGCCGAAGGCAGACGCTAAACCAACTGAGCCACCCAAGGCTCCCCGAATTTTTTTTTTTTACTAAGAGGGTTTGACCCAATTAATTGCAGAAACACCAACACCTATGCTCTACAGTATAATTATGGTAATAGCTATATTTTACATTAATCACTGAGTATGTTCAGGACACGTTAAATACATTATCTCGTGAATAAGCCTACCCATTCTTTGAGATGGACGATCTTTTCTATATTTCGCAGATGAGGGAACCAAGTCTCTATGAAGCCAAATAATGCACCCCAAATCACACAGCTGGGTGCATGGGCCCAGGACACCTAGACAATGCATTCTTCCGCTGCACCCTCTAGTGTTCTCTTGGAATTCTCAATTCCAGTTTCACGCCACAGAGAGAATTCTTCCACTGGTTCACCACCGGTTGGAGTAAAATAACCCCTAGAAAGTCTAACTTCCCACAAATAGCTCTGATTTGAAGCCAAGCATCTAAAAAGTGCCCGAATAGAGCCTCGGTTTAAAGTGGGTGCAGCAAGCCCCGCCTAACTACTGTTTTCTCTAATTTCCGAGCAAGGATTCTGATCTGAAAGCAAGTTTTTGGCTCACTCGAGTCGTATCAAGTTAATCAAGGTCAGTCCCATTGTTGAAATTAACCAAGTAACTGCAACATTTTCCACTGTTTATAGACACAGCCTACAACTGTATAAGCTGAACATGACCTACATAAAGGCAGGCCTGAGACCGAGGAATCACCGGGTTTCCAATACATCGTTTCAGTTTCCCGCAAATACATCAAAATAAAATGACTCCTGCATGTTTACCTGGGACGTGACATTCTATGTGCAATTCATCCTGTTTTTGTGACTTTCATAGTAACTCTGAAATGGAGGTAGAGCAGAGAGGTGATGCTCTACTTTGTTCAAGGTCTTTGAGCAGAGAGGTGATGCTCTACTTTGTTCAAGGTGCTTTGTTCAAGGTCAAGCAGCAAGTCACCAGCAAACAGATGAGACCCCAAACAAATAAATGAAGAAAAATAGCAAGGATCTACTATATCCATGTGTTTCTCTGGCTCTTTTAGCAAGAGAAAGATGTCATAGCTTAGATAAATCAACACTGAACTATGATCGGGAACATGTCTCGCACTTCGAGTAAGGAATTCCTAAATCCACACCTGGACTCCTTGCTCCAGACTTTTAAGATTATAGAATTAGCTCTGCTTTTGACAAATAGGTTTAATTAGAAACAAACCCAAACTCTTTGTCTGCCAGCCCCCACCCCTCCAGGCTCATAGAGGAGCCTCTGCCCTCGCTTTGCTGCCCAGGGAAAGCAGTAGCATTGTCAATCCCACGGCAAGGCCGCCAATGAGCTTTGTAGGCTCTAACTCTGGGGGGCAGAGAGCGAGGACAGCTGCATTGCCTCCTGGACCTCTGATGGCTTTTCAAGTGCAGCCGCAATAAACGTGATCATGATGGTCCAAGTGACTCTGAAAAGTGGGAAACGCCTATTTGTCAAACATCTCCTCTTAACTGGTTCCCAGCAGCCTTGACTATTTTACGGAGGAAGTTCCAGGAACAAAAGAGACCCTGTTCCTCACCACCCCCTCCCAGCAGGCTGGAGAGAGCTTCTAGGCTCCCGGAGTGAGTCAGGCGGAGCCCGGTATGACCAGAAGAGATGGAATCTGTGACATTCTGCCCCGTGAGGTCAGTGGGATGATGACAACCACTCCCATCCCACTCCTGTTCCTTGCCTTCCCAGTGTGTGTGCACATTTTCCACTAGTAAGAAACTCTCAGAGGACAATTTTCTGAAGCCTCGCACAGCAAAACGCCAAATACAAAGGTTCTTTTCAAATCCACGTCTGAACTGCAGAGCCCACGCTCGGCCGTCCATCCATGAGCCCCCGGCACATGCTCAGTAAGTGGCTATATTCTCTTCTACCTGGATTCCTGTAGGCGCCTTCCATCCACGGTAACCGAAGGCTGGTCCTTGAGAGAGGTTTGCCGCCCCCTACAGGCAGAGGATTTAAAAGCAGTAATAAAACTGACCAAAAGTCAAACTGCTTTTTTTTTTTTTTTTTTTTTTTTTTTTGTAAAATCGGATTTTCGTTATGGCATCTCTGCTATGAAACACTGCACAAGTGTCCATGCATTCCCACACAATTAGGTGTGTATCCCCAGTAGCGCCTTCGGAGCAAAATTTATCACATTTTCTTCCATGCCACAAACGCCTTACTGACTGCTTTTTATTTCACCTGTGTCGGGCTGCGGTGCCTACAGTGGACTTGGGTCCCCACCCCTAGTCTCTTTCCTGCTGCCCCCACTTCAGCAAAGGGATCCCTTCAAAATGGGATCTGAGAGAGCCATGCTTCTGATTTAAAACTCTTGCTTGCTCCCCTCCGCTGCCTTCAGAATGAATCCAACTTCTAGCAGCTTCATGGCGCTTCCCAGTCTGAGTCCAACCTGCCTTCCAGCCTCCCCTGTGCCCTTTTACCCCATGTGACCCAATTCCTTGAATACATCATCCCTTTCTCAGAGTCTCTGCCTCTATTCAAGCCATTCCTTCTATTAAGAATTTTCTCGGGGCTCCTGAGTGGCTCAGTGGGTTAAAGCCTCTGCCTTCAGCTCAGGTCATGATCTCAGGGTCCTGGGATCGAGCCCCGCATTGGGCTCTCTGCTCAGCAGGGAGTCTGCTTCCCCCTCTCTCTCTCCCTGCCTCTCTGCCTACTTGTGATCTCTCTCTCTCTCTGTCAAATAAATAAATAAAATCTTAAAAAGGGGGGGGATTTTCTCTTTGATCTCAAAAACCTCGACTCCTCCTGCAAGGCTGGCTGACGTGCCCACTTCCCTGGGACACTTTCCCAGGAAGACTTCATTACCCTTCCTACCTTACCCAGAGTACCTACATGACTCCTACATGAACCCCCAGCAGCACTTCTATAGTTCTCTCCATATGGCTTCCAAGGAAGGTTCCATTCCTCATTGCAAGAGTAGCCCAAAACATTGGGCTGGGCCCAAAACATTTGCTGGGCTGCATTTTACTAGTTAGCCGAGTTGCTGCACCTTAAACTAGTCCTCATGACCAGCCCACCTTTCACTTCCTGACTCTTTGGGTCACAGTGGGCTACTTTCCTCTCTGCCCATGGGACCCTCACTCTATGAAACTAGCTGGGAAAGTGGACTGACAGCCACCTTGGAGTCTTGCGCTCTCCCTCCCTCCTGCAAGTCAACCTAAGAAGGCTGGCCACTGATCCTGGTTCCAGGGTAGATAGGAAAAAGACCCCCCCCCAACATAATTTGTCTGCAGTTTCAGCTGTGTTTTAATTCAGCCTGATATTCCAGAGCCCTGACTTTTGCAGGTAACTGGGTACTCCTTTGGATACATAATAAAGTTCTGTGGATGGGTCTGCTGCCGGGCTTATGTGTTTAAGGACCTGTTATCTGAGGCCGCTTCCAAGAACTTCTCTTTATCTTTGTAATTTGCAAGTTTAACTCTAATATGTTGAGGTGTTGCCTATTTTTGTGGATTTTGAGGGGTGTTCTCTGTGCCTTCTGGACTTGAATGCCTGTTTCCTTCCCCAGATTAGGGAAGTTCTCAGCTATAAGTTGTTCAAATAAGCCTTCTGCCTTTTCCCCCACTCTTCATCTTCTGGGACCCCTATAAAATGGATATTATTTCACTTTGTGGAGTCGCTGAGTTCCCTAAGTCTACCTTCATGATCTAATCGTCTTCTTTCCCTCTTCTTTTCAGCTTCCTTGTTTTCCATCATTTTATCTTCTATATCACTGATTTTCTCTTCTGATTTGTTCATCCTCTTTTTTATGGCCCCCACTTGGGACTGCATCTCAGTAATAGCATTTTTATTTCAGCCTGACTAGATTTTAGGGTTGTTTTTTTTTTTTTATCTCTACAGCACCTATCTCTAGCATCTATCTCTAATGTCTTTTCTATGCTTTTTTTTTTTTCCAAGCCCAGCTAGTATCTTGATAGTCACTGCCTAAAATTCTAGTTCAGACATCTTACTTATATGCATATTGACTAAATCCAATCGCTGGGTATGAGTACTACCTCCTGTTCTTTGTTTCAGGGTGAGTTTCTCCATCTTGTCATTTCGTCCAGAAAAGAAAAGAAGAAAGAAAAAAGAAAAAATAACAATAACAACAACAAAAACTAGATCCTGAGTGTGTTTTGATCTGCTTGTTAAAAGAAACTAGATCACAAAATAAGAAAGAAAGGAAAACAGCTATGGCACAAGATACGGTGTAAATTGCTTCCTCCACCCCCTACTGATTCCTGGTCCAACTGCCACCCCTCATCCCTGCTTCTTTGCTCTCAGAACCCCTATTTTGTTCAGGTTTCTAGGAGGCAAGCACCTCAAAGACATTGGGGCCCTCCCCAGCACTATATTGAACAGTAATCCTACCCACCACTAATGAATTGGTCAGGATGGGCTTGTGTCCTAAGTGTGGCCTAAGAGAGGTTGGTGGGAGACACATGGAGGTTTCCTCATTTTTAGAAAGGCTTGTCCTTTCCTGCTTTTGGACATCATAGTGTGAAGGGATGGTACTTGGAAATGCTGCCATTTGTAAGAAAGACAGGAAAGACAAGGGAGTCCCAGGGAATAGAATCCTCTGAGCCTTAACTATGCCTATGGCAGGCTGATTGCAAAATTGGTTCAAACTCTCCATGCTCCCTTGCAATATGATTTTGAAGCTCCTTCCACCAAAAGGCAAAGTCTATGTCTTCATTACTTGAGTCTGGACTTGCCTAGTGAATTGTTTTAGCCAATAGTATACAGTAGAGCACCCATTCTAACTCTCAGTCTCGAGTGGCTTTGACACTTCTGTTTGCTCTTGGGCTCCTGCATCCACCATAAGAAAGAGCCCACGCCACCTGCTAGAGGGATCTCAGCTCCACTGACAGGAGCTAAGGCTTACTGGCCAACAGCCATCCAATCCCCAGAAGGAGTACCATTGGATCAACACAGAGCTGACCGCAGAGGCATAAGGAAGCACCGGTCAGGTAGGGCCAAAAGAGCTCCCAGGCTAAGCTCATCCCAAACTGCTGATCTGCTGAATTGGGAGCTAAGAAATAATGGGTGTTTTGAATCCCAAAGTTTTGAGGTGGTTAGTTACACAGCAATATTTAAATGACTCAACAATCCTGAAACTAACGGTTCCTCCTCAAGACTCCAAGTTATAAGCGATAATAAATGATCTTTTGGTATTTGGTTCTTTGTTTTTAGATATCACGGTTAGATGCAGCCACTAGCTCCCTCATACAGTGTTGCTGAGGAATGAAAAGATGAGAGCCAGCTCTTGCCTTCAAGGAAATGACAGTGCAACTGCACTTAAGACGTGCACACACACAGAGAGAGGAACAGAGAGGGAGAGAAAGTATGATTGGGGGAGGAGCAGAGAGAGAGAGAGAATCTTAATCAAGGTCCATGCCCGGCAGAGAGCCCAATGTGGGACTCAGTCTCACAACCCTGTGATTATAACCTGAGCCAAAATCAAGGAACGTCTGCTTAAACAACTGAGACACCTAGGTGCTCCAAGACATATTATTTTTTAACTAGGCTCCTTTCAGGTGAAGGATTAGTGCTGTATGTGTCTGTAGACAGGATTAGAATCTGAATATGTATATATTGACACAAGGTAACCTCCATCAAGTACAAAAGGAGCAGGCCAGTCCATATGAAGCCTTCATGAAGGAAGCTGGATGTGAGCTGGGTGGAATTTGAAGAAGATTCAGAATTCGGAGAGATGGGAATCCAGGGGGAGGTGGAGAGAGGCAGGATCCTCTCTGGCCCCGG
Source organism: Procyon lotor (assembly GCA_028646535.1). NCBI lineage: Eukaryota > Metazoa > Chordata > Mammalia > Carnivora > Procyonidae > Procyon > Procyon lotor. The sequence goes on along the minus strand of CM053611.1, from coordinate 25,083,530 downwards.
TGAAATGGACCTTCCATGGGGATTTGTTCTGGGAAGAGGCGAATGACTAGGAGTCAAGCTCAGATGTGGTGATTTCAGGTATAAAGGACACAACAAGGAAAGAACAGCTTTCTCACTGCAAGCCCAGCAATGTTCCTTCCGTGAGGTCAGCAGACGTAGCTGTGTTCTCCCTAGACAAGGCACATTGTCTCAGGGTCCACAGGCCAGGCCCATGGCCTCAGAAATGACCAAGCCTGAAGAGTCTCTTTCTATCAGCTGTTCCCCTGTACTCTTCGCATGCTCTTACTCAGCAAGCCACCTGCTAGCCTGGGGTGGGGGAGGGGGTTCCAGTCTTTTAATAAAGATCAGATCACAGGCTGAATGGATTTCACAAACCTAAAAAAAAATAGTAACAGAGAGGAAGCTATTTCTTTCAAATCGCCAGGGTCTACCACCTCTCTCTCTGCATCTAAGTTGCCCCAAGGCTGAGAGGGACGATCAGGGCCTGGCAGGCTGGTATCCAGGTTCTGTGCAGGGCTACCTCCCTTGGAGTCAGGAGAAAAGGCACAAGGAAGCCCCCTGTTCTCACAACAACAAGCAAGAAGGTGCTAAATAATTCTGAAAACAAACCAGCTACAGAATTTAGAGCACAGGGAAAGAGGGAACTATGATGCATTTTGGCCGAGAAGCTTTCTTTCTTTTATTGAACAATGATTATGTGCTAAGCATATCTTGTCCACATTATGGATAATGTGAATAAATTAGAAAACTTGGTATATAGAGATATGGTCTGTATTTACAATGGAATATTATGCCTCCATCAGAAAGGGTGAATACCCAACTTTTGTATCAACAAGGACAGGATCGGAAGAGATTATGCTGAGTGAAATAAGTCAAGCGGACACAGTCAGTTATCATATGGTTTCACTTACGTGTGGAGCATAAGGAAAAATATGGAGGACATTGGGAGAAGGAAAGGAAAGGTGAATTGGGGAAATCGGAGGGGGAGATGAACCAAGAGAGACTGTGGACTCCGAGCAACAAACTGAGGGTTTTGGAGGGGAGAAGGGTGGGGGTTGGGTGAGCCTGGTGGTGGGTATTGAAGAGAGCACTGAAAAAATAAAATTAAATTTTTTAAAAAAGAAAACTTTCACAATATTTCTCTGAAATAAGTATAATGATTCCCATTTTACAGTTGAGGAATACCAGCCTCAAGAGAGTGAGAGACGGGGGCACCTAGGTGGCTCAGTTAAATGGCAGCCTTCAGCTGAGATCATAATCTCAGGATCCTGGGATCGAGCCCTGCCATGGGCTCCCTGTTCAACAAGGAGTCTGCTTCTCCCTGTCCCTTCTCATTCTCTCTCTCTCTCTTTCTCTCTCTCTCAAATAAATAAAATCTAAAAGAAAAAAGTATTAAGAGAGAGAGAGAGAGAGAATGAGAAATGTGCCAAAATTTTTAGATTTTTAGAAAATCTAAAAGAAAAAAGTATTAAGAGAGAGAGAGAGAGAGAATTGAGAAATAGTCTCAATGTTAATGAGTCGGAAAGGCAGGATTCGAACCTAGGTCAGTCTGAGCCCAGTCAGTGGGCTCCCCATAATCTCCCCTGCAGGGCCTGGCTACTAAGCTTTCTTCAAAATCTGAATGGAACACAAGTTTTCATAGGAGATTAGTTGTAGAGGCATCACTTAGTCAAGAGAGTAAGTGAGTTAACCCTTTGGACTCCAACTAGCTCTATAATAAAGTAGCCCTAACAGCCTTGGCCCAATAGTGTGATTTCTCAGGACCTCAATTTTTTTCATTTATAAAATAAGAAAGTGAATCTGGATAATAGATGAGACCCCATCCAGCTCCTGTGGCTAGGAGGTTTTCCATCTCCTCCATGGAGAGACTAGTCCAGACTGATCTGTCCCATCTGAGAGTTTCTGGGAAAGAGGCTCAGATTGGCTCAGACTCAACCCTCCTCCAATCCGCCAAAGTCAGGGGTCCAGGGGTACTGACTTAGCTGTTGGAGGCTCAGCCTTGTCATTAACAAGGCAGTTAAAGGGGCAACTGTGAAAGATTCTTGGACCCTCTTATAACCTTTCTATCTGATGATATCCAGCCAGAACAGGGAAGATTCACCAAACCCGGCACTCTCTACTATGGGAAACTTCACTGCTTCCCTTGCTTTGAGAAAGGCGAGCTTGTCTGTCCCACCCCCTCTCCGCTCCTTCCAAATCTTCTGAGGGGGCAAAACAGCCAGGTAGGGTTGTTGTATGAGAAGAGGGGGCCAGCCCTGCTAGCAAAGAATGTGCCTTTCCTGAAAGCCAGTCCTGGGGGATCAAATGTCATTGAGGACACGGACCGATCTTCTGCACCAACGTCCCAAATCAGCCTGCAACCCGCAGTGGGCAGGCCCTAACCGTGGGAAAGACAAGACTGCTGCAGGAATCTGCGGGCCTGCGGCTGCTTCTCAGTCACAAGGCTGCTGAGTAGGTAGGTGAACGGGAATCCCGCCCAGGGCATTGCCACGCAGTTCTGCGGCCCCGCACTGCCGCGGAGGCAGAGCCCCGCCTCCTCGCCGCCCCCGCCCCCAGCCTCCCGGGGAAGGAGGCTGCGGGAGCCTGACACCGAGAGCCTGCAGTCGCTGGGAGCCGCTCCAGGACAGTCTGTGCGAGGGAAAAGGTTTGAACCAGGAGAGGAAGGGTAAAGGGCAGCCAGAGTCCTGGGTTTGAGTCGGGAGAGTTGGAGCCAATAGCTGGTTGCTGGGGGGAGGTCGGGGGAGGGGAGTGTGCGGTTACCTGGTTGTGTTCCTCTCTCCCTCCTCCACCTGGCTGAGCTCCAATGAGCCCGCTGTTCAGCACTGCACGGGCCTCCAGCCCCCAGGGCAGCCCCCCGCCCCCCGGGAAGGGCTCAGGTGGGCTTTAAGGCTGTTGGGGTGGGGTGGGGAGGTGGAAAGGAAAGGTGGGGAGGTGCAGGGGAGAGAAGCTTTTGGGGGTGACTGTGGGAAATCAGGACGTGAGGTTCCAGCTGGGGAGAAGGGAATGTATCCCACCCCCACCCAGGCATCCTCTGGGGTGAATGTGGCTTCCCTGGTCCTGCCCTGCACTGTGCTCACTGCAGAGGACCAGCGGGGAAGGACTAGATTGGAGGCTGAGGTCAGGCTGCTGTGGGTGATGTGTACTGTCCAGGTCCCCAGGCTGCTGTCCCTCAGAGCCATTATCTAACCGTACAGCAGGATACAGCTTGGGAGGGGAGGCAAATGTAACTGCACATTTCACAAGGATGCTCTCTGAGAAGGAAGAGAGGCTGCAAGAGGAGGGATGTGAGTGAAAATGAACAGAAAGAGCCCAGCATCCACATCAGGTGAGGCAGCTGGTGGAAGCTAAGATGACTTGATCCTAGAAGATCTTAAGGGGAACGGAGGTTGCTCCCTCCCAGAGGGCCTGGCAGGACTGCCGCAGACTGAGGGAGAAGCTGTGCAACCTTGGGCCATTCGGTCAACGTCTCTGGGCCAGGGTCAATCATAAAAAATGCCTGCCCTACCGACATTAGTGGATTGTTGTGATATTCAATTGTGAAAGAGGTTTATAAATGTGAAGTGCACTTAAATGTAAAAGTGTAAAATTATTCTCGACAGAGTCTCTTAGACTAGTAGGTCCCAACTCCAGCTGCACATAAAGTTTCTTGAGAAGCTTTTTTAAAAAAAAATGCTGCACCTGGACCCCATCCTAGAGCAATTATTCTAATTGGAGAGGGAGAGGGGACAAGACAGCCAAGGCTTCTCTGTGGCTCTGATGCCCTGTGAAGGTGGAGACCCGCTGCCTAAGGTTTCACAAACTTCCTGAAGGTAATTGCTTGGAGCACACGTCTTCTAGAGGCAGATTCCCGGCTTCTCCCAGATCTGCTAGGTCAGAATCCCAAGGAGGCTCAGCAATCTCTCTATTGAGCAAGCAGTAAAGCAGCGTGCATCTGTCATTCCAGGGAAAAGTCTGTCGATGATCCTGCAGGATGGAGGGTCATACCCAGCGATGCTTTGGACAGGGCGGGCATAGCAGCTCGGGGAGGGGAGCGGACATGTGCTTCTGGGACGGAGCTGTGCTAGACAGCCACAGCCTGTCCCATCCCTGCTGCGCCCAGCCCAATTATAAAATGACAAATTTCCCAGCCAAAGAGCCTAAGAGCCCTAAGATAAAAAGGAAAGCATGATGTTATCTATAACCGACAGCAGAGATTAACCGCGTTTTATTGTTTTGTCAATAGATTGTTCAGGTTCTCCTGTTTCACACTCTTCTCTGCTGGCTCTTTTCCCAAGATTCTATAAGCACACACACACACACACACACACACGTGTACCCACTCACACCCGCTCACACACAGAAACCCCCAGCTCATCATGCACACAAATGGGCAGATGAAGAAGATTCGAGGAGCCGGGAACTCCTACCAAGCAGCCCATGTTACCTGGGCACGTGGCTTAGCGTAGAATAAATTAGTGCCACTAATGTGAGGAAGAAGGGAGACCTAAGGATCACTGGGTTTAGTTCTTTCCTCAGGGACCATATGAGCAGAGTTCAGAGCAAGGACTGTGAGCCAGACCCCCTGGGTTGTATCCTACCCCCTGCTGATCGGCTGTGCCACTTTGGGCAAGCTACTTCTGTGACAGGGAGATACCCACAGGGCCACCAGGGAGATTAAATGAGTTAGGACAGGTAAAGCTCTAAGAAACAGGGCCGGCACATGGTACTCTAGGAAAGTGTTTGCTATTATTGGGCTTTCTGCTGGGCTTTATTACAGGTGAGAAAGTTGGATTCTAGAATATAAGCTGCTCTGTTTGTTCGTCCTTCTTGACTCTTGCAGGAATAAAGCCTAAGGAAATCATTATAAATGTGGACAGATATCCATACTAAAAACAGTCACCGTAGCATCATTTAGAATGTCCAACAGTAGGGGGTAGGTTAGCAAATAATGGCGTATCTAATGGTGCTTATGTAATAACTGCATGAGAATATTAGAGGTACATGAAGGTTTTTTTTAAATAAAATACAGATATGACCTCTATAGAGATATAGACACAGAGCTAGTCTAGAAGAAAAACCCAAAAACAGGCCAACACTGAATGTCCCTGGCTGTGGGATTATGGGGTCTTTTATTTATTCCTTATATTTTCCTGAGTTGTAGGATTTTCCATAGTGAGCAGAGAAGTCAGAAAATAAAATATCTCAAGCAATCTGTTCAAAGTCAGACAGTGCGTTAGGAGCCCACGTAAGCTTTCTATCCCCATCCGGGGTTCTGCTGCTCCTTCAGGCACAGTGACAATAGGGAGGGAAGCCAAATGGGATAAGAATGATGGACACCCCCAAACCACCAGGACCAGTATAGCCATTCAGGGCTGGGATCCAGCACAGGGGGAGCCCTGGTCTGGACGTACATGTCCAGCTCTCAAGGCTGAGCTGGCAGAGCAGAGCTGAACACTTCCTATCCAACCAAGACCCTTCTAGCCACAGATGCTGCATAGGATGATGGGGCCAGCCCTCGGGGTCACCACCACTTTCCCAGAAATGGAAAAAGTCATCTTCTACTTGGTCTGAGGGTATCAAAGAATTGTACCACCTTTTCTTTCCTCTGTCTTTTCTACAGGCTCCCTCTGCAAACAGGGAGCCAGAGACCCAGAGAATTCTAGTTAGCACCCCTGCTGGTCTGCATTCCCCTGCTTCTCCTTAATATAGAAGTCCCTTTCCATGCCCAACATTTTTCCAATCATAATGCCAAGGTACTTGACACAGCCAAAACCGAGAAATGTTTATTTTGCAACTGCGAAATAAAAAAGATCTGGAAGCACTTAATAACTAAGAGCTCATCTAAGAAAAATAGGAAGGAAGGAAGGAGGGAAGGAGGAAAGGCAAGAGAAAAGCAGAGAGAAGCAATTTATCCCCCTTGGTATTACATAAAAATTATTGTATCTCTTTGAAAATTTTGCTATAACCTGCTCCACATATTTGTAAGCGGTAAGTTCTGATCTTTGTCTGTAAAATAAGAGACTGGAGTGGGTGAGCCCTGAAATCCAATGATTCTATATTAAGGTGAAATTTAGTTAACTCCGGCTCTCTTTTTAAAAGATCATTCTGGTGGCAAAAGCCAAGCAATAAAGTTTGCCAAGTTATCAAGAGAACCAGCTGTACATTCAGTGAGTAAGTGAAGCATCCACAGAATTTTCAAGCAAAGACTCAAAAATTGTCTAGTCCAACCATCTCATGGTACAGATGGAAACAGCGGACCCAGAGGATAATACCAAGGGCTACCATCTGCTGAGCGCCGGGTAGGTGACTTGCTCAGGGTCACACAGCAGGTCAGTGACAGACCCAGAATTAGGTGTGATTCCCAACGTCTCCACAGTCCACTTGTTCCAACTTTTCGTGGATTTAAAGATTTAAAGATGAAAGAAAGAACTGGCTATCGGGAACCGCTCACAGCCTGAGATGTCCAGAAAAAGAGCAAGAGGTACAAAGACAGCAGCAGGTTAAGAGTCACCACCTCCTCTCTTAGAAAGGAGACCATGGAAGAAAGGAAACCATGGAAGAAAGAATCTTGTCCTGGGCCAGCTGGGGTGGAGGCATAGACAATGAGCATCATGCCTTTCCTAGGGTGAGCAGGGTCAAAGGTAACAGCTCTTGGTAGCACAAAGCACACCTAGCAGAAAGAGCTAGTTAAGACCCAGCGGACTTAAGTCCCGGCACTGGAGGAACTAGGTCCAACTGGGAATTACCAGCCCCCGAAACATCATGGGAGTATACCCTGATAACAATATTTAGGAGCATGGGAAAGAAGACTGAAGAGACTGGTTACTTAGTGCTCACTGCCCGTATCTCTTTGAGTCTTGTTCCCATTGTGAATAAGATTTTTTAAATATGGTATCTAGTAAAGGCATGCTTGAACATTTTCATTAAACGGCCTAGTTGGGTTCAGTTTCTGACTCTTGATCTCGTCAGGTCTTGATCTCGGGGATCATAAGTTCAAGCCCCATGTTGGGCTCCAAAAAGGTCTATTTTAGTTAGAAAAGTAAATAGAGACACACATTGTAATCTTTGACTTTGTTAATGAGGTGCTCAGGACTTGGACTCTTACACCACAGGGCAATGCCATCAGGAGGCAGTCTGGAGAAGGGCATCTCAAGTGTGGACATTTGCAGTAAATAGAATAGAAATTCTAAATCCAACCAATAAGACGCAATTTTACAGTTACTAATTTTACAGTTATTTTTCTCAAAGACTTCTATATCAGAAGGCTTGGAGTGTCACGAGGGAGAAGCCATCTTCTTTCACATTATTCAGAACCTTATCAAAACATTGATTATGTATGGCTCTGCACAATTATACAGAGTGTGAAGAATTTTCAGAAGGTTGAGAGGAGGCCACAAAATGGTCCCCTGGAGAAACCCTTTAAGGACTGAGTTTCCATGAACTCAAATTCATCATAAGGAGTTTCAGATGTCTTTGGGTTTCTTAAAATTTATTCCTTGGGTTATAGTTTTTGTGGGATGTAACTAGAAGTTACCCCCAAAATGGGGTGGAGATACTATGATAAAAATAATTTGAACAACACAGATTTAAGAAGTGAGATAGCTTTATTTGTTGCAGGACTTCTCAGGGCCTTTAATTTTATGTTCCCATACACCCTGTATCTCCAAGAAGCAGAAATGTAGTGACTGGGAACATTTCCATGGGAATTCTGTGTAGGACTAGGACCCTGCAGATCACATTTGAGGAACTCTGGCATAAGGAATTATTCTAGGTAATATGGTCAGTTGAATATCCATCTCAGTTGGTACAAAATGGCAGAAAGGAAGTTAAAAGTACAGCAGCAGATGTGTAATTGAGGTAGGAGGAAAACACCCCTACAACACAAATAGCAGGGAGTCTGGGTTTTGGAATCTCTCTCCCTCTCATCTCCTGGTTATGGGGATGTCTCAGAATAGGACTGGGATAATGAGGGACTTTTCCTGATGCAGGCCCGAGTAATGGATTCCTCGTCTTTTGGAAGCCACTGCCTGCTCAATTTTTGTATGTCATTTTATTCTCTACTTACTTAGACATCATTGAGTTCAGCTGACTTCACTGCAAATGAAATATATTCCTGAAACGCTGTATTTAAAGAAATGCACTCTCCGTAGATCAAGTCCTATTTGCCACTGGCTTGTGTTATAATTCCAAAGAGTACTGACCCCAAATGCATCATGACAGGCACGTTTCTGAGCCTGTTCGGCACCCAAGGTGACCTTCTTCCTGGGTCCCTTGTGCAGACTCCTTACAGCAACTTCTCTCACTCAAGGCAAGCCCAAAAGTCAGGCAAGTAAATGGCTGACTGTCCGCACTTAGGTATTCGACGTCCCAGTTAATTCCTAAGTGTTGGAAATTCTCACTGCGTCCCAGAATTTCCCAAGGATAAGTCACTTCATTGCTTATGTTCTTTCTAAGTGGATTACCAGAACTGTTGGGTATCCCCTTCTGCTGCCTGTTTTAGCAGGGAGGCAGTTTTCAGTCTAAGAGCGTATTAAGACCCTTTCTATGAGTCACCTGTCATCCAACCAAGGACTGGATAATTACATGACTGCACCATGGTCGGTGGTAGGCCAGGAAACCCAGCTCTACAAAGGAAGAGAAACTATCGCACATACATTTCCTAAAGGCCTTGATTTACATGAGCTTTGAGTGGTTCTAATTGTTTCTAAGGGTCGGGAAAATTTTAGAGGCCCTGCCTAAGCCTCAGTGCCCTGCCAGATTGGGCCAAAAAGAAAGAGATCGTTAAAAAGATAACTCATTTTCATTGAATGCTTACTTTGAGTCAGGACCCGCGAGGCAGCTAATTAGCTTTGCCTCCTTTAACCCCACTGGCCACCATGAGAGATGTTCTATCAATGACCTGATTTTACAGAGGAGAGAACCATGGCTCAGAGGTCCCCAGTGTTCCCCAAGGCCGTACAGTCACACAGACAGGGTGGCAGCACTGGGTGCTGACTCCTGGGTTGGCACATCACCCCTTCCTGCACAGTTAATAGAGGGACACAAGGGACTTAGAACCGGGACGTCATTTCTCCCATCCTGCCTCACCTGACGGGCTATAGGTGTGGGAGACACCATGATGCATGCATGGGAATTCATCATCTAGACAGTCTGAATACAGCAAGAAAAAGAGAAAACTGTAATCGAGTTTGTTCGAATTCCCACTTTTGAATATACATTTGAAAAATATCCCCTACTTCTTCCAGTGAATAAAAAGGCTCTTTCTCAAATCTGGTCCATAATCCTACAATCTGGTCCGTAATTCCTTTTCCTTCCACCGGACAAAGGAATTACAATTGTATGAAGTATGTATGCCATAAATTAATTTAAGTTCATTTTTCTACAGACTATATACTTTCTTTTAAGTTTAGCTACATCCTGTGATTTCATTTAAACGTGAAAGGGCCCCTGCCTGTTAAAATCACCTGTGATAGGAAAGTAATTCTATTAATTTTATATACACACACACACATCAAAACAACTTCTCAGAACTATATCTATGGGGAAAAGTGAGGCAGATAGTCATTAAGATGGAAGATCCATGATAGATTTCCTTTAACCCAACCTAATTTAATTTTTTCTGTGCTCCTAAAAAGGGCAAGTATGGGGGTCAGGGGCTGAGCAGGGGAAGGGTCATGGAATCCTTTTAAATTTGGGTTTTAGGAAATGAAAGCGGTCCCCAGTAAAAGATGACCAACACGAAATCTCCTCTTCTCTTGGGACCTTAAGGATTTGGAGCTGCCTCTAGTCCAAATTGCTATTGAACTCTGGCCCCAAAATATTCTGATGAAATAGCAGGTAAGGCAAAGACAAGAGGAGAATCTTTCTTATCTCTCTCCCAACACAATAATGTTGGACACACTTCCAATTCTGCAGTCAGCTCACTTTTGGCCAATAAGCCCATAAACAGCAGAATCCAACTGAGAGCTGAAACCGACAGGGAGGAATCTAGAAGGAGAGGAAAGAAAGGGTGTGGAGATGACCCTGGGCTTCAAGTGTCACACAGATGCAGAGCCCCTGGCTGGTGGCCAACCATTCCCCAGAATCCCACTGGCGAGCCCCGACTCATAAGGCTGAGTCCCAGCCGGCTCGAACAGAGTGATGTCTCATCATCTGACATCACAGAAGTAGGCAGCTGGCCTCAAGTCAGAAATACCCAAACACCGAGGTTTGCCTTTTTGGCATTTTAATAATTTTAGATGGAAATCCTTAATTGCATCCCACATTTCCTTGCGCACTTAATTGGACAGAGAACATAACTTAGCACGTTCTCGATTCCTACAAGGTCCCTTCTCTCCAAGCAGCCGCCCAGTTCTGCCTCTCGTCTGGAGTTGTGACTGCCTCCGAGTTGTGATTGCCTCCTGCTCGGGCTGCCAGACCCCGCTTCTGCTTTCACTCTGTTCCTAACAACCACACCTACCCCCGTCCCGTCCAACAGTCCACTGAGGTTCAGTGAGATCATTCAAGGAAGGCTTTGAGCAGGGCCACATGCACCAGTGTCCTCGGAGTCACCAGATGAAGCGGCCCTTTGGTAAAAATGCACACACGGGACACGTTTCCCACCTCGGAGGAGAACAATGCTGCAGGACAACAGAAATGACGGCCGCAGCCTCAGGGGACACTGGGCAAAAGAGAGCCCACTAAGCCTTCCGAAGGGGGCAGCCCGCTCAGCTCCTGCCCACTGAAGGCGGAAAGCCGAAATGCAGGATCAACAAGACCAGATCTTTCGTTTTTCCAAAGAAAACAAAAGTCAGGCTCTGCATGTGAAATCTCCCAATATTTCTAGTATCTTTTCCCAGTTTTACTGAGATCAAATTTTCATATCCCACATATTTCTTTTTTTTCTAAAGATTTTATTTATTTATTTCACAGAGAGAGGGAGATCACAAGTAGGCAGAGAGGCAGGCAGAGAGAGGGGGGAAGCAGGCTCCCCGCTGAGCAGAGAGCCTGATGTGGGGCTCGATCCCAGGACCCTGAGATCATGACCTGAGCCGAAGGCAGAGGCTTTAACCCACTGAGCCACCCGGGCGCCCCGTTCATATCCCATATATTTCTTAACACGGCATCGTATTTGACCTACAAGTCGCTGCTGTAGGACCTATTCTCAGGAATGACCCGCACAGTTTTTGGGTTAGGTGCTCTGGGATTGCTATCTAGAATTCTGCAGGGATATGAAACCATCTGTCAGAGGACTGCAGTGCAGAAAAAAGAACTAAGCAAATTAGAAAAACCAAACACACCTCCAGAGGAGCAGAGGGGAAGTACCAGGCCCGGAGTGTGGCTGGATATGGGGGGGGTGAGAGCCTGGGCCCCCCACGTGCAGTCGTGTGTGCTGCTCCCGGGTAAATGCGACCCCCACTCTCCTAGACCACCGAGAGCCGCCCTACAGGAGACAGTCTTTTCTCCTTCATGCCAGACTTCTCTCTCTTCCCAGCAATGCCAAATTGCCTTAAAGCAGCAGTGGACTGCCTGATTTATGGTTCAGCCGCCATGGCTTTTAGGGACTTTGTTCTTCCTGACACCGGCCCTGTGATTTATAAAAGGAATCTGTAACCAACAGTGATTTCTCTTCCTCTCCCAGGACAACAAAGTACAGAGAAGAATCTAGAAGCTGATTTCTGTTTCCCAGGGTGTCAGAAATCGGCACTCCTGGGTAAGATGCTAACTCTCGGCGTCCCTCCTATCCTTTTTAAAATGCAGAAGTCTCAAATAGCTCACTTTCCTGACTTCCAATGTGTGGCACTTTCCGGTAGCCCAGTCACTAAATTAACAGAAAAACCATAGCCCTAAAAGGTTATAGGATGTCTTACTGGGTAAGATTAAAAGCAAAGGGTTTGGCTGCCCAGGCCAGAGCCTACACATGACCTTGTCTTTGCCCAGTGTGAAAATACCCCTGGTACTTACTAGAGTAACAACTTTTAGTCATTCCTTACAAATCCAGGAGCTGGTTATCTGATGAAGAATCTCTCTAGCTAGGCCTGCCGCCTCCATACCTTCAAAAGTCAGGGAAGAGAGAGATGAAATTACAAAGCACTTAATCCCACTTCCTACAGACAGCTGGCTAGATAGGAAATGAATAAAGTGTAATCCTTAGGTTTCTGTTTTCCATAAAAAATTATACTGGTGGTGAAGTTAGAAAATGGGAGTCCTAGACCCAGCTTTGCCCTGAATTAACTGTGATCCTGGGCTAATCTTTCCACTCGTCCGCATCAGCCTTCTCCTTCATAAAGAGGAGCATCTCAAGACCCTTCCCAGCCCCCCTCCCCGTTCTGTCCCCGTGGCCCTCAGTGCTGTCCTTCCCAATGCTCTGGGGCTCCTGGGAGGGGTTTTCTATCTTGGTTGAGATAAATATCACCAGTACATCCATTCTATTTTCGCAAGGTACATTCAGATCACATTTCTATATATTAAATCACAACTTAGATGTCATTATTTAAACAGATTCTTCACGCAAAGAGCCTTCTGGATAAAATAGCTAGCTACCATGAGTCTATTTTTTTTTTATATCATATTTCATTTAAATGTTTGTTTCAGAGAACAGAACTGAGGTCAGCAGGGATCCTGCTTTTCTTTGGTCCAGGTGGCCCCTGCCGGGGCTGGCTGTTCAGTGTCACCCAGGCTCCCTCGGCCTTGCTCTGCTGAGAGTTTACTTCCTGCTAACCTCTTTATTTTTTTTTTAAAGACAGAGAGAGAGAGAGAGATCACCAGTAGGCAGAGAAGAGCCCGACGCGGGGCTCGATCCCAGGACCCTGAGACCATGACCTGAGCCGAAGGCAGAGGCTTTAACCCACTGAGCCACCCAGGCGCCCCCTGCTAACCTCGTTAATGTGCCATTTGTTTGAGCCTCCCAACAACTATGTGAGGCAAATGGAATTAGCTCCCTTATTTTGCAGAGTGAATGAGGCACACTAATAATGGAGATTCTGATGCAAGTTCTCTACCTCCAAGGGCAAGCAAGCCAAGAAGTCAGAAAGGGGCAGCAGTCTGCTGCCCTGACCCTGGGGGCACCAGACCCTGCCCTGGGCCAGGTCTTCTGTGCAGGCTGGAGTGGTTGTGGGAACAGGCACAGGGCGACTAGAACGTTCAGGCCTGATTTAGGACCTCCAGGGAGAGCTGCAGTGGAAGCACATGGGGGCCCACAGGAGTAGGAGGGGCCAGCTTCTTCCAGCTCCAGGGCCTCCTGGCTCCTCCCCCTGAAAAGAGCATAGGGAAGCTGGAACAGTCCTGGTGTGTTACAGGGTGTCACCGCCTGAGAGTGGGGGGAGGGGTGCAGTGGGTCGTGAAAATGGCCCGGGAACAGAGGGGGATGGTGAGGACGAGGCCCAGGGGAGGTGGGATTGTGAAGGTCACTGGAACAATAGAAGGAAGACTGAGCTGGGGTCTGACTCACGTGTTCTATCCTTAGGGCTAACTATGGGACCCTGCATTTGTCCCAAGGAGGAAGAATGGAGGAAGTATGTCAGGGGTGCCATCCCCTGGCAATGTTAAAATGTGGAGGGAGGAGAACAGTGGTGGTCCTAAGGAAAGGTCTATAGAAAGATGTACAGGTTTTCCCTTTACACCACTTTTTTAAAAGACTTATTTATTTCTTTTGAGGGCGGAGAGAGAAAGCACTTGGGGGGGACAGAGGGAGAAGGAGAGAGAGAATCTCAAGCAGACACGGCGCTGAGCATGGGGCCCCACACAGGGCTCGATCCCACAACCCCGAGATCATGACCTGAGCCGAGATCAAGAGTCGGGTGCTCAATGACGGAGCCCCCCAGGCACACACACTTTTTTTTAAATACCACTTTGCTTTTACTGAAGACCTATGTTAGTGCCTGATCTCAATAACCCAAAGAAATCCGAAGAGGGTTTTTGCTTTTACAAAATGGTAATTACTTCTTTGCTTTACTTCATTTGGTTTACGAAAGGTTTCACAGCAATGTCCTACTATTGGGTAGCTGGGGGAACCTGTGTATATGTATATATGGGTGTGTTTAAATCTGTGTGTGTGTGTGTGTGTGGAGCTATGTGAGATTATGGCTATGTGAGATATATAGCTATATACAGAGAGAGAGAGGGGGAGAGACAGGACGCCTGCTGGTTTTCCCTCAAAGAGACAGATTGGCATATAAATAAAAGCCCGTATACACATTTAGGAACCACAAATCCATTCTCTCTTCTTGTTTAGTATTCATCGGACCCCCACTGAGTTCTGTAAATTACATCTCCCCTGAGGACCATGGGTCACACATTAGTTGTGTGCCCTTGAACATGCCCTCTGAGCCTCAACCGTCTTAATCTGGCAGAGGAAAACATTGCCTGGCCCGCCACCCTTATTTAGTTGTTGTGGGATAATAGTAACAACAGCCCATCTTTGTATAGTGTTTATATATTGTTACATGTTAAATCACATATCTATTATTGCATATTACATAAACACTGCATATATTAGTTCACGTAATCCTCAAAACAGCTCCGTGGTATTGGTACTATTATTACCACCTTTTACAGAAAGGGAAACTGAGGCACAGAGCAGTGTCCGAACTTGCCCTACATCACCCAGCAGGCAAGTGGCAGAGGTGGGATTTGAACCCCGAAAACTGTACTCCAGAGTCCTTTTTGTTGCTCCTAACTTTTTTGTTATATGACGTGATGTCCGAAAGCATTGAAGGCATTTTAGATGCTTTTTTAAATAAATTCCTGCTAGGACTACTCCCGCTGGGGAGGACCAAAGCGGAGGAAGGATTCACGGGGCAGGGACAGTGCCCTAGCCTTAGACCTGCGGACCCCCCGCCAGCCAGGTGCTGAGCCTCCCGGGAGAGAGGGAAGGAATGCCTCATCTTCCTGGCCCCGCCCAGCCGCACGACTGTCTTCCTCTGTTCTTTCTCAAAGCAAAGTGTCTCAGCTGCCAAGAGCTGGTTGCCTGTCTCCCGGGGACAGGGGTTGTCAAGCCCTGAGACAACAGCGAGCATGTCAAAAATAGCAGCGCCAGCAGACTGCATGGCTGCGATTTCCTTTTGAAATGTTGGTTTTGCGCTCCCCAAAGAGCGGAGGTCTGTCTGTGCTCCCTGCAGCCTCCAACGGGGGCTGATTCAGGATCCGAGATGTTTTCCAGGGGCAAGCAAAGCACGTCTGCCGAGGCCCAAGGCAGACGCAGGGAAGAGCCTCTTCACAGTAACAACGATGACGTTAGACTTGTGTTTAAAAAAAAAAAAAAATTATTACAAACCGTCACCCAGGCTAGGCCCTAAGTAGGTTAAGTGGTAGCCAAGATGAGCCCGGCATTAATGATATTTAGATCCCCTTTTGCTCTATTGTTCTGGGAATAAGGGAGTCAGCAGTGAAGTCACTGTTGGTCCTTCAGAAGTGGTCACAAATGGATTTTGGCCCCCTCTTTAGGGTCCCCCGGGGGTGAGAATGAAGAAGGGGCAGGGAAGCAGGCTGAACTCCTCTCTCTAGAGTTTCTGAGCAAAAGGCTGTGACGTGACAATCTCTAATTCCACAGGGACCTCAAGCCCAGAACGGGAAGGTGTTTCACTGGGAGACACAGTAACCTGAGAACTGAGAGCCCATCTGTCCTGTATTCCCAGTGGCCTACCTCTGGCAAGTTCCTTCTCCCACTAAAGCCCCAAGCTCTGGGCCTCAGTTGGCCAGAAGGTAACCTGTGCCACCAGAGGCAGCCCCACATAAAGCAGAACGGAAAAAGAAAATCCTACCGTTTAAAGAATGAAAGCGTCTCTTTTCCTTCCCTAAGCAACCTTGACAAGCTAGAATCAGATCCCACTTTGCTTCCGGGGGCAAAACCCATCAGAGCTGGCATGGCAGCCAGACTGTCCCGGGAGGACAATATTCTCTGGGAATCTATCTTGGCATTTGTGCGGAGATGCTGGGTGAAATACTGCCAAGAGCAAGGGCTCAGCCAGTGCAGAGAAGGAATGATAAGCAGCAGGACTGGAAAGTGTCACGTGAGGAGAAGTACCAAGGGGAGGGAAGGATGCGTCCCAGTGAGCGAAAGGCAAGTTAGCGCCAAAGAGCAACGTCTGAGGAACAAACCTAGAATCTGGTGAGCTGACTTCTGTTGGCCCAAAGCACCAAAGACTACGGACCCCACAGCATTCTCCCAGCCAAAGAGTGAAACTCTGGGCTTATCGGGGCCCCACGCCCTTTCTCCCCACCCCCCACCCCCACATGGTTACTGCAGGGGGGAGGTGAGGGGGAGGACTGCAAAATAAAACCCTGACTCCGGTTCAATTTCTTAAGGAACTCTGAGCTTACAGGTGCAGGGCCTAGGTGGGGCTTCTGGGTTGGTCGGTGAAGATTTTGACGTTTTCCCTGTTTTTGTTTTGCCAGCAAAGCATGAAACCCTGGGGCAAGTTCACTGCCTTCGTCCCACGTCATGAATAACGTCCCAGCACACTCACCGTAGCCCAATACATGCAATTCACGCTCTGCGCTTACCAAAAATGGCTTTGACCTTTCTTTTGCTTGAGCAAAGAGGAAAAATCCCACAACGATTTGATTGTCAAAATTAAAAAAAAAAAAGACAGTTCTTGGCACCGTATTTGAGTAGCAAGAAGCAAGTGCCTAAAAGCTCTGGTGTCCCCAAGTGGCAGAAGGAAAAAACTGTCCTTCCATCCTGGATATTTACACTGGTCCATCTTTAGAGCTGCTAACCTTCTAGATTTATAAAACCAAACCATTCTTCCAAACAAGGAGGGAAACTCTGGGCTTATCAGCCCCATGCCACTTCTCCCCACACCGCCCCCCACAACCCAAGGACTTTTTTGGGTTAATTTACAGAGTTACACAGCTATCACCACAATGTTTTAGAAAATGTCCATTACCTTCGACCCGACCCACCCCTGTCCTGATCCAGGAGGGTCTACCTCCAGCAAGGGGGGTGCACAGCTCCCCTTAAGAACTGAGTAGAGAATTTTAATCCATCTTGTCAAGGAGCATCCCCAGCACCTTGCACCCCAGGAATATACGCCCTTCCTTTGTCCTGCCTCAGTGTGCAAGAGAGACAGCTGGATGCTATGAGGGCCTTCAAGTGAATACAAGGGCAGCGTGAGGGCCACTTCTGAGTTAAGGCTTTTTCCAGGCTGATTCACTCCTCATTTCACTTCCTCCTAAGTCCTTGTTTTTGTGTTTAGCTCACTGTTCCTACTGTTCTTTTGTTTTGTTTTGAACCTCTATGTAAGCTCCTTTAGGTTGGGGAACTTAGAGGTTTTTCTCTCCTGCTCACTGGCTCTTGTCCTCCCTCCTCTTTTCTGTTTCCTTCTCTCTTTAAATTTTAAAGATTCCGGAAATTTCTGCAGAGACCGGTGTTTCTAAACCCAGCGCAATCTCTTCTTGCTCTGTAAGTTCAGAACTTGTCATCACAGGGGTGAGCCTGGCAGGGAAGGACAGGACACTGAACTGGCTGGGAAGTGTGGGAAGGTGTCCTCAGGCTGGAGAGCAGCCTTCTTAGCAAAGACCTGAGATCACCGCTGTGCTAGAGTTCAAGCTGTCATCTCAACAGAAATGCTAAATCTGCCCGCTGCCACTGAAAAGGTGCAGAGAGGGAGAAAGATGGAAAGACACATAGAGGAGGAGGAAGAGATTAAAACAACAGGAGGGCAAAAGCAAGAATATGACAAGAAGGGGGAAAAAATGTGGTGAAAAGGTATATGAGTATACCTAGGAGGAGGGGAGGGGAGTGCAGAGGAAAGGAGGTGTCTAGAAAGGGTAGGGGGAGGCAGCCATGAGGGAGCAGAAACGGGCGAAGGAGACCGAAGTACATGGAGTCACAGAAAATACTCAGAAAGAGAGGAAGGTGGTCACTGAGGACCAAGCCATGAAAGCATGAAAGCCCCGGGGGTCTCCAGGATGCATGCGCTCCCCTCCCCAACCTGTAATCTGGCCTGGGGCGCTGAGCCAGGAACCAAGTTTCCCAACAGCAGAACCTACCTCTGATGCAAAGGCGGCCAGCTGTCCCCCTCTCTCCTTGGGGATGATCAGGCAGGAGGACTACCCCACGTCTCAGCCGAGCCTGACAGATCCAGGAAGGCATCTGGGAGCTCCTGCTGGCGAGTCAGGTGGAGCGGAGGCCTGACCCTCTCCTCTGCTGGCAGCTGGGAAATCACCACCCCAGCTGTCTCAGCAGCACGGGGTGCGTCTTCTCTCGATGCTCGATGCTCGATGCTTGAGGCTCGGGGCACAAAATCCACACAAAGAGGCTCAGAGTCAGAGGGATCGCTTGGCAAAATCCTTCACAGAAACTGGGTCAGGTCACGGCCTCTCCATGTTTCTTCGATGTCTTGAGAAGAACCACCTAAGAGATTGCTAGGAACAGAGCTGGCTAATTCCCCCGGGAGGAAGAAGCATCCTTTCGCTCGGTCTCTCTGAGAGCAGGGAGGAGCCTCTCTCTGCGAAGATGGCAGTTTCATGAATCTCTCAGGGACTAGAACTATCAGGACTCTCGGCAAGGCCCAGCCTGGCCGCCTCCTGAGAAGCCCGTCCCCTCCAAGTCTCCCCTTGTCATTTTGCAAAAGATAATATTGACATGGGTTTAACTGGCAGTTGCTTAGCATTCAAATTTCTGAAGACTCAGGGGTGAGATGAGGCAGCTTCGATGACTGGATGGGGACACCAGGAAGAGCGGTCCAGGGAGAAAGTTTGGGGGAGCTGCTTCCCCCTCATTTTCCAAAGGTCACACATCCTGCTGGTCATCACCAGCCCCTAAAGCACTATGTAGGAGGTGTTCCCATTTCAGAAGCTGGGAATATGTAGTCTCCTGTTCTCCCTTGCTTCCCAAATCAGAAGATAGAACAGTCTGGAAGGTTGCTATGGCAACCAGAGTCCCTGGAGAGCCCAGCTCTCCACAAACCCTTTACTTTCAGGCATGCTCCAACTTGAAAAGGAAAGGTTTTATCAGGGATGGTGATGAGGATGATCACATACACACATATAGAGATACATGCATACATGTGCCAACATTTACCCCCGCTGAAAGCATCCCCACTGGCTCTGTAGTGGGCCCTTCTCCTTTCTCCAAAAAGCCAGAAGTAACGGAAGGAATGTAGAAAACCAGAACTTTATGGCCTCGGAGCAGATTTCAGAATCATGAACTCCTCTTATCTGTATTTCAGGTTTGGAGAAGCCAAGCTCCCAATCAGGGCTGCCTCTGGGGAGGCAGGATCCTAGAAGGATCCCCCTGAACCTGTCTAAAGGGCACCCTCCTTGCTGAAGGGTAAGAAGAGAGACCGAGGCCCGGTTCAAGAGGCTAAGCAGGGATTTAAAGAGCTAATAACCCAGTAGAGCCTACTTTTGGGTTTTGGATCCAAGACAGGAACTCCGCAGGGACGTTTTGCCTCTGGGAGACAGGAAAACAGGCTAATGAACTAAAAACTCAAGTCCCTTACTAAAATTCACACATTTGCATAGCATCATCGCCAGCTTCCCAGATGAGTTCAATCGGCATTCCCCATGAGGTAGGGAGGGGAAGACATTAATGTTCCCGTTTAACGGGAGGGGAAACTGAGGCACAAAGAGGCACTGTGGCTCCCAAGTTACCCTGTCAGGCTGTGGCAAAATCCCAGATTTAGATCTGGCACTCACAGGAGCCACAGTGCCTCTCAAGAAAACCCGCAAAAGGCCATCCCTCATAAGTTGCTCTTTGAGAAAATAATTTAAAAAAAAATTTTTTTTCATCAAAGAGTCTTAAAGCATAGATATAAAATTAAAAACATGTTAACAGTCCTTTCGGTTTCTGAACTGCACCCAGAAGAGCTCAGAACACTACATCACAGTTTTTCAAGGCAACAAACAAATGACAACGTTGCCAGGAGAGAAATGAGGGGAAGTGGGTAGGTGGGGGGAGGCAGCAGTTTCACGCTGGAAGAGGGTGACTTAGCGGGTGGTGACACCGCCACATTACCTTACCAGTTAGAGCAGGTCGGCTGCAGCTCCAAGGGGCAGAGCAGGTGAATGTTTGCTTGACTCAGCAAAAAAAACCTCTAATAGTGAGGCTGTCAACAAAGGAATGATGTTTCTTCTTTACTCTAAACCTATTTCATTGCCCCTAAAATGGGAAGAACCCCACGCTAGAATCCAATGCATGCTTATGCTTTTACCTGTCTGCAGGTTTAAGCCAGAGTTTGCTTTGGAAAACCTTCAACTGCAATCCTAAATCCAATCCCCAGAAAGAAGGGGGGGGGGGTGGCTCGAAAGAGTTGGGGGAAAGCGTGAGGGAGAAATTTCCCATCTGCAACAAGGTTCCTCTTTGCACGCCTCCCAGATGACAACGTCTGCTTAAGTGATACCTCTCTTTAGATAATGTGGTCAGGCTGGTTTCTTGACTCTGTTCAGCCATTTCTCCTGGCTTTGGGGTTCCCCCCTTTCCAGTTCCTCTGCACAGGAAGGCACTTGCACAAAAAGAGTATTTAGCTCTGAGAAGGAACCTTCCTGGAAGCTAGACAGTCAGGGAGGGAAGAACTGAACGTAGACCGAAGGCTGATATCAGGACACACATGGAGGAATCCACTGGCCCCTTTGGTCAGGGACTGACTCTAATGAACTCCAAATGGCCAAGTTTAATGGCAGTTTCTCTAATTCCTTTCAGGATTCGAGATGAATAACAAACTGGGAGGCTGTGCAGCTCAAGGCTTTACCAAGGCTCCTCTGCGGGATGACCAGCAGGTGGTACAGGGCACGGGAATAAAACAGGAGGATGAACACTGTTTCTGTCCTCCAGCTTCTGCTAGTTACCATGTAGCCCAAAGCTGACAGGTGCATGCCCCAAAGCAAAGGCCGCAGAGGAGAGAAATAGGACCCAGGTAAGTCTGGTTTCCATCCTGTCGACATCTCTGTTCCTAGAGATATTACAAGCCCCAGACATGAAAATGTAGAGTCATGAGGGGAGGTCAGACGGAAATCTCAGCCACGGGAGGGAAGATGGGCGTGAATGGGTGGCACCGTTAGAATTTCAAGAATGTCATTTAGATGGTTAAACCTTGAATGCCGGAGAGATCAAGCAACAAGGTTGACAGTCCAGGTACCTGGACCCGGTGCAGGGGAGGGAGTCAGGAATTCGGCTGGAGCTCAGGTGAGGGGAGTGGAGAATGAGAAGGAAGCCTGAGACAGTTTGCTCAGCGCCGTCCTTTTCATTCACGCCCCATCTGCGTTGGTCAGACCTCAGTGAGCATCCTTTTCTCCGCATACGCCCGATGTGGAGGGGGAAGGTAGCTGGGTCTCCGCTCCCGAGTGGCGTCGGGGAATTCAGGCTTGCCAAGTCCACTGTCGGCTGCCTTCAGGTCTGGCGCAGGCTGCCCACAAGTGACATGGGTGTACTGGCCTTGCTCCTCCTGCTCCGTCTCTCGGTGGTAGAAGTAGTTGAAGTTGGAGACAATGACGGGCACGGGCAGGGCAATGGTGAGGACCCCGGCGATGGCACACAGCGAGCCCACAATCTTGCCCCCCACCGTCATGGGGTACATGTCTCCATAGCCTACCGTGGTCATCGTAACCACTGCCCACCAGAAGGCATCCGGGATGCTGGGAAAGAGTGAATCATCATCATCAGCCTCGGCGAAGTAGACGGCACTGGAGAAGAGGATGACTCCGATGAAGAGGAAGAAGATGAGCAGGCCCAGCTCCCGCATGGAGGCCTGCAAGGTCTTGCCCAGGATCTGCAGCCCCTTGGAGTGACGGGACAGCTTGAAGATGCGGAACACCCGGACCAGGCGGATCACTCTGAGGATGGCCAGGGACATGGCCTGCTGCCCGTTCTGGCCTCCCCCTCCACTGGCTGACTGCTGCTCCTGCTGCTGCACCAGCTCAGTGCCCAGAGTGATGAAGTAGGGGAAGATGGCCACCAAGTCAATGATGTTCATGATGTTGCGGAAGAAGGCCGGCTTGCTGGGACAGGCAGAAAAGCGAACCAGGAGCTCAAAAGTGAACCAGACTATGCACAGGGTCTCCACCAGAAAGAACGGGTCGGTAAAGAAAGAGCCCCCGAGAGTACTTAGTGAGGAGGAGCCCCCTGCCACCATGCCTCCCGGGGGGATGCCAGGATGAAAGGTATAGGAATCATCTTCATCCTCGTCTTCCTCCTGACTACCCCTGGAAACTGGAGAGTCTCCGCTCACACCATTGCTTCCACCTCGGCCATCCGCACGGAACTGGGGCAAGGTCTCCAAGCAAAAGATGACGATGGAGATGAGAATAACCAACACCGAGACGATGGCGATGCCCCTGGCGGGGCCTGAGCTCTCGGGGTACTCGAAGAGAAGCCAGACCTGGCGCTGGAAGGGCTGGGAGGGCAGTGGCTTTTCGTCCTCGCCGCCTTCGGGCAGGCAGCCCTCGTCCTCCCGGAAGGCCGCCAGGGCCTCATCCCCCAGCTGGTAGAAGCGGATCTCCTCCAGGAAGATGTCCAGGGGCACGTTGACCGGCCTCCGCAGGCGGCCCCCGGACTGGTAGTAGTAGAGGATGGCGTCGAAGCTGGGCCGGTTGCGGTCGAAGAAGTACTCGTTCCTCAGGGGGTCGAAGAAGCGGACTCTGCGACCGGGGTCTCCCAGCAGCGTGTCGGGGAAGAGCGACAGGGTGCGCAGTTGCGTCTCGAAGCGCAGCCCAGAGATATTGATCACCAGGCGCTCGCTACTACAGCAGCCCCCGCCCCCGCCGGCCTCCGGGAAATCTCCCGCATCCTGTTGCTCCCCCTCCGGCCCACGGACCTCCCCCGGCGCCGCCAGCGTCAGGGATTTCTCCGACCTCATGTCCCCTCGGCGGTGCGCTCCCCGCCACTAGGACGGCGCCCACGACACCACCTCTGGAGCGCAGCACCTCTTCCCGGCTCTCAGCGGCGCCCTCGGTGCAGGGTGGGGCTCGCGCTCCTCCGAGCTCGCGGGCTGGCCCTGCCGCTGGGTCTGTGAGTCCCGAAGCCCCGGTCTCTGCAAGGCTGGGTCTGGGGAGGGGACCCGGACGCAGAGGATTTAGCTCCGCGCCTCCAGATATCCGCGCTTGAGTGCCACAGCTTACTGGGATACCTGGAACCGCAAACTGGCGCGTGTGAAACGGGCTGCCCGAAAGGACGCGTGGCTTCGCCCCCTGGCGCGTCTGAGACTCCAGGACGCGGGGGTCCGCCCTCCGGACGGGCTAGCTCTTCCCAGCTCCCACTGCGTTTCTCCAGCCGCTCAAGCCCCCCCGGCTGCCGCCGGGAGCGAAGCGCCAGATGCGCCTCCCTCCGGCTCGGCAGAGACTCCTGGCGGGGCTCGGCCTCCGCCCTGCGTGCACCGCGGGCTCCGTCTGGCCAAGGTCGCCGTTCCCGCCGCCACAGCCGCCACCTCCTCCCTGTAAGTCGCGCCGCAGGCCTCGCGGAGGGCCCTGCCGCTGCCCCGGCGCCGGGGCGCGGGGACCCACCTCCCCACCGCTCGAGCCTTCGCTGCAGCCGCTGCAGCTGCAGCGGCTCGGCTCTCCGCTCTGCCCTTCCTTCCCAACACTCACTCTCCAAGTGACGTGGCAGGCCCCGCCTGCTGCCCCCTCCCACCCCACTCTCACAGCACACCCCTCGCCCAGCCAGGGGCTGCCGCGAGCCAGGGCGCTGTGGAAATAGACACACACTTGCCTCACCAGTAATCTTTCCCGCGCTCGCCTGGCACGCCTCTCCCTTCCTCGCATTCACAATCGCGGCCCCCTAAACAAACGCCAGCACCCTAATACCACACCCCCTCCACCTCCGCAGTCAGCTTTCCTCATTTCAGCTTACGGGAGGTGATCTGCGCAGTGCATCTCACCCATGAGAAAACACACCCCGCCCCACCATACAACACACAACACGGAGCACTGTACCTCCACTCCTCCAGAAATCTAATGAAAAAATCGAATCATATTTTGTCCATCCGTATTTACGAAGATCCATTTGCCAGCTTCCTTAATCTACTTAAACAAAAAATAGAGAAAGCATTTGTAGAAGCCTTCAGAGCTTCCAATTTAGATAGGGTCCCAATGTAAGTCCCCAGAGAATCCGTACCTCCCTTTTCAAACCTGGGAGGACAAGGCTGCAACTGTCCTAGAGTAGCAAAGAGATAGCAGAGAAGGGGTTGGGAACTCTCCCATGGCCTCTGCCATCAGAAGTTTTCCAGGGGAGTTCTGGGAACCTAGGCAGCAGCCCCAGTGAAGAAAGAACCGGAATATGGTGGTATCTCAGAGGTATCATGGTGCAAGGAAGCACACCCTGGAATTCTTTTGCTCCTAGCCTCCCTGGGAGCTCATTGGGAATGCTTTCTTATTGCACAGACAAGTAAAGAGAGGACGGGGTGAGTGGAAAGTGGTATGTAAGAATGTTGAAAAAAGTAGTGACTGCGTTTACTGAGCATCTAATACGCGCTGGCTGCATTCCAGGTGCTATATCTGTGTTGTCTCCCTCACAGCCCTGTTTATCTCACAACCCTATGAGAAAGATGGTCTCCGCTTCTAGGTAATGTTACAGTGAGGACGCACCTGGCAGTATTTGGGTCCAGACCAAAGTTTGTTGTTAGGAACCCTTTCCCTAACTCTCAAGAATGGTTTTCTATCCATTTCCACTGGAAACCATGTAGTTTTTCTTTACTAGACCAGACAGGTCAGAGTTCGGTGGAAGAGGATTGCTCGGATCTTTTCGGACTACCACTTCTGGGTAGGGCTGACATTTGCTTCTCTGTGCCCCAGTTTCTCCCTTCTTGGTTGTCTGTGGCCAAAGCTAATTGGCTGACAACCACATGTTTTGTGTAGCTTCTTACTCATTTTATTCCATGCGTAAGGTTCATTGCTGATAATGACAGGAATGATACATAAAGGTAATATCAAAGCACAAGATGCAGGCAAGAATTCTTTGTATCGGGGAGCCGGGGTGGCTCAGTCGTTAAGCGTCTGCCTTCGGCTCAGGTCATGATCCCGGGGTCCTGGGATCGAGCCCCACATCAGGCTCCCTGCTCTGCAGGAAGCCTGCTTCTCCCACTACCATTCCCTCTGCTTGTGTTCCCTCTCTCGCTGTGTTTATCTCCGTCAAATAAATAAAATCTTTAAAAAAAAAAAAAAAAGAATTCTTTGTATTGCACAGGGGGTTTTCAAACCACAGTGGTTCACAGCAGCATTCACTGCCATAGGGATGAGGGGAGCAGAAACAAAGTCTTCTGGATGTGTAGGGGAGTGAATACATAGGAAAGAGGCTAGCATCCCACTGCATCTTCATTCTCTGGGCTTTGCCTCAAGCAACAGCTTCTGCGTCCTCTCCGTGCCTGTGATGTTGGTCTCCACTCCCTTCCGTCACCTTGCATGGTTCAGTGAAAGGCGAGAAAGCAAGTGCACACAGTCACCCAGTCCATAGTTACGCTATTTACAGGCGATGTCATTAAGCCAATTTAGACTTCCCACAAGTCTCTCCATTCAAAAAAAAAAAAAAAGTGAAAGAAAAGGAAACAACAACAAATATAATACAGAAGAAATTCTTTCGCTCTTGTCCAATTATCTGCAGTTGTTTTCTGGATTATAAATTGATTTCCTTGTGATTTTTTTTGTCCTTCTTTTCAAAAATTATAATGAATTATTCATTTGCATGTTTGTTTTCTTCATTGCTGTTTTTATTCATAAGGCTGTCAACTAGGTCAGTAACTCTTCAAAACAAATGTTTGGGAAGCACGGGGGAAAAAAACCCTGCATTCTGCCAGAAGGGTGCACAGTCTAACATGGTGAAAGGAGCCACCAATTGCGTACCCCTGTGTTAAGTCTGGCTGGTGCTGCCCACCAGCCTGCATCAGAGCTGACCTTCCTGGTTACTTTCACATCATGCAGGAGACTGTGTCCCAGGAGATGTCTCACCGTGCACGAGGAGTTCCCCCCGGAGAGAAAAGTCATTAGCAAATTCATGAATCAGAGTTCTGTTCTTAGTTCTTTTGTGAAAGAGACTCATGTCTTAGCTTTCGAAAAGCCGTATACTTACATCATTCTTCTCCGGTGTATATGAAGCGTGAGTGAAATCACACTTTTAGAAGTGCCGGTTCCCAGGTGAAGAAAGACAAAAGGCACAAGCCCATCCAT
Organism: Procyon lotor; assembly: GCA_028646535.1. NCBI lineage: Eukaryota > Metazoa > Chordata > Mammalia > Carnivora > Procyonidae > Procyon > Procyon lotor. Next base: position 25,057,475 of record CM053611.1, on the reverse strand, counting down.
ACACAGCAACACCCTGGTGAATGTTTCCCCGACATTCACTGAGCACCGGTTTCATGACAGTGCAGATTTTCCCTGTGTCTAAATTCAGATATTTGCAACGATGGTAGGGACCATTCATGTAATTAACAAGCATTTATTGAGAAGCAGCTGGGTGCGCTTCCTAGTGGCATAGAGGTTTAGAAGTGATCCAGACAAAATATCTGTTATCGTGAGTTTCCGTGCCCATGCGGTAAATATATTACATTCTAGACGGAACATTTTAACAATAAACAAAAAAGAAGAAATGTATACATTACAGTAAATGCTTCGAGGAAAATAAACAGGATGCTATGTCAGAAATCCACCTGAGGATTCAACTTGGAACAGGGTGGGTGGGAAAGATGTCCCAGAAGAGATAATATCTGGATGCTTCTCAAGCAGAGCGGAGACATGATTTGCACAGAGGCTGTGAGGAGGATTCACTACAAGGGGGCAGGAGGAAAGTGGCCCAGGAAATTCCAGTAGTTTGGGAAAAAGTTGATGTTGACCGGAACTGGACCAAAGGTAAAGCAAAGTAGGGATAGTATGAGGATGGGGGGGCAGTATTTAGGAGATAGAATCAGCAGGTGATGGATAGAACATAAGAAACAATCAAGGAATGCCAGGTTTGGGGTTTGAGCAACGGGGGAGGGGGTGCCATTTATTAAGAAAGGGAATATAAGGAATTAAACGGGTTAGGTTCAGAGGTGCCTGGGTTGCTCAGTTCGTTGAGCACCTGCCTTCTGCTCAGTCATGATCCCAGAGTCTTGGGTCAAGCTCCATGTTGGGCTTCTTGCCCAGTGGGGAGTCTGCTTCTCCCTCTCCCTTTCCCTCCTCCTCTGCTCCTCCCCCTACTCATGCTCGCACTCTCTCTGTCTCTCTTTCTCTCATGCTGGCTCGCTCTCTCAAATAAAATCTTAAAAAAAAATAAACAGGTTAGGATCAGTCAAGACCTCATGTTTAGAAATGTTAAATTGGAGAGGCAAATTAGACATACAAATAAAGACATTGAGAGGTGATGATTTACTCGGGGCCGGAATATGGAAAAGAAATGAATGATTTGTGAACGTAAAATATTTAGAAATATGTAAGCCCACAGCATTAACATCTTCTAGAGGGATAGAAGAGGGACAATGAAGAGAAACATAACCAAGACCAAGTCCTGCATAGTACTTTACAATGCCCAGTTCAAGTTCAGGAGGAAGGGGACCCCACAAAGACCAAGGGATAGTCAATGGGGTCAAAGGAAAACTAGGAGAAGGGGTTGTCCCGGAAGCCAACAACTGTGACGAGACCTCAGGACTCGCATGTTCACAGGGCCATGCTGACTTCCAAATGAACACAATATCTGCATCAGATCAGAAGCACGGAGTGAGAAGAAAAGGGTCACAGTAGGGAGGAACCACCTGAAAATGGGTGTATGTACTAACCAAGATGAGTATGTAACAATAAGCCACATAATTTGATAACTATTGATATTTGTTTCTCTGCCTGGAGTTAAAATGTACTCATCCCAGGTATGTAAATTAGCACTCTTATTCTATTTTCTGGTCTTCTTTTATCACACCTGTTACTTTGTGTATGTGTGTGTGCACACGCGCACACACGTGTGTGCTTGGCATCACCCCAGAGGTAGGATCCTTGTAGTGTTCCTCTGGAGAGAGGACGGGGGCGTAGACTGGGCCTTGTTTCTCTGAATAATCTCAGGATGGTTCTTTTTGCCTGCCTTATCACCCACAGGCCCCTGGGGGAGGAAAGAGTGGTGAGTGGTCAACGCCTTCAGTTCCTATTTGAGTGCACAAGTATACACACACCCTCCCTCGGAAGAATCACCCCTTTCTTGGGCTTTTCACTCGAGAAGACAAACCATATGGAGACGGTTGGGGGCAGGGGTGTGATGCATCAGACACTGCGTCTCTCATCTTACTCTCTCACCTCGGGCAAGGCTCACTGCCCCATCCTCCCATTCTTCAGGATGGCCACTGTGGAAGTTCCTCTGACCAGAAACCAGTGTCCCATATGACCCTGCCTCCTTCCTGGGTCATTTTTACTCCTCTTAACCTTCCCCAAATTTCCTGCTGGGGAGATGAAGGAAGGAAGCTTTGAATTCTGGGGAAAATGGGGAGCATAATGGATGATTGGATGATTCTATACTTTGCAGACAATCTTTGCTACGTTCCTTTCGTTCCCTTCCTGTTACATGCACGTGCACACACATACACACACACATACAAACACACACAAATTTAGTCATCTAAGACTTATATTAAAAAGAAATTATGGGGCACCTGGGTGGCTCAGTGGGTTAAAGCCTCTGCCTTCGGCTCAGGTCATGATCTCAGGGTCCTGGGATCGAGCCCCGCATGGGGCTCTCTCCTCAGCGGGGAGCCTACTTCCCCTCTCTCTGCCTGCCTCTCTGCCTACTTGTGATCTCTCTCTCTCTCTCTCTCTGTCAAATAAAATAAAATCTTTAAAAAAAAAAAAAGAAATCACTGTCTTGAAATTTGAGGCCTAATTTTCTGCCAGTAGCACCCACTGGTCTTATAAACTGTTTGGTTCCCCCTTCTCACACTTGATAGGGTAATCAACTCTTAGACCTAAATTCCCCTTCCATTAATTGAGTCTTTGGAAGCATCATGACCATTTTCCACCTCCCGGGCTGTCTCTGGGACCAGAGTGGACTATGGGAAGGATAAATGCAAATACATATCCTACAGATAAGCATCATTTATATTTAGCTACTTAGCCAGAATTTCGATGATGATGATGACGAAGATGACAGTGATATCAACTAGAAAATGGTGATGGTGATGATGATACTCCAGAATCCACCAGAGGAAAATCTAACAGCTTTTGCTTGAGTGAAGCTGTATATTGGAAAAGGAATGCATTAGACATCTGTGCCATGCAAATCAACAGCCTTAGGAAATGACTAACTATGCCAAGAAATAAATCTATAAAGAACTCCTTATCATTCAGGGAGGATCCCGAGAGAGCTTGTTAGTAGCACAGGTTTGCAGCCTGCTTCTTCATGCCAGTCCACTACTGACATAAGTCACCAGTGTTGCTTTCCAGATGTCTCCAGTTCTCTACCTTTTAGGAATGGGGGAATCATGCTCTCTAGCTCCCTTGTGGTTAGACCAGGCAAAGATTTTTTTTTTTTTTAAGATTTTTATTTATTTATTTGACACAGAGAGAGAGATCACAAGTAGGCAGAGAGAGAGGGGGAAGCAGGCCCCCTGCTGAGCAGAGAGCCCGATGCGGGGCTCGATCCCAGGACCCTGAGATCATGACCTGAGCCGAAGGCAGAGACTTTAACCCACTGAGCCACCCAGGCACCCCTAGACCAGGCAAAAATTTCTGATGAAGGATTTGTACACAGAAGTGATGTGTGTCACTTCCAGACTAAAACATTGCAGTGAATGTAAAGAAAGCCTCCAGAACCTTCTTTACCTCAGCCATGATAGCCAGTGCTCAAGATGGCGGCTGTTCTCTCAGACTGAGGTGGGCTCCAGAGCGAGGTGACGTGGAACCTGCCGAAGCGATAGAAATGTAGGATGAGTGAGGAACAATCCTTTGTTGTTCTAATCCTCAAACCATGGGGTTTGATCTGTTACCATGGCAGAATCTAGTCTCTCCGAACGAATCCAACGGTACTGCCCAGAAATGAGGAGCTGCTAAAACCAAAAATCTGAAGTTTGTGGCATTGGACTAGGGCCAGATGATGGGCAATAAAGAGACTTCACAGACAATTCATGTTACAAGTGGCAAAATATTTGAAAATTGTTGCCTATGACGGTTTAGAAGGCAGATAAAGTACCTAAAAACTTGCCTATCCAGGAGGAAGCTTGAAACAGATTGTGAGCTACTGCGAGCTACATCGACAACGTAGTACAAGGTCGTGAATAGCTCAGAAAAGAATTGGTCTTCTAGCGAGCGGAGGTGGAATGGACCAGAGACCGTCCAGAAATGTGGGGATTTTGAGGATTGGCAGAGGGAGCTGCTTCTCATCAAGGTAAACAAAACTTGAAAGACCTCTGTGCAAAAAGGGCTTATCAGGACTCAGGTTTGCTTTATGGAACAAATCAAGCAAAGGGCAGTCACACCCATTGTTAATGCCTCTGAATGGAATAAGGTATTTTAGAGCAAAACTAATTATAGTTGTGGCTTCCCTATGGCCACCACAAAAAATCATTTTAATTGGACAAAGTGGCTTAGAAAGAGAGGGCAGAGGAGAGACAAAGAGAGAAAGACAGAAAGAGAGAGACTAGAAGTGTAACTTCCCACAGAAAACCAATAAACTCAAAGTATCCACAGTTAGGTTCATCTCAGGAAGAACCATGGTTGTGGTTATTGGCTATTGACACATAGAGCTGCCCAGAGCAGACAGGGAAAAACCCAGGATAATTTTAAGATAGCCATTCTCAGGGGTGCCTGGGTGGCTCAGGTGGTTAAGCGACTGCCTTCGGCTCAGGTCAGGATCCCAGGGTCCTGGGATCGAGCCCCGCATCGGGCTCCCTGCTCAGCGGAGAGCCTGCTTCTCTCTCTCCCTCTGCCCTCTATCTCTCTAATAAAGAAATAAAATCTTGGGGCGCCTGGGTGGCTCAGTCATTGAGCGTCTGCCTTCGGCCCAGGTCAGATCCCAGGGGCGTGGGATCGAGCCCCACAACCGGCTCTCCGCTCTGCGGGAAGCCTGCTTCTCCCGATACCATTCCCTCTGCTTGTGTTCCCTCTCTCGCTGTGTTTCTCTCTGTCAAATAAATAAAATTTTAAAAAAATTATTTAAAAAAAAAAAGAAATAAAATCTTAAAAAAAATAAAAAAATAAAAAAAAAAAAGATAGCCATACTCAAAGGCACCATGACCTGGACTAAACCATTCATTACTGTTCAAGTCTTGAAAGAACCATTTGCCCCTAAATTTTTATGGTCAAGAAGCTGGCTGACAAAGCTACTGAGTTCCCAAGGAAAGTATCGGCAGCAGTGCCCATCTCAGATACGACCAACAAAGATAACAGAGAAAAAGGAACATTCTCGAGAGGAAGCTAAGAGGCAGAGAACAGCAGCCAAACAAGGACCCAATTGTACTTAGCAGGGTTTCAGAATCACTGCAAAGCAGAGACAGCTGAGCTTCTATCTGTCCCTTTCTGAATGGGACTCTTCACGTTATCCTATTTCAGATCAACTATTGTCTGTTGTATTGTGAAAGAGGGAAACATAGCTTGTCTTTTGGGTTCCCTAAGTCTCTGAATTAGGAGGAGCCACGACCCTAACTGATAGAAACCAGAACATGTCACTCCCTAACAGGAAGCTGACTACATGCCACTAGAGATCCTAGAATTTCAGGTTCATGACAGGAATAGATAAGACTTTTGGGTGACTTTCAGATCGTCTCCCTTAGGGGGTGAGTGAGCTATTTTGTCTATGGTAGCCGGACATTCCATGATCAGATGGGCAGTTGGTGGGAGTCATTGCTGCTCTTTACCAAATATTTCCAGCTCTCCACCTCCTGGGCACACAGTAGGATTGTGTCCTTCCTGGCCCATGTAATGATGTGCTGGGGTCATGTGCCTAGTTCCAGCTGATGACTGACTTAGGAGATATGTTAGATCTGGGCTGCAGCACTTACTTGCCAGAAAGGTTCTCCTCTGCATGATGACCACAGCACATGAGAAGGCGGCTGCTCCACCAGCGTGTCGCCCAGAAGGAGTAGAGTACAGCCTTAAGAGCACCAGGAGGGATAGGTAGTCTGAGCATAAGTCACCCTTTATCACAACCCACTGAGATTTATGAGATGTTTGTTACTACAGCGTAACCTCTCCTCACCTATGTACCTCCTTGCTTTCCTGCTCAGAAGGTACATACAACGAAGGTAATCAATGTTCCATTTTCTATGGCTAAAAGAAACCAAATCAAACATGAATCATACAATTCATTACCAAAGCATCACTTTGGTCAACGTTTTTATTCTTATTGCCCCTTCCTCCTACCCCTGCCTCTGAGCTCCTCCGATTTTTGCTTCTCCTTGCCCATTTCCGGACCCCACTCTGCATCACTGTCTAGTTCTGGCGTCCTAGCTGACATCTCAAACAGGACCACAGACTGTAGCTAAGTCAATCTTTACGATGAGATGTAAGCAGTCTTTGTTGATTAGCTTTTTAATAAATATTCACTAAAGAGAGCCATAGCTAATTGTAAGCATTTACTGAACGCTTACTGTATCCCAGTCACTTTTCTGAGAGCCATGAGGTAGGAGCTTCCCCTAATTTTCTTAGACAAACAAGAAAACTGGAGCATGGAGAAGTTAGATAATGCCCCAGGTGGCAGAACTAGCAGGTGCTAGAGCAGGCTGCACACGTAAACAGCCTTGGGCCCAGAGTTCATTGCAGGCACTCCACTTTTCCTTCCCAAACTGTGTCCCACCCAATTCTAGTTTTGCGTCGTGTTAATAGCTATTTACACATGCTCACAACCCCGATTAAATGAGTTTGGGAATCTGACACTTTAACAGTGTCAGAGAGGTTCACGATAGACATGAGAATATTAAGGCCTGTGATACATTCCTTAACACTGTTTAATGTTTTTCAAACAGATTTAACCATGGAACCTCATTTTTCACCAAACCTTACATTTTGAGAGATTCATGTACTGTAGAGCATGATTTGGGAAAATCAAATCATAGGAACCAAGCCTTAGGAATGACAGGGGACCTCACCTCGCTCGACTGCCTTAATTTGCTAATGACAGAATCAAACTTTAGAAGGAGTCGATGACTTTTCCATGGTCTTACAGCTACAATGGTTGGAATCCAGATCTCCGAATTCCCCGTTCATCAGGATTTCCCTACCCCATGGGTTAAATCGCCAACTCTTCTAGGATGAAGTGGCAGATCAGAGAGGTGCTTATGTTCCCAAAGATTCCAATTCTTGTAAGAACAAGGCCCCTGTCATCTTTTCTCCCTGGCCTAGAACAATCGCCTTCATATAGCAGGTGCTCTTCGTGTTAGTTGACGAGTTAACAATAAGGAACAGAAGGAGGAGAAAGCAATCGGAAAGAAGAGATGAAGCGAGCGTGCAACCTATGCAGAGAGAGGGTTGGCTGCTGAGCAGGTAATCCAAGGAATTCAGTGAGGTCCAGAGCACCTGCCTTCATCTGCACAAACACGATCCTTCTCAGGGCACTGACAGAATAAAGGCAGATCCTGTCTAACTGCATATGTGAACATGAGTGTGCGTATGTGTGTGGGAGGGAAGGGGTTGGATGGCAGAGGGTAGGTGACCTGCCCAAGACACCCCAAATAACAAGCATGAGGGAAGGGGACCAAAAGCCAGCCCAGTAATGAAACAACAACAACAACAACAAGCCATCACTGTCAGGGTATGCTCTGGAAAGATGGAGAAAATATTTTCTTGCTTCATCCACCACAGGAGTGAAGTGTAAATTCTTTGAACAGGATCATGAAGAGGTTGATCTGGAATCTCTGACACAGTGAAAGAAATTGTAGTTCCAAAGTGTATGTCTATCGTTTACCTTGCTAACTATGGAGTCCGTGGGGGTAGCATCCCTCCACATCTAAAAACAAGTTAGAGGATTTTATGGTTGGGAATGGTGAGGCCCAGGCTGTAGTTTGTGATGGAGTGAGTGCTTAAGGTGAAGGGAGTTAAATCATTGTGCATCCAAACAAAAGTAAAATGACTTTTGGTTTTTCCCCTTGGATCAGGAATGTGGGGAAGCCTATTGCTGTAAAAGAGAAGAAATTAGAGAAGGCGGTCTGTTGAGTAAGATAGGTCCCCAAAGTAGGTGGAAAGCCAAGATCTCAGAAATGTTCTCTGCAAGGTTCCGTGTCAGTAGGGGAGCAGAGATTTAGGACCCCTCCAGGCAGAGAGACACCGTCCCCTACCAAGGAAGTCCAAGACGCAGGGACTGGGCCTCCAGGAGGCTGCTTCCCTTCCTCAGGAGCAAAGGGTGTGATTTTAATGTTCTGGTTCTCCTGCTTTACTCGTGTGATGGAAGAGCTGAGGCTAAATAATGCAGAACTCCTGGTCCGCTGATGGCAACTTCTCTCTTTTTTTAACTACAGACTCTAATTCACTCAAAGTAACAGATTATGTTTTATGGCCTTTTATAAAATATTCATTCTCCCTCCCGGTGCTTGGTGGTTCAAGAAGCCTGGAAAGGGCCCAGTATGAGGAGGAGCTCATTTCCTCCCAGACCCGAGTTACAGAGGCCAACAAGGCTCCGAGCACAGTGTGTGAAGGCGCCCGAGGGGGCTGAGAGGGAGGATTCTGGCGTCCTCCTCCTGGAGATCGGGACTGTCAGGAGCCTGGGGATGAGGGGCCGGGCAGGATGTGAGGGGAGGGAGGGCAGGGAAACCCTCGCACCCCATCCGTGCCTCCTGAGCGGGTTGAAGCATCTCCCCCCTCCGAGTGGTGCCCCCCAAACTTCCTTCTCTGCACCTCCTTCTGTCCTGAAATGGTTGGGTTGTCTCCACCCAGGCCTGGGGCTGGGACAGCAGCAGGGGACCAGAGTCCAGAGAACGGGGAGACCACCATGTGGAGGGTGGAGTGGGAGAGGGTGCAATGGAGTGGTGATCCCTGTCCCGAGAGAACTCCATCTCCTCTCCATTCACACTTCCCATTCAGGTGACCAGAGGACACATCACCACAACGTTAACAATGACCTTACCTTGTCATGGTGCTTTACCCTCTTCAACGGACGGTCACATCCAGACCCTTGAACTCTAAAGTTGAGGTCAGAGACTCTGACTTCTGGGCCCACACACTCACCATTCAGGCTGTGTCATAGCACTTCTGTGGGCCTCAGTTTCCCCTCTTGCACGGGAAGACTCTGGATTCTAAGGTAAATTGCAATCTTAATTCTGTAACCCTCAGATTCTGGAAATTGCTCCTAATTCTAGATCTACACTGTTTCAGAGGGTCTCTGGCCACTGACTGGTAGAAAGACCTACATCCTCCTCAAGGACAACAGTAGCAGCAATGCCCTGATGGGTACTCTTCCAATTCTGATCTTCTGCTGTGACCCCAGACGTCACCAACCAGGCCCTTCTCCCTGGGGAATCAGGGCGCTTTATGCACCCCTCCCAGCAGGCCCAGGATCTGATTTTTGGAGGCAATGCAGAACAGGACATGTGTCACCGGCTGCAGTATCTACAGCCACAGAGGCAGAGAGAGAGAGAGAGAAGATGCAGACAGTCCACAAGTATTCCTGTACCATTCTATCTTGGGAAGTGCTCATCGAAGAGAAAGATGGATGGCAGAAGCTGAAGGATCTTATACTAACAGCCAAAATACAGAGAGGTGAAAATTACAGTAAAGGACATTTCTAACAGATTTGTCATCTAAGGATCTCAAAGTACTCCGTGTCTCCCATTTAGTTCCAGAACCTATTAATCTGAAAAGCCCAAATTAATTAACGCAGGCATTTTCTATTATCCCAGGCAATAGTGTAGGTAAGACTCTGCGAGCCCTGAACTCCCCAAGCTGTATTAACCACAAAATAAACAGAATTCTCCACTTATTTTAGTGCAAATCAAACAGTATTTATATATGGAGAGAGAACAAAAAAGAAGGCTCCTTGACAGTGCTCTGTCGATTCTTCCTTTCCCTTGCCTGTGTTTTGCCATGCATACTGGAGACGTCAGAGGTATTTATGAATTTATTCCAAAAATAATTAGTGAACATCTTCTGTGTACCAAGTACTGCATTAGGTTCTGGATATACAATGTTGAACAAAATAATCATGAATCCTGGCCCCAAGGACAATCTATCTAACAGGGAGCAAAGTACGTACATATGTAGATGCGCACGTGCACACACACACATACACACGCACACGCGCACACACACACAGACGACCCTGGGCATTGTATTTCACTGTCTTATCCCCAGAAGTGAGTTCTTCCAGGAAAAGTATATGCATGCAGCCTTTCATTTAGAGAGCAGGCATAAGCTTAGCTCATCAGGGTCCGCATACGGAATGCCACATCTGGCTGACGTGGGCCATACTTTAGCCATGCTCTCTGCAGCACGGAGACATGAGACATAAGGTTCCAATTTGAATTCCATCTCCACGAAAAAAAACTTCCAGCCTAATCCTCTGGTCCCTCCCAAAGCCAGGAAGGGGCCCTGCCCTGGGGAAGTGCCTACATCCTCACACAACAGGTCCTTGTTCTCTTGTCAGGCATAGGGAGCTGAAGAGTGGAGAGGTGGGCACAAACAGAGGGCTGGCCCGATGCTGTCTAGAAATTCTGCAGTTGGCATTCCTGATTTTGTCAGCTCAGGAATTGGCAGCGGAAGGGGTAAAGTGACATTTTAGGCAAAGGAAAGAGTTTCCATTTTCGACAGCTTTCCTGTGTCCAGACTCCATTTCCCGCAGCTGCTTAGAGAAATGTCAAACCGTGCGAGCATCCCGGTGTCCCTTCAAGTCATGGATAGATTGGGAGTGAGCAAAGGGGACTGGCGCCTCAAATTGTAAGTGAGAACATAGACAGGAGGGCAGAAGAATGTACAAGGTCGGAGACAGTGTTTATCCATCACCATAGTCCCAGTACCCAACTGCGAGGGCTGGTAAATAACAGACATCCAGTGCGTGTTGAATGAATGAAAATCTGATCTCCATACTGGCTTGATCCTGGGTTCCTAAAATATTCCAGGGAGTGGCCAACTTGCTCCCTATCCAGAGATGCGCCCATTATCTTCCGAGGAAGCATAGATACACTGAAAGTGTAGGGCTCAAGCTCCTGAAAGGTGATATGGAAAGAGCACAAGCCATCGGCCCAGATGCCTCTCACCAGCCGTCTTACCCTGGGCATATTTCTTAACCTCTCTGAGCCTCGGTGTTTTCTGTTCTCCTCTTTAAAATGGAGCCAAAATTTCTCCTCTTTCCAAATTAATGTGAAGATATGTGGAATACTTTATACATTAAGTAGCAATTTAATAACTGTGATTCCTTTCTCTTTACCTTGGGTTGCCACAAGTCCAGGGATTAAATTTGGCCAGAGAAATCTGCAACCTTAGGTTTCTCTCCCTTTTACCTCCTTGCCCTTGTAATCGGCATACACGACAGCCTGGACTCACTTGGGGATGTCAGACTATAAGACATTGGGTGCAAACCCAATCTCTCCCACTTTTAGGGAAGTTACTTAACCAATTGAAACTACCAATTTCTCAACTATAAAAAGGGAGTCATGGGGTGTCTATCTAACTGTTCAGTCGGTTAAGCCTCTGCCTTTGGCTCAGATCATGATCCCAGAGTCCTGGGATTGAACCCCAAGCCCAGCGGTGTCAGGCTCCCTGCTCAGTGGGGAGCCCGCTTCTCCCTCTCCCTCTGCCTCTCCATCTGCTTGTGCTGTCTGTCTCTCTCAAAACAAATAAAGTCTTTCAGGGGGGTGGGGGGGAAGTCACATAATACCATCTTTGTCAACACTGTCAGAGGGATGTTCTGTTCTAAATTGTAAGGTTGTGCCCTGCACAGGGCAGCTGGTATGCATTCCACACACTATACCACGTACCCTGCTGTGGCCACCAAGGCCAGAGGAAGGGGTGTCTTTTTCTAATCTGCGCAAATGTCCTCTATGGGCTAGAGGTGGCGCTGAGCTGCCATCAGGATCCAATGAGACCTAGCAAGAATGCCACTTACCCTAGTTCATAATAGGAGGAAGCTTTAAAAATGTGCTTCAAATCTGATTCCTTTTTCTCACCGTGTTACTGCTCTAGAAGTCTCTGCATCGGTCTCCTCCTGCCAGGGGTGTGCTGGAGCTCAAACTGGCGCATCAGAGCCGACTGCTGTATTTTCAGGAAGTTTTCCAGCCTGTTGTCAAACGGGTGCTAGTTTAAAATTGGCCACCGTGGGAACATTTACACCAGAGAAATTAGCAAACATTTCAAACATTACAGGGCCTTTCTTCCCCCTAGAGAGCTGGTGTTCGACTCACCCCAACCAGCCTGTGGTTTGTTCTCTACCCCAGCCAGAGTAATTTAAAAGTGCAAATCCACGGATGTCATTTGCTTGCTTCAAAGACTCCAACAGCTTCTCATTCACACCAAGTATAAAATCTGAACCCCCCGTGTGCCCGGGTGGCTCAGTGGGTTAAAGCCTCTGCCTTCGGCTCAGGTCACGACCTCAGGGTCCTGGGATGTGCTCCACATCGGGTTCTCCGCTCAGCGGGGAGCCTGCTTCCCTCCTCTCCTTTTGCCTGCCTCTCTGCCTGCTTGTGATCTCTCTCTCCCTGTCAAATAAATAAATAAAAATAAAATCTTTAAAATCTGAACTCCCAGCCTCAGTCTGTAGGATCTATGTCATCCGGAAGGTGCTAGTGCCTACCTCTAAGACTTAGCTCCTCTCCCTCACTCAACCTCAGCCACCCTCAGTGTTTCTGGACGTGGCAAGCTCTGTGTCTTCCTGTCTTGCACTTGTTCCTTCAGCCTGGAACATTCTTCCCCTGATATATTTGCAGAGCCTCCTTCCTCACTTCTCTCTGGTCTCCACTTAAATGTCACCTCCAGGGGAGGCCTTCCCTGACCACATCTCATGTATTTTCCAGAGAGCACATCACCATCTGGCACAACATACATTTGTTTCTTTGTAACAACATTTATTGAGATGTAATTCACATGCCGTACAATTCACCCATTTAGAATGTGCAATTCAATGGGTCAGGGTCTGTGCAGAGTTGTGCAAACTATCACCACAATCAGTTTTAGAGTATTTCCATCACCTCCAAAGAAACCCCTTGAGGTATCACCTCCGAAGCTTTTCCCAAAGTCCCCCTTCATTTCCCACCAGCTCACAGTGACCACTAACCCACCTTCTATCTTTCTATTTGCCTGTTCTAAACATTTCCCATAAATGGAATCATATAATATATGGTCATCAGTGACTGATTCTTTCCCATAGCATAACATGTTCAAGGTTCATCTATGTCGTAGCTTGTTAGGACTCCAGTCCTTTTGGTGGCCAACGAAGGTTCCATCACAAGAATATATCACACTTGGTTTATCCATTCACCAGCTGATGGAAAATTGGGTTGTTTCTACCTTTTGGTTACTGTGAATAATGTGCTACGAACATTCATATATAATTTTTTTTTGCAGGAAATGAGTGTTCAGATTTCTCTATATCCTCACCAACAGCAGGTATTTTCTAAGGTGTTTGTTTGTTTTCTTGTTTGTTTTTCAACTGTAGCCATCCGAGTGAGTATGAAGTGGTATCTCCTTGTGGTTTTGATTTGCATTTCCCTGGTGGTTCATGGCATTGAGCATCTTTTCATGTGCGTGTTGGCCATGTGCGTAGCATCTTTGGAGAAATGTCTATTCAGATCCTTTGTCTACTTTTAAAGAATTCTTTATATATTCCAGATACGACTCTCTAATCAGACATATGGTTTGCAGTATTTTCTCCCTTCTTGTGAGCTTTTTTTTTTTTTGAGTAGATTTTATTTGTGAGCAGGCTTACAAAAAAAATATGAGTTATCTTTTCACTTTCTTGGTGGTGTCATTTGCACCAAATAGTTTTGAATTTGATAATTCAAATTAATCTATCCTGCTGTTGTTGCTTCTGATTTTGGTGTTATACCTAAGACTCCATGCCAAGTCCAAGATCCCAAACATTATGCCTGTGCTTTCTTCTAAGGGTTTATCATTTTGGCACTCTCGCACTTTTGGTCCTTGATCCATTTTGAATTATGTTTGCATATGATGAGAGGTTTGGGTCTAACTGTGGACATCTACTTGTCCCAGTTTATATATTTCTTTTTAAAAATGTATCTGTTTTCCTGCCTTAGGTCATCAGCTCCATGAAGACAGGGATCCTCATTAGTTTTGTTCACTGATGTCTGTATCCTCAGCACCTAAAACCTTGCCTGGCACATAGTGGGCACTCGAGGTTTGTCAAATAAATAATAAGTAACTCAATAAATGTAATTTATTATCATTATTTTATATTTTCAACCCCTATGGCTTTCAGTCCATGTACCTGAAAGTTCCTAATACAAAACAGTCTTTCACAGAAGTCCTACCTTTACTCTTGTAACTGGATTCGGTTCTTCCCGGCTATAACCCTGATCCTCTAACCAACCTAGGGGTAATCTTGGTCTCTTTCTCTGCTGTCTGTCAGCTTCTTAGCACCTTCTCTTCCACTCTCTGCTCTCTCCCCACTTACCCTTCTCTCTCCCTGATCATCCCAGCTTTCTACTTCCAGGGATCATCATCCTGTTCAATGTACCTGTTACTCGCCTTTAGTGACCCCTAGTGTTTGCCTAGATTTTTGCCTTTCACAGGGTGCTCCAGTTTGCCTTAGAGACCCCCAATAGACCCCTATGAGGCAGATCCAGCACTTAGTAGTATCCTTATTTTTAAAATGTACTCAGGGGCCCCTGGGTGGCTTGGTCAGTTAAGCGTCTGCCTTTGGCTCAGGTCATGATCCCAGGATCCTGAGATTGAGTCCCGCACCAGGCTCATCGCTCAGTGGGGAGCCTGCTTCTATCTCTCCCTCTGCTGTTCCCTCTGCTTGTTCTCTCTCTTTCTCTTGCTCTCAAATAAATAAATAAATAAAATATTTTTTAAAAAATTAGAAATATATAAAACTAAACTAAAATAAAATGAGAATCTGAGTCCTGAACAGCTTCCTGGGGCTGCCTGAGAGGCCCACAGCTTGTTAGTGGTGTCACTGTGACTGGAAGCCACATCTTCTGTCTCCAGATGAGCGCAAATCCCATGAAAACAGCTTTCAGGTTTTTGTTTGCATGAGGACAACTCTATCACACTATCTGGAATGCCTTCCCAAACTTCCAGTCATTTTCTTGACCAACCTAAGCATTTTTTTACAGTATCAGTCCACTTTTGATAAACGAATGCTGTACCGGATGCTGTGTTATTTTACACTCATTCTTCTTTTAACCTTCGCCCTTCCCTGAAGCCCAGAGAAGTTAACAAACTTCCCCAAGTTCACGTAGCTACCTTCAAACGGTAGGGCTGGAATTCAAACCAGGTTTTTAAAGCCACACATTGCAACCCCCTTTCATAAGGAAATCCACCAGAAAGAAAAACAAAACTACTTAAGGAGAAGAGCAACCGTGGAATTTCTTCTCCACCCTGATGGTGAGACAGCTATGCATTGGTCCTTAAGGATTCCTCTATTTTTTCTGAAACCTGGACCCTGAGGGCTCTAGGACTAGAATCCTGAATCTGGATTCCCCACACTCCCTGCTGGGCTCCTCCTTCAACTTCTCCTCTTCCCCCTTTCTTTTAGCTCTTGGGCTAAGCCTTCCCCTCCCCTCTTCTCGTTCTCCCATATGCCCTAAGACCAGGCCTTTCTCCCTTTTCATGCTTCTCTGAAGCAGAAGAAGCCTGCAGCCTTCCCTCCCCCAGGCAGAGCAAGAATAGCTCATGGCTGGATAAAAATTCTGAGTTCTGAGCCACAATCATTGCTTCCCTTTAACTTGTCACATCTTTTCTTTCAAATGATCCCTATTCATCACTCTGCAGCTTGCCCCTCACTCCTCACACATATGGCTCAGCAGCTTTCTTCTAATGACCCGTTCTTGGACATCTGCAGAGAGGGACTTGTCTTCCAAGGCGCCATTAGAGCCCCCTCCCAGCCAGCCCCCAGTCTTCGGATCACAGAGTTCATTACTGAGCCTCCTGCAGCTCTCAACTACTGGACACTTAATGGAGATGTATCTGTCCCCCGGGATGGCTCTAAAAGCAGCGCACATCAGTAAGTAGTTTCTTCTTGCTGTTTTTTTCCAAGGTAGGGCTTGAACTGGTGAAAGGGAGAAGGAATAATCTTCTAATTACATCTTAAAAAAATACTTGTTCTACAAAAATCATCAACCCTGAAATATGCAGGGAGGGAGATAGAATCTCTTCTATTCCTAATTAAGTTTCCATCACCAGATGGGGGGAGGAAGCGAAATGGATTGAAAAGGCATAAAGACCCTAACATTTAGAGTCAACAAAGTCTTACTTCGTTACAAAACATTTACATCAGCGTTCTCTCTACTCTCTGTTCAATTGCTGTGCATACTTAGTTACACACCTGTTTGAATTAGTCTGGACCTTTCTCTCAGGGCAAATTCCATTTAATTTTCCTTTAGATGACCTATATTGCCTTATGTATTCCTCTAAATCATCTGGCCTGATTTCATCCCCCTCCCCACCTATCACTTTTGATTTGGCTCCTATTATAATCCTTAATGACAGGAATTAGTGTGTGTGAGTTGGGGATGGTGAGAGGGGGACAATTAGCTGGAAAAGAAGCAGCAAAGGCAGATGAGGATGGCTAGGGACATTGCTTCTCTAAGAAGCTGGGAAGCATCACTCTGTCAGACAAAGAGCTCTTTCCTAAGGGTGCAAGAGCTAATGGACTATTTTCTGTTTAAGTATTTTTTTTACTGATTCTAATGGACTATTTCTTACTGAATATTGTTTCCTGATACACTCTAAAAGAAACCACAAAGGAGGACTGCTCTCACAACCCACAATTTACATTTCCTTCCTGAAGCATCGGTTCTCGGCACCCTTCGCAGGGCATGAAAACCCGCATTCCATATTTACCATGTATGTGGCACTGCTCTCAGCACCGGCACTTACTTATCTAATTTAATTCTAGAAACAACTGTATCGTTACAGTGGTAGAGTTAGAAAGGCTGACCAGGTATTTGGTAAACCAAACCATTTCCTTTCACCCCTGGGCACACAGCTGAACTACATTTCCCAGCTTCCCCCGCAGTTAGTTGGATGCAGCCATGTGACTGGATTCTGCCCAGTGGAATGTGGGCAAAGCAGATGTGGTCATTTCCTGGCCTGGACCATAAAGCTCCACAAACCTTAAAACTCTCTCTCCTTTCCCTATCTTTTGGCCAAACAGGAGAGAACTCTGAGGACCGCAGGGTGGAGGGGGTTGAGGAAGCCATGAAAGGGAGGAATCCTGAGCCCCTGAGGTATAAGCTGGAGAAGAGCTATGTATGCGGAAGAGGCACCTGAGAAGGAACAGCCATGTTGGGCTACAGGATGAGTAAGACATAAGCCTGTATTGGGTTAAACGACCAAACTTCTGGTTACGTCAGTTACAGCTTGATTGACACATCCCCCATTCTGTAGATTTGGAATTGAGACACAATGAATTTATGTGACTTCCCCCAATCCAAATGCCTATTAAATGGCAGAGCTGAGATTCACAGTCAAATTTTCTGACTAAAACCAGGGCTTTTGTTACTCTACCACAGCTGCTGCATAATTGCTTCTGCTACTACCTTCAAAGAAGCAACAAATCTGCTGAGACAAGTGATCATTTTCTACAAATGCATTCAGCATTCACTGATGCTGTCATAATTAGGAACTTCATGCAGATGGCTGGGGGAAAGAGCCTGACAGCATGGAGATACTCAGGGCCGGGTCCTGGGCCTAATATGGAAAGAGGTGCTGCAAAGGCATCTTTGAGGACCTCCAAGCAGCCTTAGCCAACAGAAGGCCACAAGGTTAGCCTCAGAAGGCTGACAACGAGTAGAAAATGAATGCATTAAATACACATTAGAAAAAGGAAAACCGGGGCTTCCGGGTGGCTCAGTCAGTTAGTCTGCCTTTGGCTCAAGTCATTGATCTCCGGGTCCTGGGATAGAGTCCCATGTTGGGCTTCCAGCTAAGTGGGGTGTCTGCTTCTCTCTCTCTTTCTCACCCTCTGCCCCTCCCACCTGTTTGTGTTCTCTCTCTCTTTCTCAAATAAATAAAATCTTAAAAAAAAAAAATATCAGGTATCATCTCTTTCTCCAATCTGAATTTAATGCCTTTCCTTGGTACCCCCAGTCCTCTTTGCACACCTGCATCAATTATTCATTCCTGCTTCCAACTTTTGACTATGTACTGTGCACCTTTGATGTCCCAGCACCTAGCAAAGCACATGGGTCATAGTAAGAGCTCAACAAATGCTAAGTAAGTAAGTGCATGGGTAGAAGACTAAATAAGCAGAATCCTGGGGGGAAAAAGTCACTTGGCGCCATAGTAAACAGAGTAATGGTCCCCCAAAGGTAGCCTCATCCTAATCCCTGTGACCTGTGACTATGTCACGTTACATTGCAAAACGGTATGGAGGATGCTAATCAATGGACCTCAAGATAGAGAGATGATCCTGGGTTAGCCAGATGGGCCCAATGTAATCACACAGCCCTTAAAAAGCTAGATAAGGGATGAAGAAGTGTCAGTATCAGAATGACGGGATGTGAGCAAAGTTTGACTAGCCACTGCTGACTTCCAAGATGGAAGAGGGCCACAAGCCAAGGAATACAGGGAAGACCCTAGAAGCTGGGAAGATAAGAACAGAAATGAAATAAAGCAAATGAACAAACAAGAATAGATTTGCTCTAGAAGTTCCAGAAAGAGTCACAGCCCTGCCAACTCCTTGAGTACAACCCAGGGAAACCCATATCATGATTTCCAGAACCATAACATAACATATTTATGTTGTTTCAAGCCACTACTTGTGGTAATTTGTTCCACAAACTAGAGAAAACAAATACAGGTACTTCTAACCTGAATGCAAAAAACTTCTGAAAGAAAAGACTGTTATGCACTCGTGCACAGTAATTGAACATCTTCTCTGTGCAAAGCATGAAGTCCTGGAGGAATGTAGAGCAGAATCAGAACAAATTCTGACTTTGGGTCTCCCCTTCCAGGAAACTTGAGGGTGGAGAGAGGTGGGACACATCACAATCTGCCACTAAAAGACTAGAAGGCATTGAAAGAGGGACGGAGCTAAAAGTAGGAAGGAAATAGAACCCTTATCTCTAGCTGAGCCAAAGAAGCATAAAGAACTGTACTCAAGGAGGCCACTTGCCACGCTCTAGCAGAGACCTCTGAAGGCAGCCATTCACTTTGGGCTCCAAATCAGGCCGCCCTGGGACCCCAGAGATCCTTACATATGGAAGAGAGCTGTCCTTGGTGACAAATCCACATAGGAAAATAGGATGTGGATTACAGAATGCCAGAACCAGAAGTCACTCTTGCCCAATTTAATAGATGGAATAAGGCTCGGGGAGAGAATAACAGCCTTCATTCTGAAGCCTCGTCTTACCCTCACCAGGCAGGTTTAATCCTCTTTCACAGCTGAATTTCCTGAGCCCTTGCGTCAGCTCTGTGTGGTAATCATCATCACAGATGTCACAGTTAGGGTACATGTGGTTGCCTAGTCCCATGGTACTATTTCCTGGAGGCAGGGGCTAAAACTTACCCCCCTTTTTTTTTCCACTCCCCTTAACAGTGACTAATACTTGGCCACTGAAAACTGTTTGTTGGATGAATTAATGAGAAATCCTGGCAGGGGAAATCAGATAACAGAGACTTTCCAAATCAAGGTACTGGAGAAAAGAGAGGGATTCATAGCAAGTTTTCTTCAATAAATACGCATTACTTTTATGGTCTAAAAGAAAGTTTTATTTTAACAAAAGGGATTCAAATCCATGTTTTCTGTGTATTTCAAAGCCTATAATTTTCTATTCTTCTACCCTCTCGGAAACCCAAGTCAGAGCCCTCAGTGGATGGATAAATTAACCTCTGAGAGCCTTAGTTGCCTCTCGTGGAAAGTATGGGTAATAACAACTATTTTATCAGATTGTTTGGAGGATGACAAGTAGTATTTGCACAGCCCCATTGCCGCACACATAGTAGATGCTCAGTAAGTGATAACTGTAACAACTATTTTATCAGATTGTTTGGAGGATGACAAGTAGTATTTGCACAGCCCCATTGCCGCACACATAGTAGATGCTCACTAAGTGATAACTGTAATGAGCGTCCCCCTAGGTCGGGAAGTACTGACCCGTGCCCTACAGAGCATCTCCAGCTTTGCAGGCTCCCTCCCAATGCACCAGGGAGGAGAGAGCTCTTCCTTCCAATATTCCTTCGTCCTCTTCCTTCTTAGAGCAGCAGCCCCCTGCACTGGGCTGGTAAGCTGAGGGAGGGCTCTGCTCCACACAAAACCTGAACCCGGAAGAGACTCCCTGACACCATTATTCTAGAGTTATCTCCTAAAGCCTGGGCTAGAAACTTCTTCCTTTCAGCTGATGGCTTCTCTAAATCTGTGAAAAATGCTAGATTTCTGGAAACAGAAAGAGAGAATGCCTTCTGCCTCCAGAGACACAGCCTCTGGACGAGGTGGTGCACTTGAGCACCGCCCGCACCCAGCGCGAACACCCCCGCGCTGTCCAAGAATCGCCCTCCACACCGCACTCAACAATCCTCATTATTATCTCAAGAACCAAGCGCTGAAAAGTGAAGAAGGAGGGGCGCCTGGGTGGCTCAGTCGTTAAGCGTCTGCCTTCGGCCCAGGTCAGATCCCAGCGTCCTGGGATCGAGCCCCGCATCGGGCTCCCTGCTCTGCGGGAAGCCTGCTTCTCCCGCTACCAGTCCCTCTGCTTGTGTCCCCTCTCTCGCTGTGTTTCTCGCTGTCAAATAAATAAAATCTTTAAAAAAAAAAAAAGTGAAGAAGGCTGCGTTCCAAATGTCGCCCCAGACATCTGCATAGCATATAAACTGCCCCTACGGTGTAGCAGGCTAATCAATCTTGTGGATTGGTCAGAGGCTTTTCCAACAGTTGTGACAGCTGCTGAAAAAAAATGGATGCAAATTCGATAACCTCGGAAGAAAGCAATGAAGTCATCCATGCTCGGCTTGTTAGAGCTGTTTCTGAACTAGAACTGTTCGGATTTATAAAACCTACCAGACAGAAGACAGCCCAGGTGGCAAAGCTAACATGGGGAGGCTGCTAGAAAGCCAGTGAATAAAGCCAGAATGTGATAACATGAAGCTTACGAGAAAAAGGAGACCAGTCATATTTACAAACCACCAGAAGTCTGTTAGCAAGAAGTGTGTAATCCTTGTGTTGTGTCTGATCAGAAAGCAGACTGTTAACCCCAAACAGGAATATAGCAAACCACCTTTGGAGTACTTTAGGACCCAACAAACAACATGCTTACATTGTAACTAAGACCCCTCCCACATTATCACTGTAATTTTCATAGTCATTACTAAATTATAAATTGTTCTTGAGCACAAAAAAACATTCTATAGAATATTAAGTCAAAAAAAGAGAGTTACAACTGTACATCAGGTATGGTCCTTATTTTATAAGATGTATAATAAACGCGTTCAGACATACAGATTCAAAGAAAAAAGATGAAAAGGAAATAAAGGCAAATTTAGAATGATCACCTCTATGTGATAAGATGACGCATGCTATTTGTTTATTATTTACGTCTTTATGTGCTTTGGAACATTTACAATGAAAAATAAAACATAAGTATTAGTTATTCATTTGTTTATCTATGTATTCCTTAGGGAGAAGATGGCAGGAAAGATATTTCTGTCGGTCCCTGTGCTCCCTGAAGGCCCAGCTCTCTCCCAGGTCTTGCCCTCATCTCCTTGTTCTTTCATTTCATCCAGGCAAACTCATTGTTGGCTCCCTTTAATCTCAGTTCCCTATTCACCTGTAGTCATGTTTTTCTGATAGTCTCAGGCTTCTTGACGAGTAAAGAGTCCACTACACACACCTCCTCAAATCCCACACTTGTTAGGAAGCCTCTGAAGCATGAGGCATGAACTGAGAACCTTCTCCCCACACCCTGTCCAAACTTACTAGTTCCTGAGCTCCTGCTTCCCTTTCTGCACCATTCAAGTTGATTCAATCAAGTGTCAGATACAGTGAAACAAAAGGTAGGACTGAAGGACAGGCAAAATGGAGAAAACCATAAAACTCAAAAAAGGCATTGCTGTTTACATATCTTCGCTATGTCTAGGTCATGCATGAGAACACAAAAGGCAACAATAGAAAGGGATTCAAATAGACCTTTCTCCCTTTTTTCTAACCCCTGCAGTAGGAGGCAAGACAATGTGTATCTGAAAGAGAAGAAACAAAGGTATCCCTTCTATGAGGACACCCACTCTCCAAAGAAAAACATTGTATTACAAGGGGCCCTCATGATGGGAGAGAGGAAACACCCAGTCTCAAGGTAAGTCAAACCCTGCGGGGAGCTTATTTACCTTGGCTTTTCTGGTCTCTGACTCACAGATGTAGTTAAACTCTCTCTCTCTCTCTCTCTCTCTCTCTCTCTCTCTCTCTGGCTATGTCTTCTAATACACTGGGTTTTGTTTTTTTGTTGTTGTTTGTTTGTTTTTTTTTTTAATTCCCAACTGTGGCTTTAGAACTGACCTGCATGCTCCGTCTAGAAGTTCATTTAGAATTACCAAAACCAGGAGTGTGATGGCAGAATCAAAGATATTACTTATTAAAATAACATTGTAAAGGAATGCCTGATTCGCTGTAAAGTTTTCTTCAAAAAAAAAAAAAAGGGATGTTTGTCTCTCTTCTTGTTGCTATTTCAGGGAAAATAACTGCCAAATGGAGTTTTTCCATATTTGACTTGAAAGGGTGGGGGAGTCGGAGTAAAAGTTAATCCTTGTTATAACATTGGTGCCAATAGTTGGCCTGGAATAAGTGTTCACAGCCAGATTTTCAAATTCCAGTAACCAGGAGCCCAGAATGAAAAAACTCCTACAAATTTCTCTCCCTCTCTCTCTCCCTCTCTCTCTCTCTCTCCCTCCCTCCCTCTCTCTCTCTCTCTCTCTCTCTCTCTCCTCCTCCTCCTCCTCCTCCTCCTCTCCTCCTCTACCTCTTCCTCCTCCTCCTCTACCTCTTCCTCCTCCTCCTCCTCCACCTCCACCTCCTCCTCCTCCTCCTCCACTTCAGGCTTTTGGCCAAGAGCAGGAACCTTTGATCTTGTCTGGAGCCCAAATGATCTAAGGATGGAGTGGAGACAGACAAGACTCTTGCAAAGTCTCGACTGGGTGCATTTATTCAAAGCATGTCTGGGGTGATGTCTCTCCACTACTGGATTTGCCAGACCACTCCCCCCTAAGGCCAGAGCAAGTGGGATTTCAGAACTGTTGCCTGTTTATTCTACCATGTTGCATTCAGGGAGGGACCAGCCAACTGGTCTATTTGCCCAAAGAGGCTCAACTCAACCACAGCCACCCTCCCTCAGGCACTTTGGCAGCTCCCTTAAGAATCTCCCCTCCTTGCCTAATGGGTGGAACTGGTCCTGACTGCTTTTATTTTTCCAAACTCCTCTGTGCGTAAACAGGATGTTTGGAAAGGCTCAAGATGGCCAGGGGTCTGCTGGGTTGGCCCTTGATTCTCACTTGGAGAGCAGTGTTGGGCGACTTCAGTGGAATTGCTTCTGCCTGGATGCTGCCCAGAAGAGCTAAATCCTCTCCACCCTCTCTCTCCCTCTCGGTCTCTTTTTTCTTCCACTAAGAGAACTTGGCTACAAGGAGTTCACACTGGTAGGGATGAGGTAGAAGAGATGCCTTCATTTTTTAAGGGTGTTTCTCGTGGGGAGACTTAGGAAGTCTCCCTGCTCCCAAAGGGTTCAAGGAAGAAAAGTGAGTCCAATAGGTGGGAACCTTACTCCCTTTAGAGAGCTCTTCTCAAGATCCTAAGGGCTAGGGCAGGACCCTAAAGAAAAATCTTCCATGGAAAACAGCTTGCCCATGATTAAAGATCTATTGGGCAAAGTGTTTATGAGTAAAGACTGGCTACTGTCCCCTCCTGACCAAAAAAAAGAGGCACAAGATCAGATTACCCCACTGATGAGTAGCAGCCAGTGCGTGCTCCCCCGGAGGTGAGTTAACACTAAGTGCAAAAGTCTTAACATCTGAGGATAGGTACAGACAAGGAAAGCCTCAGGCTCAGAGAGAAAGCCAAAGCCTTCCCGCAGGGAGGGAAATAAGAACAGCAACAACCACAAAAAGAGGCCTTTTTTCAGGCCCCTGTCACTGCTTCCCTGCCCAGCCAATCCCCAGGCTTAGCTATCAGTGTTTTTACACTGAGCCACTACTTGCTGTTGCCAGAATTCCCTGAGAGCTACCCAGCATCATGTGGCCCCCTGTAGAAGCTACTGGAAGTAAATATACTCCTCTGCCAACCCCCACTCCTTTTGCCGCCCTGCAGATCTGTTGCCCTGCTGCCCCTGTCCTAAAGCATGCAGGGACCACTGCTGGTACCCACACAGGCTATGCCCCCAGCCACACCGATCCTGCGGCATCCTCCGTCACCCAAACTGGCTTTGTAGCCATCACCTCTGTTACCCTTGAACCAGTGCTTTTCTGTCCCTTTAGTCCATGTCCCCTGTTTCCTAAGCCATGCTGGGCAATTCAGGAGGGAAGTGTTCCAGCCCAGAAAAGCAAATCAAGGCTTGGCTGAGAGCCCATCCCCAGGGTAGCAGGCTTGCCTGGGACCCAGTGTCTGATCAGAGTGGCAGGACTCTAGGCTCAAAAGCAGAGCATGGCTACCTAGAGCTTCTGCACTGCAAAATTGGCGTCACCTGCCCTGCACCCTGGACTAATCTGTGAGGACAGATTTCAGCAGGGAGGGGAGGGAGTCCATGAAGGAGTTAGGAGGACAGATTTTGGAGGAAAGGAGTGCCATGGATTATGATGCTAGAGCTTCGAGCTACTCTTGGATTCCTTTTATTACACCCGTGATCCTAGATTTTTCCCTTCCCTCATGAGCAGAGGAAATGGAAAGTACATGTTACTCCACTCCATGTCGATGAACTCCATCTTCAGCAGAACTCCTGCCCTGGAGAGAAGCTCTTGAAGATTAACAAGTCACTAGGAACAAATTGTTGAAGACTGTTGCAATCACGTGAACCACTGTGCTCCGGGAGGAGCCCCCCGACACTGTGGCTGGGCTGATGTCCCCCCAGCCATAGCTGAGATCTTGCAGCCAAGCACAGCATATGTGCACACAGACGTAAGGGGGGAGAAAAGATTCCCAGGAAACTGATTTCATGGAAGATCTTTTAAAACATTTGGCAAATTTTCAACATCATGGATGGACCTGGAGGACATTATTCTAAGGGAATTAAGCCAGGCAGAAAAAAGACAAATGTGGTCTCGCTTATATGTAGAACCTAAAAATAGACTCATAGAAGAAGAGAGTAGAATGGCGGTTGCCAGGGGTCAGGGAGGGGGAAATGGGGAGGTGGTAGTCAAAGGGGACAAAGTTTTAGTTTTTCAAGATGAGTAAGTTCTGAGGTAATTCAGCATAGTGCCTATAGCTAATAATACTACGTTGTATACTTAAAAATTTTTTAAGAGGGTAAATCTTATGGTAAGTACACATACCACAAATAGTAGTAGTAGTTGTAACAATAATAACAATAATAAAAGGGGCAAGAGGAAACTTTGGGAAGAATATGTCTGTGGCCACGAGAGTGGTGGTGGTTTCATGGGGGTATACTTATCCTCAAACTCACTGAGCTTCTTTTTTTCTTTTTTTTTTTTAAGATTTTATTTATTTATTTGACAGAGAGAGATCACAAGTAGGCAAAGAGGCAGGCAGAGAAAGAGGGGGAAGCAGGCTCCCTGCTGAGCAGAGAGCCCGATGCAGGGCTTGATCCCAGGACCAGGAGATCACGACCTGAGCCGAAGGCAGAGGCTTTAACCCACTGAGCCGATCAGGAGCCCCTCTTTTTTTTCTTGATGAATATTTTATTATGCAGATTTAAAATGTCATGACTTTTTAGAGATATAACATTGCCAATACCACTCATTGAGTTTCATGTATTAAATATGTACATCTTTTTACATGTCAGTCATACCTCAATGAAGTGGTTTAAAAAGAAACTGGCAAAAACAATAGAAGGATAAAATTTTTATTTAAAAAACCTGAAAGTTGGGGGACCTGGGTGGCTCAGCCAGTAAGTTTCTGCCTTCAGCGCAGGTCATGATCCTGGCGTCCTGGGACTGAGCCCCGAATCGAGCTCCCTGCTCAGCAGGAAGCCTGCTTCTCTTTCTCCCACTCACCTTGCTTGTGTTCCCTCTCTCGCTCTGTCTTTCTGTCAGATAAATAAATAGAATCTTAAAAAAATAATAAAATAAAATAAAAAAATAAAAAACCTGAAAGAAACCTCTTTGATTGATTGATTAATGGAGAACCCAGAGCAATAAATTGATAGAGACCATCCCCAGTAGGTTTCAGTAATGTTACGGTGGTACTCCCAACAATTTCACAACAGACATTATCTTGGGGATTCAGGAAAAAAATCCCAACTGTCAGGAATTTTCATAAATTCCCTCAAATCATAAGTTATTCTTTAGTATTTCTAAAATTAGTTATGCTCTTTACTTGTTATTATGGATTTCTCAGAGTTGTTTAGTAAATGAGAGAGATTAAGCTTAGTAATATTTACAAAAACTATAGGCTACAGCAAATATTCAAACCCTAGAAAGTGCCAGCCAACATTACATGACATTTGTCGTATTTAAGTAATGTAACATTTGGGACTCCTGGTGAGAGGGTCTATCTATCCATCTATCTATCCATCCTCATTGGGATCCATACTCACTGGAAATCCAATGATCTCTATCTCTATTATCCATCTATCTATCCATTGGAGATCCAATGATCTCTATCTCTATCTATCCATCTATCTATCCATCCTCATTGGGATCCATATCCAAACTCATTGATTCTTATTTTATTTTATTATTTTTAATCTACATAATAAAATCATTATTTATTTTAATGCCCAAATTGTCCTAGATTTGGTCTGTGAGAACCCCTTGGATCTGGCTGCTATAGATTGTGACATGTCCCCGTCACTCTTGGAGCATTTCCTTATTTTCTAGCACAGGAAAATGTCTAAGGCCCCAACCCTAAAATCAGCTATCTCTCCAAGGAGCCCTAATTCCTTTTACCGGAAAATATTCAGAAACCAAGATCTGCATTCTGGATTCTGAGTGTGCTCAGAATAAGTGTGTAAAATACAGAAACATAAGTATGTTCACTTGTTTATGTTTGTACTCCATTTTGGGTTTCCCTTTATCCTTTGGGGTTGGTGTATTTATGTTTTGAACATAACATGAAACATACTATGTTTCATATTATTTCATATCTCATATTATGTTTCAAACATAATTCTAAAAGTCTAAATTAAAGAAAAATGTATATTTTGAAAAATCTAACTCTCCCCACATCTATTCTATCCTGTTTCTATCTTCAATCTTTTCCATCTTATTTCCAACCAATACCATCCATAAGTAACTGATCTCATTAATTTCTGGTTTATCCTTAGGTTTCATTTTGCAGAAATGAACAGATACATGTATATTTTCCTTTTATCTCTTACCTAAAAAGCACAAACTGTAAGTATGATTTTCCTTTTTTCCACACTGGAAATCATTCCATATCAGTTCAAAGAAATGTTCCTAGTTCCTTTCCATAGTTGCATAGTACTCCTTTGTATGGATGTATTCAACCACTCGCCAATGTTTGAACATTATAGTTCATTTCCAACATTTTACAATTAAATTCAATATGGCAAATAATTCATTTAA
>CM053611.1:25012490-25029549 GCA_028646535.1 Procyon lotor | reverse complement strand
TGCGTATGGGGCGCCTGGGTGGCTCAGTCGTTAAGCGTCTGCCTTCGGCCTAGGTCAGATCCCAGAGTCTTGGGATCGAGCCCCGCATCGGGCTCCCTGCTCCGCGGGAGGCCTGCTTCTCCCGCTACCATTCCCTCTGCTTGTGTCCCCTCTCACGCTGTGTTTCTCGCTGTCAAATAAATAAAAATCTTTAAAAAAAAAAAAAAAAAAAGAAAATGTGTGTATAGTATTTTTTATTTCTTTATTTGAGAGAGAGAGAGAGAGAGAAAACACACACATGGGCATGAGTGGGGGGCAGTGGCAAAAAGAGAGAAAGAGAATCTTGAGCAGATTCCCTACTGAAAGTGGAGCCTGACCTGAGGCTTGAACTCAGCATCCTGAGATCATAACCTGAGCTGAAATCAAGAGTCAGACACTTAACCGACTGAGCCTCCCAGGTGTCCCTACAGTATTTTTAAATACTGTCAAATATCTCTCCAAAATGATTGTACCCATTTGCATCCTTATCATCAAAATATGAGATTGCCTTTTTTCTACAACCTTGCTAACAGAATGTGCTGTCATACTTTCAAGTTTTCACCTATTTAAGTGAAAAATTATCTCGGTATCATTTTAATTTGTGTTTCTCTGAGTGAGATTAAGCATCTTTTCATATGTTTAAGGATACTGCCCATTTTTTACCCATCTTTCTATTGTGTACAAACTTTAAAAAAAAAAAAGCTTTGCTATGGATTGCATTTTCCCTTCAATTTGCTATGAAGGAAGTAGAAGTTATACATTTGCTTAACATTTATCCTGTTCCTTAATTTTTTCATTATAAGATCTTACCTATGATAATGTTTTAGTTCTTGATATGAATTTGATCACCGTGAAGGTTTTATCAAGCTGTACACTTCTGACTTATGCACTTTTAAAAAATTAGCTGTTTTAATTCTGTACTAAATTATCAGTGTCTTGCCTGCCTAATGCCTAAAGGTAGCCTAATTATTCCCAGAATCATACCCAAGCAGCACTGACATAAAAAGAAAAAAGTGAACCTCTTAAGTAAGGGACCAGTTTGCACACCCTTGAAAGGTGAGCCCACAAAACAACATATGCATATAACACCCTACCTCCTCTCCTATCATGGTGCCCACTCCCACCAACCACCAGGGCCTTGCCAAAATTGGCATCCCGAGACATAACTTCCCAATTTACCAACTAGGGGAAAGGACTTACCCAGCAGACAGCAGTAAGTACCCTTGGTTTTAAGCTTATGCCTACAATTCCTTCTTTGTGTCCCAATAAGTGATGCCTCTCTGTTTCAAGTCTCAATTTCTCCATAATTTGCAGAGAGAATAAAAGGAAATAGGTAGTAAAGTCTATTAAGTGTTATAAGCTACTTAAAGACTCAGATGGACTTGGACTTTTCTACCATTCTCTATGCACTGTGCAGAGCTGGGATTAGTGGAGACAAGTTCTCTTCTACCCTCAGCTTCCAAAATCTCTTTGGTATGGGAGAGTTTGGGTAATTCAAATAAAATTGCTGTGGGGGGATGCTGGAGGAATTCTTAAAGATTGCTTGTCTATTGCTGCAATCTTCAGGACAGTTCAGGGAAGGGGAAGAGCAGGGGCCACACACCTTCAGGGAGCTGGTGACACCTGAATCATGGTCATGCTGCCAGCCCGATGATGACCCAGTATTTCCCACGGAGCAGCCCCCAGACTGTCTGGGGAGTCTCTAAGCAGATGGGCTGGGGGAGGATGTGTGGGGCAGATGGCAATAGTAGTTGTCAGCCATGAAGACTAAACAGTGTTGGCAGAAGTCAACGATAGACTTCCAC
This sequence comes from Procyon lotor, assembly GCA_028646535.1. NCBI lineage: Eukaryota > Metazoa > Chordata > Mammalia > Carnivora > Procyonidae > Procyon > Procyon lotor. Next base: position 25,027,726 of record CM053611.1, on the reverse strand, counting down.
CCTCCTAATTCTGTCCTCACATAGCAGCCAGATGATGGTGCTTATTTCAAGGAGTTTCCAATAATGGCATTTGATATATAGCATGACTTTCCAAGGGAAGCTGGGGGAGAGTTTCCTCACCCATCTCCAGCCTCGATATCTTGATACATGCATGGACCTCATCTCCCCATAGCCTGTATGTTGCAGGCCAAAGTCACAGTAAACATACACACCTCTTTTCCTCTCATCCTCTCCCACTTTGAGCAGCATTAGGATAGAAGCCATTCCAGTGGTAAGAACTGGTACCCCAAATCAAGGCTCTCTGAGGATCACTGGATGTTATTTTGACCCCCAGTTTTGCATGGTATTGTCCACGCTTCTGTGGTGCAGTTCTGGAGTACGAGCATGTAGATGCCTGAGGGGTCTTTCTTCATCTCCAAACATCGCTTGGTGGCTCTGTTCATGACAGCTCTTCCCTGGATGGGAGAAGAGACACAGTCAAGGTATTGAAATGCCCTCATCTCCTCTGCCCCTACTCTTCCTGCTGTGGTCAGTGACATGCTTGAAGGGTCCCTCAATCTTCTCCCAGTCATCCAGAGGAGAAATGAAGCAAAGGGCAGAGTTAGACCACCTAGTGCTCTAGTGCTTTCTCTGCTATTCCCATGGCAGACTAACCACAGATCCAGGAGTCAGCAGGGCTGTGCTTGGGTTTGTTATCATCCACCTCTCATGAGGTGGAAACATCAGGGAAGTGTGACTATCTAGACATGACACATCCGGGGGAACCATTGTCCTTCTCTACTTGGCCTTCCTTTCCACGTCTTCACCCCTGAGCCCATGAAACCCATCAGGATTCTCCCTCCCTCCTCAGTGAGGCTTGGTGGCCAGAGGAGCAGAAGCTACATTCAGGCATCTCAGCCTGTTTTTTCTACAACTGTTGGGGGAGTGGGGATGAGGGCAGTTCCCACTTATCCTGGGGGCTTCACCGAGGCTACTACTGGGAACACTACCGGCTTAGGAGCCAAAGAGTTTGAGCTAAATCTCTACCCCATCACATATAACAGGGGGCCTTAGGCAAATTACCTAGCTTAAGTCTCAATTTCTTCAGCTGTAAAATGGATTTATAGTTAAATATTCAATTAATATTAATTTTAATTGAATAAAATTGGTTAATATTTATTGAGCATCTTGTGCCTGATGTGAAAGATGTGCAGTAAATTAGTATATCTCTGCCTCTTCCCATTCTAATGGGGGAAGGAGAGGAAGGGTCATCCTTCTCTTTGTTCCTATGTGCCACCTAGCCCCCTGAGCCCCTTCATGTTTATATCTATGACTCAACAACTGTCATCGTGCCATGTGTCCTGGTCCTGTCCTCTTCTCCTAGCCCTCCCATTCCCTACACCCCTCTCCACCCCTTTGCTGAAATCCCTCACAGAATCTACTTCAATGCCTCCATAAAGTTGTTCTCCCTTTATCCACCCTGCCCTCTGCTGTCATCCTGAGTTAACAGCCTCCTTCATTTGTTTGTTTGTTTTTGTTTTGTTTTTGCAGTTTTCCAAGATTCATTGATTAGGCATCACACCTAGTGCTCCATGCAATACGTGCCCTCCTTAATACCCACCACCAGGCTCACCCATCCCCCATCCCCTTCCCCTCCAAACCCTCAGTTTGTTTCTCAGAGTCCATAGTCTCTCATGGTTCGTCTGCCTCTCTGATTTCCCCCAATTCACTTTTCTTTTCCTTCTGCTAATGTCCTATGCTCCACATGTAAATGAAACCATATGATAATTGACTCTCTCTGCTTGACTTATTTCACTCAGCATAATCTTTTCCAGTCTTGTCCATGTTGATACAGAAGTTGGGTATTCATCCCCTTTCTGATGGAGACATAATATTCCATTGTATATATGGACCATATCTTCTTTATCCATTCATTTGTTGAAGGGCATCTTGGCTCTTTCCACAGTTGGCGATTGTGGCCATTGCTGCTATGAACACTGGCATACGTGTGGCCCTTCTTTTCACTGCATCTATATCTTTGGGGTAAATACCCAGTAGTGCAATTGCAGGGTCATAGGGTAGCTTTATTTTTAATTTCTTAAAGAATCTTCACATTGTCTTCCAAAGTGGCTGCACCAACTTGCATTCCCACCAACAGTGTAAGCGGGTTCCCTTTTCTCCACATACTCTCCAACACTTGTTTACTGTCTTGTTGATTTTGGCCATTCTAACTGGTGTAAGGTGGTATCTCAATGTGGTTTTGATTTAAATCTCCCTGTTAGCTAATGATGATGAGCATTTTTTTCATGTGTCTGTTAGCCATTTGTATGTCTTCTTTGGAGAAGTGTCTGTTCATGTCTTCTGCCCATTTTTTGATGTGATTATCTTGTTTTTTCAGTGTTGAGTTTGAGGAGTTCTTTACAGATCATGGATATCTGCCCTTTGTCTGTAGTGTCACTTGCAAATATCTTCTCCCATTCTGTGGGTTGCCTGTTTTGTTGACTGTTTCCTCTGCTATGCAGAAGCTTTTTACCTTGATGAAGTCCCAAAAGTTCATTTTAGCTTTTGTTTCCTTTGCCTTTGGAGACATGTCTTGAAAGAAGTTGCTGTGGCTGATGTCAAAGAAGTTACTGCCTATATTCTCCTCTAGATACCTGGGAATAAACCTAACCAAAGAGGTAAAGGATCTGTACTCGAGGAACTACAGCACACTCATGAAAGAAATTGAAGAAGACACAAAAAGGTGGAAAGCATTCCATGTTCATGGATTGGAAGAATAAGCATTGTTAAAATGTCTATACTGCTCAGAGCAATATATATTTTCGACACCATCCCGATCAAAATTCCACCGGCATTTTTCAAAGTGCTGGAACAAACAATCTTAAAATTTGTATGGAACCAGAAAAGACCCCGAATTGCTAAGGAAATATTGATAAAGAAAAACAAAGCTGGAGGCATCACATTACCTGATTTCAAGCTTTACTACAAAGTTGTGATCACCAAGACACCACGGTACTAGCACAAAAACAAACACATAGATCAATGGAACAGAGTAGAGAGTCCAGATATGGACCCACAACTCTATGGTCATATAATCTTTGACAAAGCAGGAAAAAATATCTGGTGGAAAAAAGACAGTCTCTTCAACAAGTGGTGCTGGGAAAATTGGACAGCTATGTATAGAAAAACAAAACTGACCATTCTCTTACACTATACACAAAGATAAATTCTAAATGGATAAAAGACCTCAACGTGAGGCAGGAAACAGCCTCCCTTTGAATGTCAATTGAGAGACCCTGATCTCACCATCCCACTGTGGAACTTATACCACCAAGCTTTTCAACACTGAGCAAGGCTGCAGCAGATGTCCACACCCTGCCTCCTCTGATCTCTTTCCATTACAAAATGCAACCCCCTCCCAGTCAACCCTGCTCCCTTAAACTTGCCTGCCCTGGCCATATTGGACTTCCCCAGGTGCACCTCCCAGGTATACTTCCCCAGTGTAGGCAGTCACATAGCCTCCCCTGGATTTAGAACTCCTTCTGTCCCCTCCACTGCTCATTTCTGTGGGCCCTGCTTGTAGCCCACAGGGAGCTCCTGGAGAGGGTCCACCAACCAAGCAGGCCTGGCCACAAATGTGCCTACAGCAGTCTTACTATACTGCTTATGGCTTACTCCTTAGGGTTACCCTTCCAGACCTATCCCTTGTCCACACCCCTTGAGGCTCACTTTCCCTAAATGCCTTTTTTTTTTTTTTTTGCACTTTGTTGAGAAGATCACACTGCCAGACAGTCTAGCCCCTCCCCCAAGTGCCAGGAGTGACCTTCAGGACACTACTTGTAGGTAGTCTCAAAGGAGCTGCCCTGCCTCTTTCTCTACTGCTAGCAGCCTCTGGTCTCTGAAGTGGATGCCAGAGAAACACTCTTCCTGTTTTTCACATCGGTCTTTCATTTCTCCCTCTGGGCAGATTCCTTTTCTACTGACTTTAAATATACCCAAATGTCCCAATATTAGAGGGGGGAAAGAACTCTAACTCTGCCAACCTTTTTTTCCCCCTACCATCGTTTTTAGCCAAAATTCAGTGCTTTTCTGCCTTCCAGAATCAGACTTCCCAAGCAATGAGGTGGTAACAACAGAGGATAAGATTCTGTGTTTGAAACTGGACATTTAATCTCTGTGACCTTGGTTATATTGTTTGACTTCTCTGTGGTTTAGTTACTTCATAAGTAAAGTAGAGCTAATGATAATATTTCTCTTATAAGATTTATGTAAGGATTAAAGCAGATAATGCCTGGTATATTATATATACCCAGTAAATCTTGGCTATTCTAATTTATGGTGATTTTTTTAGATAAAGTCAGTGACCTTTTTTTCTCTATTTTCTCTCCACTTCCATGTGACATGTCCTTTGGAAGTATTCTTTATACCGTCTTCAGATTATTCTCTGGTTTCCTTTACATTGTGTTCATCTGGATCTTATACATTTTTGGTTTGATTTTGTGTTGCCTGCCAGTTCTTAAAGAATTTTTGCTTTTGTTTATTTTCCACTTTCACAGAAGGAATATGTGCTCCTTCTTTTAATTTGGAAAACATATTTCAAAAATTAGAAGTACCTGTAATAGTATAAATTATATACATAGTTTGTATGTCTTGCCTTTTAATACCATGATTTAATATCTCATGTGCATTTTCCAATTTCATTAATTTTTGAAAATATACTTTTTGAGGATGTAATTTGAATGACCATATCATATTCAGTTCATTATTCAGGGGACACACAGAAATCTCCCCTACTGTTGGATATTTAGTTTTTCCTAATATTTTGCTATGATACATATTAAGATATTTTCCAAATAAATTTTGACCCACATTACATATTATTCTTTAAATATCATCTTAAAAGAAAATGAGCCCCATGAAAGGGTCATAATTAATTTGAAGGCTCTGATTAGTGTCAGGGGTTTTCATACAGAGAGCTCAAATGCCTTCTGTGCCTATGCCCACTAGCAGAACAGCATTCCCACAGGTATCTCTTCCTTTTTATTTCTTGAACCCTGAGTATGGTCTCCTCATGCAGAAGACTTCTGCATGATGACCTTTACCCCAACTCTCCATTATTTCAGCTACCTTTTTACTCTCAACTCTGCTCCTCATTTCAAAGTCCAGATGTTCAAATTGAGTCCCTTCTTAGTCACTGATGCCATCTCTCTTGTGGCTTTCAGAGGTCACACCTCCTCTGGTTGACTCAAACCATGAATCATGGAATTGGAAGACAAAAGCATTATCTAGTCTTATCTCCCTCTCAATTCTGAAAAGTATCTTTGGCAGCTTTTTAATAGAATGAATGTGTAAGTTGTGCCTACAACTTTCTTACCTGAAAGAACTGAGATCCTAAGATAAGGTAGATAAGAAAGGCTAATATAGAGTGAATTGACTCCTGAGCTACATGATCACCTCCCTCTTCGACTTCTGGACTTCTTGACACAGTGACCTGAAAAGGGACCTGGGTTGGACACTGGAGTAGTGGGCAAAATTCCCCTGCATGTCCTGCAGCTCCAGACCTCACACACAGCCAGAATCTACATTCTATCAGCAACTTTAGCCAGCTGAGAAAGTGATCTTTCCAAAATTCTATTGGAAAGGCAAACCTCAATATGTTTGGGATGTTATAATTGTTTCCTTAGCATAATTCCCAAGAGATTTAGGATCAAGTAATGATGTTAAAGGAATCAAACAAATAGTATTTGTTAAAGATTCTGTGTAGAGTTACTATTTTTAAGTACCTGCTATGTTTTTAAAAAATAGTCTTACGGATTAACCTTGTGATACCAATTTAAAAATGTGTAATTGAATAAAGTTTGTGAAATCTTACCAAATTGCAAACACTTTTGAAACATATAATAGAATTTAAGAATCATTAAAGTCAGACAATTGACATTCTTAAGAAAGAAACTTTAATATATTAAATTTATACAGTATGTAATATTTAAGGGAATTTATTAAGTTGTAAAGTCCCCTTTAAAGCTGCTGAGAGAGTAGATTTTAAAAGTTCTCATCACAAGAAAAAAATGTTTTTGTAACTATGTGTGATGATGGATGTTAACTAGACTTATTGCGGTGATCATTTTGCAATATATGCATAAATTAGGTATGTTATATGCTTGAAACTAATATAATGTAACTTATACAAATAATCGATTCACGATTGCAAATAACTTTATACTCATAAATTTGAAGAAATGGACCAATTCCTCAAAAGCCATAAGCCCTTGAAATTCAATCAACATGAAATAAATGATCTGAATAGCCCTGAACCATTAAAAAAATTTCCATTTGAGCTCCAAAAAGATCGCCTGCCAGGCCAGCATATTCCCTGTGCACACAGGCCTTGAAAGCTGTCAGGTAGGTCTGAATGCAGGAAGTGTGCAAGGAGCAAAGTGTCCATGCTTGGGTGCTCCAGAGCAAAAACCAGGCTCACAGGTTGACTGAGATGAGCACAATCCCATCTCAGGGAATTGTGCTGATACTTTTGAGTAGAGGCAGGAACTTGTGGGATACACACAAGACCAAAGGGTTTTTAAATATATTTTTTTAAGATTTCACTTTTTAGGGATGCCTGGGTGGCTCAGTCGTTAAGCATCTGCCTTCGGCTCAGGTCATGATCCCAGGGTCCTGGGATCGAGCCCCGCATCGGGCTCCCTGCTCGTCAGGAAGCCTGCCCTGCTTCTCCTGCTACCATTCCCCCTGCTTGTGTTCCCTCTCTCGCTGTGTTTCTCTCTGTCAAATAAATAAAATCTTTAAAAAAAAAAAAGATTTCATTTTTTATTTATTTGACAGAGAGAGAGAGATCACAAGTAGGCAGAGACGCAGGCAGAGAGAGGGGGAAGCAGGCTCCCTGCTGAGCAGAAAGCCCAATGCGGGCCTCCATCCAAGGATCCTGAGATCATGACCTGAGCCGAATGCAGAGGCTTTAATCCACTGAGCCACCAGGCGCCCCAGTTTTAAAATATTTTAATTCATGGTTTAAAGGCCCCTGGAAAAGAAACCCTCGGGCCCATATGGAGAATTATACCAAGCATTTAGAGAAGGATTAACACCAGTTTAAGACAATCTCTTCCAAAAAATCTCTTCCAGAAATGCCTCTTTCAGAAACTGATCTATTCTAAATTTTGTCAATAGGACAAATCTTATCAATTAGAAAGAGGAAGCATCTCCTAAATCACTTTATGAGGCCAGTATCTCCTTGATACTAAAACCAAAGACAGTACCAAGAATAAGAAAAGAAAAGAAAAAAGCTGCAGATCATTACCTCTAATGAACTTAGACACAAAAATCTTCAACAACATACAAGCAAGCCAAATACAATGAAATATGAGAAGAAGTGTACACCATGAGTAAGTGTAATTTATTCCTGGCACACAAGGCTGTTTCAACATTAGAAAATTTATCAGTCTAATCCATATCAATGAGCTAAAAAAGAAAAAACATAGTCATATCAATTGACAAAGAAAAAGCATTTGACAAAATCCAACTCACATTCACAATAAAAATATTTCTTAGCAAGTTAGAGATTGTATCATTTTCTAACTTGATTAACTTTCTAACTTGATAACTTAGCAAGTTAGAAATTGTATCAATTTGATAAGGAGGATCTACAAAAAATCTACTGCTAAGGTATATACAATGATGAAAGACTCCATGCTTTCCCCCTGCATTTGGGAACAAAGTAAGGATATTCATTCTCACCATTCTTATTCAACATAGTACTTGAAATCCTAGCTAATGTAATATGGCAAGAAAAACAAATAAAAGTCATACAGATTGGAAATGAAAAAAAAAAGTTATTGTTAAAACCTGCTAGGTTTAAATAAAATAATATTTCTAAGGCTGAATGTAAAAGCTTAAAAGAAAATAATAGGTCTTTATCACTTAAATAAATTTAATATTAGTTTTTAAAACTACGGTAAACCTGTGATAGTATTTTCTGCACAGAAAAGATACTGTTAAGGATATTGAAAACTCACATTTAGCACACTCGGCCTGCCTATCAAACATGCTCTGTTTGGTGACTGACAGGAAGCTCACCACCTTGCTAGGCAGCCCATTATTCTGTAGAATGGCTTAAGCTATCGGGCTATTAGAAAGCCTTCTCCTGACCTCAAGTTGAACTCTGCCTCCTTGATCTCTAGACACTGGTCTCCATTCTGCCCTCCTGTAGACACTGAACAAATCTAATCCCTCTTCCCTATGGAATCATCATCATCTTTTCTCTAGGCTTATGTCTCTAAGCTAGTAACTCCAGATTCACCAATCTTTCATTGGCTCTGCAATTATTTATTGAGTGCCTGCCATGTTCTAGGCACTGTGCTAGATGCTAGAGAGAAAACAACAGAACCTAGGCCCTGTCCTCCAGCTCACAGTCTAGTGATGAAAAGATGCAAATGAGGAGATACTTACAACTAGTTGGGAGATAAAAACACGTAGGAAGGGCCCTGAGAGCACGAATCAGTCATCCTTACCCTGTGGAGTCACAGATGGCTTCTCAAAGAAGACAATGTCTAAGGCCAAAGGAACATTTTGTAGTTGGCCCAGTAAAAAGGTGGGAGGAGAGGGTACAATAGGTACACAAATGCCTAAGATAAGAGGGAGCATAGCCTTTCAGAGAATTATATGTAGGTCCATTTAGAGCAGGAAGTGAAGAGCAGACACACAACTTATCATCTTCCTCCTTCTCACTGATATTCCCTAGTTCAAAGACTTAATCTAGGATCCAAAACCTCTCTGAAATTGTAAGCAAAATTGTGCACATATGTGCATATGTGTGTTTTCCTGGGAAGAAGCTTTTTGAAAGAGTGGTTAGCTTTAAGTTACGAGTAAAAGAGTTGGATTGATCCATGTCTGTTAAAATGCAGTCCCCGAACCTAACACAGTACCAAAATGCTCAGAGATCCCATCACGGACAGAGCATTGCGTGCCTTCAGCAGAACATCACATCCCTGCCAATGTGGATAACGCAGCCCCAGCCCACAGTAAATTCTCACGGAGGCTGTAGTCAGTCGAATCCCCATGTAATTGTCTTGTGAATTCTGTCAGATTCCCTCCACCCTGTTCTTAGTCAATTGGTGCTGAAATTAAAGTCAGGCCTTTACAGCAGTCCCTATCAAGTTCAGCCCAGGGCTCCCGATTCTCTGACTATCATTAATAATAAAGCTAATCATAACGGCTAATATTTATGGAATACTTTCTATGTGCAGGCACCATGCTAAATTCTGTATACACGCTCTCTCAATCAATCCTCCCAACAGGCTCATAAAGTAGATATTGGGATCTTCGTTTTATAAATGAGGAAACCCAGTATCAGAGAGGCTAAGAAACTTGCTAATGGTGACTGAACCAGGACCAAACCCAAACTCTTCACTGTTAAGCTGTAACAGATTGCTTCCCGTGCCCACCACCTCTGCCAACAGACTCAGCATTCCATGCCCAGTTTCATTTTCAGTCTTTTCCCTACACACTGCCACAAAGCCAGTCCTTCTAAAACACTATCAAATCAAATATGAACCTTGCAGACTAGATTTGAGTATGCTTATCCTTTTAAAACAAAAAACAGGTGACTCACCGGTTTGAAATCCCAATATATGTGCAGTCTGTTTTGGGCTGCCTTGGAACATGGCTCTAACATGGGCTTCTCCCCATTGCCAGGGTCTGTCAGGCAGTGATCATCAATGTCTGCCTCCACAATCAGTTGTCCCACATAGAACTCCCCAGTTAGGTGATAGTAGACATTCTAAACGAGCAAAGTAGTTTGTCATGGAGAGAGTCGGTGGGACAGTCCTCAACCTTGAAGAGGGCATGAAGACTACTCTTGGGTTGCCTAGATACTCAATCACCATGAAAGAGGACTGAACTTTCCTGGGTAACAAGGATTCACTCCTGCTTCTTTCTTCCCAACCCCCAGTTGACTCTAGGAAGAACATCAGGCATGAGAAGGGGGCACTAGCCTGCCTGCTTCCTTCCATACAAGGGACTTGCCTAGACAAGGGAGATTATCTTTGTAACACACACACACACACACACACACACACACACACACACACACGAACTTCAGAAGCTATTGTCATAAGCTCCAGCTGTGGGCTTGTCAAGAAATCTTTCCAGGTCTTAATCTGATACCGTTTTGCTTGGTGAGCTTGGACAAGTGGGTTGTTTTTATGCCTCAGGGTTTTCATTTGTCAAGTGGAGATGCTTATCTATCCTACATACCACCAAAAGTTCCCTGTGATGGCAACATGCAAAGTGATGAGATAGATATGAATATTCTTAAGGGGGAAAGTCTGTGGGCTGCACCATCAGTTCAATGCTAGATCTCCTCTATTCTATGGAGTGACTTCCATTTAGCCTCTCTCTTCTCTGGCCCCTGTTTCCTTCTCCACAGAAGAAGCCACAGGGAGCATGACCTGCCCACCTTCCAGGGCATAGCTGGAGTGGTGAGAGGATGGTGGAGACAGTGAGGGGAAGGGGAAAAGATAGGACCTGAGGTAACTGTCAATAAAAATAAGGCCATTGCGAATGAATGGGATGCAGCATCCTCCCTGTTCGTGAAGTGGAACCATCTAGCTATGATCTTTAGAATGGGCTTGGAAGTGCTCAGTTATAAGGACAGGTTTGGGTCTCACCCTTACCCATTGCTCAGGATGCTCTGAGGCTGCCTTCCCATCATCTAACACTTAGTCTGCCAGGGGCTGAGCCACAGCAGACTCGCCCCGGGGCTGGGGAGATTGTGGAAGATACCTGCAGACTGTGTTTGTGACAGTAATACATGATGGGAGTTTTGCTTGAAACAAGTCCCTGACCCAGGCAGATATTTTCATCCAACGTGTTTTTCATCTGCAAGGGCGAAACACACAGAAACACCATTGGAAAGAGACAGAGAAAGAGGGCCTTCAGGTCTCCCTAGGTCATGCATTTTCCCCACCACTCCAAAGGTGCCAGAAATTATCAACCAAAAGGAAGCAAGAGTTCGAGACCTTGGGAACCATTTTCTTTGCACTTTACAAATGTTGGAAGGAGGTCCTGCTGTGATGCTTCCAGGAACCCCCACCCACAGACTGTCACAGCACACATAGAGAAGGGGGCCAGACCAGATACCCTGCTTGGCTGGGAAACCAAGAGGTCAGATCCAGGGCTGAGGTTTGCAACGTAAGGAACCAGAGGCAGAGACAAGAAGAAGAAGGAGAAGAAAGGAGGAGGAGGAGGAGGAGGAGGAGGAGGAGGAGAAATAGGTGTTCAGGGGAGCAGGAGACAACAGGACACTGAGAGGGTGCAAGGGCAAAAGCCTGAGAAAGGAGTTAAGAGATAGAAAGATAATCCTGAGCAGGAGGCATTTTGGAAATGCTTTTCTGAGCTGTCATGTAATTCAGGTCCCATTGTTTCTTATAGTCAAATATTTAAAATCTGAGATGCAATTTCATGATACATACTCTTCCATAGCCCACAACGTTGTGGATTGGCTTCAGGCTTGGATAAACATTTTTCAGATACCAGTCAAAAGTTTTACATTTCAGTTTCTCCCGGAGTGCCATTCTGGAAGAAATGTCTCCAAAATCGATTCCAGAGTTCTATAAATAAAACATGGAATATTTCTGTGCCTTGTAACATCCTTGACTCCACCAAACGGTATGAATGACGCAGGAGGGAATGCAACATTTTCCTGATAGCCTCGAAGGTAACCTTGATAATTGTAGTTTTTCAGGGAAAATGAGAAGAGCTTGAACCCTAGTAATCTCTGTTGGCTTCAAAGGCACTTGCAAGGCCTGTGTAGTATGGCCACTTGGGTTTATTTCCCTTCATGAGCAAGCTGATGCAGCCTGCTCCCATTTGAGATAATATTTACACCAGTAAGACACAAAATATTCCTCATGAAAGCCAGAAAAGACTTTCAAAAGGGATATTCTGGTAGCAAGATGTAAAGGTTGAAGGAGATTTTCTACAAGTGTTGGCTTCAGGGAATCAAAGGGAAAGAATGCTTGAGCCCAGAGCTGCGGCTCAAGGACAGAAGACAGCATACCATGCCGACCTCAGGAGGCTAGCCTTGGCCAAGAAGGCCATCCTGATTTGTTTGCACCCAGCAGTGTTATAGTCCCTACTCCCATGAGTCCACGTCCCATCTGCCATGTCCCGTGAATTCCCCTTGTCCAGCCCTGCCCGACAAGGAATCCCCAGGTTAGATGATGCATTAAGAACACAGACTCTAGAAGATTTCTTGGTTTGAATCATATCTCTGCTCCTTATTACTTTATTACCTTAAACAAATTCCTTTCAACTCTCTGTGCTTCGGTTTCTTCGTCCGTAAACGTGGAAGAATAAGAGCAAAACCTACCTCATAGATATGTCTCGATGATTAATGCATGCCGGGAGCATAGCATTACTACATTAATGTTAGGTGTCATCATCATTGCACCAGTGGGGTTTTATGCTAATTTTTTTAGGGCAAGGAGGGTCCTTTTACTCTGTCTCTCCCAGTTCCTCCCCTTTCCACCCCCTCCACCTCCTCCTTCATTCTTCCCTGCTTCTGTCCAATTCTATGACAAACCTGGAGAGGTATGTTCCAGGCCAAATAGACCATGTGTCTGTATTCGTCCATCCAGATTTCGGCCACTCGCAGAGCATTACGCTTCAAGGCAAGATTCAGATCCAAGGCATAGGGCTTGTGGTGTCTCTCTAGGTGAGCAATCCGGGAGCAGGGTAAGATCTCAATTCTCCCTCCACACTGCCACACCTGTAAAAGAAGAAAAGAAAGTCACCTGGGCTAGGCTAAGCCCATGACCAAGAAGCAGCCTAGCTTTTGGACTCATGGGGGCCACGTGCTGGAATCATTTTTAAAGAATGTAAATTCAGTCCTCTCACTCCCATCTCAATGTGGGTTCTCAACGTACCTACCTACATACCTAAAACAACCTTTATTAAAAGTCTACTAAAATGCTTCTCTCCCTTTGTTCAGATAGCTCCAAAAACCCTACGTCCTTCAGGAAATCTTCCTGAACAGATCAAGAAATGGTTGCCTCTGCTCTATTATCCCTAAGAAAGTGTGGAAGTCCTAAGAGGCACCACACTCTGGGCCAGTCTCACTGGACTTCATTTGCCAAGATCATCTCTGTTCTGCATGCTAGAAAAAAGCAATGTGGTGAACAGAACCCTCGGGGCTCCCATGATCCTTGCCTCCTGGTGTTTATACCCTTCCCTAACCCCTTCCCTTTAGGTATGGGCTTGTGACCTTTTAGCCAATCAAATATAAAGGATGTACATGATTGCATGTGTGTTTACACTATAGTGTGTGATTACACTATATAAGATTGCAGTGCCATTCTGGTTAGAGGCATGCTGTCATATTGGTTTGGAAGAAGCAAGCCACTTTGTTGTGAGCCACCATGATGAAGAAGCCACAGGGCAAGAAACTAAGGGTGGCTTCCAACCGATGGCCCGCAAAAAACTGAATGCTTTTTCAGTCTGGAAGGCTTCAAGGAACTGAGTGTTGAGTGCTCCTCAAGGAACTGAGAAACAATTCTATGAGCTTGGAAGCAGATCTTTCCCCAGTCAGTCCTAAATGAGAACCTAGCCATGGCCAACACCTTGACTGCACTTTTGCAGACGACCCTGCTAAGCCATGCATGGACTCTGAATCTGCAGAAACTGTGAGATGGTAAATGCACCTTGCTTTGAATCATCAACTTTGTGCTAATCCTGCTACACAGCACTAGATAACTAACATGACTAATTCTTGACTAAGAGACAGTGTGACTTATGATAGAATGATATAATTATAAATACTCTTCTTTGCCATCCTGACGGGTACAAACTTACTTTTCAGGCCACATATTCTAATATTTGGCTTAAAAATATGCTCCTCATCCAGATAGATGATAGAAAGATCTATTGATATTAGACTGATGTAACAGCTCCAGTGTCTTCTCCTCATGGTTTCCAAAGAAATGTGCAGTTTCTGGGAGCTAACTGGCCTATCTGACAGTGGTTAGAAACCTACTACATTCCTGCCCAAGGGATCCTCTGAGATAAGAATGAGCAACTTAGGTCCTGCTCATTCAATTAACAACCTGAAGGGTCAGTGCCCTTATCTGACTTTCAAACTTTTTTCATCCCTTCTTCTACTTCTGAACCCACAGATTCTCCTCCCTCATCCCCCCAAATCCAGAATAGCATAATGACAAAAACTCAGGCTTAAAGTCAGACTGACTTGTGTTCAAATCCTGACTCTATCACCGAATACCTGCCAACCAGGGACAAAACACTCCCCATCCTGAGTCTCAGGTGGCTCATCCACAAAAGGGCATAAAACTCTCAGGAGGAATAAATGGCATTAACGAGTATTCATAAATGTCTATGATTTTTTAACTTGAAACAGCTCTTTTCTTCTATTATCCTCCTGAATTTCTCTTCATTAGTTTGCAAAATCATATGGAGGTTACAACTGATTTGTTTTCACATTTTATCTTCTGAAGCCAAATATCAATATTTCAAATACAAATTTACTCCAATTTTTTTTCAGTTGTGGGTAGTTTCCAATCCATAGGAATTCAGAGGAGAAAAAAAAATTGGCACAAAAAAACTTAAATTCTAGTGAAAAGATAAAAGTCATGATTGACACTTATGAAGTAACAATAACTATTATCCTTGACCAAAAGTTTTCAAATTTTACTCTTTCAATTTATTCCCACTTGCCAAACTTTCCTCCATCCTCATTCCGTGTGTGTGTGTGTGTTTGTGTGTAACACACAGAGAGACGTGAAGCTTCTGTTTATATAACCATGACTTGCTTTGTGGCAAATGTTACCCTAATGTTTTTCATGAATTTAATCCTTACCACGTAGGCATTATTACTATCCTCATTTAAGTAAGTCGCCAACCTTTACCAGCAAGTAAATGACAGGGCTGGATTTTGAATCCAGGCAGTGAGCCTGTTAAGCTCTGACAAGGGGGTCAGGAATACACAAGGTGCCTGATAAATGCTGGTTTTTCTTTCCTTTTTTTCTCCCCAAATATGTTTATTTTATTTTTTCAGTGTTACAAGATTTATTGTTCATGCACCACACCCAGTGCTCCAGGCAATACGTGCCCTCCTCAATACCCACCACCAGGCTCGTCCAACCCCCACCCCCCTCCCCTCCAAAACCCTCAGTGTGTTGCTCATAGTCCACAGTCTCTCATGGTTCATCTTCCCCTCTGGTTTCCCCCCATTCACC
>CM053611.1:24961906-25011990 GCA_028646535.1 Procyon lotor | reverse complement strand
GGTGAGCCTGGTGGTGGGTATTGAGGAGGACACGTATTGCATGGAGCACTGGGTGTGGTGCATGGACAATTAATCTTGTAACACTGAAAAAATAAAATAAATGTATTTGGGAGAAAAAAATTATAAATAAATAAATAAGATCTTGCTGTTTGCAACAGCATGGATGGACCTTGAGAAATGTTAAATGAAATAAGTCAAAGAAACACAAATACCTTATGATTTCACTTGTATAGAGAATCTAAAATACAAAACAAGTGACTAAAAACAAAAAAAGGGGCACTTAAATACAGAGAACAAATTAATCGGTGGTTACTAGGGTGGAGGGGGTTGGGTGAATGGGTTAAGTAGGAGAAGGGTATTAAGAGGTACAAACTTCCATTTATAAAACAAATATAGCATGGAGATGAAAAGTATGGCTTAAGGAACATAGTCAATAATATTGTAATAACCTATATGGGGACAGATAGTGACTGTACCTATTGAGCATTGTGTAATTTGTAGAATTGTTGAATAAATATGCTGTACACCTTAAGCTAATCTAACACTATTAATTATACTTCACTTTCAAAAAGAAAGAAAAGTCATCTAAATTGGAAAAAAAAAATAGCTTACCTGAAACTACCATTGTGCATAACAAATAAACTGATAGTACATATGGAAACAAATTTTAAACAATTGCACACTGGGATTCCCTTAGACAAGTTATGCCAGCAGCAAGGCCAACTTCCTGGGTGTGCAACCTGTACAACCACACAGTTCCCCACATTTAGTTACTTACCTTGGCTTAATATTTCCCTAACACCACCTAGAAATTCTTAATAGTTTTTGCATAAAAAGGCCCCGCATTTTTATTTTGCACTGGGCCCTGCAAATTTTGTAACTGATCCTGGCCATGGCAGTTTGGTAAACTCCCTATTAAAGATTAGCAATGGAGGCTATGCCTTTTCATGTGTTTAATCATTTGTTGGTATTTAACATCTACCTAAACTCAATTAGGGAACTGACTGATTATCCAATTCCACACAGCACTCTCCTGAGTAGCCTTCCTCTGGTCCCTGAAAGGTAAAGAGGATGTGACAACAGGAGAGCTGCCCAGGCTGGCATCTTTCTGATCTCACACAGCTATTCAAAAAGGTGCGGAAACAGTGATTACAATCACTTTGACATCTCACTTAGCAAAAAGCTGGACTAAATGGCATAAAAGGTCTCTTCTTATATTATATAATTCTATGTAATAATACCTCTAATTTACTAAATTATCTCTCTTAAAGAAAGTCAGTGGAGTGGTCTTCCTATAGTTTTAAATCATATGGTTTCCAGAATGCTTTAACTCTGAAATCCATGTATGTCTGAGCCACAAAGATTTTTTCAAGAACAGCAGGGAGGAAGAGTACTCATTTGGTTTATAAGCATCAGATGTGACTCAGACATTTTTCAAGTATATGTAGATACTTGATTCATAAATATTTTGTATCCACAGTAATACTTTCTAACAAGCAGTTTCATGAGTTAATCCTTATGGAATTAAATTTGGATATTTCAAAATTAATAAATACAAGGCATCTTCAACTACCAACTGGTCCCAGCATATTATCTTCATGCCATATTATCTTCATAAGTTATGCAATCAACCTAGGAAAAATATATTAGGTCCTACTTGTGTCCTGATTCACAAGTAGCAAATACTGACACATATGGCACCATTGTCCCCTCTCATGATGGCAGGCATCGCTAAATGATCATCAATGCCTTGATCATATGGACTCAAAAGTTTTCCCACCAAAATACTCTAGGTAGTTACTACCAATCACCTGGAGTCGGCATTAAAGATGAAATTTTGTTACCATCCTTGTACAGGAAAAAGGGTTCTCTGAATGCCTTAGGGGCGATCTACATGCTAAGATGAGTGAGTCTCAGTGAAAAGGTAGCTTCTCACACCTCTATCTTGGCTATGTCAGTTACCTTCTGATTTAGAGAATTAAGGTATGCTGAGGAATCATCTTCCTAAGGGATGTGATGAAGAGTATCAATTAATCAGTCAAATGATACATTAGGCCACTGTCATGCACTGCATGGATTATGGGTCAGATCCTCAATGACGATTCTTTTGTTCTGGTGGTTAAAAGTATAAATGGAATAAAATTTGTGGAAAAAGATTTCTGATCACAAATCCATGTTCATTTTATATTGGATGAATTCAGCTACAAAAGTTGCACTTAGAGTTTGCAACTTTTGATATATTTCATAACCCCCAAAAGAAATATTCATACTCAAATACTTCTAGGCACATCCAAAAAGCTCAATGAACTTCAAATAAGATAAATGCAGAGATACACACCCAGACACATCATAGTCAAAATACTGAAAGCCAAAGATAAGAAGAAAACCTTGAAAGAAGCAAAAGAAAAATACCTTACCTCATACAAGGAAACCCCAGTTGATATCTCATCAGAAACAACAGAGCCAGAAAGCAGTGGGATGACATATTCAAAGTGCAGAAAGAAAAAAATTAACTAAGCATTTTTTAATCTTTTATCTTTCAAATGCGAAAATGAAATAAAGACATTGGCAAATAAATAAGCACTGAGACAATTTGTTAGTAGCAAACCTATCTTACAAGAAATACTGTTTCTTGGCCTGAAAACAAGTATTCCCAGACAGTAGTACCTCAACACACACACACACACACACACACACACACACAGCATCAGTAAAGGTAATTGCATAATTATAATTATAAAAGACAGTATAAATGCCTATTTCTTCTCTTAACTGATTTTAAAAGCAGCTATATTTTTTTAAAAGTGTATCTAATTGTTGGGCCTATAAGATATAGTAATTTAATACACTTGACAAAAACAGCACTCGAGCAAAGCTGTATTGTCACAAGAAACTGACAACAGATGTAAGTTGAATCCACAGGAACAGTGTAGAGAAATCAGATATGACAACTAAGAAGATAAATATAACAAGCTGCATAAATGTATACTTTCATTTTCATTTTCTTTTCTTTTCTTTTTCCTCATTTTAATAGACATAAAATTATATAAAGTGATTATAACTGTAAGGTTTTTTATTTTTTACCACACATATAGGTAATATGTGTAGCAATAATAGCAAAAAAGAAGGAAGATGAAATAAAGCTATATATGACTAACCTTCCTATAACTTATTGGAGTAAGTCTAAGTAGACTCTGATAAGTTAAGATGTAAACAGTGAATCCTAGAGCTGCCATTAAGAAAATAACTATAAAATATACTGAAAAATAATTAAAAGGATGATATACATCTAATACATCTAACAACAGAGTCCCAAAATACATGAAATAAAAACTGACAGAATTGAAGGTAGTAATAGACAATTGAACAACAATCATTAGAGACTTCAATATCCCACTTTTGATAATAGATACAACTAGGCAGAAGATAAACAAAGAAAGATTAAACAAAAGATTAAACTACGCTACAAACCAACTAGAGCTAAGAGACATCTAGAGAACATTCTACCCAGTAACAGCATAATACTTTCAAACTACACATACAACATAAAATCTTGAAAAAATAAATAAATAGAAATCTGCACAAACCCACATCAAGTAAAGAGATTGAATTACTAATCACTAATTATCCATCAAAATAGATCCAGGCCCAGAAGGCTTTACTGGTGAATTCTACCAAATATTTAAAAAGAATTAGTACCAATTGTTCACAAATGTTTCCAAAATATAGAAGAAGAGGAAACATTTCTCAAGTCATTCTATGAGGCCAGTATTACTTAGCTCAAAACCAAACAAAAAGGGGCACCTGGGTGGCTTAGTAGATTAAGCATCTGCCTTCAGCTCAGATCATGATCCCAGCATCCTGAATCAAGCCCCAAATCAGACTCTCTGCTCAGTGGGGAGTCTGCTTCTCCCTTTCCTCTGCCTGCCGCTCCTCCTACTTGTGATCTCTCTCTTTTTTAATCTCTCTCGGTCAAATAAATAAATAAAATCTTAAAAAACAAACAAAAATATCACAAGGAATGGAAACTACAAACCAATACTTCTTATGAATAGAGACATAAAAATCCTCAAAATATTAGCAAACCAAATCCAGCAACATATAGAAACAATTATATACTAAGGTCAAGTAGAATATATGCCATGAATTTAAGATTTGTTTGACATCCTATTATAAATTTATGTAATACACTATATTAATAAATAATGATAAAACCACATGATCAATTTGATAGACACAGAAAAAGCATCTGATGCCTTCATAAAAAGAAAAAAAAGAAAGAAAGAAAACACTAAACAAACTGGAAATAGAATGAGATTTCTGTTAAAGGACATGTACAAAAAGCCACAGCTAACATAATTAATGGTGAAATATTAAATACTCCCCCTATAATGAGGAACAAAACAAAGCGCCATCTCTCACCACTTCTATGCAACATTTTACTGAAGATTCTAGCCAGGCAATTAAACAAAAAAATTAAATAAAAATCACCATATTGGAAAGGAAGAAGTACAGTTTTCTCTATGTACAGATGATATACTAATATAGAGAAAATTCTAAAATATCCACTAAGAAAACTAATGGAATTAATAAATGAATATGGTAAGGTTGCAGGATACAAGTTCAATATACAAAAAAAAATTGTGTTTCTAAAGACTTAAAGTGAACAATTTGAAAATGAAACTAAGAAAACAATTTCACTTCCAATAGCATCAAAAAGATAAACATATCTAAGAAAAGAAGTACAAAACTTATACTCTCAAACCCAAAACACTATTGAAAGAAATTAAAGAAAACCTAAATAAATGTAAAAATTTTCTATGTTCATGGATTGAAAGATTTAATTATTAATATGATAATACTCCCTAAATTGATCTACAGATTCAATCCAGTCCCTATCAAAATCCTGCCAGTTTGTTTGCAGATACTGACCAGCTAATTCTAAAATTCATCTGGAAATTCAAGGTCCCAGAATAGCTAAAACAGTCATGAACAAGAAGAAAGTTGGAAGACTCAAACACTTCTTAATTTCAAAACTTACTACAAAAGCTACAGTTGTCAAGTCAGTGAGTTACTGACATAAGAAATAGACCTATAAAACAATGAAATAAGATTGATGTCTGGGGGCACCTGGGTGGCTCAGTGGGTTAAAGCCTCTGCCTTCAGCTCAGGTCATGATCTCAGGGTCCTGGGATCGAGCCCGGCGTTGGGCTCTCTGCTCAGCGGGGAGCCTGCTTCCCCCTCTCTCTCTGCCAGCCTCTCTGCCTACTTGTGATCTCTCTCTCTCTAAGAAATAAATTAAAATCTTAAAAAAAAAAAAAGATTGATGTCTGAAAATAAATCCTTACATTTATGATCAATTGATTTTGACAAGGGTGCCAAGACAATCCAGTATGGAAAAAGTAGTCTCTTCAACAAATCATGCCAGGACAGTTGGATAGTCATAAGCAAGAAAATGGAGTTGGACCCCTATCTCACATCATGTCCAAAATTTAATTTTAAATGGACCAAAAACCTAAATGTAAGTTTAACACTACAAAAGTTTTAGAAAAAAAGAAAATAAATCTTTGTGACTTTGCACTAAGCATTAGTTTCTTAGGTATGACATCCAAAACAGAAGCAACCAAAGAAAAATATTAGATAAACTGGACAAAATCATATTAATAACCTTCATGGTAACAAAGAAAACCATAAAGAAAGTAAAAAGACAATTCACAAGGGAGAAAACATTTGCAAATCATATGTCTGATTGGAACTTGTATCTAGAATATATAAAGAGCACTTGCAGCTCAGTAATAAAAAGATAAATTAATTTTAAAAAGGAGAAAGTCTCTGAACAGACAGTTGTCTAAAGAAGATATACAAATAACCAATATGCACGTGAAAGGATGTTCAGCACCTTTAGACATTAGGAAAATTTAAATGAAGACCATAATGATACACCATTTCACATCACTGGAATGTCTATTATCAACAAGTGTTGGCAAGGATGTGGAAAAACCAGCACGCTCTATACTGCTAGAGAGAAGTACAATGATACAGTCACTTTAGAAAACAGTTTGGCAGTTCCTTGAAATGTTAAATATAGAGTTATCATATAAACCACAAATTATACTTCATGCCTCCCCTGGGACAAGAGACTGCACATTTCAGAATTTGAAGAGGAAAACATTTCAAGAAAATTTGGATAGAAAACAATGCCCATATGTCCACACAAAAACTTACACATGAATGTTCAGAGCGGTATTATTCTTAATAGTCAAAAAGTAGAAACAACCCAAATGTCCACTAACTAGAAAATAGATAAACAAAATATGGTGTACCTGTACAAAGGAATATTATTTGACAATAAAAATGAGTGAAGTATTGATACATGCTATAATATGAATGTAACACGAAACATTGTTCTAGGCATATATATACACAATGGAATATTACTCAGCCATCAGAAAGGGTGAATACCCACGATTTGCACAGACATGTATGAAACTGGAGGGGATTATGCTGAGGGAAGTAAGTCAAGCAGAGAAAGACAATTATCATATGGTTTCACTCATATGTGGAACATAAGGAATAGCACAGAGAACCATAGTGGAAGGAAGGAAAAACTGAAAGGGAAGAAATCAGAGAAGGAGACAAACCATGACAGACTCTGGACTCTGGAAAACAGAGGGTTTCAGAGGAGCAGGCAGTGGGGGGACGGGTCAGCCAGGTGATGGGCATTAAGGAGGGCATGTGTTGTGATGAGCACTGGGTGTTATACGCAACTAATGAATGGTTGAACACTACATCAAAACCTAATGATGTACTGTATGTTGGCTAACTGAACATAATAAAAATAATAATAATTTAGGGGCACCTGGGTGGCTCAGTGGGTTAAAGCCTCTGCCTTCGGCTCAGGTCTTGATCTCAGGGTCCTGGGATTGAGCCCCACATCGGGCTCTCTGCTCAGCGGGGAGCCTGCTTCCTCCTCTCTCTCTGCCTGCCTCTCTGTCAAATAAATAAATAAAATCTTTAAAATTAATAATAATAATATAAAATAGAAAACATTATCCTCAGTGAAAAAAGCCAGTCACAAAAGACCCATATATTATATTATTCCATTTATATGAAATGTTGAGAATAAGTAAATCCACAGGGACAGAAAATAGCTTAATGTTTGCCTAGGGATGAGGAATTAGGGTAAATGGAGGGTTTATTAATGGGTATGGCGTTTTGTTCGAAGTGATGAAAATGTTTAAAAATTTATTATGGTGATGGTGCACCACTCTGTGAATATACTAAAAATCATTAACTTGTACACTTTAAATTGATGAATTATATATGAATTATATCTCAACAAAGTTGTTATTTTTAAAACTTATGAAGAATGGTGGGAGAAGCAAAGAGAGAAAAAGCAATGGGAAGAAGAAACTGATGGAGAAAGAGATAGAAGGCTCTTTTTTTTTTTAAGATTTTGTTTATTTATTTGACAGAGAGAGACACAGTGAGAGAGGGAACACAAGCAGGGGGAGTGGGAGAGGGAGAAGCAGGCTTCCCGCTAAGCAGGGAGTCCGATGCCAGTCTGGATCTCAGGACCCTGGGATCATGACCTGAGCTGAAGGCAGACACTTAACTGTCTGAGCCACTGAGGTGCCCTGGGGAAGGCTCTTGAAATTAGAATGAATAACAGAGAGGAATTCGCACAGAGAATTTGAGGAAAAAACCAGGGGAGCAAGTAGAGCTGTCAACTTCAGGGTGACTTGCACAAGTTTTTCCCCAGTTCCCTCACCTGGACAATTATGAGTTAGACTCATCATCAGAATTCTCAAGCATCTGTTTCTCTGACATCTCTGCCTATCTCCAAGGAGCTATAAACATTTGGACCAGTCAGCTGTCCTCTCTGAGCCGCCATTTTAAATGGATTAAACACAAAGACTCTGCTCGGTCAGCCTGCCAGAACTCCTTCCCCATCAATTTTCCACTCCTCAACCCTCTTTCAGCCTTGACTTTTGCTGCTCCCAAAGCTCATGCCCCAATGAAATCAAGGTCCCTTGGCAACCCAAACTTGGTCCATCCTACCTGGAATCTCGAGTGTCCAGGATGGTGCGGTTGAAAGGCAACAGGTTACTGAGGTAAACATTGTAACCAAACTTCCGGAAAAGGTCCTCAGCCTTTTTCTGCTGAGCCTTAGAAAGATCTTTTCCCCAACTGTCTGAAAAGTTGTGAGTTTGGGAAGAATATCTCTTTGGGTTTGTGCTTCCTGGTGTCCCTCGCTTTGATTTGCAGCGCCTTTTGAAGAGAATGTACCTATTTCACCCTCACCACTGTGTTGTCCACATTTTCTTCTTGCTTCATGGCCAATTTCATACTTTCTTCTGCAAATGAAGGGCAGGGGAGAAAATTTTTCAGGTAATCCTGGGCATTGTTTTCTATCCAGATTTTCTTGAAATGTTTTCCTCTTCAAATTCTGAAATGTGCAATCTCTTGTCCCAGGGGATGCAGTATGTCAAGGTAATTTGTCAGAGCTATGCAAGGCTGTCTTGGCCAGGTATGCACTAGAATGCACCCCTCCTAAAACTTTCTCAGAGCTTATCTATCCTGAGGCCCACACCATTAAGTCTTCCTTAGAAACTGTGACCTGAGAAACAGATTGATAATGAGTTAATATTTTTCACAATAAGGCCCAAGAAACACTTCCATCAGAATTGTCATGATTATTTTAAAATTCAGGCTTATCCCCAAGTCAACTAAATGAGAACCATAGGGGCAGAGATAGGGGAAAGAGAAGTTACAGAATTTGCATTTTTAACAAAATCAAGGAATAATTCCTTCATGCAATGAAATTTGAGAAACATCATACTACACCATCAATGGATAACAAAGGCAGATCTATTCCAACCTCCACCATTAGCCACCATTCCCTTCACTTATATACTTGATTTGCCAAGAACTCTTAAATTGGCCTTGTACCCCTCTTCCCTTCATCCTTGTCTGCCTGCCTTCTGTTTTCTCCTTCCCACAGTCATCTGTTTATTTATTCATTATTAATAATTTCTACATGCCAGGTACAGGGAATAGAGTTGTAAGATACTCCATAACACACTCACTAAACCAGCCCTTATGAAACTTGCCTTCTGGAAACTTGGATCACAATAGAATATGATGACTCTTATGAAGGAGGATGTAGACCGTGCTATAGAGATTTCTCTCTCTCCCTTCATCTTGTTTTCCATTTTTCCTCCAGTCTCCATATAAACTCTTCCTTTTGATCCTACCGTCTGTCCTTCTATCTATCCCTTGGCCTCACTCTGAACCCCAACAATGCACAGTTCTCATTATAGAAGAGATTTTGCCCAACTCCAACCCCCATGTGCACACACCCTCAAGTCTGTGCAGTCACTTCCCTGATCACACATTCAACACTTCCCTTCAGGGGCACGAGCATTGGATCCCTATCACTTGGGAGCAGAGGAAACACAGCTGCCTCCCCTCACTGGAGTCAGATCCCGAGACACATAAAATTCAGAGGGATTAGAGTTTCATGGTGAGCCAGAATCAAAAACCCCAGAAAAAAATTTTTAAACCCCCAGAATTCATGGGAAGAAGTTAAAATGTGGTAAATCTGAGGGACATCATGCTACGTTGAATAAATCAGACAGAGAAAGACAAGTACTGTATGATCCCACTTATATGTGGAATCTAAAAAAAAGAGGGGTTGGAGAATGAGCTCATAGATACAGATAACGGATTTCTGGTTGAGAGAGGCAGGGGGAGGGGGCTGAAATAGGTAAAGGGCATCAAAGGGTACGAACTTCCAGTTATAAAATAAGTAAGTTATGGGATATAATGTACAGCATGGCGACTATAGTTAATCCTGTATTTGCATATAAAAATTTATAACTATGTGATGATGCATGTTAACTAGATGTATTATGGGGATCATTTCACAATATATGCAAATATTGAACCATTATGTTGTATACCTGAAATTAACATAATGTTAGATGTCAGTTATACCTCAACTTAGGAGGGAAGTTAAAATGTGATACACATCAGTTTATAGAACATTTTCTGCATATGTTTTACAACTGGATGAGATCCAGCAGGTAACCTGTCATCTCCATTTTCAATTCCAGAGTCTGTGACTGAGAGAGATAAGCACTTGCTGATCATGGCCTTATCAGGGTTCAGTCTTAGGGCCTCTAACAAATCCCCCTTGATTCCTCATAGGAGCTCACAGCAACATGGAAAGGAGGCCATTGCCCCAGAGGTTGTCACTGTTGTTTAACAGCTCCTGCCACAAGAAGGCCTAAGGACAGGCTATGCTTAGTTATTCCTGAGCCTCTCAGGGATTTTTATACTGAGCCTCAATCTCCCTACCTAGTTGCATGTACCTGTGATCATGTGTGTGTGCAAGTATGTACACGCACTCGCACACACACACACATACACCTCACATAGATACATTCTGCTCCACTCCTCTCAACTGCTTGCTCTGATTCCCACTAATTCTCACGTACCCCCCATTTGGAGAGGTAGAATTCAATGTCAGATGCTTAACTGAGCCACTGAGAATTAAGAATGTGATCTCTCATTCATTCTTTCTTTCATGCCCCTTTTTCCAAGTGTTCCTAAACACACATACATGTGTACACACGTGTGCGTGTGCACACACACACACACACACTCCCCATCCCTCCAAGTTAATGTCACAAACTTACTCAGATGCTGCAAATCCACCTCCACATGAGAGAGTCTCTTTATCCCTGTCCTGTTCCATTCAGGCAAGACCAAATGAAGCTGTTTTGGGAGATTTCCCCAAATCAACGTTTGGAATGTCCTCCTGGTATAAAATACCAGGAAGACATCGATGGCAATAACCAGAGCCAGCCGCATGCAGAAAGTTTTGAAGACACTGCTCCTGGATCTCATGCCCTGCCTCTGACGCGGTCACTTCCTGTGGGTCTGACCGTGTCACAGCCCAGGTTAGCTAAGGATCACAGTCAGGGGAGCTCTGTCTCTGCCGGCTGCTGCCTGCTAAGCCAGATGTTCTTCGACTGGAAAAGCTGTCACAAGCTGCCCGGCTTCTCCCTGAGCAGTGTCAGGTGTGTGGAGTGTGCCCGGGGAGCCACCCACTGACTGGGAAGGTACCTACCTGGCACACCTCGCACTGTCTTAGAAGTCAGGTTAATGCTTGCCCCTGGAGCTACCTCAGGCTGTGGTGGGGGAGGCTTTTTTCTCCCTGTTTTGTTTCATTTTATTTTGTTTTTTAATGCTCCCTCTCTCTGGTAAAAAAACAAAACAAAACAAAACAAAAAAAGTATAGGAGATAAACAATATGAAAAGGGAATCCACAAAATGGGAAGCTTCCGCACTATATGCCTTTCGAGAACAAGAATCACATCTCCGATGTCTTTTTATCTAACACTACAGGGTCCTGAACATATTAGATGTACAGCAAATGCTAGTTCAACAAACTTGAGGAAGGACTGCCCTGCTGAATCTACATAGAAACAGGTCTCAGGGGCGAGCCCCAGGGGATGGTCCTGCTTCACTGGTCCCACCCGATTCTTGTGATCTGCACAGCCCCATAAAACATGGTTCTACTCTGCCCCAACTTCCTTCTGCTTCCACTCCTCACCTTCACACTATGTTTAGACAAATTACCTACTCATCGTCATTGTTGATTAAGTATTTCAAGTTGTTCCCCAGAGCCAAAAATCCAAAGTTGTGATGCTGGTGTTGGGTCCCTCCATAATCATACCTCCCACCCCATCCCAGTCCCTTGAACTCTTTACTAGGTTCCCAAACACGGTATATGCACACGAGAGCTGAAGTAGGTATGTGCATTAGAGTAAAGACATGTGGATTGGGGAAAAGTAGGTAAAATGAAAAAAAAACAAAATGAAAAGTAGGTGGAGTTTTTTTGTTCATTTTCATCACCATCTTTCCCGTGCTCTCACCTGCAAATTGGAGTAAAAAATAAATTAAAGGGGCACCTGGGTGGCGCAGTCGTTAAGCGTCTGCCTTCGGCCCAGGTCAGATCCCAGGGGCCTGGGATCGAGCCCCACATCGGGCTCCCTGCTCCGCAGGAAGCCTGCTTCTCCCGCTACCATTCCCTCTGCCTCTGTTCCTTCTCTCGCTGTGTTTCTCTCTGTCAAATAAATAAAATCTTTAAAATAAATAAATAAATTAATTAATTAAAAATGCATGATCATTTCCACTTCTGGCATGAAGTGGGGTAGATCCACTTAT
The DNA here is from genome assembly GCA_028646535.1 of Procyon lotor. NCBI lineage: Eukaryota > Metazoa > Chordata > Mammalia > Carnivora > Procyonidae > Procyon > Procyon lotor. The sequence goes on along the minus strand of CM053611.1, from coordinate 24,999,753 downwards.
CTCTATTCCGTCCCACAAAGAGCAGCTAAAAATTCTTTATATTATACATAATATAATAATTAAATATAATAATTATTATATTTATATATAATATATAGAATATAATAGAAAAGAATACAATAATTCTCTATATTATACATAAAACATGCATAAGAAGAGTGAAAGGTGGAGAAAAGTGGGCAGACTGGCTGGAGATCTTGGGAGCTGAGGAACGACAGCAGTGAGTTGCCTGTGTTTTCTTTCTCCTAATATATCCTACCCTGGATGCTGGAGAAGTTGTTAAACCGTAAATGTCTATCAGAAAAGACAATAAAGGCCCCCAAGAAAAGCCTGCTCTCTCTAGCCAAAGGAACAGAAAAGGGACAGCCTGGGGCGCCTGGGTTAAAGCCTCTGCCTTCGGCTTAGGTCATGATTCAGGGTCCTGAGATCGAGCCCCGCATCAGGCTCTCTGCTCAGCGGGGAGCCTGCTCTCCCCTCTCTCTCTGCCTGCCTCTGCCTACTTGTGATCTCTCTCTCTCTGTCAAATAAATTTTAAAAATCTTCAAAAGAGAAAAGAAAAGGAAAGGAAAAGAAAAAGGACAACCCAGCAAGAAAAAAAAAAATGTTTGGATAATAACTGACCTACCACAGCCAACAGCCAGGACTGAGAAATCTGCTATTGCCATGACTATCCCATCAACAAAGACCATGTGAGAAGCTTCAGTTTCCACTCTGCCCATTCCCCTCCAAAACGGTGTCATAGAAAGCCGAGCAAGGAAGCCATAATTTTTAGCCCTGTTCTCCATGATGCCAGTAAGGGAATAGTAACAAAATGGCTCTCTTTCATCTTAGTGGCACCAGCAGAGGCCTAGTTGGGAACCCGAACTTTCTCCCCCAGCAGTATAATGAGGCATTCCTGCCCCACCAGGTTTCGAAGGAGGCCAGGTAGTAAACCTGGACTTCTGATCCCCCGTGGCGTAACAAGGTGGCATCTTCCTTTCCCCAGCTGGGCAGTGTCAGAAAGCTTGCTAAAGCAGATTTAAATAAAATTGAGTCTAATGACATAATACCCCAAATGTCCAGGATGCAATCAAAGATTACTTGTCATACCAAATCTCAACTTGAATGGAAAAAGGCAATCAACAGACACCAACAGCTATATGACGCGGATGTTAGAATTGTCTGGAAAAAAAATTAAAGCAGCCATCATAAAAATACTTCAGTGAGCAGTTATAAACATGCTTCAAATGAATGAAAAAAAAAAGAGTAAGTCTCATCAAAGAAATAGCAGACATAAAGACAAACCAAATGGAAATTTTAGAACTGAAAAATACAATAAATAAAAATTTTAAATCCCAGAAAAGCCTTAACAGCACAGTGAAGAATACAGAGAAAAGAATCAGGGAACTTGATTAGAAGATAGAATATAAATTACTCAATCTGAACAACAAAGTAAGAACAGACTTAAAAAATAATAAAGAGGGATGCCTGGGTGGTTCAGTCAGTTAAGAGTCTGCCTTCGGCTCAGATCATGACCCCAAGGTCCTGGGATAGAGTCCCACATGGGGATCCTTGCTCAGTAGGGAGTCAGCTTCTCCCTCTGCCTGCTGCTCCCCCTGCTTGTGCTCTCTCTCCCTCTCTGACTAATAAATAAAATCTTAATAATAATAATAGTAACAGAGCCTCAAGAACCTTAGACCCTGACAAAATATCTAATATTTCATCTGTGTCCTAGAAGGAGAAGGGAGAATTTAAAGTAGAAGGAGAATTTAAAGAAATGAGGGCTGAAAATTAACCAAAGTTGGCAAAAGACATAAATTTACAAACTTAAAAAGGTGAGTGAACTGCAAATAGGATAAACTCAAAGAAATCTATACCAAGTCACATCATAATCAAACTTCTGAAAACCAAAAAAGAAAAAAGAAAGAAAAAATTCTTAAGAGCAGCAACAGAGAAATGACAGCTCACTTATAGGGGAAAAACAATGTAAATGACAGCAGATTTCCCATCAGAAATCACAGAAACCAAATGGAAGTGTCACATTTGTTAAGGAGATAAAGAAAAGAATGGTCAGTCCAAAATCCTTTATTCAACAAAAATATTCCTCAATAATGACAGAGAAATCAACACATTCTCAGACAAAAGAAAAGGAAGAAAGCAAGAAAAAGAAAAAATTAAGAGAATCAGTGGCTAGTAGATCTACTCCAAAAGAAAGCTTACAGGAAATTTTCAAAATGAAAAAATGACAAAAGAAAGAATCCTGGGGGGTGTCTGGGTAGCTCAGTTGGTTGAGCCTCAGACTCTTGGTTTCAGGTCAGGTCATGATCTCATGGGTCCTGAGATAAGCTCCAAAGTGGGCTCCATGCTTAGTACGGAGTTTGCTTGAAGATTCTCTCCCTCCACACCTCTCCCACTTGCATATGTGTGCAAGCATGCTCTCTCTAAAATAAATAAAGCTTAAAGGAAGGAAGGAAGGGAGGAAGGAGCCTCAAAAAACATTATATATTATCATTGCTATTATCTTTGTTAAAAAAAAGTTTTGAAGGCCATATTTCAGCATGAAAACTTCTTAGAAGAGAATGCTAAATAAAAAACAGGCTGGTAAGTCATTGAGGCAGCCTGAGCTTCCTAGATGAGGTTTTATAAGACTTTTAAATAGAGCCACAGGGCCAGCAAAAGCCCAAATTAATTTGACCCTTAATCATTAATTTGACTCTTACCATGTCTGCTGTTAATGGATTCCATGTCTCTGCAAATGTTCAAATATTTCTGAAAGTCCCCTGAGGCATCTCAGAAGTAGTGCAGCCAGGCTTCATGCAACATCTTATCCTTTTCCTCCTAAGTCTCTCCGCCAAACACAGCAGACTCTTAAGAGTCCACATGTTCCTTCTGAGGAATACTCAGCCCCCATTGCTTCAGGGAATGTATTCGCAGGCACCTTAGAGGTGCCAAAAACTATGAGACATCCTGTGCCAATGCTGGAGGAAAAGGTATTCCTACCTTTCATGTTCCCTACAGTTGGGAGTAGGGGGCATCAAAGCCAAGCTATCTTGTATCCATTGCCTCATGAATTTTGGTAGTGAAAATGACTTTGCATTTTTAGCCACAGACAGCTGTTTTTCTCTCTAGGACACAAATCTGATGAGCAATGGGAGGAATGTTGAGTCAGAGACAAATTCAAACATTATCTATCATACCTAGTAAGAATTACTTCCCATCAGATGATGAAGATTTGGCATTTGTCCACAACTGTCTGCTTGATTCCTCTCCTTCCCATACGTTCTTTTCCAGGAGGCACCTAGACTTTAGTAGAGTCTTGCTTGCCTACCCTATCACTCTGCCAGATGTGCTCAGAGATGGCTAAACCCAAGCAATGAACATAGCTTAGAATCAAGATAGGAACCACACCCTGGTCCAGTGTATGACTATAATCACAGCAATGTTTGAAAGAAAACCAGTGCCCATAACCCAGATTCTCCAATACTAGGAACCTGTGTACCTTAGAGAAATGATTAATTCTGGGGCAGAAAAAATACAAGATAAACCTGAAGCATCTTATAGTACAGAAAGTATTCAAATGCTCAAAAAAAGCAAAGAAGACTAAAACAAGAAAATCAAACAGAAGTATAAGGAAAAAGATGGGAAGGAAATACACTGAAATAATAATATTAATAAATGTAATAAATAATAAAAACTATTGTATTAAGGTAGTATAGGCAATTAATTTTCTTTTTCTATTTTTAAATTGTTCCCTAATATGGTCTTATAAGCTTCATAATGGAAAAAAATTTATAAATGATATTTTAAAATAAAATCACTAGACACGGTAGCCATCTGAAAATAGAAGCTGAGGGGAGAGAAGTAGTAGAAGAAGATTCTGAAGTTTCAAACTTCAGCAATCAAGTGTCTGGTGGTGCCCATAGTGGAGGGGTCTACACAGGAGGAGAGTAAATATGAGGGGAAATAGTTGGGTCGGCTAGGCACATTTGAAAGTACTTTGCAAGATCAGGTATGTCCAGTGAGAAAATGGAAATCTGACTTTGAAGTTCTAGGAAGAGATCAGGGGCAGAAATTTCGCTCAGAGGAAATGAATAAAGTTCTTCAAAGTAGAAGTGTATTGGAATTAAACATAACAGTGGAACATTCAAGTATGGACAATGTTATGTTTAAATTATCTTAATACTATTAAGGAAAAATGGTGGTTCAATCATTACTAATGTTTATCTTTTCTCTTCCTTAGCATAAAACCTCTAGCCAGACAATAAATATTTCATAATTGATTGATTTTGTTGCTCATAATGCTGACATTTTAAAGGGAAACTCCTCCCTCTCTCATATTTCCTCACTAAAATTCCTGCTCATTCTATACTCATTTGGGGATAACGTATTCTTAAGGGATTAAACCGTACTTAGTTACTTAGTTACAAATACCTATGTAATTTCAGAAGTTTCATTCATTCGACAAAGACGAAGCTTTGGGTGTGGTGCATGAACAATTAATCTTGTAACACTGAAAAAATAAACATATTTGGGAGAAAAAAAAAGACTAAGCTTGACAACAGTAGCTAAAGAAGCTTATCTGTAGACTGTGAACATGCATTGGAGGACAAAAAGGAAATAAATATTTTGTAAGCATCTTCTATGGGCAGCCAATGTTGGGCATTTCATACACGTGACCTCATTTCATCTTCATAACCACCTGTGATGCAGGGATTGTCACCCCATTTCATAGACAAGGAAACTGAGGATCAGAAGGGTAATTAATTTTCACTTTGGATCAGGTTGTATTCTTTCCTTTTCAGTGTTTTAATCATACTTCTTTATGCTACAATTTTAAGGGTTAGTACAGTTAACCTGAAAATAGTTTTTCTTTTGCATATAGTTTCTCACTTCCTGGATTGGTTGTCTATATATTTATCATTGTGCTAAAATCTATATATGACACAGAACAAGTATTCCAAAGCAATAGTTTTTCACTCCATCTGTTCAGCCAGGAGTGAGAATATGAATAGTATGACTCAAGAAGAAATAATAATATAAGCAAGATTGTTGAGTAAAAAAAAAAAACAACTTTCCTGTAAAACTCACTTTATTTTTTTTATTTATTTATTTGACAAAGAGAAACGCAGCGAGAGAAGAAACACAAGCAGAGGGATTGGTAGCAGAAGAAGCAGGCTTCCCACTGAGCAGGGAGCCCGATGCGGGGCTTGATCCCAGGACCCCGGGATCATGACCCGAGCCGAAGGCAGACACTTAACGACTGAGCCACCCAGGCGCCCCTAAAACTCACTTTAAACATAATCTTTCTTATCAATAGTCAAGAGGCTTAGACAAAGCTCGTCCACCATAGGAAAAGAGGAAAAAGAATCATACTGAAGAATTAGGGAGCATAATAAAACCTAATTCATTTGATAGAGCCAATGGCATCAACTATATTTCTCGATATAATTGAGAAACATTTAACTTGAGAAATGACAGAGTAACAGAACTCTTCACATAATTCATCATCTCTAAGTACCTATAAAAGAACAGAATTGATGTAAGGTGGGGGAGGGGGAACAGCCTGGGAAATAGACCAATAAGCTGAACAACGTAGCAAAAGAAGAGAAGAACTGGGATCCCAACCAAAACATGTGAGGTTTTTTTTTGCTTTTTTTTGTTTGTTTGTTTGTCTGTTTGTTTTCCACACCTGGTTATAAGTTTTATCAGTGATCTAGCAATGATGTCTTGGCTATTACCATCAGAACTAGAGTAGACACAATTTTTGTAAACTCCATACTTGTCCACGTAATTCACTTTAACAAGCTTTTAAATTCAGTTCCTCAAATGTTATCTGATGAATAATGATTTGAAGTGCTACCTTACTTACCAGCTGCCACCTGCCAACCAACAGCTCGGTTTCTATGTCACTTAAGCATTCCAGGGAGATTTAAATACATTCAGTTACATTTAAATAATTCAAGGTGAAACTATCAGTTTGAAAGAAAATTAGAAGCACTTAGGAAAAGATACTCTGAAATTGTAGGCAAGTGAAGTGAGTTTGATAGGTCTGAAAGGATATTTTCTACCTTACATTAAATTTGCCCTCCTGCCAAAAGCAACCATAAAATTGAGCACAATATATGAAAACAACTGTTTTTCAGAAAATAGGCACCAAAAGACAAGTCTCAAATGAGGAAAACATGAATTGAGCCCTCCATTTATCCCATCTTTTTACCTGGGAACAATTTCACAACCACTGGATGATGAACTCCAAGCAGAGCATGATAGATCCCTGAGCTAAGGAGTCAGAGAATAGAGTATAAGAGGTGTTAAAGCACCTGAAAATTTCAGTGCAGGGTACCAAAATTCAAGGAGCTACACAGAAAGAGGGAGCTTTCTGAGTATTCCTTCTGGTTTTCAGACAAGAGATAGGCCGAATGGATAAGGAAGAAGTTCCACAAAGTCTAGCCTATAGCACAGGGTTGAGAGCATAACAGACGCTAGAGGCACAGTCTCTGGGGATGCAGGAGTTCTCCCTGAGTCAAAATGGAGAGATCTTACTGAACAACCTGGGTATTCTGCTAAGCACCATGGTGCTTACAAATAAGGACCATGCCCTAGGGTAAGGACCACACTAAAACTGCTCTAAAAAGTCGAAAAGCAAGTCTCAACAGCATCAAAATAAGTTGCCAGTATATTAAGAGCCAAAACAAAACTCAACATTTTTTTAAAATTTTATTTATTTATTGACAGAGAAATCACAAACAGGCAGAGAGGCAGGCTGAGAGAGAGGGAAGCAGGCTCCCCGCTGAGCAGGATTTATTTAATAAATTTAATAAAAAATTTATTTAATAAATCCTTTGCAAGCTTTTATTCACAACATTAAGGATACAATCACAAATTACTGGACATGTGAAGAAGTAGGAAAATGTAACTCATTAAAAAATAAGAGTAGTCAATAGAAATTCACCAGATGACCCAGATTAAAACAAGTCTTTAAAAAGGCTACTATTTAAATTTTCAAGGATTTAAAGACAAAGATGGACATAATGATTGGTGAGGTGGAGAAATCTTAAAGAAAAACTAGAAACTCTAATAAAGAACCAAATGGAAGGGGAGGAGCAAGATGGCGGAGGAGCTCTCTTATGGTTTGTCTGCCTCCTGATTCCATCTTGTTTCATTTTTTCCCCTCCCTACTCCCACAAGACTCCCCACCCTGCCCCTCAACTTCCTCATATCAGAGAGATCATATGATAATTGTCTTTCTCTGATTGACTTACTTTGCTTAACATAATACCCTCTAGTTCCATCCACGTCATTGCAAATGGCAAGATTACATTTCTCTTGATGGCTGCATAGTATTTCATTGTGCGTGTGTGTATGTGTGTGTGTGTGTATATATATATATATAGTGTATATATGTATTGTATATACATTATATGTATATATATATATACATATATATACATGAGAGACTTAATCTCATGAAACAAGATTCATGAGGGGTAGAGGGGTAGGGATAGGGTGGCTGGGTGATGGACATTGGGGAGGGTATGTGCTATGGTGAGTGCTGTGAAATGTGTAAGCCTAATGATTCGCAGACCTGTACCCCTGTGGCAAATAATACATTATATGTTAATTTTAAAAATTTAAAAAATTTAATTTAATTTAAAAAATTAAAAAATAAAGAACCAAATGGGAATTCTAGAATTGAAATTCACAGTAGTAATTTTTAGGTAAAGATTTACTGGATAAAATCTTAGGAGAATGGCAACCTCAGACCAAAAGTTCATGAATTTCAAGACATAACAATAGAAATTATCTAATGTGAAGTAAAAAGAGAATAAGATGATTTTTTAAAATAGATTCAGTGAATTGTGGGACATCAAACAGTCTAATTGTACCAAGAGTCACAGAAAGAGAGCAGCAAAAGAATGAGAGAAAAAATATAAAAGAAATAATTTGAGGAGAGCACGTATTACATAGAGCACTGGGTGTGGTGCATGAACAATGAATCTTGGTACACTGAAAAAAGTAAAATTTAAAAAAACAGAAAAAAGAAATAATTTTAAAAATTGTCAAATTTAGTGAAAACTACAAAGCTGCAAATATTAGCGTCTTTTTTGCATAATGCATTTTTCAAAAGCATGTATTGGCACTACACCACTTTTGGAAACCAGTGAAAGACATCTCAAAAGTCACTATCCGGGCAGAAGACAATGAAACAACATCTTTAAAGATTTTATTTATTTGACAGCGAGAAACACAGCGAGAGAGGGAACACAAGCAGAGGGGATGGTAGAGGGAGAAGCAGACTTCCTGCTGAGCAAGGAGCCCGATGCGGGGCTCGATCCCAGGACCCTGGGATCATGACCTGAGCTAAAGGCAGATGCTTAACGACTGAGCCACCCAGAAGCCCCCAACATCTTTAAAGAAGTGAAAGAGTGTGCATATTAACATAGTATCACACATCAGGCAAAAATACTTTTCAAAAGTAAACATTTTTGGATAAATGAAAGTTTAATCAGTACACTTGCACTACAATAAGCACTAAAGAAAATTCTTCACACCTAAGCTAAAGTAACATTGTGTGTCAGCTATACTTTAATAATATACTACGCTAGAAGGAAACTCTGATTTATAGGAAGGAACAAGGAACACTCAAAATAGAAAATATGTGACTAAATATAAAAGACTACATTTTTTTCTTCTTAAAAAACAAATGACCATTTAGAGCAGAAATAGTGACGTAGAAAGGTGGAATTACAATGTATGTAGAAATAATAGCACAAAGCATGAGGAGGTAATGGAATTACACTTATGTGAGGTTTCTACATTTTAAAAATATTAAATTTAACATTATATAATGTAATACCTAACAGTTATATAGTATTAACTCGAGGTAGATAATTTAAGGATGCATATTATAATCCCTAGAGCTATCAAGTGAACAAAATGAAAAAAATAGAGAAATTGAAACAAAATAATTAAAAAACTGATGAAGCCCAAGAAAGATGGGAAAGGAATAACAGAGGAACAAAAACCTGATGTGATAAATAGAAAACAAATAGCAAAGTAGTAGATTCAAACTCAACCATATCAATAATTATGTTTTAAAAAGGGAGGGGAACTAAACACACCAACTAAAGGGAAAGACTTTTAGACTAAATCAGGCATTGCCAAACTATGATCCCACAGGCCAAATCCAGCCTGCGACCTATTTTTTAAAACAGATTTAATTTTTTAGAGCAGTTTTAAGTTTGCAACAGAAGTGGGCAGTATACAGAGAATTCCCATACACTGCTTGTCCTGCACACACATAGCTTCCTCCACCGTCAACATCTTGAACCAGTTTAAAATTCGTTTAAATCAATGAATGTATATTCACACATCATTATCATTAAAATCAATGGTTTACAGTAGAGTTCACTGCTGATATTATACATTCCATGGATTGTGACAAACATATAATGGCATGTCTCCACCATGATAGTATCATTTATAATGATTTCACTGTCCTAAAAATTCTCTGTGCTATCCCTCCTTATCCCTCACTCCAAACTCAGGCAATCTCTGATTTTTTTTTAATTTATTTTTTATTAACATATAATATATTATTTTAATCTCTGATCTTTTTACTGTCTCCATGTTTTTGCCTTTTCCAGAATGTCATATAGTTGGAGTCATACTATGGAGCATATTCAGATTGATTTCTTTCACTTAGTAAACGTGTTTAAGTTTCCTCCCTGTCTTTTCATAGCTTGACAGTTCATTTAGTCTTAGAGCTGAATAATATTACATTGTTGGGGGCGCCTCAGTGGCTCAGTCAGTTAAGCGTCTGCCTTTGGCTCAGGTCATGATTCTAGGGTCCTGGGATCGAGCCCCGCATTGGTCTCCCTGCTTGGTGGGAAGCCTGCTTCTCCCTCTCCCACTCCCCCTGCTTGTGTTCCCTCTCTTGCTGTGTCTCTCTCTGTCAAATAAATAAATGAAATATTTTAAAAATATATTACATTGTTGGATATATCCCATTTTATTTATCCATTCATCTTTTGAAGGACATCTTAGTTGCTTCCAAGTTTTGGCAACTGTGCAACTGTGAATAAAGCTGCTATAAACATCTATGTACAGGTTTTTGTGTGGACAGAAATTTAAACTTAGGTAACTTGTTTAGGAGTGAATACCGAATAGTGTGTAAAGAGTATATTTGGTTTTCTAAAAAACTGCCCACTTTCTTCCAAAGTGTCTATACCATTTTACATGCCCACTAGCACTGAATGAGAGTTCCTGTTGTTCCAACATTCTCACCAGCATTTGGTATTGACAGTGCTTCAGATCTTAGTTATTCTAATAGGTGTGTGTTGGTATTTTGTTGTTTTAATTTGCAATTCCCTAATGCATATGAATGTGGAGTATATTTTCAGATGCTTATTTACCATCTGTATATCCTCTCTGAATTATCTGTTCAGTTCTTTTGTCCAGTTTTTTAAGATTTTATTTATTTATTTTGGGGAAGAGAGAGAAAAAGTATGAGCAGTGGTAGGGGCAGAGGGACAAGCAGAGTCCCTACTGAGCAAGGAGCCCAACCTGGGGCTTGATCCCAGGACCCCAAGATTATGACCTGAGCCAAAGTCAGATGCTTAATTGACTGAGCCATCCAAGTGCCCTTGTCCATTTTTAAATAGAATTGTTAATTTTCCTATTGTTGAGCTTTAAGTGTATTTGTATATTTTGGATAATACTTCTTTATCAGATGTGTCTTTTGCAAATATTTTCTCCCAGTCTGTGGCTTATCTTCTCATTCTTTTGACATTGTCCTTTGCAGAACAGAACTTTTCAATTTTAATGAAGTCTAGCTTATCAATTATTTCTTTCTTGTATTGTGCCTTGGTGTTGTATTTAAAGATTCCTCATTCAACCCAGGATCATCTAAGATTTCTCATATCTTCTAGAAGTTTTATAGTTTCATATTTTATATTTAGGCCCAAAATTCATCTTGAGCCTAAATTAATTTTTGTGGTGGATATAAGCTCTATAAATATACTTGTTTTTTCTTTTTCTTTCTTTTCTTTTTCCTTCCTTCCTTCCTTCCTTCCTTCCTTCCTTCCTTCCTTCCTTCCTTCCTTCCTTCCTTCCTTCCTTCCTTCCTTTTTCTTTCTTTCTTTCCTTTGTGAAATATCAGCTGATTGTATTCATGTGAATCTATTTCTAAGCTCTCAGTTCTGTTCCTCTACCTATTTGTTCTTTTGCAAATATCACATTGTCCTGATTATGGTAGCTTTATAGTAAGTCTTCAAGTTAGGTAATATCAATCCTCCCACTTTCTTCTTACTTCTTATTGGCTAATCTGAATGTTATGCCTCTCCATAAACACTTCAGAATCAGTTTATTGATATCCACAAAATAACTTGGTATTTTGATTGACAGTGCACTGAATCTGTACATAAAGTTGAGAAGAACTGACATCTTGACAATATTAAGTCTTCAATCCATGAACATGAAATATCTCTCCATTTATTTAGTTCTTTGATTTTGTCCATCTGAGTTCTATAGTTTTCCTCATAGAGATTGTGTCCATATTTTGTTAGGTTTATACTGAAGTATTTAATTTTGGTGGGTTCTAATGTAAATGATATTGTGTTTTTTATTCAATTTCCAATTATTCATTGCTGGTATATAGGAATTAACTTTATTTAATTAACTTTTTTTATATATTATAAACTGTTTAACTTTTTTATATAAACTATAGCCATTAACCTTTTTATATATTGCAACCTTGTAAGAACTTCTTAGTTCCAGGAAGTTTTTTTGTTGATTTTGGGGATTTCTACCTAGATAATCACATCATTTGTGACCAAATAGTTTTATTTCTTCCTTCCAAAACTATGCTTCTTTTACTTCCTTTTCTTGTGTTATGCCTTCGGTGCACTTTTAGTACTGTGTTAAAAAAAGAAGTAGTTAGAGGGGACATTCCTGTCTTATTCCTGATCTTAGCAGGAAAGCCACTAGATTCTCACCATTAAGTATGATGTTTGCTTCAGAGTTTTTGTAAATGTTTTTCATCAAATTGAGAAAAATCTTCTTTGTTCCTAGTTTAATTATGTATGGATATTGGATTTAGTCAAATGTATTATCTGCATCTATTGATATAATCATGTGATTTTTCTTAACTGGTCGGTGTGAAGGATTACATTAAATAATTTTTGAAGTTGAGCCAGGCTTATATACCTGAGGTAAATTCAGCTTGCTCATGGTGTATAATTCTTTTTATACATTGCTAAATTCAATCTGTTAATATTTTATTGAGGATTTGTACATCAATGTTCCTGGGTCTTCAGTTTTCTTTCTTTATAATGTCTTTGTCTGGTTTGGGTATTAGTGTAATAATAGCCTCAAAGAATAAGTTAGGAAGTATTTCCTCTCCCTCTCCCTCTATATGTGGAAGAGATTATAGAGAATTGGTGTGACTTTTTTCTCAAACATTTGGTAGGAGTCACAAGTGAACCCATCTAGACTTTGTGCTTTCTATTTTGAAGGGTAATAACTATTGATTCAATTTCTTCAATAGATATAGGCCCAGTTTTCTTGTGTGTTTTGGCTGATCATGTCCTTCAAAGAATTGGTCCATTCAGCTAGTTTATTAAATTTCTGGACATAAAGTTATTTATAGTATCCCTTTATTATCCTTTTAATATTTATGGGAACTATTGGGATGTCCCCACTTTCATTTTTTATATTATTAATTTCTGTCATCTCTTTTTTTCTTACTTAGCTTGGATAGAGGCTTAACAATTTTGCTAATCTAAAGCCAAGCATTAGCTTTTGATCTTATTGAATTTCTCTATTGATTTCCTATTCTCAATTTTACTGATTTCTGCTCTAATTTTGATTATTTCTTTCCTCCTACTTCTTTTGGAGCTAATTTGCTCTTCTTTTTCTAACTTTCTAAAGTGTAAACTTAAAAAAAAATAAAGTGTAAACTTAGATTATTGATTTTAGATCTTTCTTTTTTCTAATATGTGCCTTTAGTGCTGTACATTTCCCTCTAAGCACTTTCATTACATTTCACAACTTTGATAGATTGTATTTCATTTTAATTTAGTTCAAAGTATTTTTAAATTGCACTCGAGATTTCTTTTTTGACCCATTTAGAAGAGTGTTGTTTAATCTCCATGTATTTAGGAATTTTCCAGCTATCTTTCTGTTTTAATTCCACTGTGGTCTAAGAGCATGTAGTGTATAGTCATATAGTTTCTATTCTTTTAAATGTATGAAGATTAGTTTTATGGCCCAGAATGTGGTCTACCTCAGTAAATGTTCCATTTGAGCTTGAAAAGAGTGAGTATTCTGCTTGTTTTGAATGAAGTATTCTATAAATGTCAGTCATATCCAGTTGATTGATGTTATTGACTCAACTATGTCCTGACTGCCTGCCTGCTAGATTCATTCAGTATATACAGGGGGTGCTGAAATCTCTAAGTGTAATAGTGGATTCATCTTTTCTCCTTGCAATTCTATCAGTTTTTACCTCATGAATTTGACACTCTTACTGTTAGGTGCTTACATGTTAAGCATTGTTATATTTTCTTAAAGAATTGACCCTTTTAACATTATGTAATGCCCTCATTATTTCTGACAATTTTTCTTATTCCGAAGTCTGCTCTATCTTAGAGCTACTCTAGCTTTCTTTTGATTAGTGTTAGAATGCATGTTTTATGAAACTTATAACAAAGAACCAAAATACATAATGCAAAAAGTATCAGAACTAAAGATAAACAGGCAAATCTACCATCCTGGGAAGAATAAGTCATAAAACAATCAGAACATAAAGTTAGTAAGTGTATTTGCTTCCTATTGCTGCATAACAAATTGACACAAAATTAGTGGCTGAAAACAACACAATTTTGTAGGTTAGAAGGCAAGGTGAACTTAAATGGCTTCTTCCCTGTGTTTCACAAGGCCAAAATCAAGGTATCAGCTAATTTGGCCTCCTTAGCCTTTAGAGAAGAATTCACTTCCAAGGTCCTTTAGGTTGTTAGTGGATTTCAGTTCCTTGTAGCTGTAGCTTGTTTGTTTGTTGGCTATTAGCCAGGGCCACTCTTGGCTCCTAGAGCTACCTGCATTCCCTCCATCTTCAAAGTCAGAAATGGTGCATCACATCGTCCTCATGCTCAAAATCTGACTTCCTTCTCTGCCAGAGAAAATTGCTTTTAAACAGTTTATTAACATGCATACCTCTTGGGGAGACACTTGGGGGAAACAAATAATTCTCAGAGTTGTGGCTTAAAATTCAGGTTTAAATATCACCTTTAGCTAAAAACAAAGCAAGAAGGCTATAGGGAGTCCAGTTTGGAGAGTGATCAGGAAAAGTATGGTAAGTAAAAGTAAGATTTGTCATGCAGATTTAAATCGGTGCCTCCTCCCATCATCTTTCTCATCCAGGTACAGAAAGGGAGATACCATTACAAATGGAGATTTCCTTTATAAATGTAAATTTACATTACAAAAGAGTAACTTCTGGTAAATTTTCAGAGCTTCTTCTGTGACTGTTGTTTCTCAAAAATAATCAGTTCAAAATAATCCTTATGCCAAAAAGGCATATTTTGAAGTGGCATATTCCGGTCTCCTACAATGGCATCTGTAAAATCCTCTTTTGCCGTATAACATACTTTAATCATGGAAGTAACATTAGAGAATGGAGATCATAGTGACGTGGGAAACAAAGGCAGAAGAAAAATTATTAAATTTCCTTACTACCTACAGCCCACTGACAAGTTCTTGAAATAGGGAGAGTGACATTCCTCTAGGGACTCAACTGCCTTGATGTTAATACTTTGCTAAGGGCAAAAGGCAATCCTAGCCTGAAGGATTCCCCGTCCAGGATCCTATAAATCTACTTTAACATAAAAATTCCTTTGGAAACTTCCTTTATCTCTAACTCCCCCCCAAGACACATGTTGGCAATCATCCCCCAAGCATGTGGTCCACTGATATAGATCTGAAGGGTCTCATAACTAAGGTTTCATTAGATGGTAATAAATGACCGTTTTCCAACAATAGCTAGCCCCCTCCAGGTCCTGGACACCTTGCTTCTAAAACTTCTTAGAGACTTACACTATCCCTAACTCCCTCCCAACTCAAAAGTATATAATGGGCCACTTCTCATGACCCCCAGTGCAGCTCTTTCTGCCCACGGGTCCCGTCCCCATGCTTTAATAAAATCACCTTTTTGAACCAAAGACATCTCAAGAATTCTTTATCGGCCATCGGCTTCGAACCCTAATGTTCTTACCTACATCAATAGGGCCCATCTTAGAACTCTTCTTACCATATTAATGATATGGAAGATCTGAACAACACAATCAATGTGGCCTAACTGACATTTACAGAACACTGACTTATAAAGTTAATTATAGACCTACACTATGATCCACTCCTAGGTACCAACCCAAGAAAAATGAAAACTTATGTCCATAAAAAAGACTATCATGTGAATACTCATGATATTATATAATTAACAAAATAGAAAGTTTTAATAATACGAATAAACCATATAGTTCCTCATAATAAAAAGTAAGGCAATTAGGAACTCCAGCAATTTTTATTTTTCTGAAATCACTGAAGAAATATGAGAGAGTCAGAGAGGCTGCTAAATAAACATTTGAAATGATGGTCTAGCATTCTTTCTTTTCCTCCTTCCTTGGGAGTTCTCAGCTACTTGGGAGTTCTTAGTTACTACTAGTTCTTGGATAAAACTAGACTTTGGTCTAGTTTTATCCAAAGTAGGGATGGTGAATAACATTGTGAAGGGAAAAGAGATGGTGAGACAAACATCCACAGGTAATGGAAGGACTCCACACATGCATGGTGGTGATGATAGTGTCCATAGGAGTACATGGTATGAGTACAGATTGCTTTTTCCGCGACAGGTTGGAGGCAGCCTGAGCTGTGGGATGCTTCTGGGGCAGCTATGACTACTGTTGTGACTTCTCTTAGCCATTTTTAAAGTTGCCACAGTGGGATTATTTGAAGATGGGTGGGGGAGGGGAGTAGAGAATGTTTGCAAAAAGTTAATTAGGGATTTTGTCATTATTCTAGTTCTCTGGGAATAAACTCTTCCTCCTTCTCTCCAGAGCTACAACATATAAATGTTCTCACACCTCTTCAGAAAGGCAGTATGAACCCAAGTAGATGACAGACTATTATTTATGTTTTAGGGGTTTGTGTATGTGTATCATTGATACCCCAGCTTGATTCTAAATCTACCTGATTCATTCAAGCAAGGACTAGCATGACTTTCAAACTGGTATAATAGTTCTACTAAGGGCTCTGTCTGCTTCAGAGCTGAGGTAGATCTTGGGAAAGAACTCAGCTCTCCTTCCCTGTTTTTTCTCCCACTCCACACAGCCTGAGATGAGGGCTTCCTGGTCTATTTGCCATCAGAACATTACCCTGGCCAGCTACGAAGGCTAGTTCTACATGGTAAGGAAGCTTGGATTTTTACCCTTATAGCTCTAAGCCAAGAGTTTTTCCAACATCCTCTGTGAAGTCAGGAGACTCCATCAGATACATCTGGGGCTGATATAAAGACCAGAAAGTAGATAGTAGGACAGCAGAGCACTAGACCTTCTGTCCTCCTCACTGCTTTCTGCTTCCACAGAGTTTCTTGCTTTTATCTGTTTCATATAAAATGTGTTAGAGAAGAAAAGTTTTAATCAAAGAAAATGATAGACTGATCAAACAAAATAATCATATCCAATAATCTTCCAGGGTTTCAAGGTGAACTTCCTGGAAGCCTTGTGAAGAAAACTCTATTTCCAGAATTACAGCATATCCCCCCAACCATGTGTTTCTTTTCTTATTTAAAATATCTTGAGGTGCCTGGGTGGCTCAGTAGGTTAAAGCCTCTGCCTTCGGCTCAGGTCATGATCCCAGGGTCCTGGGATCGAGCCCCACATCGGGCTCTCTGCTCAGCGGGGAGCCTGCCTCTCTGCCTACTTGTGATCTCTCTCTCTGTCAAATAAATAAATAAAATATTTTTAAATAAATAAATAAAACATCTTACTTAGTTTTGAACATAAATACTCTATTCTTACTGAGGAACAACTTTTGATTAGGTCTTTGACGCAGAAAATACATAAATGCATGTACATATTCATGTAAAACATTGCTTACAATTTCAGAGGAGTGATGAATCTTTGTCCTTATACTTTAGGCTCAACCCTCCATTCTCAATTTACCAGGCCCATGCTGGTAATAGTATTTTATCACCATCATACTCAGACAATGGTCTTTAAAAATAACTATTACTGCTTTAAAATTTTTGTTATTATTTATTAGTTTTATTATTATAAAAGTAAAACATGCTCATTGTAGAAAGTTTATAAAATAAAAATAAGCAAATAAAACATTTAAAACAAATAAAACATTTAAATTTACGGGGCGCCTGGGTGGCGCAGTCATTAAGCGTCTGCCTTCGGCCCAGGTCAGATCCCAGGGGCCTGGGATCGAGCCCCGCATCGGGCTCTCTGCTCTGCGGGAAGCCTGCTTCTCCCGCTACCACTCCCTCTGCTTGTGTTCCCTCTCTCGCTGTGTTTCTCTCTGTCAAATAAATAAAATCTTTAAAAAAAAAAAAAAAATTTAAATTTTCTCCCAATACCTGAGAACCAGAGGCAATCTATTGATTATGTCCTTCCAGTCACTTTTTTTCATTTTTAATTGAAATGCAGTTGACATACACAATACTAAATTAATTTCAGGTGTACAACATAGTGACTTGACAATTTATACACTACGAAATGCTTACCACAATAAGTACAGTTACTTCCTAGTAACTTTTTAAAACATTTTTTACAATAAAAATGAGATGATGTGAAGTTTTAACTTGCTTTTTAAAATTTAATAATACACTTGAGTATCTTTCCGTGTCATTGAGTCCTCTTCAAAAGCATTATTTTGAAATGTGGAATAAAATTTTATCACAAGCATTCATCCAAGCTTTGATTGTTATTTTCGATTTTTTACTACTATGAACAATGCGACAATAAACATCTTTGAAACAAAATTTAATTCTTTGCCTTATTCAAGATTATTGAATGTCTTTGAGGTGTTATTTTCATACATATTCCCAAACTGTTCTTCATTTCATTTTATATGCCGCTGCCCCACCCTCCCAGCAGTATGGAAGATTATCCATATCACCAATCTTTGCAAACTCTGTTTTATTATTATTGTTGTTGCTGTTATTGTTATTTATTAATATGCTAGGTGGGAAATACTGTCATTTAAATTTGTATTTCTTTGATTACTAATTATGTTGAATTTTTTATGGCTTATTCGTTGAATATCTTCCTGCTTTTTGGAGACTTCCACTTGGATATTCCACACACAACCTAAATTTAATACATACAAAAGTTAGTTCACCTTCTTCCCCTTGCAAATCTCCTCTCCCAATGTTCCATGTCTTGATCAATAGTACCACCACTCAGCCAGATTCCCAACCATCATGGATTCTTTCCTTCATCTTCTACAACCAGTTCATGACCAAGATGTGTTAACTGAATTTCCTAATTATCTTCTAAACTGATCCACTTCTGTCTCTTCATTATTCTCAGCTATCAGGATGTCTGGCCTAGTTGACTTACCCAGAGCCAGCTGGTTTTCCCACTTTTAGTGCCATTCCTTTCTGACCCCTCTACAGGATGCAGTCAGAATCATCCTTCCAAAATACAAATTTTATATTGCTATGTTGCTTCAAGCCCTTCAGTGGCTTCTGTTTCTAGCTGGATGAGGTCCAAGTGTCAAGATATTCTACAAAGCCTACATGACTAATCTGTTATTTGTACAGCAAAGTTTTCAGCACTATGTCTCGTGTCTCGTCTGTTTCCTCTACCTAGAATGTCCTTCTTTTTTCTCTCATTTCATGTAAAATCCTACTCATCCTGCCAAGTCCAGTTTAAACATCTCCTTCCAGGTAATTTTTCCCCCACTCTCCATTCAGCCATGAAAGTGCTCCCTGTGTGCCTACAGTATATTGGTTGTATGTCTGAAAGAGCATCACGTGGCTGTGTTTGAATTTATCTATTTACATACCTGTTTTCCCAGTGGGACTTTAGTTCCTTAAAGACAGAGAAAATGTCTTCTTCATCTCTGATTGACATAGGCTAGCACAGAATTGGACATAGTAGGGTATAAACAAATACTGAATAAAAAGAATTAATAAATAAATGAAGCAAACCAGTGAACTAATGAGTCTCCAAAATGTTTTTTTTTAAGATTTTATTTATTTATTTATTTTAGAAAGAGAGAAAGCAAGCATGAGTAGGAGGAGGGATAGAGGGTTAAATTTTAAAAATGCCTATTTTTAAATTTTGATACCGGCATTGTAAAGGGTGAGGTTGAAGGACTTGAAAGGCCAGGAAAGAGAAGGCAATCAGCAGCAGAGGGTATTTTTGACGGTACCCAATAAAGAGCAATTAGAGTGATGGAGGTGGAATAAAGTATCAGCAAAACGATATTTTTTTTCTTCTTAGATCCCCAAGGTGTGAGAAGCCAACCACAACACTCAGAAACAACTTCATTTCTCCTTTGTGTATATTGGTTGGGAGAGGGAGAGAATACTCAGCTGACTGAGCCATCCAGGCACCCCTCTAAAATTTTTCTTAAAGAAAACGTGTTCTTCCTTTTTTCCCTCTTCTTTTATTTTAATTCAACAAGGACTTAACTGAGTTCTGATGTACTTGATATAGGTGTCAGGGATGCCACAGAAAATAAGACAAAGTCCCTGACTTCAAGAAGATTACTTGCAGACATTGCTTTTCCTTAAAAAAAAAAAGAAGTGAGGAAAATCTGTCTCTGTCCTTGACAGACACAACAGAACTTCCCACTGTCAGCTCATGAAAAAGCAAACCCAGTTCACAGTTCCTCAGATTTGGATAACGGTGGTAATTTAAATAATGTTTCTGCTGTCAATTTCACTACCCCATCATATCATGTGGTTATTACAGTGAAAACAACAGAAGGTGCTCTAATTAACTAGTCAAGTTTTGAGGACACAAAAGGGAGAGGGAAAGAGAACAAAGTGAAGATTAGAATTAGGAAGAATATAATCTGGTCTAGGATCTTATCCTTCCTATGACTTTCAGAAACTGATTCATCCCATGACTTTAATGTTACACAATTATAAACTGGGAATATCTACCACATATGTATGAGTAGTTTCATGTGCAGAATATAACAACCAGTTTTATTCTTATTGAGCATCAATGCCCAATATCTTGCAAATTCATAAGAAAACATACTTTGCTCCCTAGGAGCTTGTATATACTCTATGAAGATAAGAAATAATGAAAGAAACAAACTGGTACTCTTCATTCCTCTCAAACCTGGATAGCTTGCAGAAAAATCATTTCTCCTTTGTGTCTGAGTGTTATGGTTGGCTTCTCACACTTTGGGGATCTAAGAAGAAAAAAATATCGTTTTGCTGATACTTTATTCCACCTCCATCACTCTAATTGCTCTTTATTGGGTAGCATCAAAAATATCTTCTGCTGTTGATTGCCTTCTCTTTCCTGGCCTTTCAAATCCTTCAACCTAACCCTTTACAATCCCGGTATCAAAATTTAAAAATAGGGACCAGTTGGCTTTTTTTTTTAATTTTTTTTTAACAGTTGGCTTTTTTATGTAGTGATCACTTATTTTGTCCGTTAGATGCCAGTTCTCTAACGGCAGGTGTCTAGTCATGAAACATTTGCTGCAGCACCACTGGTAATAGCTGAAGATAGACCAACAGTGAAAATGAGCACCGCTCTGAAGCTAAGAGGATACATAGTTAAAACTTCTAAAATTGTTTTGCAATGAAATAATTTTCTAAGCAGTTTCCCTCAAATAGTGATTTTGTCATTCTGCAACACCCAGGCCACCTCCCTGAGGAACTTATGTAGCAAAGCATCCGCCCTTTATCCTTGTGATAAGTAGTTTCAATACCTACAGTACATGAGATGTTGTCCAAAGATACCAAGAAGTACGTTCAAGGGACCTAGAAGACAAATACCAAACCAGGAAAAGTAATCCCAAATGGAAAGAGATTGTGTTGTGGTCTCCTCATTTTATGATGCTTTATGTCTGCATTGTAATGCCTTTTCTAACTTAGATTTAAATCCCCAGGGTAAACACTTTGTTCTTTGCTGGTACCCAGTGTGCAACCAATAATCACCATTATTAAAATTAGCACCCCTATGTCAACATTGTCATCTTTGATGTCCACTACCAACCATAATCCAGAGGAAGTTTAAAAGGTGTAACATAGGTATATTAACTGATATAGTCTTTGGAGGAGCACCTTTAGCTACTCCAAGGCCAAAGTATTCTCTACTCCTTGCCAGTGTTTTTACATAAAACACGAGATTCTTGGGGCGTGTGGGTGGCTCAGTGGGTTAAAGCTTCTGTCTTCAGCTCAGGTCATGATCTCGGAGTCCTAGGATGGAGCCCCACATCGGGCTCTCTGCTCAGCGGGGAACCTGCTTCCCCCTCTCTCTGCCTGCTTGTGATCTCTCTCTCTCTCTGTCAAATAAATAAATAAAATCTTTAAAAAAAAAAAAGAGTATCATAGAGCTGCAATAATTAAAATAGAATCCAATTTGGTACAAAATATGATATAGTGATGAAACAGTAGCACTTCCAAAACAGACCCTAATAGTGGTATATGATAATAACTAACATGCCCATAGCAGTTAATCATGTGTTCTTGATGGTTATCAAGATGTTCACTTCCTTCAGCCCAGTAATTCTACTTCCTGACAAGACGATCAGAAATGTGGGTCATGTGTCTAAGAATTTTCTTTGCAGAATTACTTATAATGCTGAGGCTATTTATGAGAGCATTATTTGTCACACCATAATGGACTCTCATCTCCAAACTGGGCACATATCATTTGAAGATCCACAACATGGCAAATTCCCTGCACTTCTGGAACAGTTTTCCTAGGAATGGGACAATGTACACCTCAACTTGGCCTCTGGAGTTGTAATGCCGGGAACTGGTTTCAATGTTAATTTTGTTGTTTTCACTAAGAGCAAAGGAACCAAGTGGCTTCTGCAGAATAGACTCAAGATGGCCCTGCCAAGCCCCTAGTGCTCTACAAATTTCTCTCTAGATTAGGTTTCTAGCATCTTCCTCATGTCTCCTGATTCTGTCTGGTTTCAAGGGCTCTTTTCTCCCCCTTGGCTTTCCCTCAGGAGCGACAGCTCCCAAATCTATACCTTCTTGCCCTGATGTTAGCCAAAATGCCAGTAATGAACTTTGAGCCACTTCCTGTCTGATTCTTCACAAGCACATCAGAGTCCACACACCTAAAAAGAACAGCATTATCCCTCTCAAACTAGCATCGACTCCCCCACCATTTAGCATTTTAAACAAGGGAATAAAAATTCAAGCTTCTATGTTAAGAGAAAAACTCTGACAATGGTGAAATTTGGAATAAGTACAGAGAAGAAAAGACCAAATAGGGGGAAATTCTTTTAAGAGGAGGGGTGGCAAACAAAACAAAACAAACAAAAAAACCCAAACAACAACAAAACAGCCAGAGGGTCCCTTTCAGAGTAGTGTCAATTTCTTGTCTTTGACTCCCCAGCACCTAACACAATGTCTGAAATATCATGAGAGTTCTGCTGAATTGAATCGAATAGAAAACTTTGTGAAACATAACGAAGACAATCGAATCAGGGTCATCAAAGTTTGTTTTGTTTTTATCAAGGGTCAGCTGTTTGTATATTCTGCTTCTTTGCTTTTATTTCAAAGTGTCTGATTATGAGCCCCACAGAAACAATATAATCAAAGACCAGAGCTCTGGATTTAGAATCACATTATGTTTCATGATATCATTGCGTTTTATGATATCAGCTGTGCATCTTTAGGCGAGTCTACCCTGCTTACCCTTATCTGTAAAATAGAGATAATACTTTCCTCTCAGAGTGGTTATGAGCCCAACTCAGGGTCTTGCTTGCCACGTTTACTGGAGTAAGTGAAATGAGGAGGGGCAGAGACAGTCTTAAATCTGTATGTGATATGCCAAGTAGACTCCAGTACAGTGCTAGACATGTTCAGTAGGAGATCAATAATTTTTTAGATGAATGAATGAATGCTTTATGAACTCTTGTCATGAAACTTAAGGAAACTCAGAAGTGAAGAGGCATTGCTTTTTATCCATCCTATGATCCTGTCACTTTTCCTAAAAATTCATCCATGCCGTTGTTTCCATTTTGATTTACAACCATCCAATCAGTGCTGTCCTTGAGAAAGAATCTAGGTTTTAGGTTTAAAGAACCTAGGAATATTTATTCAGTTGGCACTGAAACAAATCCTTTGGAGAAGGTGGTGCATTATGAAAGCATCTCTGAAAACCCACCCTGCCCACTCCGTTAAAGGATCTCCCTACTGACATTTCTTGTGAACCTAATGATCTCACAGCTCAGGCTCACGCTGGCCCAAGCAAAATTATAAAGCATGACCACCTTTCCTCTCCTCTTCCAACATCCGCTGCTCCTGGTCGTAGGGAAAACAGCGCAGGGCAGAGAAGCTGGGTCTGGAATGGCTGCTGCCCTCTAACAAGGAGCAGTACCTGCTTCCCAGGTTAGCAGCGGGAGCGAGCAAATACCTGAAGGAGCCTAGGGTCTATTCTGGGTCAGTATATGGTACTCCTTGGATCCATGTTTCCTGTGCTGGTCCTGACCCAATACAGTAGCCATTGGGCCAGACTGGGCCACTGAGATTTGGGAGGCACACACAGATTTTTTTTTTTTCAAACAGTCATCAATATTTAAAAATAAAAAGGTTTTATACAGGTATAAGAATTAGATTTTCAGCTTCCCTTGAAAATCTGTGGAGAGCTGGTAACACTGACCAACATCCCCGTCTAGAAATAATCATTTAGAGAAAGGAAGTGGGTACTGCCCCAGTTCGCTCTAGTCCCTTGAGTTAAAGGATCATTTTGAAACATAGGTACCAATCACGACTCTCATACAGATGTAGAAGTGAACACATGTTAATGACCGTATATAATTCATTAATGAGTCAAGTGGTGGGATGCTACATCCAGTTCAAAGGAGATCCAAAAATCAGGAATATTGAAATAAAGGTACCTTTGGAGGCGAAATCAGGGAGGGAAGTCTGCCAAACCCCTGATGGACAGAATTCGTGTGTCCCTGGACAGGAATTATTTTTGCATTGCTAGCAGTTATTTCCAGCTTACAGAGTTGTAAAACAGCCCCCACAGTCTCTGAACCAGATAGCCAGGCAGGGTGAGTTCTCTTCTGTCGTCTAGACTCCAGATGATGCTCTGTTTTCCAAGGAAGTGCACATTTTCCCCTCCACTTCCATTTTCTGTCATCCTATTTATGGACTGCCTGGTCTCAGAAGTGTTTGCTCACCCAGATCCTATAGAGCTGTTATCTCTCATTTTTACTCGGTTTCCTCAGTTACGGACATGTGGCGACTAGACCTGATAATGTCTACATTCCCGCACGACGCCTTAATTCACATTTTTTAGTACTGCTTCCATCTGATACCCCACGCCACACACATATCACTCCATAAATTATTCATTCTTATTCAGCCATTCCGGTCCTTATCAGAGCTGTAGCCACTTCAATTTTTGCTGAGGTGTGAGTGGGGGATGTTTTAATTATGTGCTACTTTATCTTCTGCAGCATCTGCTTCCATAGCGTCAGTGACCATTGCAAACCATCATCACATGCATAAAAGCACCCTCCAACATTCAGCTTTAAACATCTGCTGCTGAGAAGGTCCACAAATCTACCCACCAGTGAAGATCTTTTTCCCATAAGACCGTGCCTTTTCCCATACCCCCTCACCCATGGCCAAGTCCTGGAGGAAAGAAAACCTCTGTTGGTTAAGAGAGGATGAAGAGGAGTGAAGGCCAACCATGCCATCTTCCTCGACCCCAACTGAGGAGCAGAGGAGATTGAGGTTACCAAGCTAGGATTTTTTTAAAAATATATTTTATTTACTTATTTGAGAGAGAGAGCACAAGCAAGGGGAAGGGACAGAGGGAAGGGAAGAAATAGACTCCCTGCTGAGCAGGGACCTCCCCCCCACCCCCGATGCGGGACTCGATCCCAGGACCCTGAGATCATGACCTGAGCTGAAGGCAGACGCTTAACCGACTGAGTCACCCAGGTACCCACCAAGCTAAGATTTTAATTATTACCGGAGACTAGGCATCCTCATGATGAAATTGAGCTTTGAGATTTTATTACAAAATTAAAATGGTTATTATGTGACCAAAACCAGAACAATTTGGGGTCAGATGGAGTTTTCGCCTAAAAATAAGGTGAGAATCTCCCTACCCCATTCATTCAGCAAATTCTTGTTGAGTGTGGACTACATATCTAGCACTGTTCTAGGTGTTGGGCACATCGCAATGAACATGACAAATAAAAGGTCCTGATCTCATGTGGTTACGTTCTAGTGTTGAGATTTTATTTTTTTTTTAAGATTTTATTTATTTATTCGAGAGAGAGAATAAGCAGCAAGAGTGGCAGAGGGAGAGAGAGAAGCAGACTCCTCACCGAGCAAAGGACCCAACGTGGGGCTCGATCCCAGGACCCTGAGATCATGACCTGAGCCAAAGGCGGACGCCCAACTGACTGAGTCATGTAGACGACCAGTCGGTTTTAAAGAAAATTTGAGAGAGAGAAATTGACATTGCATTTTGGATACATTGGGGAAAGTTTCTGTTTAATATATGCTATCGTCCTGCTTTTACTATCAGCCCACACTCCTCGGGGTTGAAGCTCACCCCCGTCCGTGGTCCCCCTCCAATCCCGTCCACTTCCTCGAGAACCAGACGCCACCAACTACATAGGCATCATCCCGGAACACCAACCTCCTCTCATACAGTTTAGGACGATGCTTGCATCTGTGCACCCCCTCCATGAGGAGGGCCTTATCACTCCCTCAGCCTGCCTGGGCTTTGCACAGGCTTCACCCTGACTCCAGGCTCCTGACCTGCCTTGGAGCATTTTCTTTAGAAAATGTGTGAAGTCTTTCTCTGCCCCTTTGGGATGTATCTACATATTTTTAAAAGCCTTTTGTCAATTTTACAACCCAGGAATGTCTTCCTCAAGGACCATCCCTTTGAAATGTAATCATCCAGGAGCTAGCACCCCTATGTCCAGTCCCTGTAGGGGGTTAGCAGCGAAACTTGGGCACCTTGTCCAATCTGTAGAACCACCTCCTGTCATGCAGTTCAAAACGGTTTATTTTCACTTTGGATAAACCCAGTGAGCAAACACAGATGACCTATGAGCTCCTTTCACCCTGGGCCTCTGCCAGGAGTTCCCCTCCAGCTCACCCTCAGCTCTTAAGAATCCTCCCATGCTCTGCTTTAGCAGAGTGAGCTCAGACTTAGTTCTGGTCTCTCTCTGATTGCAATAGTCTCTTTCCCTCCCTTGCAGTAATCTTTTCAAATAAAACTTCTCCCTAGCTGAGTCTGCACTTGCTTTTTATTTGATACCCTTCAAACTTCCGCCCTGCTCTTGTTCATTCTCTCTTAGGTCTTTCCTTCACCAGAGTGATTTCTTCAAATACGCCTTCCATTCCCTACATCTCCCACTCACTTTGTAATCTTCTAGAATGTAAATCTATCTGTGTCTTTCTCCTGAGCATCCTTACACCCTTCCTGGAACAAGGCTCCCATTTTGTAGCCAGATAGATCCAGGTTAGAAAGCCACTCAACTACTTACTAACGTGGCAATTCACCTTCTCTAAGCCCCTGTTTCCATTACTTGGAAAACAGGGATTACTCCCTCCCTCAGGAAAGGCAGCCATTACTTATGAAGTCAGGAAATCGATGCATGGACTCGGATAGTCATGGCATCCCCTACTTCAGTGATTACAGCTAACGTTTACTGAGTGCTTACTATGTGCCAGACTCAGTGTTTTACATTTAATTCCTCACCACAATCTTATGATTTAGTATTTGTAGGTATTACCATCATCATTTCCATATTACAGATAATTTTGAGGCTGAGAAAGAGAGGTTAGGTGATCTGTCCAAATCTATAGCTGAGAAGTGTTGGAGTTCACCTTGGGACCCAATTCTATATGGAGCTTACCTGCTACAAAGGTCACATTCTCCCCTCCTCCCTCTCCCAACGCATGGGCTCTACCTCCCACAGATAGCTACCTACTCTCTACACCCCAGTGCATTTGCTCAAGCTGTTCTCTTCATGCCAAGTGACTGCTTCCTTCTCACCCAAACACACAAACAACAAACCCATACGTACAATCATCTCCAGGTTATCCTCAAGACAGTTTTAAAATCCATTTTCTGTGGCATTTTCTTAACTCTTCCAGAACGAGCTTTTCCTTCAATATTCCCAGAGCTCTTCCTATCTCCACATACGCTTCCATTGCAGAATTTATATTTGTCATTAGGATAAAGGATGTGAGGTGCCCTTAGGACTGAGCAAAGCTGAGGGAGATACACAGGAAGGCCAGGAAGAACATGAAAGGAATTTAGAGTAGCATCAGAAAGTAAATAGATGTTGGATTATAGAGGTGTAATGATAAATGGAGATCAACTATAAATGACAGTGCATGACAAATGGGGTGCGTTTAGAGTCTTGAAGGCTGATTATCAGCTGTGACGATCAGGTCACGTGCAGCTTTGAATTCAGAGAACAGAGGCCCTAAGTGTGCCCCCATGAGAGCACGGTACCAAAAAAAGGGCCCTATTAATGAACACTTAGCTCATACCTCGTTACCATGAAAAGAACCACCCTGGATATGAGTGTCCCAGATCTTGTCCCCAGGGCACTGTCCCTGGTCACTCACAATCTCCACGTAGAGAAAGGAATTCCCAAAAGCTGGGGATGGGACAATTGCCTCCTTGGTTGGTAAAGGTCTTCCACTTCTGAAAGACTTAAAACTAAATATAGAGAGCGAAGTAATTCAAATCTTGATTAAAATTTCATGTCAAATTTGGGGATAGCCTCTGCATATTTGGTACTGAAAGTATTTGTAATATTTCAGAATTTAGCATTTTAGCGTTTCATCTTATGATTCAAGTTTCAAGTGTGCATTTTATTTATTTAGACTTTGGTTTTTAAGTTGAAAGGAGGAGAATTTTGCCAAGTTTGGAAATAGTGTCATGATTACCAGACTTTAATATTAGTCTCTATATAATTAATTCATTAGCCTTACTAGATTTGTTCAAGAACATGGGAAGGTTTTGTATATCGCAAACCTTACGTTGCAAAACTTAACAGAAAAAATAACATTAAATTTTCATTTACAATTTATTATTTTTAAAAATGAATTTAGCTCAGGAAATTTAAGTAACTAAATCATAAGAACCCCTCAAAGCTAATTGCTCCATTCAATAAATATATAATTACAATTGTGGATTGAATATAAAAGTTTAAAAATTGGTTATTTCAATAAATCATATAATTTGAAAATTTCTATACTGATAAGCTGCCCTCCTGGAAACCTACAAATTGATATTGAAGTATAGTAACTACTACTTCTATGTCTGTTTCCTGCCACTGAACTGTGGATTCATTGAGTGGAAAGCATCCTTGCATCCCTATCATCCAACACAAGAATGGCCCAAAGAGTAAGACATATAGCAGCTGGTATTATCTGCTCTCTGCCAGGAATGTGACTTATGATTTATCCATATACTCTCAAGAAATCCTCACACAACCTACTTACACAGTGGAGGAGGAAATAGCGACAACCCAGTCACCCAGCTGGGGAGAGTCGGAGCCCAGGCTGAACCCAGGCTGACCTCAGGGGCTGCATCTTCCCTTAACTTTTACATTACTAGTTGAATGGATGGTAATCTTTAATGCTGGGACTTTGGACAGTATTATTTGAGCCGAGGAGACAATATGCATGCTCTACACACGGACATAAATTGTGCCCAGTGGACAAGTGACCAGGAGAGAGATAAAGGATCCAAGTGGAGCTTCTTGGGAACAATTCGAGAAAAGTGGAAAGGCTGTCTTCCCTAAGAGACAGAAAATACGAAGAGTCTGGCGAGAAGGAGATTAGCAACGGAGAGAAAGAAAATAGTTTAGACTTCATTTAGAAGGATCAGGAAAAGTACTGTCTGGTCATGATTTATTCAATGAATGCCCAGGGGACATTTCCTTCACGGTCAGTTGACTGTCATGCATTTTGATTTGGAGCTGAGGCACAATGCCAGAGAACCCAGATTAAACAGGATTCCTCAGGAGCCAAGGAAAATGGAAGAGAACATCTCTGGCACTGGTCTACGGAAGAAGTATGAGAGGACAAGCCAGGAGGGTGGCCCAAAGGAACAGTAGCAGAGGGGTTGGCTGAGCAGGAGGGGAACCCCAGCAAAACCATGCACAGGAGTTTGGTTATTGTGCTAATTCATGGCAAACCACAAATAGTAAATAATAATTTATGTAACTAACTAAAGTTAGCACCAGAGGTACCAAGGCAGCTTTTTAGCATTTTGAACTTCAAAGGTGCACTCTACTAAGGAGTGTACTGTAGGGGAAGAAAATCAGAGGTCAAGTCAGGGGGCTGAACCATGGTGTGGACCCAGCCCGCCTGGTAGAAGAGCCAGCAGAGAATGTTAGGAGCTTATGCTGCACAACTGGCAGAGAGAGAGGGAAGGAAACACCACACTTCCGCTCAATGGTGTTTCCGATCTTTAAATTCAACCACGGTCACCTTGCCTAAACCCATCCTCTGACCCCCAAGACAAGATTACAACATTCTTCTAAAAGATTTCTGTGCACGGATCACAGCAATAGTTCTTAACAGGAGTGGTAAAGCCCCCGAAAGGCCTCTGGAAACCCTGTGGCTACCTCTGGTTATCACGATGACTGCGGGGCACCAGCAGCATTTAACAGGCACAGATCAGGAGGGGTAGGACTTGAAACACACTAGAATCTAACTCTATTTTACAGATATAAGGGACATCTGGTGTGGGTTTAATATATGCGGATTTTTTTTTTTTTAAGATTTTACTTATTTTTGAGAGAGAGCCCGTGAGAGGGAGGAAGTGAGCACGAGTAGGGGTTGGTGGGGGAGAAGGCAAAGGGAGAGGGAGAAGCAGACCCCCTGCTGAGCAGGGAGCTGGTCGAGGGGCTCAATCCTAGAACCCTCAGATCATGACCGGAGCCAAAGACAGACACTTAACTGACTCAACCACCCAGGCACCTCCTATGCTGCATTTTTCTGAGAATACAATTACTATAAACCCAGGAAGGATTATATTTTC
Source organism: Procyon lotor (assembly GCA_028646535.1). Taxonomy (NCBI): domain Eukaryota; kingdom Metazoa; phylum Chordata; class Mammalia; order Carnivora; family Procyonidae; genus Procyon; species Procyon lotor. The sequence continues at coordinate 24,969,511 of CM053611.1, read as the reverse complement.
TTTTGTTCTGAACTTTACAAGAAGTTTGTTGTTCACTAAATACAGAAGGTGGTACCATGAACAGTGGGGATGCTCTTAGTATTTCAGTGACCAACACAACCCCTCCCCTGCGATGCCAGGCCAGTTTACATCTGTGCCCATCGTGACCGCCCATCGGCGGTGAGAAAGCAACAACTCCCTCATGCCTTCCGTGTGGCCGCGCACACATCGATATACAGGAGCACGTTGTTTTACTATGTACCACCTTCATTTCTCGTTTGTACTAATAGGACATTGTATTTCCATCACATGTTGTTATAGAAGCTATGACTTTCCTATCAGAATAATAAGGCATGTATTAGAAAATATAAAAGGTGCTGGCCATGATAGGAAAGAAAAACTACCCTGATTGAATCATGGTTTTTTAGAGAAAGTAAGTATGTGGCACCATGAGTTGTGACACAAGTGAGAAACAACACCGCTGGAACATGTAGATTCTGTAAGAGAAGATGTTGTACATTATACAATTAGGATTTCTTTTCAGAGCGTGCCCACTCATATTTGTGCCTACCGGCTGGCTCGTAACCAACCAGAGTGTCATCCAAAATAAGTTATCTTCACTGAAGACAAAAAGTAAAGCTGGAATGGGGTTCCTTTCCCTAGAACGTGATTTGCATATCTTACTGTACAGAATTAACTGCCATGTTTAATAAAAATAAAATTGCTGGTTCTTTTTTCTAGAGATTCTGATTTAGTGGGTCTGGGTGGGCCTCAGCCATCTGAGTAATGGGAATGGCCCCACTCTGATAAAGCATTTCTGCACATTGGTGCTTTCCCACTAATGTGCACACACATCTTCCAGGGGCCTTTCTAAAATGCAGATCCTGACCCAACAGGTAGGGCCTGGCATTCTGCATTGCTGCGTTTCTTTCTAAGATTTACTCATTTGAGACAGAAAGAGAGAGGGAGAGCATGAGAGGGGGAAGAGGGAGAGAAAGAGACAAGCAGACTCCCCGATGAGCACAGTGCCCGACACAGGGCTCGATCCCAGGACCTTGAGATCATGACCTGAGCTAAAGTCAAGAGTCGGAGGCCTAACTGATGGAGCTGCCCAGGCGCCCCTGGCATTCTGCATTTCTAACAAGTTCCCAGGTGATATGGATGCTGTTGGTCCATGACCACACTGAGTATCACACTTCCGTCCATCTGGGGACAAAAGATTCTGGAGCCTGCAGGCAGCGCAGGTAGAGAACTCACCCCCCACATTGAGGTTCCCTACTCTGCGAGGACGAGATGGACATTACCAGGACGGAACGGGGTTTTCCCGGTCGTTCCCATCCTACTGTCATCCTTTGTCAAAGGGGCTGCACCGCAGTGGAATGCAGTGACCCACCTTGGGTCACCTCAAATGGCAGTGTGTGGGCTTCGCCACAAATTACGGGAATTTTTAATCATACTGCCCTGAGGGACTTGTCCTCACCACCCCAACTGTTCATGTGCATCCTGGCTGTGATATTAACAACTTATATAAAAAATTCTAATTCCTAAGCATTGGCATGACTGAAGAGAGGCCGTGGCCCTGCCTCTGCACTGGGGAGAACCCACCCATGCCCACCGATCTGAAATCATCTAGGTGTTGTCCAGATGGCCGCGGGACAATGGCCTCGGGGAGTTTAGATCCAAGCAGAGGACGGAGGAATTACTGCAAGTCGCTGGAGAACCCACGTGTACAGACAACGTTTCTACATGTACTAACTAGTTTTTTAAGTGTATATAGAAATTTAAAAAAAAAATTTTTTTTAATTAAGTGTATATAGATGTCATTAAGATAAATTGTTGGAAACACCTACAATGTCAGTAAGTTCAGGTTAGTCATGGGACACTACATACTTTCTCAGTTAATAAATATTAAAAAACAGTCACATGTCACTTGGGGTCATCACAATACCTGGACATTAAAAAGGGGTCCTTGTCTTCCAAAACACATGCCAGAAACAGCCTGACATATGGAAATTCAAATCCTTAAATATTTCAGAGGACAAATGATATATATGTCATTATTAGATATATATTTAAAGAAACTATGTTCAAATTCTAAATGACTGAATTTCTCCTTTTATATAAGATGAGGAAAGAAAAAGCTACCGCAGAATTTAACCTCAGGTGATTTAATAGAGGGATCTTATTCACTATATACAGGATTCTCTGAGGACAGTGGGCTGGTCGCCAGCCAGACAACCCAACAGACACGGAAAGCCCGGGGCAGTGCAGGGGCCGCTAAAAGTTGACGGTCTTGGCTGGCTTCACATCTTCAATTTCGGACGACAGCCAGCGGTAAGTACGATGGCGCCGCAGCACCTCGATGGCCTTGAGCTCCAGGGGTGTGGCCTGAATTCCCAGGTCTTCCAAGCCAGGCAGGTGAGGCGACAGCATGTCTGTGATGTGAAGCTGTGGACACACAGAACCACGGAGAACTCTGAGAACTGACCCAGAACACAAAGTGCTGTCTCACTGAGCCTGGAAACACTCAAGCTGGCCTGAGTCCCATTACGGAGAGTTGCCTCCAAAGCACACACGGCTGGTTTTGATTCCGACCTCACTAAAAGTAGACCACAGAAAAAGAACTTAAGGGATAGAAAAAGAGCAGATAGAAAAGAAAAAGAAGGGATAGAAAAAAAAGTCACCAAATACCAGCACAGAGGTCCCCAGCACTACCCACGAACAAGGAACCCTGGCTCCGGTGAGCCATTCCCCAGACTGAACCAGAAATCAATCTGCAATGGAGGGGCCGCTAAAAGTTACACAGTCACATGGTCACGGCAGCTTCACAGGAGGTCCAGGAAGAAAACAAAACAGAGGCTAATGCAGAACCAGCCCATTCCCCAGTTCTCCCTTGTGCATGGGCTTCCTGCTTCTGTTCACACTGCTGTTTTAAGGAGATAATTGGCGTTTATTCCTTGCTAAGAGATAATCCATTAACCTTTGCGCTTCTACTATACCTCACCTAGTTGACTGACGCTCGCCATAGATCTAAAACCCCAAACCATCTTGTTTGTAGAGGAGAATGAGCTGCAAGACTTCCATGATCCCAAAGCATCCACAAGCCCACAAAGAGAATCAGCGTGCATATAGAGCATCTCACTCCTTCATCCACCTGACAAAGTCTGCAATTTTTACTGGAATGCTATGAGGCAGCCTCCAAATCAAAAGCTCACTGGGCCTACCATATCAAAGCCCGCTCCGTTATCAGTGTAAGAGGCACATTTGCACAAGACACACTCAAGTGTGTGGACAGTCAATTTTCCTGTCTGGTTTTTCGTGAATATAGAAGGGATATCTTGAAAATGGACTCAGCTTTCCGGACACAGCCGATCAGAGGGGAGGATCATGCCTGCCCCATTCACATCTGTTCCCCATGGACTCCTTTCTCATCTTCTCTGTGTTTTAACTTTTAGGTAACATTCAGAGGATCATTTGACTATTCTTGTTGAGAAAAAGGTCAACAGGTCTTCGAATGTAGAAACAATATGGAATTATTTTATTTCGTGTTCTTCCTCGAAACACTCCTACACGTGGTGCAGGAGACTAGCACGGGAGACAGCAAGACAGAAAGAACCAGAGCTCTGGAACCCAACACACTGTAAGGTGACAAGACAGGCAGCCCGATACTGGTCAAGAGAATGCGGAAGGAATAAATGACCTACTTGAATTAGGGTGGGCAGAGTGGAGACCTTGCTTTAAGCCAAAAATGTTCAATGCTATTCCACACACACTTTCAGAATACAAGTTGAAAAAAAGCCAAAAACAAACAAAAAAACCCAAAGGGCCGGGAGAAGCGGGAGTAGTTAAGACCTGGCATGTATTTTGTCTGATTAATACCTGCTGATGGTCTACAGCTGTTCTGCCCAATACAGTAGCAACTGGCCAAATGTGGTAATTTTCATTTAAGTTTAAATTAATTAAAATTAAGTAAACTTCAAATCTTATTTCTTCAGTTGTACTAGCCATATTTCAAGTGTTCAACAGTCATATGTTGCCAGTCTCTGTGTTTTGAACATTGTAGATCACAGAACATTTCTGTCACTGCAGAATGTTATACTGCACAATACTGGTTTAGACTGGTAAGAGAAAGTAATAAATCAGGGGAGAATTCCTAGATTTTTGGCTTGAGCAACAGAGAGAACAGTGATCTCATTAATTAAAAGGAGAGAGGCCAGGAGAGAAGGAGGTTTGCAGTTCTATTTACGGAGATGTTAAGTTTCAGAAAACTGAATTAGGCCCAAACAGATGTAAGAGTCTGCAGCTGGGAAGGGTGGGGGGCAATTCAAGCTGGAGATAGAAATGCAGCCGTGAGCTCACAGGGAGCAGTGGAGCAGGAGATGAGGGGAGAGTCGTTCAGAGGTGAGGACAGAGCTTGTCAGCCCCCAACATTTCCAGATCAGGGAGAAGAGGGTAAACCAGGAAGGGAAACTGAAAAGCATGGCCCAGTGAGGGGAGGAAAAGCAAGGGAATATGGAGATGGCCAGAAAACAGATAGGCAAGTGAGGGTTCAGGGAGAGAAGGGGTGATCATAGGTAACCTGGAAAAGACTGTGGGGAGAAATGGGAATATGAGCCTGAATGGAGTGGGTTAGAAAGACTGAGGTAAGCAACGGTTAACAGCAGGGATAGCTCTTCTGAAGAGTTATGACAAGGGACCCAGACAAACAGGACGGTGGTTAGAAGGGACAAGGGAGGGAGGGTGTCACCTTTAAAAGAACAGAGCCCTGAAGCCATGTCTGTGTGCATTGGGAATGATCCAGCAGAGAAGGAAAACAGATCACATCTGAGAGGAGCTAAGGGAGCACCCCCACAGCTGGAGGAGGCTAAGGGAGGGTGAGTCTCAGGGTCCAAGCTGCGGGGCTCGCCTCAGATAGACGGATAATGGACAAGGGCATGCAAATAACCCAGCAAGCAAACAAAATCAACTCTATCTTATCATCTCTGTAACTGTCTGCCCAGTCGTTGGCCACAGATATTCATCACATACTCACCCGCTCCACTTTATCCCTTGTTGTCCAGGGTTCAAATGGACTCATTTCAAAGAGTCGTGCTATCCACCTAGAAAAAGGAATAAATATGGCGCATGTGATAAGCATCTCCATACCCAATACTCAAGTTGGCCTCCAAGAAGCACCAGGAGAAAGGCTGCCACAGAGGCAGGAGCTCACTCATTGTTTGGTTTTGAAGAAAATATCCTGGCACCACTACTTGTGAGGTTACCTTTCCTTCCAAGCTAACCAGCCTGACTGCCCTAGCTGGTGGCAGTCCTGCTCTCCGCGGAAGACACAACAAATCCAAACAAATGAAAATTAAAATAAAGCCATTACTACCAACAAAATAAACAAAAAATATCTGACGTTCTTCAGAAAAGTCAGTGCCCTCTAATCTAATTTAAACCTCAGACATTCAGATATGCTTCTGTTAAGAACATGGGCAAGCAGAGTACTACGCAAGATGCAAATTGTAATCCTTAAAAACAGGGGCCCCGAGGGAACCAAAAAAACTGAAAAGTAAAGAGAAGCCTAAGACGTATGGTTCAGATCTGAAAGCAAACAGATAACCCAGGACAAGAGAGCCGCCTGCCTTGATTAATGATATCTCTCCACTCACTGAAAATAGGGTTTTCCTTATCTACCACTAAGTTCCTATTAAGTATCCTTGGAGCTTACTTATCCTTTCAGCCTGCGTCCAGAGTACCCTAGGAATTCCGTAGGGTCCCCACAGAGCACTGAGGGCAAAGGCTGGGAGTCCATACTCTGAGGACTGCCCATCACTATAGCTAGAGCAGCTCTGCTTCTCTCTGATTACCTCGTAGGTCTCCAGTGGGTCACTGAATGCGGGGTTCCCACAGCTTTCTAAAAACTTAAAAACATCATTCTTTTTTTTTTTTTTTTTTAAAAGATTTTATTTATTTATTTGACAGAGAGAGATCACAAGTAGGCAGAGAGGCAGGCAGAGAGAGAGGGGGAAGCAGGCTCCCGAGGAGAGCAGAGAGGCTGAGCAGAGAGCCTGACACAGGGCTCGAACCTAGGACCCTGAGATAATGACCCGAGCTGAAGGCAGAGGCTTTAAACCACTGAGCCATCCAGGTGCCCCCAAAACATCATTCTAACATGCATTAAAAAATGAAAAAGGAAGTTGAAGATGGGTCAGAATTTCTCCAGGAACAGATAAAGTCTCAGATTCCAGGCAACCTGTCCTGATGGCACTGTAGTGGACTACTACAGCATAATTTAAACACCCCCAACAAACCTCCAGCTCTGTGCTTCGGTTATGTGTTAACAGAGGACTTCCACTGTCCATTTCCATGTCCTCAGCGGGCCACTGTATGTGCATATGCCAACTCCACTATGCGGTAACTCTCAATTTCCTGCTCAGCCAAGGAATCAGCTCCCTGTAGTCTGGCTTACGCCCCCTGCACTAGACCAAAGCCACTATCAGAATGACCTCACTACTGACTCCAGTGGATACTTTTAAGTCCTTCGCCTCATCTGACTTTTCTATAGCCTTTCATTCCACAAATACTGACAGAGTGCCTAATGTGTGCCAAGCACTGTTCCAGGGGCAAGATACAGAAGTGAACAAATAGCCAGGCTCTCCTTCTTGAAACAGTCATTTCCTCCCTAAAACATCCCTTCCTATCCTTATCTAGGCCTCCAAATGCTCTACTTCTTTCACCTAAATGTCTGATGACTCACTTTGAGCCTCTTGATAAACTTCCCTGACTCCAGGGGTCCTCTGAACGGAGGTATTCCTCGTGCTTGGCCCCTAACCCTACTCTTTTGCGTACACCACATGCTCTTCCCTACCTACGTCACTGGCAGAGTATTGAGGATAAAGTAGACGACTTGAAAAACAGAACACCCCTAATAAATAGTATCATCATGCTGCAGTCTGCCTATGTTTCTAACCCCCGTGTTAGATCACAAGTTTTCTAAGTGTTCAGTAGTATCTCGAGTCTCCAGCGCCTTGCCTCAGACACAGCAGGCACTCGAGAAATATCTGTTGAAGGCACTCAGGAGTGCAGTGCCATAGTTGGCTTATAAGTCAATCCCTGGCAAACTGGATGTGAAGGTCTTCCCGACCAGACCACTACTATGTGACATGATCACTCTGAGATTCTAAACCTGCAAAGGGAAGAAGTGAACCAAGAAGCAGGACAAGAAGAAAGAAGATAAGGCAACCACAAGATCAAGTGTGAATCAACCCGGCTCCTTTTCCCAACTACATGATCAGGTTGGTTTAATACAAAAGGATCCTTTCCCACGTCTGGGACAGAAGTATGAAAAAGGGAAACCTGATTGTTCCTTTATACAACCTGCCGAGCAAGACACTTCTCCAAATTAAAACTCACTGGTTTCTAATGAGAGAATCTGAAAAACTGCAGATTTAATCTCTCAACACACGTTGTTTTTCTCATCCACATTAATCCACACTTCCCTTTCTTAGACACCTCTGGTTCTGTCCTAGACTAACATCAAGACATCAGGAGCACTGCCTCGTTAGAGATTCAGAGGCTCTACTGTAATGAACTTACTCCCTAGAACCCGAGATGACAGCATTACAAACGAGTGTACGGAGTTAG